>CM030370.1:8149391-8749391 GCA_003604175.2 Clonorchis sinensis
CATTGTACGACAAGTACGCGGTTCTTACAGCTGACGATGATGATGACTCCCCAGCCACCTCTGATCGCCAGCCACTCAATCGTCCGGTTAGGTCGTTTATTTGCTGGTGGTAGATTGCAGTCCTTAACCGTCTGATGCCCGGCTTCTGCAACTAACTCCTAAACTCTTCGCTCACAAAGGAAGGCCCTTGATCCTTCAGGATCATTTTTGGCACTCCGTGGTTGGCCACGATGTGGTCCATTACCACTCCCCTGGTCGTCGTCGCCCGTTGATTTGGTAAGCCTGCCGCTTAGACCCACCGCGACAGGTGCTCTGTCATTATTACGATTCTTGATTTACGCTGGTTGTCAACGGCAATGGGCCAA
This sequence comes from Clonorchis sinensis, assembly GCA_003604175.2. Classification (NCBI taxonomy): domain Eukaryota; kingdom Metazoa; phylum Platyhelminthes; class Trematoda; order Opisthorchiida; family Opisthorchiidae; genus Clonorchis; species Clonorchis sinensis. The sequence continues at coordinate 8,149,757 of CM030370.1, forward strand.
TGATGTCAATGCACCATAATTCTCGATGAGTCGTCTCTGTCAGATCCTCTTTAATCAGTTGACATCGCTTACAGAACATCAAAATCCATTAATTCACTTCTCATCCCGGGCCAGCAGGCCATCTGCCGAAGTAAGCCGTATATCTTGGTGCGCCTTGTGCGTGCCATCTCGTGGCATTTGACGACCAACTTCCGTCTCAAGACGCGAGATGTCACGAACGGCACATGAGAATCGGGATGTTATGACAGCCCCACTCAGATTCAGTCTATCAAAGTGACTCTGGAGCGTCTCCAATCCTTTGTCTCCCTCCCCGTTCTTAATTATCATCATCATTGTCAGCTGTAATAACCGCGTATTTGCCGTACAGTGGTTGTAGCTGCCACAGTTGCGTTCACCGATGATTTGGGGAGTTCGGGTAGGCGCTGCGCATTGGAGGCAGGAGCTGATAAATTGGTGCGTAAATACAGCAGTTCAATGGACTGTTAAGTGGGAAGGGAGCTATGTATTGAAGGCAATAGCTTGGACGCACAAGCTCCATTGAGGGCGCGACTGGGCCATGTCTGAAAATGTCTGTAACCATTGATATGACCCATCTCGGGGTTCCCATCCAGGAAGACGGCAATGATCAGCGCAGCCTAGTTTGCCGGCAATGGCTTTAGACTTCGCTGCCAAGTCACTGTTTGACCGCCTCTGGCTCTCTTCCATCTTTCGGATGGTTGTGCGAAAAGGGCTCTTCGAGGAATTCGGCCAGCTGGCATACGCAGGACGTGACCAAGCTGGTGCAACCTATGCAGTGTGATCAGTTCATCAATCGAGGGTTAGTTCTGTTCCGAATACCATTCGACGTACTTCGGCATTGCTTATCCGGTGTTCCTAACGGACTCGCGTAATGCCCCGAAAACATGTATAGTCAAACACTGAAAGTCTTGACGTCCTCGGCGCGCAGCGACCAGGCTTCTGATCCATTTAGTAATACGGAGCGCACCGCAGCATTGTAAGCTCAACCCTTGAGGGATAAACTTATGTCACGCCTACACCACAGGTGACGCAGGTTCACAAAAACTGCTCTGGCCTTCCCAATCCGGATGGAAATATCTTTCGCGAGACCACCGGGACTGATACAGCTGCCAGGTAAACGAATTTGTCTGCTACCTCAATCGATTCATCCGCAAGCATGAGGTTAGGGTTCGAGCCCACCCAGTCTTGCAGTAGCACTTTGCAGGTGTGAAACGCATACCAAATCGTTAGGCGGAATTTAGATTATTTAATATTGTTTGCATTACCACGGCATCAGATCAAAGAAGAGCTTTGTCTTCTGCATACTCGATAACTGTGAGTGGACACTCCCGGAACACTAATGCCCACAGGCATTAGGGGCTACTAGTGAGTCTTCCATGACCGTAAAAATGAGAAAGTTGCAGACGAAAGGTGAAAGAGGGCAGCCCTGTCTGATACCACTTGATGTGGTGAACTCAGAAGAGGGCTTCCCGTAGACCTTTACACGGCCGCGGGAGTTGACGTACAGCATCTTAAAGATGGTCAAGAATTTATGGGGGCACCTTTGCTCCACAGACACTGTCATAGGGCCTGACGGTCCAAAGAGTCAAAGGCAGCTTTCAGATCGGGGAACACAACCATTGTTGGTTGCTGGAAGCAGTGTCGCTGTTCCGGAATCTGTCGGAGGATGAAGATATAATCGATGCATCCTCTTGCAGGACGGAACCCAGTTTGGTTTTCACGGATCTGTCTCTCCCTGTGTTCAGTCAACCTTCGTAGGATAAGGCCAGAAAACACCTTCGATGCCACGGTGTTCTTCACACAGCGTCCGCGTACCCTTTTTGAAGATAAGGATAACTGTCGACATGCCCCATTCTGCAGGCACCTCTTCGTTCCATAACGCCAATAAGCTTTGTCAGATGGGTCACCAGGGATTTTCCGCCTTTTTTGAAGAGGGCTGGATAGAGACCGTCCGGTTTTGGTGCCTTCTCACGTTTCAGCAAGGATATTTCGTACCGACAGGCGATCTAGGTTTACATTCCATTCGCCCGTATGCATTATCTCCGTAGGTTGTGTTGAAGGAGGCCAACTGAACTGCTCTTCTAAGTGTTCGGCCCATCTTCCCAGTCGACGTTTTTGCGAGTGAATTAATGAGCCATCTTTTTCACTTATCGTTTCGCTGACCGTTGCTTTCCTAGGGCCAGTCGATCGTATCAGTTGGTATAAGGTACGACTGTTTCCTGTAGCAGAAGCCTTCTCCATCTCCCGAGCTTCGGATGTCCACCAGAGCTCTCGGTGGACTCTTCACTAGTTGGCGTTTGAGGGATTTGCGTGCGCCGTCGTACTCGTTGCCTGCTGGTATGGCTTTCCTGGCATCAACCATGGATAGCGATCTCGACAACATCCAGTGGTCTTGTGGTCGAATCGGGGAGGTTGGGCAGACAGCACTGAACGCTGCTGACATAGCTCCTTTCACATTTCGCCACGCTTCATCCACATGCTCACTGCCACCATAGTATTGGTTTACTGCGGAGAGATGTTGGGCTAGCTCAGATCGATACTGTTGAGCTATGGTAGTTCTTCGAAGATTTTGGGTTGGCATACTTCTTGCTGACTTGCGAGGGCCTGAAGGGAAACGAACTGTCAGGCGTGCACGCACCATGGCGTGATCGAAATCAAGTAGTGTCCCAGAAGGAACGGCAGTCTTGAATTGTGGCTCTCCACCGGTGGCTGATGGCCACGTAATCCAACTGGGTCCACGGTTGATTTGCAGTTGGTGGCCGCCAGGTTACGCGGTGCGAACGTTTATGTTGAAATTTCGTACTTGCCAGAAACAGTTCATGGTCAGCACACAACTGAAGGAGTCGATCTCCGTTGTCTGTGCGGCGAGCATCTACTTCGTATCGACCACCCAGCTGTGATTCCAAAGAGCTCAGATGATCTACTTGAGTATTCAAATCGCCTGCAAGGATCACAATATCAGTGCTTTTTGCCTGACGTATGAGCCCGGATAGTTCTCGATAAAAGGTATCCTTCTTAGCATCAGACCTGCAGTCCGCTGGGGCATAAGCCGACACTCCGCTTTTTATGCCGAGAGGCATTGAGCTTGATTGAAATGGATAACCGGACGGCGCAAAGATGACTGTTCACTGGGATCCAATCCAGCAAGTCGCGTTCAGCTCTGGGGCTGAGTGCAACTCCCACGCCATATAGTCCACGAGTCATCGCTTCTGTGTCACCGGACACACGGAGGGAAAAATGTGAAAGAGCTGAGTTCATCCCTGGTATTCCGAGATGCATAACCACGCTTGGATCTTGTATGCGTGTTTCGGAGTCATAGCATACATTAATTTTAAGGGAGTATAAGGTTTCAGCAAGCATTGTTTGTTTGCCAATTTGACAGTATGGACGTTAAAAGCTCCCATACAGAAAGAATTTCGTGGATTTAGAAGGGTGTTATTTTGTTTATTGTTAGTAGGCAGCGATGAGCATTAAGGCCCTTCGGTCAGATAACTGACAGTCAAATGACCCAGTGACGTTTGCTTGTGTGGTGGGAAGGGTTTGGAGAGGGACATCGGTGGACACCGAACTGCGCGGACACATTATAATTCCCGGTTGCCCAGGCCGAGGAAGAGGGTTTGGTTGAGGTATCCCACCTTGAGTCTGACTCAAAAGTCTGACCCGCAAGGCAGTGAGAAGATGTAGTGTTTTGTTCGAGGAACCTGCCCCTAGCCTCTGACTCAAAAGTCTGACCCACGAGGCAGCGGACAGTAGGGTTTTATTTTTGGACTCTGCCCGGAGCCGATGACTCAAAAGTCTGACCTGCTCGGTTGCAGGGGGTTGGCATAACCCGAGGGCGCAGAGAGTAAGGCATTACTGTCTCATTGCTGATGCGGCTACGCACAGCAGGTACCTTTTGAGCAGCACCGGACTCTGATTTTGAAAGTATTTCGACCGTATTGAATAATGCGCCGGTGGTCACGGTCAATCGTTAGGCGATCGGAGTGTGCGGTTTTTGGGGCTGACTTTTTCTAACCCGTCCTTCCTCAGGGGAAGCAGCGATGCTGCTGCTGAAAGTTCCCACTGGCCAGAAACAGTTTATGATCAGCACACAACTGGCGAATTGCTTTCCGTTGTCTATGCGACGAGTAACGACTCTGAAGCGGCTGCCCAGATGTGATCCCAAGGGACTCAGACAATCGACCTGGGCATTCATATCGCCCGCAAGGATCATAGTGTCAGTACTTCTTGCTTGATGAATGAGCCCGGATAACTCTCGCTCGAAGTAAGTTTCTCATTTTCAGAACTGCAGTCCATTGGGGCATATGTGAGCACCACAGGCACCTATTTTTACGTGGAGCGGCATTGAGCTTGATTGAGCTGAACGAACGAACGGCTATTCACTGGAATCCAATCCAGAAAAGCGCATTTAGCTCTGGGTCTGTGGGCAACTTCCTCGCGATATATTCCATGAGTCATTGCTTTTGGACCACCAGCTAAATGGAGAGTGAAATCCGAAAGAACTGATTTCATGCTTGGAGTTTTGAGTCCTATTACCACGCTTGTGTCTCGTGTGCATGTTTCAGAGGCAACATAGTTTTAGGGGAGTATAAAGTCTCGGCAAGCATTGTCCGTTTGCTAATTCAACATTGAGTACGGCATTAAAAGCTCCCAGGTAGCAAGAATTTCGTAGATTTATCAAAATATTTTTTTATTGTTACTGAGCAGCGGTGTGCATAAGACACATCGATCATATAGGTGGTAATCAAATGACCCAGCAACGTCTGCTTGTGTGGTGGGAAAAGGTTCGGGGTAAATCTGTGAATGCCAGTTTGCTGCCGTTTGGAAGATTCCACCCATGTGACTTTGGTGCAGTAGGGTCGACTTTGAATCAGAGACTATGACCCCTTCAGAATAGCCAGAAGTGTGTGGTGAGCTGGACAGAAGGGTGTGGAAGAGATTATGAAAAGTCCATGTTTCAACGATGCGATCCCCCTTTCGGGATGGGGTCCTCGCGACAGGCTGTAAAACGTGACGGCTAGCCACTTCCACAGCTGTCGGTTTCTATCCAGACTGTCCCTCCACTCTGTTCCAGCTTAAGGCCTTTCAAAGTAATCTTTATAGATCTACAGCAGTGAAGCATCCGTGCCAACACTGATGTTGCTATTTACGACTATGGTGGTTATCATGTTCACAATACTGAGTGTGAACTACGCCGGATGGGCAACGCCACCAGTAGGAACCCAGCGGACTCCTGGTCTTAAGCGCATCAACTCAGCATCTCGTACTTAGCTATCGGATCCACTATTGCATCGCTATTGACGAGTTGGTGCTAGGCTTTCTGTAACCCTTCTCTACCTTCTAGTGAGACGTTATAGAGATTGCACACGTTAAACTAATCGTAAGTCTGAAATGGCCTGCACGTTGGTGATAACTGGCCTGAAATCATCACAAACGGGAGATTCAGCTGGGTTCCAGGTGAGTCTCTCGCAAAACCAGATTGATTTGCAGATGAGTGTATTTCTCGAAAAACAGTCCAATTTGGGTTCAAGTAGAACATAAGGTTGACGGAAACTCAGGGACTGTGCCTACCTGATGAGCCCCAAGAAGGGCGAAACCGGTCGTGGGCTGTCGAAGAGTTTTCAGCAACCTTAAGAGTAATCCATAACTGGAAGAGCTTTTATGGGTTTCTGACGTTTCAACGTGTCTTCAGGTGGCTGACATAAGAGAGCCACAGCACTTGTGGTCGGCTGATGATAAATAAACCTTGGGTGCTGCTTCATAGTTCTTGCAGGTCACGGCTCAGTTGGTGTTGAGCAGTTCTCATAGATTAATCGCTATCAAAAATCGTTTCTAAGCAGCGGGTAATATCTCTATTGTTCACCTCCGGTAGCATTTGCCGGATCGATTGAGTTTCTGGTTTCTCTGAGTATCATCAACGCCAACTCTGACTTAGTTTGGTGCCCTGGTTGGTATTCAATCGAAGGCCGTAACCCCAGGCGTGCTTTACTTCTGTCGATCCCGTATTTCGGGCAGTTGAAGGGGGTCCTGATATTTGGCTTCGTTCCGAATTCAGAGGTGTTAGGCTGCACAGAAACCAGTTCATGGACTCGACCTGTTTATAATATTCAGAGGAATGTCTGCACATGAACGGAAGGACAAAAAACTGCTGTCAGGTTTATTTTATTGGCGGCTGTATTGGATGCATTAAGACGGAGTCTTATAAAACAGAATTGAATCCTAAAAAGCCACAGCATAAGCGAGTACACATTTACCCAAAGAATAAGATTTGAAGCGAGCACCCAATTATCTCGTTTATTACTCGACGGTGATAAGTTTGGAGGAATCAGAACATTCCACAGAAGTGATAAGCAAGGAGCCATCGGCTACCAATGTCAAAACCAACTGTGCCGTGTTTTCATTTGTCTATCTTCGAACACGCTCCCTTTGTTTACCGACAATTCACTACCGGTATCATCGATTGTGTGCAACATGTTAACAGGTTTAACCCACATTGGGTGATACATGCACAGCACATGCTTTTTAAATGAACTGGATGTGAAAAAAAAACAAGAAAATATGTTACTCTTAGGAAAATATGGATCAGTCATTCAGTGTGGCTCAGTGGTTAGAGCGCGAATCTGCTGACCGAAAGGTCCGTGGTTCGAACCCGACCTTTGTATCTCTCCTGTCTAGGCTTGGGCAACCTGGCAGTATCCCAGCTCTCGTTCTTCCTTTGGGTGGCATAGTAGCTAGGAACCGAAAAGGTGTCACAGCTGAACGATCATCTTATTATCTTGTGATTATAGTCGTTCGAAGGGAAGAATCGATCGCTCTCGACCGAACGGTTTCGAATTCGAGCAAACGTAAGTTCTGACTCACTGCACATAAAGTGGTAGTCGAAGGTCACTTCTGGTCTAGTTTCATGCAACGGCGGCCTTGAAAGGTTCAGTCTGTTTCGTATTGTGAACCGCGACAGGTTCTCCACATTTCACTGACTCAAGCAACACAGTAACTATTCATAATTAGCATATCGGAAAACTTTAATTCGTCTATGTTCATCAGAACGAAAACCCCGTTTTGACGGTTATTTTAGTTTATGGGAATCTTTAATAGTTCTTTCACAAGGTCGAATAGAAATGGTGGATCACTTGATGGACAAGGCACGCCATTTTGGTCACTTATTCGCTTTGTTCCTTCATCTAACTCTTGTCAGTTTTACGAACGTCACATGCACAGATGTATCAGTGCATATAAACGCAATACATGGGTGACGATCTCCATTTTTTACACTCAAGACACCAGGTGGCACAGAAAAGACTGGTCAAAATATGATGGAAATGGTGTAATAGCTAGGACAACTAAAATCACTCGTTTGATGATCGTATCAAGTTAGCCGACGATGGTCACGTATCATAAAAGCTAGTCGTGTTCTGTTCATCACCAATGCGGGTCCTGTTTTATCAACCGCAGTACGCATTTGTGTGGATCAGATGCCGGAGACGATTGGTGCCTAGTTAGTGTTGGCGAATTTTTCCGCATGCTTAATCGCACCCAGACACGTACGCACACCGTCCACCGATTCTGATCACCGACGGTCGTGGGCTGCACACCACTGGACTGTCGTTCAGATGGGTCGCATACATCGATTGGATAAGGAAACACGGACCCGCAGACATACGAAAACAGTGTGGCTTTAGTCAGTAGGGAACAGGACGCTGTGGTGTAGCTGATGAGTGTCCATCGACCGTGCCCCCGCGGAATGTGTGGTCTAACAGTCAAACTGTGCGTATATACAACATGCTACTTTCGATACGCTGCCTTTTGCCTTAGTGGGATTTCACTGAACCCAAACACTCGAATGACCAGCTTGACCTATTGGACCTTCAGTTTCTTTTGTGATATTGATCACTGCACTTAATTTCGCGAGTTCCCTGGCTATTCCTTCTCTCCATCTCCAAATTTTGTTCCAATGTCTATAAGTTAGGTGAAAGTTTAGCTTTAGAACAGTGGTGACCTAGGTAAGTAGTGAGAACACCCTTAATCTGTTAGCTATTACTGTTGCGTACATAATATGCGTGCTAGCTAATGGCCTTCGGTAGCATATTTCCTCGTTGTGAGATTGCCTATAGCGAGCACTGATTGAGAGGAATATCACGCTTACTTGTCAGTCCAATTTTGCTACCTCCAGATGGGAATACGAAGGCTATGGAAAATGCCATTATGATGAGAGGTAAACTGGAACAATTATGATTCTAACTAGCAGATTTGTTCAGAAACAATTTAGCGGGACCAGGCGTTCAGGTACACCCTGCGGTTATGGTTACTGCCATGTTCATCCAATGCTGATGGCAGACGCATCCCCAGAGGATGATTTTCTCGTTCGTAATGCAGTGTAAGCACGCGGACAGATAATCTGAGAGCGTATGATCACACCTTGCACACACAGCCTATACGTTAGTGTGTTTTAATGAGTACCCTAGACTCGACCAGCCGAGATAAATAAAGATCACTCTGGAATGAAATATTGAAAGTCTTAGGTCAAGAAAAATGCTTCCCTAAAGACGTAATACACTACTTACAAGGTTGCTGAAAACTCCCTCAGCTCACGACCCGTTTCACTCTTCTTGGGGCTCATCAGGTGGGCACAGTCCCCGAGTTTCCTCCAGCCTTATGTTCTACCTAAACCCAAATTGGACGGACTTCGACAAGTAGGCTCATTTGTACATCAATTTGATTTTGACGAGAGGTTCACCTGTAAGCCAGCTGAATATTTCGTTAATGATATTCCTAAGCCACTGAACGGGCTGCACTAGTCTGCCTCATATTTTGGTTGCTACGACATTCGGGATATCCCGATACATTGTATACATCTTAAGGACATCATAAACAAGAGATTCAAAATGGTTCCAGGCGAGTCTCTCGCCAAAACCAAATTGATATATGCATATGAGTGTATTTATCGAAATACTTCGATATCTTGAGTATCCAAAATATAAGGCGTCCTTTATGCAATATATTGAATTCAAGATGGTTATAACCGAGGGATTCATTTGATGTCCGAGTCCCCATGTAATACGCCGAGTTCATTCTCACATGAACTTACAAACTTCACTTATGCATAATTTGGCATTCAAGTAGTCATCATTATCACTTACAGCAACGCTAGAGAAGAAAACTGGTGCTTCACCGCTGTAAAGCCACGTCATATTCTGTCCACCCCTTATTTCTGTCAAGCCTATGTTGATACAGAAAACAGCAACCTGAGGTGCTTAGCAAATGCTAGTCATGTCATTTGCATATTCCAGGTCAACACTTGTCTCATTCGGACAGGTCTGGATCCCGGGGTTTAGAAAACTCAGATCCCATCTCCTTAGCTCATCAATGACGAAGTTAAACAGGAAGGGATGGAATGGATATCACTGCTTGCAGGTATGCTTTTGGTGGACTCCCTGTGCTTCTAAACACACGCACACGTGTGCGCATACAACCAGTGAATGGTGTTCACTAACCTCAGAAGCTTGCCGCGCTGCACACGCGCGATTAGAATAATCAAACCCTTGAAGATTTTAGGGCGCTGTATACATATCGTTGCCCTAACAATTAACAAATTGTGAATGTCTGATCCGCACAGCAGCTTCCCAGCCGGAGTCCTTGCTGCTCTCTGCTTACATCTTCATGCAATCTCCTAACGCGACATAAAATAAGCGGCGGAAGGAGTCTAGATACGGCGGAAGTCAGGTGAACTCCTGTTTGATTACACTCACTGCGAGCACTTCCTCCTGAAATGGACGTTACTGTCGACTCATTTAAGTTCTCTGATAGCATATAAGTCAGACAAACACCGACTGAAGGTTTAACTTCCATCCTTCATCAATACCATAAGCTCGGTGTCACGTTTGAAGGGGGAAAAATATATGCGTCTTTTCGAAGCAGTCGAGCGTTCTAACTTTGCTCTCCGAGAGTTCCTTGAGGGTCGAGAATCTGATTGGACAGTTTCAGGTGACCATGTGAATTGCTTTTAAAAGTATTCAGCCCAACGATTCTGGCGTTCTGATTTTAAGATGAGCGAGTCGTTTTTGCTGCCCATCAAAGGCCTCTGGGTTTGTCGCTCTGGATAGCTTACGCACATTCGTAGTTTCTCACTTCCTTCATCCATTTAGTCTCGTGGTTCTACCAAGCCTGTTAGTCGGCGCAGATGCTCTTTTCCACATGAAGTCTGACAATTTGTCGGGCTCTGTTCTACTCTCAACCAGTGAGAATAGGCGTCCAAACTTTGAGGATGTTGAGAGTTTTGTTTGAGATCCAGTATTCATATGTAATTGGTTGCGTCGTTCGACTGTTATAGCGCCCAGCCACTTACGGGTTTGCGACCATTATTTTCAAGCAAGAATCAGTGTCCGAAAGATACCTCAGAAGGTAGTGTTGATTAGTTTGCTTCGCGTTAGGGTTCAAGGGGTTCTCAATGAGTACAAGAAGAGCATGATCGGAATCCACCTAAGCGTTCCAGACCGAACTATAAGCAGCAAGTGATCCACGCCACTCAGAGCTGGTAGATATATGGCCCGACTGCGTTTGACGTTGATTCGCATGTGGAGAGGGGCTGTTTCGAAAGCCTATGACCACCGCATTACTTCACGACCACCCACATGAGTCTCAGTGGAGCCAACTCTACCTGCTTGTCAATTTAACATCGACAACCGCAATGTTAAAGTCACAGTAGAACGTGGGATAGATGAAAGAACATCAATATGCCGTCATTAAAATGTCCCTTCGAGTATTGAACAGTATGAAACCACGATTTGCCGGAAGGTCACTCTGTCAGAGTGTCGCCTAAACTAATTTACGCCAGTTCGATACGCGTAAGAAAATAACTGGTTCTCACGTTAGTCAACCAGGCAAAATGATTCCATAGTGATCCTTCATCAGTCGAGAAGGAAATCAACCACATCAAATTATTTCTGGGAACTAACAGACACTACATAGTTTATCAGCCGGACGCTGAAACCACCTGTGTGGTAGGTGGGAGATTTAGAAGATTGATAGAACTTATTCTGTCGCATTCAATAGTCTAAGTATTTGAGTGGGAAATCCCAAAGAAGAAGACAAAGAAGACCGAATGAAGATCGGCTACATTGCGGATGAACCAGCGGAAGAAAGAGCGCTGCGGCTTAGTTGGCTACAACAGATAGATTAAATCTTAGGGAAGTATTACAAACGGTCGAACTGTTCCTCAGAGACCCTCTGTCCTAACACCACCAGTTTCAAAATGTGTCTAGGTTTCCATATGTAGATTCACCTGCGTTAGTGCAAATGGTTTTGGGTTACGGCTGGACCAACGTCTTGGTGTGCATGCGGATTCGACAGGGGCACGTGTGTGTATGGTAACTCTAAAGTATCCAACAACATATCCAGAGGGATCGAGTTATCCGATGCAGCCGGTGCAGCGTATCCAGGACGAAGTCGATCCCCATGACGGACCCATGCGGCGGACTGTACGTCGACTTCGTAGATGACGTTACCCATACAGCGATTGATGTAACCATGAGTCCATTCCTCTCCGCCGCTGCGATAGCCCTTAGCCAAGACAGAATCACCATGATAGCGATTGAACTGTCACTTCATGTATGTTCATTTTCTGCAGATGCGGGGGAGACGGGTGTACCACATCTATGGGTAGACGGATTTTACCCCCACAAACACTTCTGCGGCTGATTTGTTTGGCACATTTAGGTTGGGTGTCACACGGTGGCTTAGCAAGAAGATTTCAATAATCTCCGCGGACGTTCCATCCCCTTTAAGTTTCTGAAGTGCCCATTTGAAAATGTTAGCAAAGCATTCTAATTGGCCGTTAGATTGCGGATGGAATGGCGGTGGTCCAAAGTGGTGAATACCATTTTGCTTGCAAAACAAGGCACATTCTGCCGAGCTAAATGCACTGCCATTATCTGCAGTCAATGTTTCTGATTTACCTAAGCGACTGAACATGCGAGTGAGCTGCAAGATTGTAGAGCGCGAGGTGATGTGCTCCTTCATCATGATGTCTGGCCATTTATTTCAGGCGTCAATCATGATAAGACAATACTGATTGTTAATTGGTCCCGTAAAATCTATATGTAGACGCGACCAAGGGTTAGTTGGTTGGGACAAGAAGGTAACTCGGTCTTGCGCAGTAATTTTGCAGAACACTGACATGTTGAACAGGACTGCACAAGTTCTCTAGCTGTCTGTCCATACCCGGCCAGTATACATAACTTCGCACCAAGGCTTTCGTAGGGAAAATGGCTGCTCCGACTCTATACTTTGGATGCATCTAAAGCTAGAATGGTGTTCATCGATGGGTTGTAATGTGTAAGTATCAGGCCTGATTTTAGAAGTGATTTAACTCTGTCGAGAGGTGGTTGACACTGAGGTGAATGGACCACGAACAAGGTACATATATGGTAGAAAAGTACTGCAATAGCTCACCAATCCGAGGAAAGACGACAGCGAGAGCACAGCCGTCGATCGTGGCATCCTCTGAATTTTGTCAATACTGTCCGGGTCAGGATGACGACCAGATCTGTCGAAAATAAAACCCAATTATATATTTGCTAGACGAGAAAGAATGCAGTTTTTTCGCTCAGTGGTCGAAGACGTAATACTGGATTCGATCAAGTACTAAGGTTAAGCGATGAAGTAGTTCTTCCTGATCAGAGGCTACCCCAATTATATCATCCAAGTACGGCACGACACACCTGTTAAAGCATTAAGCATAACGCCCATGATCTGTTGAAATATGGCTGGCACCGTTTTTGCCCTAGTGGAAGACGATTGAACTGGAAAAGTCCACGGTGCGTGTTAATGGTTAAAAGATCTTCGGCCATTCACAACTCCGATTTGTAAGTAAGCATCAGCCAGATCGAGTTTATCAAAGCAAGTGCCACCATTGAGTTTGGTAAACAGGTCCTATGGAACTGGTAGAAGATACTGATGTGAATCGAGTACAGCATTCAAGTCTATGGAATAATCAGCACATCCGTCGACAGAGCGGGGAAGCGAGTGTTGTAACTGTGTGGTAGCTAGGTTATTTAGGAGATTGATGGAACTTATCTTATCACGTTTGCTAGTCTAAGTACTTGAGTGGGAAATCCCAAGGAAGAAGACAAAGGAGATCGGATGAAAATCGGCTATATTGCAGATGAACCAATGGAAGAAAGCGCTGCGGTTCAGTTGGTTACAAAAGAGGAAATGAGATCTTAACGAAATATTACAAAATATCGAATTGTTCGTTGGGATCTCACCGTCCTGTCACCACCTAACGGACTACATTCCCATCCGACCGAAATGAGCTTTCCTAGTAGGGCACTGTAAATAATACAACGGAACAGGAGTGTAAGTTGGAGTTATTCAGTAGTTCCAGTGAAGTTAAAGGCGCATCTCTTTAGACGCCTACTTATCAGATTCTTGGAGATGCAGACAGATCCTGTGAGCTTGCGAACTTATCGAGTATGAAACCCACTCGCCAACCTCAGGCGGATGAACCTCCAAATGGATCCATTCGACCGACTTTAGTCCACAACCAAGTTAATTATTCAAAAGGGAGTTGTCTCAGAAAGATTGAATTTTTGCGTGAACAGTGCATCGTTCTTCAGAGCCAGGAAGGAACCACAACTCACTCAGGTATTGCCAGCCGGAATGGTGAGCTACCCGCTGCTCTCGAAATTATCTCAAATGCCGTTGGACCGAAATAACCACTAGCATGGAAAAAGCTTTATGTGTGGATGAGTTCAGGAACCTATTCCATCTTAATCGCAATATCTCGGGTAGGCACCACTATCCTGAGTCTGTACTACGCAAAGCAGCGACAAAACCTCCGGATGATCAGCCAATCGCCCGACTGTTCATCAGACAGATCCGTAGAATCCACACCTGCGATCCTGACGACGACATACCAACTTCACTTTACTGCACCAATGAGGGAAGAGAATCCGGGGTTTTCAGTCAAGTGGAGTACAAATTCCCAGGAGAAAATGGGATTTCAGCAGGAAAGCGTGCAACTCGGTATTTACCACGGCATTTCGTGTGCTGTTCGGTTCCATTTGGGAGGTTGAATTAGTCCTGCCTGACTGGGGCATTACTATCTCACAACTTTTCCCCAAAATGGCGACAGATCAGTATAGTACAGCCACTGGAGGGCTTTCACCAGTTGGGAATCTCGTGAGTCAAGTTCGTGTAGTTTGTCAAGGTTACCATTCTTCCGTGTAAATTATTTCAAACATGGCATAGACCTAATACACTACTCATAAGGTTGCTGAAAGACTTTCGATAGCCCACGACTAGTTTCGCCTTTCTTCGGGCTCAACAGGTAGGCACAGTCCCCAAGTTTCTGTCGACCTTATGTTCTAATTGAACGCAAACTGGACTGATTGCGACAAATACACTCATTTGCATATCGATTTGGTTTTGACAGGAGACACCTGGAACCCAGCTGATGTTCTTAAGCAACCGAATGTGCTGCACTAGGCCGGCTTACGTTTCGGTTAGTTGCTGTAACAGCATTCTTGTGAGTAATTTCCTTTGATAAAATCTACTGCGATATCTCGAATCATGAGCCGGCCTTTGTGTAGCACATTCAGCTGAAGAATATCATAAACTAGAAGCGCAATCGAGTCTCCAGTGAAAACCAAATTGATATGCAACTAAATGTATTTACCGAAATCTGTCCAATTTGGGTTCAGGTAGAATATACTGTTGACGGGATCTCGGAGATTGAGCCTACCTGATGAGCCTCAAGAAGGGCGAAACCTGTCGTGGGCTGTCAAAGAGTTTTGAGCGACCTTATGGTTAGTGTGTTACGTCCAACGCAGGCCGTAGTTAGCCAAAGTCAAACAAATGTTTTCGAACGAGTTTTCGATTATCTCCCACCGCACGGTAATGGATCATCGAGTCCTTTCTATCTGGCCCTTTGTCACTTGTCCTAGGCTCAAACCTAATTGTCTCGCAGCTAGCCTACTTATGCGACCTTTTTTGCTCATTGAGAAGTTTGTTCAATGTGCGATTATGGAGCAGTCTGATTCAATACATAGGAGAAAAGCAACTTGATATACCCCTGATATGTGATATTCTCCTCAATGATCTTACTCACCATCGCGCCTTGAGTTCAGCGCAGTATACCATAAAAACGAATTTGTCCCCATTTTAAGCGGGCAATTTACCTTGGCGCGTCAAGAAACTAAAGAACAATACTGCATACAGTATGTTGAAATTTATGTGAATGTTGAGACTCCCGATACGGGACTGTGAATCATGTGTGGATGGGATGATCCTGAATATCAAAGGAAAGAACTGGGTTCGAAAGTCTATGATACAACTTACACAACGGTAAGCAAACTAACACAACAGGTCCCAAGTGTCCGTGTTCGTTGAGTCGAGAAGGGCGAAATTCTGTCACTGACCGGTACAGCTTAGTGTTAGGATCCGCACAACAGACAGCGACAGGCGGACTGTGTGCTTGGTAGTGTGGGTTGCGGTCGGCCCTTCCGAGGTCAATCTCGTTCTGGTTGAACACACGGAAATCACGACAGAACAAGTCACAGCAGGCTCAGCAGATGTGGTAAGTAGGTCGGTGACACACACGTACATATCCCAGTGTACCAGCGTCGTACGGAGCTGCCATTGCGGCAAGCCAAATAGCTGATACGGAGGATACATACTCACATGGCTCTCGTTTGAACAATCGTCCTCCTGTCCTAGTGCAATCATTCTGGTGTGTCCACACCAAAGGGGGCAGCACTGGATACGAGTTTCGCTCTTACTATAGCTCATCAGCAGTGCATATCCAATGGCCGTCCCGGGGTTTCAACTCCGCTCAGAGAAGCGAAACAGGGGTAGGCCAAAATACATGAGTGGAGTGAGCGAGTGAATCGGGGAAATCAACATGATATCGGGTTATATTGAATAATGAAGCTTATTTCTTTCTCGCGAGCGACATAGTGGAGTGACAAACACAAGACCAAACATTATATCAAAATGATAAGATAGCAACTTAAAAAACAGCGGTGCTGAAGTAGGCTTCACACATTAACGACGGTTGACTGAAGACAACACAGCCTATTTAGTCTAACTTGGCCTCAAGACAATTCCTCCGTTCATAGCCACCAACCCATCGCTACGCCCCCTAACAACGCACTGATGATGTCACCTCGATTGGTGATGAAACGTTTGCAAGCAAACTGCCCAACTCAGCGAACAAATCCACGACCATTACTCCATTCGTTTGCTTACCCCGTCCATGTACTTTTGATCTCCGCCCGTACTCGCCCCGCAAAGGTCGTTTCGTCGGGCAGCGATATTCTAGCATGTGGGTGTGTGTGCTTGAGTTTGCGCGGCCGACTTACCCGTTCGTGTTCGTGACCCATTTGCTGAGCCTGTCCTGTTTTGTTTTTTCATGATTTCTGTGTACCGCACCGCCAATCAGAATCACAAAACTGTCCCCGGACCGAAATCCACACCTCAGAGCCAACATTCCGCTCGCCGTTGTTTCGTGCGCGAACCTTGACGCTGCACTGCTCAGGTCGTGACAGATTTGTACAGCTGTTGACGAACATGGACAATTGAAATTTGTCGTACAACTTTGCTTAGCTTTGTGTAAACAGTGCCGTAGAGTTTCGAACCCATTCTTCCTTTTGATATTCGGAATCGTGACGCAAATTCGCGTATCTGAAACCTCAACACAACCTGACTTGTTTTTACAGTTTTGTGCAAGAACCATCCAATTCAACCGATATCATTTATCCGTTTCTATCTCCCGGGACAGTCTGGGGAAACAAGATTAAGTTAGATCCCATTTCAGACGTACGGAGTTTGCTATTAGGCACTTATCAGCTAGTTTACAGGCGGGTAGCACATAAAGGCTTTTGTTTGTTTGTATTTCCTAATAATTGGTGCAATATTGTTGATTTACGCTGTGTTGTAGACCACAAAAACGCGAGCACTGAAATCAGTTGACTTGTATCTTAAGTTGCAGTTGGAAAAAATAAACAAATTAAACAATCTGAATGAAGAGCTACAAACGGCCGATAAGTAACATGGGCGGAGGGTACCTAATGTAGGAACTGCCAACCGGTATTAAAAACGAGAAAGATCCGGCTGACACTGTACCAGCACAGGGATAAACAATGCCACTTAACAAGACCGGTTGTTTCCTCTGAAATTGTTTTTAGCCAAACGTGAAGGTTTAAGCAAACTGCCAAAGCTGAGTAGTGTTCGAATAATGAAACAAACAACTCTCGATCCATCTCCGCCATGGACCACTATAAAAAGGGCTTCATAAGAATCCCCACTTAACGAAAATCAAAGTAACTTCAAGGGAAATCCTCTGGGAATTCACCGTACTTGATGTATCGTTTGAGTAACCAGTGAATCCTGGTATGACAAAAAAGGGGTTTTACAAAAACATGGCTCCCACTACCTCTCTACCTGTTGTTAAGTAACTCAATGAGCTTGTTCAGTAGCGTCAGATGCAAGTTTCTATTCACTCTGAAATACGACCGCGTTCGTCTAGTTATTTCCAAAATCCTCATGAAGAAAGAATGTTGTAGCAAGAATCCAGTGGTTTTTGTGTGGATGAATATGAGGGGCTCAAAACCCGTTTCGAGTTGACGATTTACCCAGGAACTAGCAACATTAATTGGACTATGCAACAACGAAAAAGCAGTGTTTTGGCCAAACATAATGGGCACGGAATTTTGCAGTTTACAAGGCGGAATATCAGTCAATCAACCGCGGACCATACTATCCCCAAGTTATAGGATAAGGCCAAGCAGCTATTATCAGACAACCCTGAAAATCCAGTCTGGTGTTGAATCACATGACTCCCTCGAAAATCAGTATTTTTGGACACTTCCTACATTGCCCACTGAACAGAGGAATGGATTTCTCATCAACCTGATTGGACTGTCGGGTTAGGGACCGGTCTGCCAGCTTAGATCTTATTGGTCGATTTTCTTCCATCGACCCAGACACCAATAGTGGCGATCTATACCAGCTATCACCACAATAGCTACAGCCCGTTTTTGTCAACTTATGCTTTCACCAGTGTTTTGTCCATCTCACTACACACCAGTCCAATTGGTGAGTGATACGTACCGATCGCATGGCCAGGAAAAGCCTATGAACTGAGGTCCATCCACGTACAGGCTCGTGGCCGCCTTGATAACATTATTCATCCTGTTGATGTAAGCGGCGAGTTTACCGCGTACTTCGGTCACTTCGAGTCACCCCGGTTATTCAGCACTATTGAGGACTTTGAGTTGCAACTGAGGGCTTTCCAGTGTGAGAGTGGTGTGAATTACCGAATCCGAACAACCGAAAGGGATCAAACTGGAGGACTGCAACGTCGTGTATACACTTGTATCAAAAAAGAACAGAAGTTGCATCCATCTCGGGGTCTGCGAGAAAAACCGTCCGAAAAAAACGGTTTCCAAGCCACATTCAACATTAATCGATCTACGGGAGGCTCATACTGTGTAACCAGTGCGAAAATGGTGCATAACCATCCTGTCGATCGATCTACTCTAGACTGGAACCTTGTTGGCGTAGGCTTGACCCTGTGCAGCAGGAGAACATCCGCCCTTTGCTCACAAACGGCACTCCGTTAGGCTACGTCTGTAGCTACATCAGAGAAAACTTCCAGAAGTATACAACGCCACGTGATCTCACCACTCTCAAAAGTAAATGGAAGAGGGAGGGTTATTTGCATTAACTATTCAGTTACATTGACCCCCCAGCTTCTAGGTTTTATCCTACAGCCGCTTGCCAATGCTCTCTTCGCTCGCATCTACAGATTAATCGGAACGAAGCAGCGGTAAACGTTTTAAACGAGAGCTTCGACTGAAAGCAAATCATAGCGGTTTCCTCCAAACTAGATACGATGAAACGACAAATTGGCCATCCCACATTCCCCTTGAGCAATCGTATATGAAGGTCATTTCTGTCAGTTGGAGGAATTTATTCCGACCGACGCTGTAGACGTTGAGGTCGGTCCTTTTTGCGATTGTTCTTTGTTTGAATCTGAAGATTTATTACAACAGTACAATCTGGTCTATTGGTTGTTTTAATTAGTATACTGTTACGCGACTGTTTCAAGTTACACGCCAGCAAAAGCTTGGTAGCTGGAGCGAAGAGGGGACAACAAAGCCCCATTTGTGTCATCATCGTCTACTGAGGGAATAACTAATCTAATAGCCTCCGACTGGACTGCTTTAGGTTGGCAACTCTCATATTCACCGACAGTGAACACAAGAATCCTGGAGACAGTCTAAATTATTACCAGCCGTACTGTCTAGTTATCGTTGCTATTCCAGAGGGGGTCACTTCACAAATAAACCTAGCTCTAAATGTTATCTTTCTGTAGATAAACATGAGCTCTTTCTGAATTCATCCAATCCATTGGACATCTTTGATGAGATGTGAGCATCGCCGTAGCAAATGTTCTCTATAACAAAATAACCGGTATGATCAACTATCCCGGGTACCGCGGTAGCGACTGTAACGGTACTGCTGTATTTGATAACCCTTCCTGAAAGTGGTCTGAATCCACTGTTTTACTATTCCAAGCTAGTGATTCGGACACAAAGGAATACCGCGATATCATAAGTTTTGTAACCCTGAAAAGCATTCTTCAGGCCCTGCTATTGTCCAGGTAAGGCAACAGTATATTCGACTTTAGTGTAGACAGTTTTTTTCGAAATCTGATACTACCACATGGCCGTCGGTCAGATGAACCCCGAGTAACGTGAACTGATTTACTTGGTTTATAAACTTTGCATTCTAGTCGGCGCACATCCGGCTAACTTTAGACGAAGTTGTTTTACCTGCTCCGCCCACGTAGGTGACCAATCACTCTTGCGCGAAATGATAAATTAGGTGAGAGTTGGAGGGGTGTAGGGCGGTTGCAAGAGCACAACAGACTAAGTAGGATTTTCTGTGATTGTAGGACAACGTTGCAATAGCTCGCTGACACCATTTCCTCTAAATTTCAGGAACAGAGCCACAACCTTTTGGAACTGAGGCATTAGTGATCAGTCGATCAAACCCAATTCTATGAGCTTAGCAGAACTTGAGGTTGACCCTGAGATTACCGTACTCTTATTGTCTGAGACACATCTTGATGACCTACTTAAGAATCGCACTGTAGCCACATTTTGTTAATTCGCTTAGTTCAAACGATTCTACACGTTTTGTGGCGGATGAGAATGTACATACTGCATTCATTCAGCAGTTCTGTTGTTATCGCTTCATTGCTCAAATTGATCAGGTGGGACTCATTGCCTTAGGTGTTTAATTAATTCGATATCCAAACTCATGCGCACTGCGGTCCCTGAACTGGGTGAAGGCGCAATTACACTGAAAGAGGAGCGTGTACGATAACCTTTCGCTGAAGAACCTGATCAACCCTTGGGTTGCAGAAAATGCAATCTCTTAAAGTTGTAATTCCAGTGAGGTGATGAAAGGAAGCATAATTTGGCAACACACAAAGCCCCTTAGCTAACAAAATGCTAAAACATACACAAAAGTTGGGATTTTGCCCTACAAACGGGGCCAGTCAATGCTGAAAATCCGAGCAAGGTACAACTGTTACACCCGTATTGAGAATCATTGGCGGTAAGCATCTCACGAAACTTCAGTAGGGAGTTTCGACCCCACCACCTTCTGCCTAGTAGATTCAACATTTGACCCATCGCCAAAGAAAGGCTGACCAGCATTGTGATTAACTCGTACTTGGACAGCTTATGGGAGTAAACATCCTTCAGTCACATCACGTTGGCACGTATTGATTGGTTGCTCGAGTGGCAACTTCTCAGATAGAAGTTTCACTCAGAGAAAGAATAATTTCACAAAAAGAGTGGAGCTTCCATCTGAGAGGTCGTCACTCAAGGAGCCAATCAATACGTGACCACGTGACGTGGTTTCCGTGACTAAACAATGAGTGGTGCCATGTACTACGTGCGAGTTGATCACAATGTTGATGAGACACTCGTGGGTGAATTAGCAAGTATTGGAACTACTAGCCGGGAGGTGGTCGGTTCGAAACTCCCAATTGGAGTTTCGTGAGATGCGCACTGCTAATGATTCCCAACAAGAATAGAACACTTGAACGGTACTTCTCGGCTTTTCAGCATACAATGGATTCACAGGACGAAATATCGATTGAAAATCACCAAATCTTTTTACACTATCGTCAGTATCCTTCAGTGCTTGCTTGCGAGTACTGGATGCTCGCTGAACTTTGGGGAAATCCGTTTGGTTCGTTTTACAGGAAGGATGGTTTGCTAATCGATAGCTGCCTGTTTTGTTAGAGACTATAGAATATAAATGTTCATAAGCTGCCCATGAGCATCCACCGCTGATTCAGTTGAAAGCCATCTGACGTGAATTGTTCCCAATTAAGAGAAGCACACGTTGCAGACAGCGGATGAGGATGGGCTTCTCAGCGAATGAAGTGAAGTGACATGGTCACATGTAACACACAGGCAGTCGACTGGTGGTCTAAGAGCTCAATATTACGTCCCACTGGACGAGTGGATTACTGTCATCGAATGAGAGACGCATTCAGGCGATCATCTCGTTTACAAGCAATGATCCCTCATATTTGGTCCACAGTTCTTCGACTAGTACTCCTCAATCTCAGGACCAGAAGGAGAGACTAAATTAGACAACCGGTTTAGTTGTCTCGACTGTCGTTCAGGTGGTATGGTCATCCGATAGTCCCAGTCGTGATGGCAAAATCGAGTCCCAGAGACAGCCCAGTTGATTACCTTGATAAATCTAACCCAAAGGTGATTGAATGTTACAAAAATGCGAATAGTTATTGATATATCAAACGTACTGAAATTGCTGTAAAAGCTCGAAACGATGTGGTCATAAAGACACTCTAATTCGAGGTCCTCCTTCGTGCAGCAAGTTTTACGGGCTGAAGTCCCGCCAAACCGTATTGGTTCAGTTTTTTTTCAAGTACACCTTCCATATCCTCTGTTGCGCCTGTTGGTCTGTTACGTTTTCATCAAGGATGAGGGGAACATCAGGTGAACGATCATCAATAGATATTTTGATAAGATGTGTCAGAAACCGCTTACGGCTGATTTCTTCCCTGGTTGTCCTATGGATAACATATCCAAACTCTGGGCGTGAATCATCCAATTCGTTCTACCCCACAATCAACGACGCACAACACGAAAAATGAAGCCTGCGCTTATTGTCCACAATATGGACACCATGGTCATTAGTACTACAGAAACAAACTACTGAGAGCCTAGTTGTACTTCCCACTTCCACTGAATGATCATGGTGGAGACGAAGCTGGTCGTGCAAGGGCCGGATGTGATGACTCATTTGCGGTTGGGTCTTGACAGGTCGGCCAGTCAGTCATTCTTGCGCTAGTATAATGGCCATTATAGCCGGCCCTTTCCCGGGTCCCAGCTAGGAGCTCTACGATATAACGAAGGAGCCCCTTCACGTAACACAATCTGGGCTACCGATTAATAAGGAACGTGGATTGCGTGTGAAACTCATGAGAACACAATTACTCAACTTCAGGCAGAAAAGGTTAGTGTTTTAATCAAAGCCTCACGCCCCAGGGGGTTGTTTAGGGATTTTCGTATTAAGATAACTCCATTGTTGGTTTTGTCTTGCTGACCCTTTGATCCGCATCACTGGGTTTAGACAGAGAAATCCTGCGCAGGTTGATCTTCCTGTTCATATTGGATATTCTGTCTTCCGAACAACACCTGCCGGTGAACTTTGCGCCTCAAGATTTGTCAAATCCCCTCCGACTTTCTATCAAGTCATCCCGAAGTTAGGTAACTACGGGCCACCGCGGAACAAACACTTGTGAATGTTTCGTGGTGGTGGTGGTCATAACACCATGAACTTCTCTCAGCATTACCCCGTTTTCGCGGTTGTTTCATGGTTATTTGAACATGATTCTGTCCACACCTCAAGGCTCTTTAACAGCGAACTCATCGGTAAATTACTTATTACTTCGGCCCTGTGATCAGAGATCTAATAAACTTCATGTGTTCGGGATACTTTATTGTGTACGGCCAGAATTTTCAAAGCTGCATAGCCGTTGGGGAACCATCTTTATTCACGACAGTCACCTCTTGGGAATTTTGTGTGGCTGGAAATTCACGCGGGTGAGTGGCCGAAACTGTCATTACTCACTTGCACTGTTACGGAGGCTTGCCCATTCTTAGGCAGGTTTCAAAAGCCTTCGGTTTCAAGCGTCTGACTGGGAGTCTTGACAGGGGAGGGGGACAATCGACCGGCACAACCAATGTATGTTACTGGATCGTCTTTCGAGGCTTCGGGCCCACTACTTGCATTATTCAAGCCTGAACACGTTCGCCTCTCCAGAAGTGAAGATTCAGATGCGTCAGGGTGTGGAGTGCGAAACCCGGTAGAGCCAAGGGCCAAGGCTCTGTTGATGAACTCTCAACTCTGGTCCAGTGCTCCTCCCCCCTTTGGTGTGAACTGATCAGAATGACTGCGCCACGAGGATGGCTGTTCAGACGAGGGTGATGTGAGCGTGCATTCCGCAAATCCGACAAACACCCACAACCATTCCTTACTAGTTTGACTGGTTAATTATGCTGGTGGTCCTGTGATCGGGTGGTGATGACCCATACGGAGTTGCAGACGGGAGTGAACGAACACGTACACAAGCGTTCCAAACGCTATGATCTTGTTTTCTCCTTCCCACCATGTGATGGTGTTATTGGCTTGTATGACAAGCATTAAATCGCGCGCTGTCACGCCCTCCCATCTTCGTACGTCTGCCTCCACGTATAACCACTCCGTGTGATAGCTGTTGTCCTGTCCCTGGTATTCGTGTTCATACGTGACCTTACTCATTCCACACTGACGATTCTTGTCGTGCAATGTCTGAGTCATACTACGTCCATCCCATTCAGAACTGCATGCACCAGGTTCTCAGCTGGCTGTGTTGTTTTTCTCCTCGACCTGGACAGATAGCTCAGCAGTCCATTGACAGTTACAACAGCTTGTTACCGTTTATAACGAAGAACACCTGTGTCCCAAGACTGACTAGTATAAGGTTTCTATTAGTTTCAGCCCAGAAGAGTCGAACTGTTTTATTTTTCAGAGTTTCGAATGCGCAACCTTTCGGCCAAAGTTCGAACACTTAATCGCTCAGCCTCGAGCGACTTAGCTCTCACGATCATCTATTGCTTATTGCGTGGTTACACACCGACCAAATGACCAGCGACTTCGTCACCAAGCTCACGAAGCGACCATAACATATGGGTGTTACAGGTCAACTGTCAACTACCTACGAAATGATCACCTAACGGATAGCGAAATATCAATTCAGTTTTGACGGGTGACTCATCTGGAACCCAGCTCAACCCCCCGTTTGTGATGTTATTAAGCAACTGCATGTGCTGCACCAGGGCGCTTCATGTTTCATTTGGTACTACATTAGAAATATCGCGCTAAAGAACATAAACGATTGATTCAGCTGGGTTCCGGTCGTGGGCTATCGAAGAATTTTCGGCAACCTTATGAGTAGTGCATGACGTCTACACCTAATGGGTACTTCACGGTTAAGCAACCAAGAAACAATCATGTCTACGTACGGGTAACTAATGCTACGATCCTGGGTATTAAAAAACTGTCTATCTTCGGACTTGAGGAAGCTGCCACTAGGCAACAGAAGCTCAACAAAACACGCTTTGATCAAATGGGGCGATGCTTTCATCTCTTTTGGCTGTGAATACATTCTTTTCACCATCTGATAACGAGTATAGCTCAGCTAATATTGGACTTGGAGGCCTACTCCGCTGCCGTCATTGTTTTTAGACGGGA
Organism: Clonorchis sinensis; assembly: GCA_003604175.2. Lineage (NCBI taxonomy): Eukaryota > Metazoa > Platyhelminthes > Trematoda > Opisthorchiida > Opisthorchiidae > Clonorchis > Clonorchis sinensis. The sequence continues at coordinate 8,174,621 of CM030370.1, forward strand.
GTCGGATGCAGCCGAACCAAGGATCCAATTTGAAAGGGTCACCCTCAGTCACCTTGGAAATCCGGGTGGTTCCAAAGGCAAGCTTGGCGAACTTATCAGATTGTGACATCTGAAGTTTCATGACAGCTGCGATAACATGTCTCATGCAAAGTCGGCCTGGTTGGGGGGCTTAGCGAAGATTTCCCTGGTGAAGAGCAACAAAGAGGTGACAAGGAAGTGCACCTCCGATTAATTCTTAAAAAACTTGTACAGGAGCCTGGAAATTCGTACTTGAAACGTAAACGTCTTGCCTCACATCTTCAGTAGATCCAAGTACATGACGTCTCAAATCATTTCTCTCATCTTCCTCGTTTCAAAATCATCTAAAGGAGAGTAATTAAGCATATTACGCCTAACAACTTCGCAAGTTATCATGATGCATGATGTGGCATTATATACTACAGGAATGTGCATCACAAATATACATGTATCACGATCTCTCGAATATCGTAGCAACTGAAACATGAGGCGGCCTGGTGCAGCACATTCAGTTGCCTGGAAACATCACAAACGATAGATTTAGCTGAGTTCCAGGTGAGTCCCTCGCAAGAGCAACTTTGTTTGCAAATGAGTGTATTTCGCTACATGAATGTGGTCCCCAGTGAACTTGGTTGTAAGAATCTGTAGAAACCACATTGGACCGAACAGTTGGAACCGACGTATTACTTAAGAGGGCATACCTCCGCGCCTCAGAGTCTAAAAACTTGATCAAGTAGTACAACTAGAAGTATGCTTAAACATAAACCCAAGTATATGGAAAATTAATATCGTTTGATGGTAGTGTGAGGGGACTTGGTAACTTCAACTGAGATTTCCTTCTATAAATGAAGCCAATCTATGCTGAAACGTCGAGAAGCACAGTAAACTGTTTCATCCTTATTGGTAATCATAATCGGTGCTCATCCCACGAAACTCCAGTGGGGACTTTCGAACCGGCGAACTCCTGCCTATTGGCTTGAACCGTTCGGCCAAGAGCGCCTAGTCAGTATTGTGATTGACTCGCACTTGGGCGGCCTATGGAACCAATCATCTCTCAATCACGGGGAACACGTCACGTGGTGACGTATTGACTGGCTCCTCGAGTGATGACTTGTCAGATGGAAGTTTTAATAATCTTGTGAAATTATTCTTCCTCTGAACGAAACTTCCATCTGAGAATTGGTCACTTGAGGAGGCAGTCAATATGTGACCACGTGATGTGGTTTTCGTGACTGAAAGACAAACGGTGCTATATGCGAGTCTTTGAAAGACTAAAAGTATGGCCTGAGGACAGAGTTCAGGTTAAAAAAGAGTTATTTTAAATTTTGGGGATTTCTGGCCTTGGAAGGGGACACTTCGCGCGACAATCTTTAGGCTCAGGGTGTCTTGATGTTCGATCACAAACGCTCTGTTCGTAAGCGACCCTCAACTAACGCCCCATAAGCAGTAGGCTCCTGACACTCTGAATAACAATGTTATCCTGTTCAATCAGACGCGAAGTACCATGCGCTAAGTTAAGGCGACGTCCCTCTACTTCCTACTGTCGCTTCACAAGATCTTGACAATCTGGCTGTATCTCTATCGCCTCTCTGCTCCACGTAACCGAGGTAGTTCGCCTTGGACACCCTCTGGCGCGTCCAATGTGTACAATAAAAAAAATTAACAAATGATGGCAAGTTAGGTACCAGTGTTCATGCTTAATGTGAGCCGATGGCTCTCAATAGACCTCAGTATGTTTTTCAGCTTATCTTTTTCCGTCTATTGTGCACTGATACAGTGGCTCATACCCAGAATCACATCCGGCTGTGTTACCTTCAGTCGGTCATTCAACCAGTAGTTATTTGGACGAATCATTCTGTCAGCGTATACCCACAACTTACTGGGTCCATGATTGGCTACAAAATGACCGTGATCGCGTGTCGACGGTGATGCGTCAACAACCAACACATTTGAGTGCATTGTTCCATCCGATTCTTTGGGTTCCCATCACTTGTTGTTGGCCGAGTCCCTCCCGAAGGTTAGCCGGCTTTTGAACGCCCAGGATCGTAACCATTTATGCCGGACGGTAGCAATGGAAGCGACTGTCGTAGTATGACCACTTGAAAGCCGAGTACTTACATAGAGGAGTTTTGTTCCAAAAGACACTGGACTTCGGGCAAATCTTATCAATGAAATGACGTTTCATAACTTTTCCTCTTTCAGTGCTAGCTGCTTAGAGCCAGGATCTGTTCACCGTGCAACTGACCGTGTCGACTCTATAGTTCGTTTGCGTAAATTAACTGTTTATTGCCATGATGAAGTAGCACAAAACACGGGTACCGATTTATTATCCATTTAGCTGCTTTTACGGTTAAAGTTCGCTGACCTAGATTGTTCGAAAAACATGTGAAGGTTCTGTGTTTACGTGGGGCTTTTTCAAATGATTAAGCTAATTTTACGGAGCTTCTTCGGCTTAGTGACAACTCCCAAAGAGGTAGTTGTTTTGCTCGTGATAGTTAGGCCATCTAAAGAACGTTTGAAAGAGAACCTGTTGCTTCCTTACAGAAATCAAAATGGTCAAGCTTCACATTTCTCCCTGCATACTATTATTCCTGCCCTCTCATTCTTTCTGGTGATCTGTACAACGAACGGCTCCATGGATGCTTCTCGCACCTGTCGCCACCTACTGTGTGTACATATGTTCCCCACTGCGTGTGTCTTCGACGTTATAATTTACATACACATCAATATATTTGAACAGTCCTCCTTCGGTCCATATGCAAGTAATCCGGAAAATCCATGCAATGGGGGGTAGAGATCTGGTCGAACGTAAACGGCCGGGACCGAATTTCAGTCCGCTACCCACTTGGCGTCGCTCCATTTAGCACGTGTCCAAGTTCGTCCCGTGTCTCTGCCTCTGATGGGAGCGCAGTAGCCTGAGATGTGATATCACGCGGTTTAACGCGCATTTTGAATTTCCTCGCGGTACGCGCTTACTGCCCACCCTTCGTCTGTTATCCCTTCTATCTGCTGGGTCTGTTTACCTTCATTTTCAATCGTCAAATCGTTTCCACCTCATAGTAAGGCAACTTCCACGGACATTTTCCGTCCTCTGCGTTTTCTATATACCCCTCGGTTTGTTCCAGATATCCCCGTAATGAATGCCATAATTGTACTCCACAACTCGAGGAGTTGTTGTCACTGTTCAGGTTAATATTCATTGTATGTTTAAAGTGACTTTTTCAGACCCTGACCTATGGTCCTTATTGGTCCATCCGCTGTCTGCCACGAACAAAAATTCTCCTACCGATCCCCATTCTAATTTCGGGTTTGTGTGAGGCTGAATAGAAGCGTAAGTCATAAGTAATATGTTGTGGTGAAAATGACGGACAAGTGGTGTAAATCACCACCCAGTGTTGAAATGGACCCCGCCCTTGAAAAATCCCTTTCTAAGTTTTTTCCATTACTTGATTACAAAATGTCAGACTGCATGGGAATTTCCGGAAAATTGGAAAACATGTGAAAAGGGAAACAAAATTGAGCATCTTGGTGGTGCCTAAGTTCGAGCTCCAGTCTTTGCACTTACAAAACGAAAAATTTTGATACGCAACATATTGACCTCTTTCAGTTAACAACCGAATTATGTCCTGACGATGTGAATTTGCCATATGAGTAAATTTGCACCAAATCACCGATTTCAGATTTCTATCTTGAGCCTTTGAAAAGGTGTCTCTGGGGTTATATGCCATTACTGAACGATTACAGCTCGGTTCCAAAAAGCTCACCAAACCGGTACCGCCAGTTGGCGAATAATTTTGGTAAATCCATATGCTAAAGGGATTTGGCATTACATGTACCATTCATTGCGTTCTACATCTTCAAATAGTAAAACAAAACGCATTTTTGCCAAAGGATCATCGCCGGTTCGGTATTTTCATGTGCAACTGACTTGCAGTATCCAGCACCACTGAGAAGACGTAACAACTTTTTGAGTATTCACTACTATGTCTTGGTACAGGACACCCTTTGAAAGTGAACACACCTCTGAGGCAACTGATTTCAGTCGTTTGCATGAGATTTCACCGAAGTGAGGCACCATTATTCAGTGCCAGTGTTACTATTGTGGTAGGGTGTTGCAGAACTGGTCACGTCAGCGCCTGTCGTGGAAGGGATTTAACGCAAAAGCGGGCATTTGTTTTACGGCCATCTCGCATTTCATTTATCTTTTGCGGTTTCAGGCAACACAACCTGAACAACCCAATCAAACGATGGATAACTTGGAAAGATGAGGAACTCAACGTTTGAAGTGGTACACTATTGGGAACAAATGTATTTACCTACATGGCTTCCTCAGTAATGATGCACTTATGCAAACTCGGCCCTCTTAACCTGAGTGGATACTTTCTGGTATTCAGTCACAGAATGTGGGTAGAATTAAAATGACATGACAGTAGAAGACCGATTAAATCTTCTGCGTTTGGAAACGTCTGAACCACAACTACCCATGCATAGTGTACGATTACTTGACCATAAGTTTTCGTCAATTAGCGGTTCAATAACCGTGTACTGCAAAGTGGATCGTGATTGTCTGGCGGTTATTTTGACCACGAAACACCCAATAGGTACCTGGGGGTAGCACACTACTCGTAAGGTTGTTGAAAATCGTCGGATTCAGTTGGTAAACCAGCTAGGTGGTTCTTTTCGTGATTGGTGTGCGGTTATTTAACCACGAGTGTGAGCAACTTGTTAGCTGTGGACATTCAGAGCTGTTCTATGGTCACGCAAAAGTAAAATATCAAGTAGGCGGTTATCTCGTGGGCAGCTGACAGTCAGTTGTCAGTAAGCGCTCGTCAGAATATGGCAAAATAATCGTGGTGTATCCGCACTTGGACTCGGTCATTCGTGGTTGTTTAACCGTAAAACAACTGAAAGGTGGATAGTTCATGAAGTAGTTTTGGGTGGGAAGCACAATATGACAATATAACCGTAAATCGCCCATAAATTCATGGCTATATTGTCGTGAACTAGTCGCACCAAGTCTACTTTTTGGCTATCTAACCACAAACCCCCGGTTGAATATGTTCAGCTTATCATGAACTATCTGAATAATGTAGCTATTTCCTGGATTTGGCGACGCAAATGCCAACCAACTAGCCACGACCATTGGTGACTTGGCTGGCACATAATCACACATTGCCATGTATGCTCCCAGGATACACCCCGATGAAAACCTCAGCGAAGTCAGATTTGGTCCTGTCAAATATAATTCATTACCATAAAGGAAATTACTCACAAGTTTGCTGAAAATTCTTCGACAGCCCACGACCGGTTTCGCTTTTCTTGGGGTTCATCAGGTAGGCGCAGTCCCCGAGTTTCCGTCAACCTTATGTTCTACGTGAATCCAAGTTGGACTGTTCGTGACAAATACACTCATCATTAGTATACACAGTTGAGTGAGCAACTGGAAATTGGGTGAGATGAGTAGAACTTGAAGCAGTACACACCTGACTCTTGAAGTGATCAATTTTCCACTCTTCTCCTTATTTGGACTGGGTCGTGTAAATTGTTTACTCTGATAGAACACTTCCCTATTTGTCACATGCGTCAGTTAATAGGTTAGCAACCGTTCATAGCCTAATAATGAACAATCTCAAACCCTACGCAGAAACATCTTCAGGATTCCCTTATAGCCACCCCAACGTATAAATGCTGGTCTCCAGCTTAGGTTGAATACAAATGATGGACTGTGTAACATTACTCCACAGGCTGTTGCAAAGCGCCATCATCATTCTGATCATCATCATCATCATCATCATCATCGTCACCATCATCATCATCTTCGTCATCATCATCATCATCATCGTCATCATCATCATCATCGTCATCATCATCATCATCATCGTCATCATCATCATCATCGTCATCATCATCATCATCGTCATCATCATCATCATCATCGTCATCATCATCATCATCGTCATCATCATCATCATCGTCATCATCATCATCATCATCATCATCATCGTCACCATCATCATCATCTTCGTCATCATCATCATCATCATCGTCATCATCATCATCATCGTCATCATCATCATCATCATCATCGTCATCATCATCATCATCGTCATCATCATCATCATCATCATCGTAATCCTCGACGTAAGTAGCATCACCTTTTTCATCCTCTTCTTTATAATTAAGGGCAGCAACGTCTGCGTCGATGCTGATGCTTTACTGCCATACAGTTATATGTAAAAGCCTAATGTGAACAGAAGATAGAGGAGTAGGTGAGGTTGGCCTAGTGCTGGGCATTCAGAAGTGCCTACACCTCCAAGTACTCGGTCAGTCAACATGGAAAGAAACTGACAGCACAAACGCCAGTGATATCGATCGGGTGCCGTTTCTTAAAATATCTATAGCCAAGGGTATTGGGGTCACGGGGGACCCACTGTAGAAGGTGGACCGTACCAATAACACTTAGGCTCTTTTAAACTCTTCGGCAATGTTATACATTGGACAGATAGCACATTCTTGCCAGTTTTTGTAGGGGAGCTTTTGGAAGGCTCACCATACACTCATACACCCAAAAATATGTGAATATAGGGACCAGATCATCCTAATGAACCTCTGTTGAGCAACTGCGGTTAGGAGCGCTGACCGACAGCACCCTTGGAGTCAGGAAGCTCCAAGATTGTGGGTTGTCTATATATATGGTATTTATCTATCATATGACGGAGTGTGAACATGCGGTTGACGTATTCACTACCCTGTTGAAATCCCACTTGATTCTCACGGCCCAAGGCCTCAATTACTGCCGTAGAACAACGAAGGATCAGTGACGCAAAAAGCCTTGTTACAACGGAAGTCAAACAAGTGCTCCTATAGTAATTACATCCACCGTGAGTACGCTAATTGGTGATGAGTGCTATTATTGATTACTTCCAGTTGTCTTCAAGATAGACACAAATAGGCTAGAGAGGTAATGGCTGAGGAATTCAACGCCGTCCTTGGACAGAACAGGTTGGAGACTATCAGGACCAGGAACACGATGAAGCTTGAGTATAGATACCCACTCTGACGCTTCTGAGACAGACCGTCCTGCTTGACGGTAGCAGGTGGACAACTGTACTGTTGTTCGAAGTGTCGTGCCTAACGGTCCAAACGTTTCTGATTTTCCGGTTACCAGAGAGCCATTTTTGTCCTTGATGTTTTCGCTGACAAGAGGCATCTAGGGTCCAGGCAAACAAATCGAGTGAGACAATGGAACAACCTGTCGACGTTTCCTGCATTTTTCGCATTTTCCATTTCTTCGGCCTTTCGGATCCACCGTTTCTCGGATATTCAGTTCCACTTGGTGTCGGGTGATATGTTGAATCGAGTTGTGGTTGCAAACAGGAGAGATCTGTCGCTAGACCTCCAGCAAAGCCACGGTCCTACCCGAGATCTGATGCTTGGATGATGTTGATTGGGTTGTACCGGAGACGGAAGTTCCGGCATTGAGTAGCGCTTTGGATATCTGTTTCTCATGGTAGTTGACATCCGACATCGGACCATCCGGCAGGCGTTGGAGAATCTGGTTCGTATATGTTTGTATAATTTATCGGCCCACAAGATTCTTAATTGATAAGTGTTCTCCATAGACTTGAAAAGCACAATGAAAAGCAGCGGTGCACAAGTGCATAATCTGAGTTCATTCAAGCATTTCAGGAAGAGAGGCAGGTGGTGGCCTACGCTCCCCACCGGTAACCGGTGGCAACAACAATGGGAGTTGGTAGTTGCGTTATCGAGCAATTTCCGCTGTTCTGGGAATCAGTACTGCAAAAGAACAGCCCGCGATCTGCACACATCTGAAGCAGACGATCTCGATTGTCCGTGCTTTTCGTGTCCAATCCAAGGCGAACACGCACTCCGGCATCAGTAGAACTATGCCTAATTACCTAAGCATTCATGTCACCGTTCATGCACCATGGGAACTATCCTTGGCAGATTCAGAGCTACATTCTTCAGAGCTACAGGACGCAAGCAGACAATAAACAGGGAGCGATGGAGCTCATTATCTAGAGGTTTCTTCACAGATGTTGCTAAACGAACCGCGCAGATGCAACTATCAACGGGTATCCATTCAAGTAGAGACGCCTTTGCTCGATGCTTCAACATAGTACGCACCCCCGCATATGGAGCTGCAGGCTCCTGTGTGTAACCAAGGCTGTTCAGCCGGAAGCTGGTGGAGAGCGAGGGAGCAGTCAGTTCAGTTACAGTTCTTGCGTCCAGTAGTCTTTTTCTGACAGACAGCATACACCAATACAGACGGAATCAGGCGTACAAGCAAGAACTGCTCGTTATCCTGCTTACTTGAGTACGTAAACATTAAATTTGACCTGCCTCTCAGGTTTCAATGTACACTTCCAGATGTTTACGTTTGTTAGTGTGGTCGGACACATACAACCTGCAGCTGAGCGTGAAGAATGAGACCGCTCGGAGACTATTCAAATTGTGGTGGAGTAGGGCAGAAGGAGAAATACATGAAAGTGTAGGAAGGGAAGCGTCGGAAGCAGCATGCTGTCGCTTACCCGTCCTGCTGTGTACAGCAAGTAAGGCGACCTGTTTGATGACATCACGTGACGGCTGATATGGCATGATAGTTTTTTTGTTTGTGACTTTCATGGTTGTACGCGGGCTGGGGTACTGTCAGGACGCCCAGACCTAGTCAGGAGAACGATCAGGCTTCCCAACCAAAGACTTTGGCCCAAAAGCCTGACCGCAAGACAGTGGATGGGTGCCGAAGAACTACTATATTTCTACAAGTTTCCGAAGGAAGAAGGCAACGTGTCTGTTCCACCCGCCAGCCTAGAGATCCAGAAGACAGTTCAGCAGACCTGTATCTACTGCACTGCCTTATATGAGAAACTCTTTGGATGTCAAAGTGAAGCCCTCTAATGTAGTTCAGTGGGAGATAGATAAGCCAGCACACCGTGATAAAGTCCAGTTTCCTTGCGGCGGCCGTTATCTTATCGCTGCGGTGACCCATGATTGCTAAGACGCTTTCGAATTCCGTTGAAGCTCGCTACCGTGTCTTCATTTCATTTTAGAGTGTCCTGGTACTTTTCCTAAGATGCATATGGGATTCTTATGGCTTCACAGGAATCCTAACACGCCTCCACAGCAATCTAACGAAGACTCCTTGCATGTTATGAATACCCATAGGATTCGGAAAATCTGATACCGAACCTGAATATTTGTGCGCCACTGAGAAAATCTTAATTTGGCGTCGAATCGTCTTTTAATTTCCGTTCCGCTTTTCAGAATCTGACCACATAGACATCGTAAATATCCCAAGCCCATAACTTGGTAGCAATCAGGTCATTCGCGGGAACCGATAACTAATCAGATGAAACTCTGACTACTAACGAGTAGCCAGACAATTCTCTGAATTAGTTAGCAGCCGGTTGTATCGAAATGCACGTCTTTTGGAATCCTTTGGGATTCTGACAAACACATCCCAATGAGTTCATCAACACATTTTTAATGACGGACACCTTAAGATGTAGGTGTGGAACGGTAAAGAAAAAAGCCAGTCCCGCTACAGCCATTTAGGTCGGATATGACCGCACAACAACTTCAAACAATGAAAACACTAAATTTTGTGTACTAATCTGACAGGAAAATCAGGGCCGTCAAACTGAGATAAAAATGATGAAACTCAAATGCAGCAGCTGACCACGACCACACGAGAAACCAGAGAGCAGCGGCCAGGTCAATTCAGAATGAATGTAGTAAGTAAAAACGACCAAGAGGCATTTGCACAATTTCGCCCAATTAGGTTGGTGTCTACCAGCCTCCATAGTTACTTCAGTGTATCATAGGCTGGTGGAACCCGTTGGTCAAACTTCATGTTGGTAAAGTATTACCGTCTTCTAGATATGAGATCAGCAGATTCCGTCCTTTGAGTGAAACCAGTCTATGTTGAAAATCCGACAAACACCATACAGCTGCTTCATCCTTATTGGGAATCATCAACAGTGCGTATCTCACGACAAGCCAAGGGTGGTTCTCATACGGAGCAAAATTTCCGTTCAAAAGTTCCCGAATCTCCTCGAGACACTAATCATCTATAAGTAGCTCAGAGGAAGAATGAATTCACAAACCAGGCGAAGTATCCATATGGGAAGTCATCACTCGAGGAACCAATCAATACGTAACCACGTGATGCGGATCCCGTGGTTGAAGGATGAGTGGCACTATATCCTGTATAAATGCGACTTACTCACAGTGCTTCTCAACCGCTTGTGACCTAACAGTTAAGTGCTCAAACTACTAGCAGAAAGTGACCACGAGCTCGAAACCTCCTGGAGTTTCGTGAGATGCGCACTCTTGATAATTCCAGATGAAACTGAAACAATTGTGCAGTGCTTTCCCGTATAGATCGAATTGACTTACAGGACGGAACATGCATCGACTAGTTCCAGGATCTCCTCACACCACCAATGAGACTGGTAGAGTGTGATGAACAAAATGGGTGATCAAGATGTCCACGCCTATTGGCAGTTGTAATGTTATTGTCTTTTGGTCTTCAGACTGGTGGTTATATCCGACCACATCGTACAGTGGCTGTGAAAAGGCCGAGTCACCCTGAAGCACAAAACGGTGACCTCATTTTTCTCTCTGATAATGGTTTCTCCTACAGCTTCTTGTAGCATACGCAGGTATAGCCGGTACTGAAATCCAACAGGGCGGCATAGAGCTGCTGAGTTATTGTACTTTATGCGTGACAGTTAAGTTCCGGTGTAGGACTTAAGCAAACAGTGTAACTGTGTACTTAGGGATTGTCGTTTAAATGGGCTGAAATCGTTTGCAGATCAGCCGACCCAAGGACAAAACACACAACCACCCACATTTCCATGTGTATTGGAAGCAGTTCTGAGTGCGGATCTACAGCTCGCCCAGTTTGCCGGATCAGAATTGCTCATACCGTGGCACCAAGTTGCAGAAAGTTGTCTGAATTTTAGGGCCGTTAGCTGAATTCATTGTCACAGTGCCAACCAATAGATAGCCATGGTCGAATCTGATGGCACTTTATCATGGTAGGGTGTATTTATCACTGGATGGTAAGATATTTGAAGAAATTTTAACCAGCAATATTAGGGAAATAGAAAGGAGTAGAGTTAGGAAAACCTCTCTGGATCTATGCGACAGATTTGGAGGTACTATCAATGATAGTTCTGTTTTGGCAAAGAAGTGAAGATTCCGTCGTCCCAGTGTCAAAAGATATGTGCCTATGGAACCGCACCAGCTTCACCTAGTTTTTTATCGGGTCATGTCAAGTCAAGCAGGACGGTCGGCGAAGCAGTCCTCAGAAAAAAGTGATAAAGTCTAACTACTAATAAGTAGCCAGACCATGCAATTCAGTCCGCTAAGGGAATCGATCGGGTGCACAATGAAGTTTTCCAAAAGGATGGCCTGTAAGAGAGGAAGCTTTCTTCTATCATAATCACTTTCTCATTGAGAGGTAATATGACCTCAAAGAGTGAATGAGAATGACTTGCTCATCAAGGTGAGGTGTATCTTATGTATTCGTAATGTTGTGGAATCTAGATAGCTCAGGTGCGCTGCTTTGTTGTTGGTCTGTGCGCCGAGCTTGGCAGTTGGATTGCAAACGTTTCATCACCAATCGAAGTGACATTGCCAGTGCGGGGTTGAGTGGGTCTATCTTATGTATGCATGCCAGCCAGCTCATGTTCTTGGCTCGTGTGCCAAAGTCACTCAAGATCGCACACTAGGCGTCGGCCTACTACACACATTACTCACATCTGAACAAGTATCTGTAACGCAGTTCGAAACTAAATGCCTGATGCCTGAAATCTCAGCTTCGCAGTGTAAAACTGACTCAAAATGTCTGCTGGAAAAACTGCTCTGATCTTCACACGACCTTCAAAGCACCTCAGAAGAGTCTAATATGGTACTTGGAGGTACAAGTCACCGTCACTTTATAACGAGCAGAGAAGGTGAACACCCTTTCCCTATTTAACCGATTTTCTCAAACGTAAATTAAACGTTCTCGCGGGTGAACAGTTTCTAGGCAAAGCGGTTCGAACAGGCATATTGTGATTTCTTCGAAATCTCAGTGGTTCGCTCAAGTAAATCACTCAGGTTAGTACAATGCAGCAAGAGAATCCTTCGTCCGGGAGCAGTTTGTTTAATGCCTGGCCCAAACCCTCAATTTCCAGTCGGATTCATCCGATGCTCCACTTGCACAAATAAGTCATTGTGCTACAAAAGCAACCCCGAGTGATGAAAATCAGGGCAACCGCAACAAAGCGCTTCGCCAACCCTCAGGATGAGGACGGTCGTGGTAAAGTCTCACTGCCTACTCTGTTGTCTCTCAAAACATAGAAGAAGCGAGATGATTTAGGGAAAACTGAATCAATCTGATAGGTAGCCATGTGCTGAATATCGGGGTGTATAACCCAATTGAGACCACCAAGACGATTACTTGATCGATCAAATTACAGTCAGACAGACCACCTGTTGCCTTTTCCGACACGTCCCAGGAATTTGGTGAAGGCTAAAATAAGATGTTCACCCCAACGGAACAAACGAGAACAAACGCATAACAGTGTTCAGTAGATACCTGCTTGGGCAATATGAAGCCGAAGGCAGTAGTCTTAAAGGGAGTTTTTTTGGTTTGTGTGCTGTTTTCCCACTTAAGTGCTACTAGCCATTGAAGACTAGCGTAGGGCCTAGAAACCAACCAGCTGTGGAAACCGCTGGGTTCAGAGCAGATTCATTGGTCCTCGCTAACGCTGACAGCCAGTGTTCAGCACTTGTGTACCGAATGGGTCAAGGTACACCTAGACGATGTCATCGTCGGCTCACGATTCAAGCTCTGTGTGAGGAAATCCTGTCTCCCGCCCCCTCCCGACTGACTGCTCCACGTCCGTTTTCGTACTTCTTAGGGCTTCCTCCACAGCATGTACTCTGAAGCGGAATGAACTGGGATACACCGAACTACATCAAAATGTTTTAGTAAGGAGGTAGGGAAACCCCTGTCAGTCATCTTGCGACCAGAATGGAAGTAACCGTCAAGCAACAACCGGTAAACCGACCAGGTTAGTCAGGCAAACAACTGGGAATTTTAGGCCCAATATGAACTTTGCATTTGATTATGATGTGCACCAGCTACAAGAAGTTCTGAAATTTCTAAAGTTCGGATATCTCAACATTCGCACTGCTTGAGGTTTCTACGCAGAAGAAAGTGATGACCACAAATTTATTCGTCTGCCGATTAGTGTTTTGAAGTTACAGCATTCCTCCCTCGAGAGAACATCTTGGGATATCGTAATTTCACTTCGGTGGGGTTCGGCTTCGTGGGAAGGTGGTGAATGACAACTGCATCGCATCCCTCTCGTGTTAGATTAACCCAGTGACTCCTAAGTTGTCTCCGGGGCATGGAACTTGCATTAAAAATTTGTAACTTATCTTAAATCTGGGTTACTGAATTCTCGTGACCATACCAGGTCTAGTTGTGAAAATACAATTAAAGTCCACCTGAATCACCTGCGGGACTTGTGGGTTGCGTGAAGCACTTCCACCGTCAAGCCTTCCGGGGTCTGAGCCGGGCAGGGAAAATAGGTTGTGGAGTGCTGCAAGCCAGAGCAAGGATGACTGACTTACCATCCCAACAACCGCTTGAATCCTATTCGTCCTCACATCGATTCCATGGGAGACCAACCTTATCCCACGTTCGTCCTGGATAGCCGAAAGCTGAAGCAGCGAGCGTATCGATCACCCCATGCTTAGGCTCGATTACATGGGCCATGTTGTGATGACTCATCGACCATAGATTGTGAGGTCAGACACAACTATTGTGCCTGTCCTCGCTGAAGCCAGCACGTTTGCAGGGTCGCTGTGATAAGCCTGGCACCTGGGCTAAAGTGGGAAAGTCGACCTGGCTCGGGCCTTAGCGAATCGGGAGATAAGCCGACGCACCGTAAGTAGGTGCTGCAATGTAGTATAAGACAGTCTGGATATCCTCAACGATGTATGAGTACGTTTGACTGGAGGAAGGCCGAACATGGCTATTGGCAGGGTGTCCGTGCGAATGTTGCTTTAAGTTTGTTTTAACAAAGCCCAACAACCACGAGAACAACTTACCCCAGAAATGCGATAACAGCGATTGCTGGATTGTCAAAACAAGATCAATAACTGCCATTTCTCCACCGACAACGCGCCACTAGCTATGTGGATATGTTGTTCTAAACTTTCGCGGTAAACACAGTATATGACATAGTAACAACGGTTCGTGTTTTTGTAACGTTCAGCCACCGATGGACTAGTTTTATTGGAGCAGGTGACCGAACTCTATCCAGAAGCCGGTGTATGCTTTAATCTCTCACCTTCGCCGGCTTAGCTAGGTTTAATTTCGGTGCTCCCAAAAGGATTTTAGTATTTTCATCTGAGATGACACGAGAAAACTTCAAACCTACTAAGTAATATAGCTGAGTGTGGAATGTTTGCCTTCCAAAAAACTTGCTTTTAAGATAGGTTTTCGGAGAATGGTACGCTACCAACAGTTTTCGCAACTTATTATCGTAGTATTATAGCCTAATATGAGAAAACTAGCATAAGCTACTTACATAACCCACATAGTGGAACCGTATGAGGTCGCGTAGTGTCAGCGGAAGAAGGCGTAGTGCATTTATTCGTGGATGGACATCAGTGAATCCAAACAAGGCCCAGGTTACTTTTAGATGTAACTAATGGTGGCTTAGAAACAATTTCATCAGGAAGAGAGAGTTCCATTAAAAGTAGTCAGGCAGTGAAGAAAGTAATTTCGACCAAAATTGGGACAACTGGGGATCATTGAGAGCACATCCAGTGATTGATATGGGTGGATGACAGTTTTCAAAATCTGATAAACTAACAAGAAATCTCTAGACAGTCGGCGGAACTCTATGAGACGTCTGGTTTTATGAGTAATACTACTTACAACTCCAACAAAATTAGTAGTAGGTCGTCCCGATCCCAAAAGTCTTGTCCTTGTATTAGCCGTCAGTTCCAGACTTGAACCGCGTATTAAGTCTTCTTCTGAGAGGACACAGTTAGCCATTAGCGGTGGCAGCATTTTGTGTAGAATTTGACGAATAGCCCAAATCAATTCACACCAGGGCTCCGGGATCCCGTTCTTTTGTTGACCTGTAAGTAAGCTGAGCTCCGAGCATGTAGGAGTGAAGTTATGAGTTTCCCAAGCTGAGCATAATCCATTTTTAATATTTCAATGATTACTGATATAGGCAGCCTAGATCCATCAGTAAAATACTGTTAACTCCGGCTATCTGAATCACGTTTTCAGGGAGCATAAGAATGTTCAGTCGTATATTCCTCGGCAGTTCTTTGATGAAAACTACGGAACGGTGAGATCATAGACATGGGTGTTGTGAAACTAACCAACCAACTAACCAACCCACGCTGACTAGCTTCTGGAAACAGGAGTACGATAACCAGCTCAGTCGTACAACATCTAGCAGACACGGTGCACAACGTGATGCCCAACCAAAATTTTCCGCATTGTTTACAAGGCGCCAGCTAAGCAACCCAGATCAGTACAGCAACGCACAATCGCAGTGGCTGAAGCTATCGCCATACGACATCGCGATCTGGTGTTCCTTTGTCAACTAAAACGCTTTGTTCGATTGTGTTTCACATGCTATCGTCCAACTCACCTCGCCCCACACATACACCATGTGCTGAACACAAGGACAGCAATGCCTGCACTGACAAACTCACGTGACTTGAACCATTGTTCCTTGACAAGTAGCCAGTGCCGTCTCTCACTCGACTTCTTGTTCATGTACACCATTCTCATCAGACTATGTTAAGTACTGTTCTCTTCGCCTTTGCAACTGTATGACTTGAAAAGACTTTGACAAAAACATGTTTCACAATCCATCTTTTTTCTTACACTAAATGGGAATTTCCTAAATATAGCTAGAAGTTCACAGGAAAGGACATCAACCAGGTTTCGACGATGGAGATAACCTTGCATGCAGTTCAAGAAGATCAGTATATTTCATCCTGCTGCAGGTTTCGGAGTACTATTCCATGGCCAACTCTATCGATAGCTTTAGAGAACTCCCAGTAGATAAGATCACCATTCGAGTGAAGGAATCCTTTTCGATATCTCATCGTCAGTTTTGGCCATATACATGGGTTAAAAATATAATTCATCCACATATAAATCATCGATAGGAAAACTGTTGGTGCTAAAAATGACCACCACAAGAATGAACCAACGAGGACACCGTGGTCTCATGTTCCGTACAGGTGACCGAGAATTACTAGTGGCGTCGTTTTTGTCTATTTGCGCACTTTGTCTTCATCGTTTTGGTTCGACTAGAGCCATCTTCTATCTTCTTCGTCCACAAGTCCCTGGAGATCACCAGGTTGGTCGTTCATGAATGTCCACGACGAAGGCTACGTTGCAATGGTGATAAGATGCGATTTGCTTCACGATGTTCTGTGGGCCCATCAGCTGATATAAATTCCTTGAACTTCGACAGAACAGGAAGAAGAATCAGTGGCTTGAAATTCACCGGGCTGGAATGGTCTTCCCCTTCAAGTGTCGGCGGCTACCCGTTTCCATGTCATCGGCATCATCTATGTTCAAAAAATTATTGTGACCATCTTCTCAATGGCCCTAATATTCTGTTGGATAATTTCGTCAAAATTTTCGGATGAACATTGTCTGTCCCCCGAACACTGCTATTTTTCAGGGTTCGCAGCCTCATTTCCACATTTTCTGACACAAAAATGAAGACACCCAAGTGATATTGTACACTCAGTTCGAACCATGCGTTAGATTCAGCCTGGTGGAAAGTTTCTGTGTAATAAGTTCTGAGGGTGTTGGCAGCTTCCGATGGAGGGAACGCGATGCCGGTCCCTCTTGTCAGTAGCGATACTCCGTAATTCACTTTTCTTTAAGCACTGACGTGTGTACATTAGTTTGGGGTTTTCCGTATATTTGATCGCATCATCTGTTGACAGGTCACTTTTTCCGATGAGGTTGGTGCAGTAATTTCGAAGTACTGTGTCCAGGACGATCCACCAGGTTGATCTTATAACAGTATCACTGCGAGTTCGTTGGTGAACTTGTTTTCACTTATGCATTAGATCAGTATACTGTACTCAGATCACATCTGGTCTGCTGCTCTAGAAGATCGAGCACCCTGAGTTGGATTCAGAAATACTGCACTTTATAGTTAAGTGACCGTATTCGAGCTCAGGTTTCAGGATTTTCGGGAAATATTGCGCACAGTCAGTTTGATCAGCAACAGTTTGCTGTTTACGTAATGCGCTACTCATAAGGTTGCTG
Organism: Clonorchis sinensis; assembly: GCA_003604175.2. NCBI lineage: Eukaryota > Metazoa > Platyhelminthes > Trematoda > Opisthorchiida > Opisthorchiidae > Clonorchis > Clonorchis sinensis. The sequence continues at coordinate 8,191,989 of CM030370.1, forward strand.
GAAATTCCTCGACAGCCCACGACCGGTTTCGCCCTACTTGGGGCTCATCAGCTAGGCGAAATCCCCAAGTTTCCGTCAACCATATGTTCTACTTGAACCCAAATATGACTGATTTCGATAAATACACTCATTTGCAAATCAATTTGGTTTTGCGAGAGGCTCACCTGGAACCCAGCCGAATCTCCCATTTGTGATGTTTCCAGCAACCTTATGAGTAGTGCATTACGTATATACATGTATCGCAATATCTCGAATATCGGAGCAACTGGTGCAGCACATTCAGCTGCCTGGAAACTTTTGTTCCCCTCCATATTACAATGCCAGTGGCAATGACAAAATGTCCCCTGGATCTACCTGCTTCCGGTTCCCATCTCTTGATAGTGATAGGCTCAGTAAACTAAATGAACCTGCCACTGGACGTACGGAGCACAATTTCTGATGTCGATTCTGTGTTGATACGCTTTCCAGCAAGTGGCACGCACTGGATTACGGAGATGATGAAGCGCAATCTTAGACCGATGTCAGGTTCGCACTTGGCCGGTAGAGAGTTCTATTTACTCGGGCCGATACCTGAATGAAGTTGCCTCGGTTCCTTCTTTTCTGACACGACACCAGTTATAAGCCTGATAAAGGCTCTAAGACGGCCCACTACTTGCCCCTTTTCTGATCGTCTAGGTGACCAAGGACAAGTAAGTCACATGGTGGGCAGATGTGGAGGCATTCTGACTCGTGGGAGAAAACTTCAGTTAAAAATGTGGAAGAAAAGCGTTTTTATCGTCTGTATGTGCTTTGAATGACTGGTTAGCTGGTATTCCACTGATGACATTGTCTATAGATGATAAGCATGGAATATCTGATCTCTGGAGACACATTCTTGAGCGCTGAGTGTTTTGAACTCCTGTGAAAAGCCGGTCGGGCAAAAGATTTCTTTTAAGAAAATCTGGCCCACTTTGATTTGTGTTGGGGGGAGGGAAGAGCAGATTCTGCTGACTGTGTTGTAAAATGTCCGCAAAAATTTGTAGTCTAAGCATTAGCTCACTCCCTTTGTACTTGTGATATGCGTTTGGACGAACGGTGCCATTTGTTAGCCTGTGTGTTAAGATGTCAAGAAATGTTATGCTTTTAATCGTTTCATGTCGTGTGCACAAAACGTATAGAGTATTATCTCAAGTACTTCCTTCAACTTCGCTACGGGAAAAGAGTGCTTAGCTTTCCCAGTGCTCCGATAATCAACGGCTGTTTGCATCAAAGCCCAGGTTTTCTGTCGTGCCGAAATATCGAGCTTCTTTCCTCATCAGTTCCAAAGGCAGAAACTCCACATATATTAGAAATCAACCGTATGACCATGGTTGTACGCAAATATAGTTGGCTCACTATGAGTGCTTACGCACTTCACTTGTTTTGTACTATAGATAGCACCCGGTAGTACTCTCCGGTGGTGTCGCGCAACATCGACTTAAATTCTTGTACAAGTTGTTAGCACTAAGTGGATGTCATACGATTCTTCCACAAGGTGGTTGTAAAGCTTATTATATGTTCACCGCTGACAGAAGAGTGGTCGTGTTATGCTGTTAGTCAGCGTATGCAGTACACTTCATCGTCGTGTTCTTTAACATTCCCAGCAAATTTCTAAAAAATAACGCATCATTCGAGCCAGTCCGACTAACCTAAATATGTGAACAGCTTTTGAACATCCAAGACCAGCGAGATACTCAATAATCCTAGCTGAGGTTAGAAAAGTTAGCATGGGCAATCCAGCTCGTCATACTACACACAGACTGCAAATAGGACAAATGAACCCATAAAAATATGCTACACACTGGTACGTCATATGCATCCCTCGTGAACAGAATTCAGGAGAACCAAACCATCAAACAGCAAGTCAGAGGAGCACAGTTGGTGGATTGTTGGCCTCTTTTGAGGAGCGTTTTGACACAAATTTGGTTCAGAACTGGTTCGTGGCGCAAGCTGAAATGTGGTCTCTCTGGGGTCCTGAAACTCAATGGAAGGGGACCAGCCAAAACTGCTACCTTCCGGAAGGTAGTATATCCTGAGAGTGATCACCTTCAAGGGGAACAAGTGTGTTGGAATTTTTGAACTGGGAGCATAGTGCAGGTCACCAGATCGCCAGATGGTGCGATACAGTACACTCGCATCCACCTGCTCTAAGATCCGTATTCGATCGAATGTAGCGGCTTTCAGCTGGATGAAAAAGAACAGGCCAAGAGAGGATAAACAGAGCAGTTAAATTACTTTCCAGCTTCTGTTTATGAGCGCCAGCTGGAACAGAAATTTCTTTTAAGGGGGGACTCAGCTGAATACCAGTTGAATCTATCGCTTACGATGTCCTTTAACTGAATGTGCTGTACAAAGATTGAAGAGTTTTCAGTAACCTTGTGAGTAGTATCCTTTGTGAAGGTTTGGAGAACTTACCTTGCAGAGATGACATTACTGATGATACATATGTCACAAAAGTGTCCCAAATGTAAGCTGTGACAGTTCGTTTATGAGATCAGAAGAGGCAACAACAAGATTGGCAGAGCTGACATTTTTCGAACAGTCACACTGCGGACGTGAGCAAAGCTGCTTTACTATATCGACAGATTTGGACCGGGTGAAGAAATACAATTACTAACAAATTAATTTAGTGTTAGTAAGGGACTCAAGTGTACTTCTTTTTATCACATGAATGTCTTTTTCAGAACTTTCTCATCTTCTGATGGCTCATTTTTAGTATATACGTTCCTAACTCGATGGAATTATGCAACTGTCAGACCACATTTATAAGCTGACGAACTGAAGGTACCGTCCATTTGATGTGTCCTTATGGTGGGTCGATTGTTGTTCTCTGGCCACAGAAACCTCAAAAAACTAAATTATCACCGAATTGGCGTTCGTGAGACACCGAAATATTCACTATATATATATATATATATATATACAGAAGTTTCTCTGTCGCCTGCTCGTTTCTCACAGGCAAATCACTCATTGGTTTCATAGCGCTGTGCTGAATTTAAGGGTAAAGGCTGTTTAGGCTCAGTAAGTAAGAACCTGGAAGGCGGATGACGTGTGATTCAGAAAAAGTTGGCGATGTTGCGGAATATAGTCAGCTCGGGTGCGTTGGTTGGGTGTGGGTCTGTTCGCCGATCTTGGCAGTTGGATTGCAAGCGTTTCATCACCAATCAAGGTCAGTGTGGGGGTGACCAAATATAAAAGTAACCGATCGGCCATTAACACACATCAGAGGGTTCTTTCCACAGCCCCGGCTTCTGGGAGGACAAGTTCTGGGCTGATTAGAAGGGTACACGAACTATATTAAACTCATGTTGGGGTGAATACAAATCAGTTACGAAACAGCGACTCATCAGCTACCCTAACCGTCACTTTTTACTAGAATCTTCCTGAATTAAGCCGATAGATTTTCCACTCCCCTGATAAGGTCAACCTACTGAAATGAAATGGTATTCGAAACCTAGTCATTTCCTCCGCTTTTTAAGCTCAGGTTTTTCTTGAGAGGCCCCGTTAAAATGGGTGGTCTGACTGTTGCCACGATAAAGATATAGGTTACCGGGGTTGTCTTCCTTTGTAACGTCAAAGATTTTCATAGTTAACGATATTAAGGCTGTGAAAAATGAGTGCTTCTGCTTAAGTAACGAAAACTGTCGAAGTATTGTCCTTTTTCTCCGAATCTGAACATCACTTTTCAGTTCTATATTTTTTACTTTCCAGCCAGTCACTGAGTATTTCAACTCAGTTTCTTTATTGCCTAGAAGCATTCAGGGATTCATTTGTACGGTTCTGCGTGAGATTAATAAACCTCGCTGTATATTATTATATCATGAATTGTATTACGATGTTCTGCATTTTTGTGAACAAAGACTAACAACAATAGGGGAAATCGCTATACACTACTTTGAGTAGTCTGTCTGTATAATGAATTTGACCATACTCAGCAGTTCCTGTTGTCTCACACTACTTTGAGTGGCCTGTCTGTATCATGAATTGGGCCACATTCGACTGTTCCCGTTGCTCCAAGCACAATATCAGCCGAACAAGTAATTGTTGAAATGTGTATACTAGGTGGCAAAATGCTGTTTATACCACTATCAACATCTGGCTCAGAAGAAGGTTGTTGTGTCCAACTTCTCTCCCAGCTCCAGCGTCTTGGTGTCGGAAAAGGACGCGTCAACGAGGAACATAACAGCTGTATTGCGTGCAAGCGAGTGCGAAAGTTACAAGTGGCCTCACGGCATTTAAAGGGCACTTTTTACATTGATTCAGGCTTTCTAATGGGCGTTTGGTGAACACCCATCATTATCGGTCGTGCTTCTGTTGCATGCCTGAACGTGTTAGACAAACCGTAACTCCGCCCTTTGGGCATACCAAACGCAGCCCATCAGACGGTTCAATCAACATTCCGCATTCAGAGTAGTACACAGTTAGACATCACAGTTAGACATCACCAACACTGGGTAAATCAAAGAAAGATACCTCGTATATTGGGACTTGAAAATCACCCGAGTAATATATCTCGAAATTTCGTATAGCTTCGCTGTCAAAGCGAGCCTATGAGTCTGATTGCTATCATTTCGGAAGCCATCTTCGTCGGATCCTCAACTCTCAGGATGCGTGAAATACATGCATTCTTTGGAGTAGTACACAGCCCAAAACGTCTGACGATCGAACTTCTCATACTGAGTCCACTACTCCCTTCATGCGACTTATCCGTCGTTTCGCTTATTTCTTGGTGCCAGAAGTTCGCCACTAAATTGTCTGTAACAGCTGTGTACTGGTGCAATTATGTCGAAACCACACTACCATCCCACGGAGTCCTTCGATGTCAAAATTCATATGGTCTCATCTCTATCCAACTTAGCAGACGGCTCACTCATGAAGCTGTTTATCAAGGAACTCTCAACACATCTTCTTAAGAATGTGTCACTGTTTTGTTGATCAGTTCCAGGTGGGAAGTATGCGGTGGACTGAGCGAACGTGCTGAACATTCTGGGGATCTTTTCCGGATATGCCCCGCCACTAATGCAAAAAATACGTGTGCGAAAAGTTAAGCCCCGCCAATTTTGCCAGCTCCAATTTAATGTACGCACACAACCTTGACCTATTTTTGAAGAAAACAATTCCTTATCCGCATCTTGGCTCATTTTGTGCAAAACGTTTCTCCGTTCGGACGTACAACCTTAAATGAACTTTCTGACGCTTTCAACTCTCACTCATGACAAGGAAACGGCAATGCGTTATTTTGCAAAGCCACAGAGTGATCCATCAGCAACGTTTATGCAACAGTGGCCACTAAATGATACCTTCAACTGTTTCTGACAGGTGGAGGTGTAATGCCCGACAGTGTCGGTAAGAAATCGGCCTTCGAAAGGGAACTTGGCTGGAGCGGTCTAGGATGGAGTTTGGGACAGTAATTCTATTCATTTATTGGTGGTCCAAAAATTGGGCAAAAATCAAATTCTGCTCAGAGGAATTATCTATTAGCCACACGACCGCTGTTGACTGGAAGAACTTTCTTCGCGAAGTTTGCTCCTGGCGGCTTTTGTAGACTCCAGCAGTTATCGGGGGCCCAGGTCTACACGTCGAGATCGATGGAACGTTAATATCTCACCGTAAAAACCACGCAGAGCGAGCCGTTCCCCAGCAGTGGATTTTCGGAGGGATCGACTGGTCAACTAAAAAGGTGTTCATGTATGCAGTGCCAGATCGAACTGCGGCCACTTTGATGGACACAATTCAGACCTGCATCGCTCCCGGCTCAATCATCATCTCCGATATGTGGACATCCTACCAAGGATTTGAAACGATGATTGACATGAATTATATACATCAGACGGTTAATCATACCGAAAACTTTGTGGATCCAACGACTGGAGCTCACACACAAACCATCGAATCTTTTTGACACATCTACAAGATGCAGAATAAACGCCAATGCGGCACACACTGATCCTTAGTGGACAACTACTTGTGTGAGTTGGTTTGGAGGCAAAGGTACCGAAAAACGGACCTTTCATGCAAATTATTAATGGCACGTCCCAAGTTCACCCTCTTCAATAAAAACTAAGAGTACAAATTTCATATCTTCTTTTTTCTAATCTCTTTTGGGTGGCGGGGTTTAATTTTCTGGCGGGGTTTATCTGGAAAAGATCCCATTCTGAATGCACTGTTACATATACGAACTTCGGCCAGAGGATGACCGATTTTCAGCTCTACTATGGTCACTTGTTGGGCCTGTTATAGCTCTGTTGATAAAAACTGTAGATTCTTACACAAACACGAACAAGCATATTGGCAGTGTCATCCTAATTCACGAAGTTACTTCATCCTATCTGGCAGCAGTTAAAAAACGAACAACGCAGTAGGTCTATTGTTCACCACAATTCAAGACATTCCATTGACATATCAGATGGGTGGACTATCGTGAGGGCTGTATTCACCTTGGTCAGAGAGGGCAAACCACCGTAGCTGACTGGTTGTCGGGATGGCAACGAAAAGCCGATCTGGAGGAAAACTGGTCACGCACGCGTGGTCGTTGCTCTCATCTGACCTCAAACACAATGGGACACAATGGATCACCCCGTTACCACTGTGAATTGCCTCCTAACTTCGAGACTCATCACACTCAGGTGTGAAGTTCCGTCTGTGACAAACGAAACTGCTAGGTATGAAAATTGTGGGGAGTGATATTCAATGTGTTCAACGACCTGGGGTCCAACTCTTATTGCAGGCAGAACATGCATCATAAGTTTTATGAAATTTCATGGTAATGTGTGTTTGCTTTCCTGCTGACTCTCGCATCGTGAGTCCGTGACACGGTTCTCTATCTGGCTGGGTTAGGAGACGTTTCAGTTTGAAACCTCCTACAATCCTAGTATCTAGTCTGAGCTGTATTACGTCAAAAAGAAAAGTCTGAAAAAGGAAATACCGTGATACCAGGGATCGATTCAAAGTTACCCTTTTAACCCGACAGAATATCTGATGGGATAAAGTATCCCTGGGTCACGTGACTTTGTTCTCTTTCGCTTAGCAGAGGCTGCATCATCTTTGACCCCACCAGGCGGGTGGACGATGACCGGATGGAAAAGCATTCGAACTGGTGCTACTCCCTCTATCGTTCTCGGTGGAGGATTGTGGAAATCAATATGTTCGACCGATACTATTGTTCTCTCTGGTGCTAATACGCACAGGTGCACCAGGTTACTCATTTTACCTATTCGTCGGATCCAGTGGCTAATTCCCAGATGAGCCGACAGCTCTACACCTGTTGGAACACCCACGCCACCCATGCAAGCTGGTGGCGTAGCCGACAAATAAATTTTCAGAGTAGAGGGTGAAATAGAATCAACGATGATGCAACAAGGATCGCCATGTAGGGAAGAGGTATGTCAGCTCTAATAGAACCGCTCGATTCTCATTTACAGATTTGATGTCCACTGTAACATGTGGGTCGGTCTTAACTTTCTGGTCATGTCGACTGGCACCGACTTTCACGTTTAATTATTTGTCGGATTGACTAATTAGTTTTCACAAATGAATCGGCCAGCTAACACCTACTGCTTCGACTGTGCTTGTTAAGACAGGTGGCTTGACCCCGGGTTAGTTAGTTTATGGTGCGCTATCGTATTGAAGTTGGTTGAAGTGAATCAACGGCGTTGTGGTCTGACGTCATCCGAACAAAACACGTACGCAAGTACGTAAACAATCAGTGTTAGGTTATCAGTTGTGGTTGTGTTTAAAGTTTCAAGTGAGAATCAAGTCACTTCAGCACGGCTGACTGGTTGGATCGACCGAATCCGACCGAACACTTCAGCCGATGCACCCGTGAGCCGACATGAGACCAGTAGACAGGATCACGTCAGGAAGACAGTCACGTGAACATTACCGATTAACTGAGACCGTCTAGGTTATCACTAAGCTGAAGAGTACGCAGAAAGAGCCCTCAAACCTGAAGAACAAACACAGTTCGATGCTACATACGATCATTGTGTATGGGTCAGAATAGTTGTGACCGACGTTTGGAGTGTTGAAACCAGAACCCCAGGCTAAACGTACGTGGATGACTCCACTAAAAACAAACTTCTGAAAACATTTGCTCCCTACAGAAGCTGATTCTGAAGGAAGCGATTAGACCATGGTATGACACAAAAGCTGTTAATAAAGACTGCTTAGGTCATCGCTTTCAGAAGCGTTTTCATCCAACCTTTTTGGTGGTGTTCGTTCGGGTAAATTTTGACCCGAACTAAAGAAGCTAGAAGTTCCGCCTCGGTCCATATTTCGTCCACACAAAGATGTACTTTTCAGGTGCACAACTTTAAGCTCGATCGCGAGGCTTGTTTTGTCGTTTGATCGATCTACTTTCCAAATCACAGAAAACTAAATCACCATGCTCAAACCTTAATCCGGAACGAACATGATATAACACTATATCCTTCAGACAGACAGAACACAAAGATACACGACGTTTGAAGCTGATGCTGGCTGGTCACATATTCTAACAAAAAGTTTTAAGCTCGAGATTCAACTGGAAAGCAGCCAGTTAGTCATTTGTGCCCCATGAAAACTACTTACTCGATCGCTATTTCGTACTTCGGTAAATAGGACTGTAAGGCTGTTTTCTGAAGCCCGTATTCAATGTTGAATGAACTTAACCCTAACAATATTCAGCTGTAAGAAATGAAAGTACAGAAACCGCTCACAATACAGTCAATTCCTTATATACAGTCTGTACGCAAATAGCACGACGTGACTATACAACACCGCTACTTTGAAATAAATTTTCGGCACTAGTTTCATGCTATTGCTGTTTTGAGGTTCATCATTGAAAAAAAAACGGTCCAGCCGCTTTGTTCCAGCCTTGTTCCGTTGGTCTTACTCCTGGTGATTTGTTCGTCCTCATCGCCTCCGACCTTCGCCTTTTGTCCATTCCAAAGTGAGTCGATGTCACCCGAAAGGCCATCAGCGCTGACAGTTCGATGCATTGTTGCAACAGCTGATGTGCTGTCGCACACTTAACCCATGTAAATATATAACATTCGGAAGCATTCCATGGTAAGACAATTGTCGCCATTGCTTCAAGTGGCTCACCGATTCTGTCTTATCACAGCACGTCGATGCAGACATTCCCAGATCAATGCAGTTCGACATTCTGCACGGTGAAAATGTCCTCAGTGGTCGTATCCTAAAGCGATCATACACTGTGTTCTGTCCAGACCAAAACCCCTCGAATACTGATATTTCGAACAACACTTCTAATATTCAGTACAGATTTCATCCTGTCAGTGGGGCCAATCCATGCTGAAAAGCCGAGAAGCACTGTACAGCTGCTTCATTCTTGTTGCGAATCATCAGCAGTATGCAGTTCACGGAGGTCAGAGAGTTTCGAACAAGCAACCTTCCGACCAGTGGTTAAACACTTGACCGCTCGGGTATGAGCAACTGATCAGCCGTGAGATGCGCACTGTTGATGATTCCCAACAAGGATGAAACAATGCCTCATAGCTTTTCCGAATAGATTGACTCCACTGACAAGAGGAAATCCCCAATGAAAATTACCGTATCTCCTCACACCACGGTCAACACTTCTAATAACCCTATTAGTCCACTTTCATTCTATATGTTTTGCAGTGTGCAACTTCCCTTCTGATTAGGACAACAAAAAAATCTCATCATTCGGAGGGAATGTCTTCTTACAAATTTATGACGAGCTCAAAACCGGACGCCATGTGCAAGTTCAAGGGTTCATGGGGAAGGAGAACAACTAACGTAATACTGTTGATTCGATACAGCTCATTTCATTTTCGTCCTTACTAATCATCTTGTTGTTTTCTGTTGTTTACTACCAATTTAGACTTATTCGTCATTGGTGACAGATGGGCGACTGGAAGCAGACAGTGGTAGCAGAAACGCTACACAATGTTTGGGGCTGCTAAGTGAAACTGCATACGGGTACAAGGGTAGTGCGTTAGGAAGCTGATCAGTTTTACTTTGTGTGAATGATTGGCATAAAAGACTGACATGTGCTTCCGCTACACTCGCCTCAGTATTCACACGATAGATTCCAATAGAGTGTGAAACATAAGGCTCACGGAAACTCGGGAACTGCGCCTACCTGATGAGCTCCAAGAAGGACGAATTTTTAGCAACTTTATACGTAGTTTCCTCTATGAAAACAACTACCTCTTTAGGATTTGCCACGAAGCCGAAGAAGCTGGGTGAAATAGACTTGGTCATTGAAAAAGCCCCACGTAAACACAAAACCTATGCATGTTTTTCAAGCAAACGAGGTCAGCGAACTTTGACCGCCTAATGGATAATAAATTGGTACCCGTGTTTTGGGCTACTTCATCATGGCAATAAAAAGTTAAGTTTACGAAAACGAACTGTAGGGTTGACCCAATCAGTCGCACGGACTCTGGCTCTAATCAGCCAACACTGAAAGAGGAACAGTTATGAGATGTCATTTCACTGATAAGATTTGCCTGAAGTTCGGTGTCTTTTGGAATAGAACTGGACTCGTTTTCATTTGTTCTGGTATTCATCACAATATATTTTCTCGGAATAATAATGTTTAGCAACATTGTGAATGGTGTTCTTTCAAAAAAAATATACTGCGATATCTCGAATAAATTACCAACTGGAGTGTGAGGCGGTCTTCATGCAGTCAGTCGGTACATAACCACGTAATGTGGTTTCCGTGATTAAAAGAGAGTGGGTATATTTCTAGTCTAAGCGAGAGCTAGTCATACTGCTGATCAGTCGATCGTGGCCAAATGGTCAACAGTTCAACCACTGGCCGGAAGGTCGCGGGTGATGGTTCCCAACAGGGATTAAAAAAAATAGATCTACAACGTTTCTCGGGTTTTCAGCATAGATTTGGTTCACTGACAGGACGAGATCTCTTTTGAAAATCCCAAAATGGTCCCGCTTACAAACACATCATCGTTCCAGACCTGAATTTCAAATTTTCCTTGAAGGATATTTTTCTTGTGGCATCCCGAAAGATGCCGATACCAGTACTATTAAATGGATGCAAGCAAAACTGTTATTCACCAGTGGCTATCTCTCTCTATATATATGTTTTGAGGATGCTTTGCGAACGAGACTAGACTAAAGTGTGCTTTATTTCAGAATGAAAGAAATACTGGAGAAGGTTTAAAAAAATGCCTGAAAATAATTTAGGACCATAACATTGATGCTTCAATGCGAAAGATTCATGCAGGGTTCCCAAGACCACGAAAGTCTGGGTGATGCTTTTTCCATGATAATCTCACTGAAAGTTTCGGTGGAATTCCGACATATATGAAGGCTAGCATTTTCACAGAGTGGTTTATTTCAGGTGAAATTCCCGTATAAAACTATCGAACATGGAAAACCCGGTGCATTTGACAAACTGGTGTGTGTGTGTGTGTGTGTGTGTGCGGGGTGGTACCTTTGACAGACTCAAGTGTACTATCCATACTCGGTTAAGAACCCAAAACTAGCAAGTAAGTGGACATCTGTTTCGTACAAGTAGTCAAAACGACCGACTTGGTTATTTTTCGTTTACCCTATTATCAGTTAGTAGATTTACTTCACTTTGAAATCGCAGTAGAGGTAAGTAATCAATGCGCTACTGTTAGTTACAAATGACGTACGTCAAAATTTGTTTATCAAGAGGCAAAAATACTTTACTGTGTGGTCGGGCGAGATCAATGGGACCAGTTGCACTCGGTTGCTGACAGCGGACACCGAAACCAAGTGCAACATTCAATAAAGTGCGCATTCGTAAGGAGTGAACGCAAAATGAGATAGGTATGATATATTTTTTAAAAGTCGGATCAAAGTTAATCGGAAACACCACGAAAGGTGTCACTTTGACAAATTTTTCTAACTAGATAAACAGCTCGATTTCCGTCTTAAAAATCCACTGGCCACTTTTCGAGACATTTTCAGGCTTCGTACAAATTAGGGAAGCTTAAATCACGATTCAGTCACATCAAACGTCTAAACAGGTCTAAAAGGTTTCGACCACCGACTGAGTGTTAAAATGACGCATTGCATATTCTTTGGTTATCCACATCGCTAACGCAAATCTACACAATGGTTCAGCCTCTCGGTAATTGCCTGGGGAGCCATTGCTGCTTATTTCGTCCACTCAACATTCAAACCAAAATTTAAACCCTTTTGATACATGAATGATATTTGTGTGGTTGTAGATGGACCAAATAACCGTGCAGTTTCTTACGCCGGTTGGTCGTGACCATTCGCCAGTCACTAGTTCAATAGTCCAGGTCTCGTTAGTACGTCAATAAGGGGTGTGCAGCCATCTATCTGACCTGATCATGTTTACTAGTCTCAAATATTTTCGAGTTATACACTAATTTGCAAATCAATTTGGTTTTTTCCAGAGACTCACCTGGAACCCAGCTGAATCTACCGTTTGTGATGTTTTCAGGCAACTGAATGTGCTGCACCAGGCCGCCTCATGTTCCAGTTGCTACGATATTCGAGATATCGCGATACATGTATATACGTAATGCACAACTCAGGTGAGTCTCTTGCAAAAACCAAATTGATTTGCAAATTAGTGTATAACTCGAAAAACAGTGCAATTTGGGTTCAAGTAGAACATAAGGTTGACGGAAACTCGGGGACTGCGCCTACCTGATGAGCCCGAAACAGAAGGGCGAAACCGGTCGTGGGCTGTCGACGAATTTTCAGCAACCTTATGAGTAGTCTCACATATGTTTATTGACACCATAGCGATATTGGATGTCAATCAGCTGGTCGTTAGGTTGTCCGCTGAGCTTGGCTACTAGCTTGTAAATAGTTCGTCACCAATCATCAGCCTGCCCCCTGATTGTGCCCTCTTGATTATGACGGATTACGACTGACAGTGTAGATGCTCGCCCAATTGTACACCGTTCACGAATTTGTTGCTTGATAACAGTTTTACGCAGAATTGTCAAGAAGATTACTTCAGTATGGCTGTTGTGCGAATCATGTGGACATCAGTTTACCGACCGGCCTGCGTCAACTACTCACTTCTCTCTACTCACTCTCTCAGTATGAGTTACTGAACAATCGGTTCTGTCCGATTCTGTCCGACGTTGTTCCTGAAGCCCGCGGTTTCCTGCGGCCCCTACAGGCCCGAATTAAACTTTATCTCCCGCATTCCATACCTTCAAAGTCCAGAATAACATGAGGTGATATCACTGTTCCTGAAACTACACAGCTTTAGCCATAACAAAATACTTTGGCTTCCTATCGACCCGAATCCATTTAGGGTTTTTATTCAGCCGGTCAGTGTGTAAGCCAGCTGCCAACCGAATAGCCAGTCAACAATCGAACATCATCGATCCGATAATATCTATCACAGCACTAGTTGTTTGGTCATTGTGATGCGTTTTGTATAGACAACAGACTTGTATTTACGTGGTATATGCTGCTAACACTATTACGGTGTTCGTTGTTGGCATAAATTTGCATGTTGGCTATTGATTTCACAGGCCCCACTCGATTCGACGACAGCTGCATGGGCTGTAGTAAGGAAGGGTTGGAATACGATTCAAATCATACTTGCATAACTAAAGATTTGGTAGGTTCTCTGGATTGCTTTCGAATATTGGTTTTCTCAGAAACCTATAATATTCGGACATCCTGTCTCTGTAAAGACCACCAGGCTTGGAGTTGAGTTGTGAAGCACCTTCTAACCATGGTGTGGCCATTCTGTTTTCGGATGAAACTGAAACACAATGAGGAGGGAAACTTAGAGACCCACTCGAAATGACCTGCTGCGGCCTCATGGGGAGGTGGCTAACCCAAGTTAAAAAAAAGGTTTTATGCGACTGGGAGAGAAATTTTAACATGCAAAATTGGAGAGGTGTCAGAAAATCTTTGTCAATTTTCGGGTCCATTATATACATATGTTAGGTTCAAAGATGTAAGAAATCAAATCATTGCTTGTTAAACTGATTTGAACTAAAGCGTAATGATTCCGATGTTTCGGTTAACACAGCTAGCATTTCTCAAAGGTTTCCGCAATAAAGGCGATCGCAAGTGATTGCGAGAACCGTATATTACTAGAACAGTACATCTTGGAATCCGGTTGGTTGTGGTGTCATGGACCTCTGAAGAAAAAAGAATGAGGAATACTACAAATGGATTTCGTGCACAGTGGGCTGCAGACACCAGTTTTGCTGTACGTTCACTTGGGAGTTCACAGTTTTCTTCTTAAAAATGAAATTTGCGATCGCGTAGGCACCTACAAATGCCACTGTGCTATGCTGTAGTTGGAACTGCAGATGACTAAAAAGAAAGTGTTGAAAGCGTACTGCTCGCCCAGATGAAATGATGCTGATACATTACCCATACGACAAACTGGAATCCGACGTCAGTGTCAGACAAGTTTGTGGCACATGTATCTCTTGGACGCAGGGTTGCACGTCATACAATCGAATTTCAGTGGTCTCTGCGATCAGCACTAGTCTGGGTCATACCAGCGGTGATCATTTCGGAGGTATTCAGTAGATGCCAATGAAGACGTGCTCTTCGTAGACGGGATGAATGACTTTGACCAGACATATCGCGATCGCATTCGAGCTCGGTTTCTTCCAGCCACGACTCAGAAACATGGGATCATGTTGTCGTATTCTGTTCGACAAACGTCTTGTTATAGAACCAACGTATGTTTCATACGAATGAGTGTACAGTGAAGCTGGTGGTGGAATTTGGCAATTTATCCTACAAGCGGAACTAAAACCCAAGCACAGATTAGCGGTCATATAGCTCGCACCAACGGACTGTCCAACAGAACATCTAACAAGCTGACCAACCTAGACAACTTCGAATGAGAGTCTTAGGTGGACGCGCTCTTTCAAACTGGACATTTTTTTAAATTTCGTGCTCGATAAGTTGCAAAATGTTGAGCACGAACCGTTCGGAATATTCGTTCTGTTAAAGTGTACATTCTAAGAACTTAAGTTCCTCTTGTAATCTATCGACAGAAGCATCGTTCATTGCCCTCTCAGTCAGGCGTCTCATTAGCTTACGCCCCTGTTGCAACGGAACAAAGCAATCGAACTGGCCTTTCCAGGTTCGCTTTCTGTGGACTTTGCGCCTTATGGTCCCGTCAGTCTTCTTTTGAATATTGACACTGAAGAAACATAACTGTCCCTTCTGTTCTGGTTCAGTAGTGCACTTGATATTCGTATGAATTGAATTGAATTGAAGTAACACGGCAGAGAGTACCCACAGAGGATCTCGGGACTCAAAGAACCGCTGGTTTCGGGTTCACCGTCAAGGTACATCACAACACGACTCCGTACTGCAGTTCAAAGTATGGGGAACGTGTGGTGCGGTCAAGTGATTACACAAGCACCACAACCTGATTTCCCAGTGAGCAACAGGACTCCGAGACAGATATGGGGCCCCACTGACAGAAACGGTACACATCGGACGCGTCAATGTTCATTTCCACTTGGGTCGGTGTTTAGAATGATTTGTAGTTTCTCTATTCGCAGAAAAACAGATTATATGGAGGCCAGTCCTCCCGTCACAACTGAATTGCCTCAGACGAAAAACATTTTCTAATTTTTTGTCCTATGCTGATAACATAAAATTCGCGGACCACACACCACCAGCAGTGACTGTCTGTACTAGTAAGGATATGCATTCGATTCGTTGGTATAATCTTCTCTTGCAGGACAATCTAAAACTTGTCCCGGTCATCTGAATTACAGTAAAGCTTCGCCAGACCTAATTCTGAAGGTGTTTCCTATATGCTTGTATACAATGTTCCCACCTCAAAAGTGATGTCTTCTGCAAGCAGACACATGGATTCAGATTTCTTGCTTGTCCAAAAGACCGCTTTCCTACTGGGACTTGAATCCAAGTCCTTCGATTTCGGGGGATTACTTAGACTGTGGATACTTTATCCGCCATTTGAGTGTAATTTTGTTCGGATTGGAACGTTGGGTGCTTATCTGTGACTGGAAGAAAAACACGGATTTATTCCAGTTCTGCACAACAAATCTGCTTGGTCCTACGCCTGTGTACGAGAGCACTGCAACTGTGTAATGTCACTACAAACACTGTTATCCATGGTGTTTTTTCATTCTTTACCTTCTAAGGTAAACGTTGCATAATACTGATGAGAAATGACCTGGAATGTTTTGTATGACGTATAACCTACAATAAATCCACAAAAACAAGTCCGCTAGGGGGGCGAATGGGGGCATGCAAGCGTTCATTTGCCCTTTCTTCTTTGCATATTACGTCATAACTAGGTCAGTAGTATACCCCTTTCCCCGCTTTATCTGAACCGAAAAACCGCCGACCACTTCGGAGTCTCGATTTCAAAGTATTCTCAGACATCTGAAGGTAGGCTATTTGATTCTGTCCACACCATCGTCAACTAATTTTCACTCACACACACTGTAATACTAGAAGCGGTCTCCCGAATTCAGACAGCCACTGTTGAACAGAACTGATCGAAACTGGCTCAAAACTGACAGAAGTCAGTCTTCTTTCCAACATTTTGCATACTTTTGGACGCCATAAATAGGTAGGCTATTTCTTCCTCAAAGAGGAATAAATAGGCCCATCCCGAGGTCGATTAGGCGTGATGATGAAGGACCAATTTCCATGTGGCTGAATCTCATCTTATTGGTGTCAGGTACCAAGAGTCCGTCAACTTGAGACTGTTTGAGCATGTATATGACGTTAGCTGCACGATGAAAGCGCTATATCACAGAGGACCGGCCGACTGACCACCTGATCAACGACGGGACTGAGTGGACAGCGTATCTTGAGTGATCATAAGTCAAACCAAACTGCTGACTTCTTCCAGTGAGCCCCACACTAGGAAGACCGGCGCTTTAGTGGGGCAGTCCAGAATCAGGATGTGGTCTGGTCTTTAGGTTCTGAGTGTTCCGCTGGAGTAGCGTACTGCCGCCAAGTCTGAATTGAGGTGTATTGAGAATTGGAGCGTTGAGAATATGACATGAATCATCGCCCTTGTCCCTTGACTTTGACGTTCCATATTAGCCTTGGCAACAGTAGTCTACCCACGGAGAAGTGGAGACGGTTCCCCTAGTTTCCAGTTTGATTGACAGCACTCATTTTGGAAGATAAATGTTAGTTTCCGGCTGCAAAAAGAGCTTTTTGTTTACTCGAATTTTTTATGTAGTAGCCTCCAGCTACGTCGAGGTTCATATTTCGTATCCCTGTGTTTTCGTAAATGTTGGTTTCGAACACGGCTAATTTTCTGTGGTTGTACCCGGTACATTGTGGCGTCCTTGAAAGATACGATGAATTGCTATTACGGATTTTTATACTCAAATGAAGGAACTCCTGATTAAGTGGGTCTGAAGACCCCAGACCAAAGGACAAATGGAATGCTGCTGCCAGTTCACTGGATGCACAGGTCGAAGGTATGGACCACAGAATTACTCGTTTCCGATTGACTGCACCAGTCTTCAAGACAAAATGTCATTCAGCGATTAAAAAAATGTTGCGGCTCTCCTTCAGGGATAGTGGCATCATCGATCCTTTTAAACAAGAACCACAAGTAAAAGGTCAACAACCCCACTTAACCGCATGCCTGGCCAGGAGATTTGCTTAGCGAACTAATCAGGCTTTATGCATCACACGAACGAACAAACCAAACACACTCAAACGTAAAAAATGATGAAACCAGGTGACACCACATTAAAATAATCAGACCAGAAATTGAACAGTGTGCATATTTTCAAGCGTTCTTTATGGCAACTCAAAACCTGCTTTCACAGTTTTGTTAGAGTCAATCAGAGACGGTGTGAAATGTTTGGAGAACTAAATAACCCCACAGAACGACCGAAAGCTTCCCATGTATTTATTAACCTGGTTGATTGGTAAAAACCCCTCGTGGTTAAGTCAACTGATCGTAGACAGCTGTCGTCCGTGTTGAAAGAATGGGGCAAAGTACGTCAGACCTACTTCTCATTGAGAGCGGTTGCTAGGGTCGACAAACTGCTGGTCGTATAGTATCCCAATATTACCCCCAAAACAGGAGTTTACATTTATCGTATGTTTCACCTAAGTGGACTGGTCTTCCAACTGGTCGTATCGCAGAGACCACCACCATCACTAACGCCTGAATTTGCGCATCTTTACAAAATCCAATAAGATGTATCTTGCATGATGGAAACTGACCGTATGCGTCGTTATTTTCGCTTTGCTGTACAGTGTGATTTTTCAAACTTGATAACTTTCGTGGTATTTAGGATCTGCTTGCACCAAAGGGGAAAGATGTTAAGATTCTTGTCTCCGTAAGCGCTGAATTCCTACAAATACAAGGAATCCCCTCTGGAGAAGAGTTCCCGCATCAAAAAACGCTTTCGGTCGGTGTTATCTTCGTTACTACATAGTTGGGCTTGTTTGCTTCATTCTCCAATCAGTTCTGAACGCTGTCGATCTTTTTTATCTGTCACACACACACACTCTATCCTTGATCGATATTCGGATAAGCCTAGACATGTTTTGCGTTCGACGTGGCTAAAACCTGCATAGCGTTTCTTGATTCGAACGGAACTTCCTGTAACTTTCTCCAAAATGTGTAGGTGAATGCGTAAGACGAAAATCAAGTGACTGAGAGAGATGGAGTTGTGTAGTGCAAATAGTGTCTTTCATCGGGACCATTTTGGACCTATTCAGATCAGAGATAGGAAGTTTCAACTCCCGGTTAGACTCACGTGGTATCCCCACAAACATGCGAAATTTAGTTCTGTCGAATGGTATTGCTGAAGGCTCTGATGTGCTAATGGAATTCAGTGCACTCAATCGTTGAGACGCCAATTGTCGGAGTGGGGAGAAGTGTTCTCTCCGGGAGACTCCATAAAATACGACAGAGTTTTTCAACGTCCATCGGAGATTTCACTCTTCCTTAACCGTGAAATTACAGATAACGCATCAGACCTGGTGCACATCAAAATCACGTGCGTTGTATCGCTTACTCTTACGGGTAGTAGACGGTGACGTCCGGAAAGTAAGGTAAACCAGCTGGTCACGTGATGGTTGTTAGTATTGCTCCAGGCTTCGCTGCTATCTGCAAACTACATCGCTTGCACCAGTTAGTGTCTGATAGGGCTAACAGCCGTTGTCCCCATAAAATCGAAGCACCGGAGCAACTTTGTCCAGTTCTCCATTGTCTGACAGCAAATGTTGCTACCTGGTCTACTACGCAGAACGTCTAGAACGTCACTGTGTGGGCAGAATTTGGGCGATTCGTGCACAGCGGCATCCGCAACCGCACACTGTGTGCATTTTCTGCGTCAGACACAAACAGCAGTGAAAATCAGACAAGCTTGTCTAGACAGTAACTCTAGTCCAATTGGAGCTGACTGATCTCTTTGTTTGCCAGTAACCTTAAAACAATGGGGAAGTGTGTGACTGGGCAGTTTGATCAAGGCCGTCGCCGCCTACCCATCCAACTGTGAGGGGTAGTGGCTTGCCCAGGTAGGTGCACAGCAGGAGCCTAGGCCACAGTGTCAGTTCGGGACAAGTAAACAAACTGTTTATCGTTCAAGGTCACTCAGGTGATTCCCTTGTTCAATCCATAGAATAAACCAATCAGCCACCAAATGAACTTGACGCATAGCGGACTTTCGATGCTCTCTACCCCCATGAACAAGTGCTGTTCAACTAAGTATCTAAGACCAAAACTCTTACCCATGCAATGAGTGCGCGAACTACAAACCCTGACTGACGCACTTATCAGCCTAGTGAATAACAAGACAGACTCAACAAAAACCGTGATTGACCAAAACCTGTATACAAAGTGATCAAGCTAGTTATCCGGATATTTCGTTCCACGGGCACAGCGAAACAGGAAACTTCCCTCGCAGAAACAGCCACACACCTGTCGCTTACCTGTCACCCAAGTTTTAATAATCTTGGTCTGTGGAAGAACTATTGATGCATCCACCAACTAAATGATGGACACTAGCACCGGTTTCTCTCGACACAGGACATTTCGGTATATATATATATATATATATATATAGTTATAAGCATAGAGATATAGGCTTTATAAGTCGACGGTTCCGAATATACTTTTCCGTATCAAGTGTTTGGATCCTAACTAGCGCTTATGAAAGTTAAGTATAGAGTGCGTGGACCAGGCATCTGAGTACAACCAACTGCTCGGAGTCAGATTCATTCAAGTCGTGTCACTTTAAACCAAGGGAGAAATCCCTGTAGTTTACAACCAAGTCCTCACTAACAGGCCACCACTTGACACAATTACAAAGGTGGCTGAGCAGATTGTGAAAACACCTCAACAGATGCCTCTGCACCCATTGGGGGGAGTGTGTAGCAGGCCAGGTGCTACAATGTACTTGTTCGTGTCAATACAACTCACCTGTATACGGTGCATTTTCCTACTCGAGTTCACTTGTAAGACTCAGCTCAGCAAAAGTGGGTAACTAAACATGACACTAACCTGGGTTAATGTAGGCAGTTGCATCACCATGGTTATAATTCTCCTATTCCTCTCGTGAGTTTAGTTCCGAATGTAGATTGCTAGATAATACTGAATATCTAGTTCACCACGAGCTATTTATTGTCATTGCTAGTGTACTAACCAACTGTTGTCCCCGTCCCAGTGCTTTATTGTCGGAAAAAGACTCTGCAACAGGGAACAAGCAAGTGCAAAAGTGACAAGGTGCCTCGCGCTAATTAAAGGATGCTTTTGACATTGATCCAGGCTGTCTGATCGGCGTTTGCTGAACACTCATCATCATCGACCGTGCTTCTATGAAAGGCCTGAACACTTACCACCGTCGTCGTGCTTCTGCGACATGACTGAACACTCCTCGGCCGTTTCTGAATTAATTGATTGATTGATTGGTTGACTGACTGACTGGCCTGAAAGCTTGGTGGCTTCCCTATTGAGATTTTAGTGGGGGGGGGGTAAGTGTCTCAAGGCATTCTGGGATTAGTTCCAGAAATCTGACCTTCCTAAGAGCTATATCGATAAGGTCATCACTTAGCTATACTGACTATAACATGTATACTTTCATTACATGATATGTTATAGGGAATCCACCAGTCACTTCAGCATACATAATAATGGTCGTCATTTTATCTGATATCGTCTGTTCTCACCTGATAGAACTTAATGTGTCAGGAATCGTACTTTGGTAAGACCAAACACCTTTCTCGCGGCCCTGATCTCTGGGTCATGCATGCTCCCTAGGTGAGCCTAAGCTCAAATCTTACAATTCACTTTGAAATTTTGGGACGGTGTCATTGAAAGGGAAGTTATTTCTTCCTGCTGTTGCGTCATATCAATCCCCGTCGAAAAAGAACTGTACCTTATCACGGTGTGTACCCCTGTGACTCATTGAGCTATACTGGGTAGTTGCAGTTTAACGACCACACAGTTTCTGGACAGTGGATACAGGTTAGATAAACTGTCCTCCGGGAAAACGTAAGACGAGTTGTTCCCCCAAAGAACTTGCTCTGTTGCGGTGGCAGACTGGCATCCACCCGGTGACTTGCGGCCAGGCTGCTGAGACGAAGATTTTGTTAGACGGTTCCAACCATCCTCTTGACTGGACGTGCGCTAAAGGGACATCATTCATTTGGTTAGTAGGAAGCTCATGGATCTCGAAACCAAACAAACTAATCGGAACCGACTTTCCCGACGTCTGCATGCTGATCCAATATTGGATATTACTGAATAATGGCGAGATCCGTACTTGGTGTGCGCCAGTTAGCCCGTCCCAAGCTTTAGATCTCGGACAGGACCGTGAATTTGCTGGAGTTTCGATCGCAGCCACAATTTCACCCGACGCAACCTTTACTATCACGTAAAACTGAGTGCCCATGCAGACCGGTAAACGTCTTAGATTCAAACAGCCGAAGAAATAGAAGAACCGAAAGTACTTAATATCCATGGTCCATGTGATTTGTTCTGGCGGGTCTCCGGAAGTCTCTAATCGGTGTAAGCACCAAGATCCATCTTATATATATTATATTATATTATATATATTATACATTATTATATATTAGCTTCCTGTTATCTAGCAAAGAAGGACGTTTGAATCGTTGGGCGATTCGGTTGGCCACCTGCTGCAAACCATCAGGCCTCCGGCCTGTAACAGATGCGTGAACTATGATTAGGGGATCCCAGAAGTTTTTGGGTGCATACCTCTCTTCAGGTTTCACCTTGTTCCTGGTTCTGACAACCTTCCGCCTGCTCTTTTCGAGGGCGTTGCTAAATTCCTCAGTTAGTGCCCGCGTTACCTGTTTGCGTGGAGAGAGAGATTGAGAGTGAGTCGATAACAGTACACTTGTTCCAAAGGAATACTGGCAATAAATGGAGTAGCAGGGATGATTTTCTTTGTGACAAGTCTTCTGACCTCGGTGGTTCTTCATAGTCTTAGCCCTGGCTCATGAGCATCAAACGGGACTTCGACATGATGGAGGCTACATTCATAATACAAACGTTTTATCAGGTGTGACTTGATGCCGTATGCAAACAGGATGAATAATCTCAACCCTCTGTGTATTAAAGAGTGCCTTCTAGTATGTCTATCGTACATCGCTTCTAACCACGTTTGCTAAATAGAGGACGACCCAAAAGTTTTTTGACATAATCCGGTCCTTAGATTCACATAACTCCGAGTGTGTGAGAAGATTCAAGGAACTCTCCAGAAGCTTCCCCAAAAGAAGTGGTATCCGGCAGGGGGATGCATTGTTTCTGTTTCTGTTCAACCTTGTCGTTGCTGAAGTAACGAGGCGAAAACTGGATGGCTTTCCGGACCCAAGTGTTCCAATTATTACTGGTGAGGATCTTTTCAAAATGGAGTACTCAGATGACATCATTTCAATCTTTTTTAAATGAGTACCAAGTCCAAGCGTTATTGAATAAGCTGAACACCCTCATACCATCCTTCGGCACCTGTGAATTACAAAATCATACTCCGGGAAAAGGATTCTTTGAAAATGTTCCTTAGAGTTGGGAAAGATGCACTTAAGCTCATGGAGAATTTTCTATGCTTCACTGGCTTCGTTAGCTGTGACGGAAGTCAGTCCAAGAAAATCAGAAGCCCGAATCCTGTTTGTCAGTTCGCCTCGCTTGTAGTGCCGAAAGTACATATCACTAGGTCTGAAAGGACGTGTGTACCGTGATGCAGCATTGTTTTATAGTTGCAAGGTTTGGCCTCTTCGGACAGATGATGTGAGGAGCCCTCAGGTTTTCGACTAGTGATGTCTCGGAAGCCTGATTGCTGTCGACGAATGCGTAATGACTTAGTCAGAAAATCGTTATTGGGCTGTGCAAGGAGTACTTCAGTCGCGGAAAACACCCACCACCATCAGCTGAGTTGGTCCGACTATGTGCTAAGGATGTGGAGTCATCTTCTATTGAAACGAGTGTTGTTCTCGCTGCCTAATTCAGCATGGCGCAAACTGCCAGGTAGACGATGTGTGACTTGGGTCTCATCAGGTAGGTGCGGTCCCCGAGTTTCCCTAAACCTTCTGTTCTACTTTAACCTAAATTGCACGAACTGAGCGAAATATACTCATTTGCAAACCAATTTGATTTTGTGGGAGACTCACAAGGAAGCCAACTAAATCTTTCGTCTATGATGTTTCTGACGGAAACTCGGGGAGTGCGCCTACCTGATGAGCCCCAAGAATGGCGAAACTGGTTGTGGCCTGTCGAAGTGTTTTCAACAATCTTATGAGTAACGTACTACGTCTACACATGACGACGAGCACTCAAAGACGAAAGTAATTGTGATTTGTGGAGACAGAAAACATAGGACAACCGCGGTGTCAGTCGAAGCTTTTTGCTTCTCCGAGAAACTCATCAATCTTCTGGGTTCGGTAGACACCATGGCATGTTTGGGCATCCCCTTTATTTTTAAGAGAAAAGGAATCTTCGCCCATCGACATCATCTGCTGAGACTGCTGGACGAGGTAACATTGAAGTCGCATCAAAGAATAGAGATAACAAGGAACTACCTGATACCGAGGCTGACATATTCGCTCGCACTGGGCCATGTCCACCGAAATGTTCTCAAAAGGTTGAACAAATACATCAGGCAATCTATTCGTGGCTGGCTACATCTAGCGAAGGACACCCCGATCAGCTGCATCCACGCCAGTAAAAAACATAAGGGACTTGGTATCCCAAGTCTGAGTTCAGCCATTCCGATGATACAGCGGGAAGTGTGCGTGGGAAATCTTCTGTACCCCGTAGCGAGTGCTATGCGATGTGGTCAAAGATTCCTCATTTGGTAAGGTTATTCTGGAATACAGCCTTCCTATCTGAGTCCAAGGTGCATGCGTGAACATCAAGGAAGAGTTGTTGGCTGCTTGAAGTGATAGTCTGCACTACATCATTGATGGTCGCGATTTACGAGAGTTAGTCACTTCGCCTCTCTCTGATCAATGGCTTGTGTTTTCAGAATGTGTGTTTCCTAGGGTATTTATCCGCGGTACCCATCTCCGGTGCAACCAGCTTAGGATGAGAGTAAAAAACATCCGGGGTGGTCATGGTGGCTAGACGATGTCGTAGAAAGTGTGGTCAACCGGAGAGTTTGGTGCATATTCTGCAGTCTTGCTGGATTACGCATGATGCGGGATGTGCTTTTCATAATCGGGTTACAAGAAAACTCGCGAAACGTCCACGTCGCCTGGGATACACCGTTTTCGGAGAGTTGAGAGCACTTACGTCAAAGTCCTTAATCGAGCCTGACCTAATCGCTGTTCGGGAGTGCCGAACAACTGTGATAGACGTGAGCATACCTTCGAATGGGTGCAGAGTGACTGTGTGGAATGAGAAGAAGCAGATGCATGGTGTTGATGATTGTTCCCTCGCCATCATCTCAACCCTACGTGCAATCGATTGTGATGTTGACTCTTTGGTTCGCTAATCGATGATCATTTCATATCAAGGAGCCTGTTTCCCTTAGTCCACCAAGGCTGTTGTTAGACTATGGCTTTCTAAGGTCACAGTCAGCGATCTGTGTTTGCTCAACATTCTTGGTTGTTACTTAGGGAAGTTTTGTTCGTGTTCGTTCTTGCTATTGACTTTCACATATGACCCAGCGGACATCCTGCGCCCGTTGTGTGAGTCTTCACTATGCTGGCGCCTTCTTCGTCTTCATGAGCATTCAGCATCGTTTGCTCTTTGTTCAGTCGCTGACCATTGCACGTATATTTTCATACCAAACATTCTTACGCACGTTGGGAATCCTCTTGTCTGACTGGAACTGTTGGCGACATGCTTTCGATTGGAACGTTTCCCTCGTTTTATCTTATATTCTCCTGTACACACTTCCACATCTATCGTTCGGATTTTTACTTTTTGTTTGTGACCATGTTTTTCAAAAATAAACGATACGTAGCGGTATTAATACATGGCTACACCGTTCGCCTCCTGCAGATACATTTACGTGTGCATGGCATCGGGAAAGCTATGAAAATACTCTAAGAAAACGTATCGGCAAAAAAGTTGGGCGTATGTACCGCTAAGAAAAAATCCCTGCACCAACAATGCAGCCTGAATTGTCCAAGGAATCGATCATGGTTCTGTAAAATGGGCAGCCAGACGCGCTCAACCATTCTTTCTCAATGTTCCTCCCTACTCTGTACGGAAAATGTACACGAAGTGCGTACAAGTGGTCCCCAACCAACAGCATCTTCCGTAAAGCTTTGTATCTCAGAAAAGGTTTGACAACCCAAAATAATCTCTCCGACAGTAGTTGGGAACGGATGGCATTGACAGACCCACAAC
The DNA here is from genome assembly GCA_003604175.2 of Clonorchis sinensis. Classification (NCBI taxonomy): domain Eukaryota; kingdom Metazoa; phylum Platyhelminthes; class Trematoda; order Opisthorchiida; family Opisthorchiidae; genus Clonorchis; species Clonorchis sinensis. The sequence goes on from CM030370.1 coordinate 8,217,775, forward strand.
CGACAAAAGTGCCCAATCATTACACAAGATCCTCTCACTGTCTCTTCCTCATTCTTTCGCTTTCCATTTCTTTTATTTTTTATCCAGCTTGATCTTAACACGTCTTCTTCTTTGTGAACACTGTCGTGCCTCCCCGAAAAAGTGTCCCACTAGACCTATCCACCAATTTGTCGATACCTATCAGGAGCCGCGGGGCGAGATCGCTCAGTGGTTAGAGCAGGAATTCATTGACCCAAAAGGTCTGTGGCTCGAAACCGACCTATGCATCTCAACTTCCCCTTTCTAGGCTTTGGCAACCTGGCAATATCTCGACCCTCGTGCATCCTTCGGGTGGAATGGCAGCTAAGTACCGAAAGTGTGTTACATCTGACCGATCAGGAGCACCAGATCTTCACTTGCTCTTTTCAGTCACCGCTCTGAACAAGTTGCAAAGCTTAATGGTTGCCAAGTCACACTGACTCTTTGACCATTGTTCAACATGCAGATGGGCACATTTCTTAGGACATAGAATTAACTGGACAAAAAGCGATGGCTCCATCCAGAGAGTCATCACCAATCATCATCCCGGTTCTCAAAAACGTTCAGCACTTACCGTTGGGCCAAAACTATGGGGTCAATATAATGAGATAAAATAGACCTTCATTGGTGCGAATGCCTACATCGACCGATATTTGGCTTTCACACAGTTACCCACTCGGTTTTTTAAGCCACCGGAATCCAAAATGTTGGTTACTAGCGAAGGCTTAGTGTAGGAAAGTTATTTTTCACGAAGTAACACACATCACGGAGGGCAGTAATCCTAAGAATACTGGCTTTCACCAAACATATGACCATTGTCAAGAGTTTTTGCGTATTGGAGTGTCACTCGTTGGAATTTTGCCGGTCATTCGCATTCGAACCAGAATGCATCTCCAATACTATAAGGAAAGCTCTTTATTGGGTCCTAAAACATCTTTTGAAATAGCTATACTGGCTCCCACGCCAGATGTTTTCAGCTGAGGTTTCTTTCTCCCTACCATCACGAAAGTTTCGCCACCCAAAAAAGATTAGAAAAAAGAGGATATGAAATCTGTACTTTTAGTTTTTATTGAAGAGGGTCCTTTTTTCGGTGCCTTTGCCTCCAAACGAACTCACACAAGTTGCTGTCCACTAAAGATTGGTGTGCCGCATTGGCGTTTATTCTGCATCTTGTAGACGTGCCAAAGAGATTCGATGGTTTGTGTGTGAGCTCCAGTCGTTGGATCCACAAAGTTTTCGATATGATTAATCGTTTAATGAGTATAATTCATGCCAATCATCGTTCCAATTCCTTGGTATGATGCCCACATATCGGAGATGATGATTGAGCCGGGAGCGATGCAGGCCTGGATTGTGTCCATCAAAGTGGCCGCAGTTCGATCTGGCACTGCATACATGAACACCTCTTTAGTTTACCGGCAGATCCCTCCGAAAATCCACTGCTGGGGAAGGACTCGCCCTGCGTGGTTTTTACGGTGAGATATTAGCGTTCCATCGATCTCGACGTGTAGACCTGGGCCGCCGATAACTGTTGGAGTCTGCAAAAGCCGCCAAATTTTTGGACCACCAATAAATGAATAGAATTACTGTCCCAAACTCCATCCTAGACCGCTCCAGCCAAGTTCCCTTTCGAAGGCCGATTTCTTACCGACACTGTCGGGCATTACACCTCCACCTGTCAGAAACAGTTGAAGGTATCATTTAGTGGCCACTGTTGCATAAACGTTGCTGATGGATCACTCTGTGGCTTTGCAAAATAACGCATTGCCGTTTCCTTGTCATGAGTGAGAGTTGAAAGCGTCAGAAAGTTCATTTAAGGTTGTACGTCCGAACGGAGAAAATTTCTGCACAAAATGAGCCTAGCTATTTCGTTTTCACCAACAATAGGTCAAGGTTGTGTGCGTACACTAAATTGGAGCTGGCAAAATTGGCGGGGCTTAACTTCTCGCACATGCACCTTTTTCATTAGTGGCGGGGCTTACCTGGAAAAGATCCAAAGTTTCTCCTTTCAGATGGTTAAACAGGGGAATATCTACCTACGGAATAACCGCCTGTACTTAGCTTCATGATTTTCACAACTCACACGATTCCGAAGTAGAATTCAGACTGAAAAAACCACTGGGGTCAAACAGAAATGGGCATAACGAATAAATGCATTGAACAGCCGTTAGTAAGCCGAATTCCTTAGATGACGCCACCGACACAGCAGCTCTGAGGAGTAAATTAGTTCACGTTGTTTGTCCGCACATTTGGGGGTGGCATTCGGGACTACATCTGCGGGAGAAATAAAATCGGATAAAATATACCCGTGAAAGGAGGAAAGCCCTTCGCTACGATGTCATCGTTACACCCCTATTGATGCGGACACCTGCATCCACCTACATTTGGATTGTGTCCAGTTGCTAAATTTATTTGAATGTGGAGGCGTCAAAATAAACAAAAAAGAACAATGGCAAATGCGTAGTGTGTATTTACGAGCTATTCTGTTGGTATAAGCCGAGGCTGATACATTTCCGTACACTTCCTTCTATTCAGTGGGGAGAGCGACACTTTTTTAGTGGTCTTCCTTTTCTTGTACGTTGACTTCAACAATCTGCCAACCAGTGGCCGTTTGTCGAAATGTTTTTCCGATGTTTTTAGGTCTTGTCGCGATTTGTAGAACTTGTGAATTCACATCACTCCAATTTGAAGAGTCTTTCTATTGTCCTGGTACAATGATTTTAGTGAGTCCAGACCAAAGAGGCGAAGCACTGGACAATGGTTTCACTCTTATTAGAGCTCATCCGCGGGGTCTGAAGTCTGACGTATGAGGTGGGCGTGTTAACCCTACTTCACCAGCGTACACTGGATGCATCTGAATTGTCAAATCCAAAAAGACGAAAGTGTTTACACGCTTGAGTGATGTGATTGCTGCCTTCTGATGATGTCAGAATTCTTCAGTGTATGGTGCTGCAATGACTTGGAAAACTCAAATTCAATCAGCAACCCGTTTTGCACATCCACTAAGGAGTAAACGTGATAATCGGACTTGGAAGCTAATTGAATTAAATTTTGTCCCACATCACAGTAGTCCCAGCTGTCGTCGTGTGTGCCCACGAATTTTATTCAGATTGATCCCGAAATATGATGTCTCTGTTTTCCGAGTGGAGTGTAGCAATAAAAATATGAAGTTCCAACGTTGCTGCGCTGATGACTGAGACTAGTTGGAGTAAATTTTCCACCACGACAACCGCTGAGTTAGTTCGGACTGTAACGGGTTCTAATCCGGTCTTGGTCGTGGATCATAGGATTCCAAGAGAATCTGGGTAAGATTGGATGATTTGAGCCACCAGCAGCTGAGCTTGTCAACCCCAAACCTGACTGTGTGGTGCACACGAATAAAGTAACCCATACGCTCCCACAGAACAAGCAACTAATGAGAATAGTTTCTTGCAAGTATTGTAAAATCCCTTCAGAAAAACAGGGACCTCAATGTACACACCAGACTAACACAGCCAATAATATTTATGGTCTATTCTGAAAGGACTTTTGGTTGAAATACCTCTCAAAACATCCCGTGCTGCATCCCGGGAGACTGTCTCTCCATATTCCTGAAAGATAAAGTTGAATGGGCCTAATGTAAGTGGTTTGTTTTGGAGGATGTTCCATCTGATGTTCCACCTGAGAAAGTTAACTGTTTTGAAAAATACGAAGATCTATGACAAGCCTATGATGACGTGGGATTCAGTAGACGATGGGTCAAAATAGGGTAGCTCTGGACAGAGCATGTGTTCCATTCTATTGGCGTCATTATGCTGTGAACACCAAAATGACATTTCGACAGGTACTTATGATGGAAATCGGTAAGGAGGTTAGGAGTCGCTTTACTTCTGACGAATGACAAGAGAAAATCCTGAAAAGGGCTTAATACCTCATCATCGTTTCAACGGAGTTATGAGGAGGAAGGGGTTTTTTTTGCATGTAACAAAGAGTTCCTGTTGTCCATATTACCGTCGGGACCCACAGTCAGCACAAGCCTTGTGTACTACTACTCTCCAAAGGTATTGCTAGATGGTCTTCTTTTGACGAGTTTCAGGAACTGGATTTGCTGACAGGTTACCAGTCTTATTGAACAAATGTCCTGAATCCCAGCTTTCCAGATATATGTGGAGGAAAATGATAGTGGAATAATTTAGGAGACAGAATTAGTAAACTAAAATGAGCATTTATATGCGCAATGCACTATTCATAAGGTTGCTGAAAATTCCTCGACAGCCCACGACCGGTTTCGCCCTTCTGTTTCGGGCTCATCAGGCAGACGCAGTCCCCGAGTTTCCATCAACCTTATGTTCTACTTGAACCCAAATTGGACTGGTTTCGATAAATACACTCATTTGCAAATCAGTTTGGTTTTTGAGAGAGACTCACATGGAACCCAACTGAATCTCTCGTTTGTGATGTATCCAGACAACTGAATGTGCTGCACCAGGCCGCCTCATGTTCCAGTTGCTACGATATTCGAGATATCGCGATACATGTATATACGTAATGCACTACTCATGTATCGCGATATCTCGAATATCGTAGCAACTGGAACAGAGGCGGCCTGGTGCAGCACATTCAGCTGCCTGGAAACATCACAAACGGGAGATTCAGCTGGGTTCCAGGTGAGTCTCTCGAAAAAACCAAATTGATTTGCAAATCAGTGTATTTATTAAAATGAACGTTTTTAAAGAGCCAGGTGATAGTGTTACTCACTGTTTGGAAATCAGTAGTTTTGAAAATTCGGTTAATTTCAAGGTTAGGGAAATATTGCTTGGTTTTAGAAGCCTACAAACACACGAACATTTAGCAGAGTAATCATTGTGAATGTTTGTTTGTTTGGAATGGAATGCCACGGGTAGAAGTATTTTCATATCTAGTATACCAGTGGGTTACCTGTGAGAAACGAAACATACCCACCTTCTAGCAAGCTTTTCTAGACAAAGCAGTGATCATAGCTAATCAGCCTCAGGGGTATTTGGCTTTTTCTAAAGCCTAAGTATGCCCTAACCTAATCGGATCCTATCGTATCTCACTTGTCGTTGCAGACAAAAGTGGCAGTATGACACTAAGCCGACCGACTGTTGGATGCATTCAGAGGCGGTGTGATACCAAGAGCAGCGAACTATATGTGATATAATCTAACAGATCTGCACAAGGATATCAACGGAGTCGTAACCCGAGGTAGATTTAGTCTCCCTACTGCTGTGTGTATCTCGTGAGCCCCGCAGCATAACGGAGGTAAGCAGCATTCAAACCTGGTACCATCGCTTCAGGTTATTCCTTGAGACAAATATGGGTACTTTTCTACCTAACTCAAGTAGGCACTCGGCTGTGTTTCGTCCAATACGTCAGACACCTGCTGGTGTTTGCTCAGGGTCTTCTAGGCCTCGTTTTTAGTCAACCGACGTCGCTGAGACGTCGGTACAAATATTAATCGATCCGCTGTTCTTATTGTCACAGGCTACTGGAGCGATCCCGACAGAGTCGAACAAGTTGTAGGACACCCAATCTCCTAAAAGAGTTCAGCACAGTTCAGTAGAAGAACTATACACTGCATCAGCCTCTTTAGAAAGAAAGCCTAATTGTCTTCCTAGGTACCTTCTAAGGGATTATTTCTTTGGGTGAAGTACACTTTGGGAAACCGACGAATCCTTATCGCTTACATCATAGTACTCTTTCCTCAAGATCATCTTTTCATAAGGGAACGGCTGTATCTGAGGGATGGCAAACAGATGCTGGACTTTACATCACCGAATACACTAAAACTTTTGGAGTACACAACAGTCGTAAGGGGGAGAACTAAGGGGTCAGCATGCTTTATGGGAGTGTGCAGAGGGACAGTTTTCATCCTAAAGTTGATCGTCCCTAGGCAGAGACTACTTCTCCGAAAAGGCCACTTTTGTTCGTAGATTTCGTTTGGTAGTTATGACTCCCTTAGAAGAGCCGCTTTACAGAGCGGACTTCTATTAACTGGTCCTGTCAGATGGTTCTTTCATGGAAATACAACTATGAGGTGCAATTCCACTTTGTTTGACTTGGAATCAGTAAGAAAACAGGCAGGTATTCAGGGATTGTAAGGCTTATTAGGAGGTGTCATGCAATGCTTTCATCAGCGATAAGCTAACCACTGTGAGCCAGGTTACAGGCAAACATTGTTAGTGGTGGCTGTTTCCCTTGCTTTTTTGTCAGCCACATGGGTTGGGCTTGACAACAACAGTTACCGCATAAGTCCAAGGGGTAAGAATCAGCAGTCTTATTGGGTAGGACCCATGATGAGAGGATTCACCGGGGTCAGTCCTGAAAAGTCGACTCATGAGAGCTGAAGAATGGCTTGCTCCTTTGTTTTTCTATTGGCACCTACTACCCTCCGTTCCGGCGCAACTAGAAAGCGTCATGTTCTACCCATTTCGTCACTTCCAAATACAAGTTCTACCACTCTGTCTGAACCAAACTTAGCAAACGAAAAATGCGAAAATTTAAATCTGGTCCACGTGGGTCACAGTGATGACATAAGTGAGCTAACGTGCCTTACGTCTAAGGATGAATCTTGATGACGCTGCAAGTCTATTCGGGATCGGGTAGAGTGTGCGAACCTTAAACCGCACTTTATGCTCCATTTTGATGTTGGCATAACCCATTCTATGGATGCCGTGTCAGCAAGTATAAATTTATTTGGACCTAATCCACCACACATAGGGTTGCTGAAAACGCTTCGATAGCCAATTACTGGTTTCACCCTTCTTGAAACTGGCTCATCAGATAGACGCAGTCCCCGAGTTTCCGTCAACCTTGTGTTCTACTTGAACCCAACTTGGCGAAATACAGTCATTTGCGTACTAATTTGGTTTTTGGCGGGAGGCGCACCTGGAACGGAACCCGGCTGAATCTCTCGTTTACGATGTTTTGAAGTATCTGAATGTGCTGCACCAGACCGTCTCGTGTTTCAGTTGGTACGATATTCAACCTATCAGAGTTGTCTTAATTTTGACTATGGTGAACGTGATGTATCAGGAGATGGGCAATTTTATGAAGGGGGTTTACTGTACCACACACAAACCATATAACTGAATGCTACAGTATTACTGCACTTGTGTTAGTAGTTCATTGCATGTATGTGAATATTTGCAGTCTTGGTTGATCCGAATGTGTCCTCTCAAGAAACACCTCTCTAAACTGAGGATAACTGGGCCGCTCAACAAGAGTAATATTTGATCATAGATACTGCCACCTTAAAGTGATCCGACTGGAGAGTTCAGGGCCATTCCATTTGTCTGTCTATGAATGATTTCATTATACTTCTAACATTAGTTCTTTCATGTCGTTCAATTTTCGGTAAGCATTTTATTGATTGATAACCTGTAAACTAAAGATCAGGTGGTCTCTGCACCAAAGTTTGTAACGTGAAGCTGCTGTCCCATCCACATGGGTTTTCCGTACACTGGCGGATGCGTCGAGCTATTCGAAGTCCGTGCAATGGTATCTGTCAGTGTCTGGTATGATTTGAGAGAATACCTCCTTCGTGGGTGATTAGGTTTAGAAAATAAACAGATGATTACGCTGATGACCCACAAGGCCGATCCTATTAAAGCACCCGCTCGAGGCTATATTGGAGTTATTGAGACCGACTGTTCTGCATCACTGTGACCAGTCGCGTCTAAAAGCTTACGCTATTCTATCGACTGTTCTGTCGAGCGCCAGGCCCTGCCAAGATCTAAAAGGAAGTTGCCGTTTTCCAGGCTGTCAGGAGGCTCAGACTGGAAAAATGATAATCCCAGAATGCCCTCTGACTATCGCTCTCTTCCCTCTGAACGACTTCATATGTTTTTGCAAAGTGTAGTTGCCACAACGTAAACCCGTAGATGTATGTTTTACGTGGAAATTCCCTGAATTGTGTCCTCTCATGGGTTTTATGAAATGGATAAAGGGGGTTCAATGATCCAGAAAGTTGGAACAGTATCTCCACCAAATCCCCTCTTAGCTGATATTGTTATGAATAAGGTTGGGGCGTGAAAAGTTAAGTCACTTCATCGAACAGCTCCCATTTTCTTGGTAACGCGAAGAGGTTTGGAGATTTTAATCGGGATTTCGCACAGGAAGTGAAGCTAATCTGTGCTGGAAAGCCGAGAATCTCCATCAAAACTACCACTTCATGGATGACGTTTTTTGTAATCCTTGATTCAACCACCACTATACAAGAGCTATATTGTCCTTTTATTGTAAATTTGTTGGCAGTCAAGTTTACTAAAAATTAATTTAGGCGGTATTCTGCACCTTTGTATGCCATTATTTTATTCTTACGTGTAAACCCACTTGTCAACTGAGACTTTAAGGAAGACGGTTGTTCGCGAAACCACCTTGTCTCCAGCAGTCGACTATACCTGAGATTTTGTCAGCCAAGCCGACTTCATACTCCTTTGATATAGTCTCGTTTACGTTATACGTTCAACATGTAATTTTCATTTAATAGAATCATTTATAGACAGACGAACTGAGCGGCAGTTGGCTTCACATGTTTATAAGAAAAGTTTACCAGTTGGCCCAAGTCATTTCATAACCACTTTCCCGTGAACGTCATGAAGATGATACTTTTATCATGCATTATTCGTACACTTCGACTTTGGAATTAGTATATATGGCATTGTGATTTACCGCACAAGTGGAAAACAATAACAGTTTCAACCATTTGAATCTGACGCTAACCCAAAAGTCACAAGACACCAGCTTCCACATTCAGGTGTTCGGTCAAGGAGGCTTACACGATGTGCAACAGCGACCGCCCAGACTCAAGAACTGCGGGGTTTCTGAAAGAACCGAGCGGAAAAGCGCTGTTTGGAGCAGTTCCGGCTCCCTCACAAAAGACTGCCAGACGTGATGTAAAACATTCATTCACCTGATGAAAAGTAAGCCTACATACATTCTAATCCCCTATAAGATAACAGAGCTTATAAGGTGGTTGCATCGCCTGTCAGCTGCTCCGGAGAGAGCACTTAAGAACACTTGCTCAACTTAAAGCAGTTGAGAAAGCGTCCGGATGCTCAACAGCAACTTGAAGGATAAACTGCTTGTCCACAACACGTCTATCTTGATCTATTCATTCGTTTGTTGGTGTTCCCCGAACTGTGATGAACATAAGACACGCTACCAAGTCCTGAAAACTTCTGTAGATATGCAGTCTTGCAAGCAGTTTGTATGCCAAACAACTTGACCGGTACATTTGTAGCCCTTTCGTTCGCTTCTAATCGGCAGATTGATCCGGCTGGATTGTTCAGCGTGATCTTTGAAGTGTCGCGGAATCACCTCAAGATCTTCCTGGTATTTGTACTCACAACTGTTGAATCAGCCTCCATTTCACTACGAGAATCAATCCTTTGTCGCCAGAAGCATCACCCAAAAGCGTCCACTCTGCAGTGGTCACCATACTTTCAGACTGGAGTGTATCTGCCACCTAACCGGAATTCGCTCACAAATTTGTAGAACGGTCTCACTGACTGATGTTGCTGATCATTTTTAAATCTTTCTATTAACTATACGTGTGTTTGCTTGACAAGACCACACCCAACTCATACGACTGCACTGTATGCGTTCTGAGTAAGCTATGGGAAAAAGGATCGCCTCATTGTTTACTGTGCGAGGTCTTCATCGTGTTTCGAAAATGTTGATCGAATTACACTTCCTGACATCTTTCAATTTGCATACAGAACGTTGAACTCTCGAACTTTGACAGCATTGGCACTCGCAGCTCCTAATTATAAAACCAAGTCCAAAATCTGTGTCCATCGTTTTTTACCACCATTCTGAACCAGGCGGTGATAGTGTCTTATGAATGTGGGTCGCCCTAACAGTCGGCATCTCATGCCTTTCACGAGGTGAAAGGTCGCGCTGTAGTGTTAGATCAAACTTCGAGTTAAACCAGAATCATGAATCCTATTCTGCAACTTATTTAATAGGTTCGCGATTGAGCTTTGCTCAAAGTGGAATCACGAAGTGAGTGACCACATGCACTGTCACAAAGCATAAAGCGAATATAACTGCGAATTTATTCACGTTGTCGTGGCCATTTAACAGGTCAACTGAATATGGAAGCGGTCAACAAAAGGACTGAATCGGTCAAATGCAATTATTGTCTCTCCCAGAGAGCGATACGGCTTGCGAAGCTAATACCAAGTGGACTCGACGGTTAATCCCGCTGATATTTCAGAAAACCATACCAATTTATTCTGGAGCAAATGAGACGGATGTACACGAATTCACGACTTCAATCGTCCTCAGATTTTCTTTTAGAAACTACTTACTATTTGGTCTCGAAAAACCTTACGAATTGTAGCTTCCTGAGTCATTACAAATTCATTACAGATCTCCGTCGTGCAACGTAATAAACTGTCAGGAAGGTCAGATTCCTGAAAATGATTCCAGAATACTGAGACATCTATACCCCACCAAAACCGCAGTAGGGGAGCCGCCAAGCATCCAGGCCAGAGAAGCCAGCTTCCGATCGGACACTCAAGCAGTCAATCAGTTCAGCGACGGCCGACGTTGATGAGTGTTTAGGTATCTCACAGAAACAGTTGATTTTGACGGGTGCTCACCAAAACACCACTGAAAAAGTATATGCATGAATTCCTGTACAGAAGATATAGGGAAATGTCGATATATTGCATTCTAGTGCTGAAAAAGAGATGTAAATCGTCCGGCTTTATCTCTGAATCCTTTTTCTTCCAAGAACAGTGTATCAAATTGATCTTGGTTTTCATTTAAAGGCGTACAGGGGTCGTACTCGTTACTTCAAGTTACACAAATAACTGTGCATTTTCAATCATCTCCTAAATCCGCGACTTCTACAGTTCGTGAGTTTTTGTGGAACGTGATTCACGCGGATTTGGGGGCTATTTATAAATCAGACCGGTTTGTTGTCCAATTTACCGACTACATTCTGTGTGCGATTTCGTCCATCTAGTCTTATCGAAGCAGACAAAATCAATAATCTGTTCAGAGGATAGTAGTTAATTCACTAACTGACAAACCTGTTCGAATTAAGCCGGCTGCAAAACGTGTGATGACGTGAACAAAAGTGGAGCGATTCTGTTATGGTATCTCGGTTACTGGGACAGCCAGTATATATCTGGACGAACTGGGAATGATTACTGGGCAAATCACAGTGACGCTCAGTTTCATGCTACGCCGTGTAGATTTATTGTCTCGCTACACTATGCAAGACCACAGCTAGATGATACAGTTATAACGTTTGATGTTGCGCTTCATTTAGTCGATCTTAGGCTTGGAACCCTAAACGCCAGCTTGTCAGTGCGTGAACCCAGACCCAGTCACTGTAGTCTGAGTGAGAGCCTGGAGCCAGCTATCGCCAGATGCGATGCAGCCCTAGGACTGTAGCGACCTGAAGAGAACGTGAGTAATCGCGATGCGTTCAAGACAGTACGAAGCCAGTAGGATGACTCAGAGATGCCTGTGCCTTTCGAACGACTAACAGTAAACGAGACAGAAAGCCTTATTGGTTTTCAGTCACACCTGACACGTCTGGTAGGCCAAGACATAACCAGCGAACACCACTTGCATCTACTTGTTTGATTGCAAAACATATCAAACAAGTTTTTGACTGGAACAAACCGATTCACTAGCTCGTGGAACAACAATCGGTCGTCTACAGTCAGCATTACACTGAAATGCGATGGACGTCCAGCCAGATATTTGTGGACGCAGCGCAAGGTGTTCGGGAGATTGGAACGGAGCCCCTAGGACTGGACGGGTGTACGAACATGTTGAGAACCTAGTCGACTGGATGAAAACTGAATCAGCGGTGGCGATTTCTGTGTACTGTGGTTGTGGTTTTTTCCGCGACTACTAATTGGTAAGATTTCCTGTCTCGTCTACCAGTGGCTGTTCCGAAAACACATGTAGCACTTGCTTGTCTCATTGGCTTCGTAACTACACAAGCAAACTGAATCCATAACTTTTGGACCTCCGGAAATCGGTCCAGATTAATCTAGACGAAGTACACACCCACCTAGGGTTTTTTTTGCTTCCTCCTTATGTTTGTACAATGAGAAATCCTTTAAAAATGCTTCAAAATCAATGTTATTTTTACGTTGCGAGCGTATACATTCAGGACATCTACCCACAATTTGTGCCAAGACGTTCTACAGCATTCTTTGGTAACTTGGGCTTTGCACTGCTAGTGAAAACAAATCAGTCTTATTGTAAGATTTCCTGGTGAAAATATCATTCAATGCCATTAAGACGCTGAATAATAGTGTCAGTTGGCGTCTGACCCGAATTCAAACGTCTTCTGAGATTAGCTTGAATCCATTGATTAGCTTTACTTGTGGAATCGTGGACGGATAGAAGCTACACACATATTCATATTCGGAGCTGCACGATAGCCACTGGCTACAGAAAGTCTTCGTGCGCCTGGACTTTAAGAGTGCGTTCTAGTCTGGATCAGTTGTTCCACCCATACCTGTTCAGCAAGGTTGACCCATGAGTTTGCAAACATTCTAGTCCTTGTATTCGCGTGTGTATGGACAGCTTATCAGAACCTTTCCTGCAGAAGCTGATATCAGGCAACGATGTCCAGTTTCTTTCGTTCGCTTCACCTTTGTTAGGTTTATTCCGTTTGTCCTTAGTCTTTATTGTAAGATATCAATATCAGTTGCGTGATAGAGGTGGGGTGGGGTTCGTTCGAACGTAACCGGTCTGTAAGCAATATTTGTCTAGAGTCAAATGTTTATTTGCTTACGACCAAAATCCGTTTTTTTTGGATTGTGAATTCAAATGTACTAGATGTTGATAAGTCGTACCAAACTAACAAGCTGCCTGATAGAAGATCTGTTTCTGACTTTGGAAATCCACATTCAATGGACTATCTAAAACCGGAACTTCAGTGGGTGAATATAACAGATGTGAAATTTTATCTCCCTGGTTCTCCTCGATCCAATGCCCGGGCCAAACTATCCGCGGTAAAAATTTCCGGACAATGTTTACACTTATTCCAGAAAACCGCTTTGAGGTTTTATCACTTGTTTTTGTGGAATCCAATGCCATCCGATGGTACGCTGAGACGAGGTTTCCGCAGCCGACATTTTAGCGAGCCAAGATGTGTCGAATAAGGCACAGAGGCTGGCACATTCGAGTGCTTCATCTGGCCATCTCACTCCACCCACGCAATTCGCCATCAATCCTTGTGGTAGGCCAACCGGACCCAGCAGTGGTGCGTCTCTTGCATGCACGTGACTGGCCGAGATTTTTGCCTATGCCTCGGTCACCATAGGCACGTGTGCACAGCTAACTTGACTGGCTTGAGGTCGTCTTTGTGTGCGGAGTAAAAGTACGGGTAGTATGACAGAAGCAGCCACATGATCACACTGGCTTGGCCTTCGTGCCAGTGCCAAAGTGCCTGCACCATTTGCCGAAAAATGCACGAGATGCTCAGGCTTGATACGGCTGTCAGTGTGGCCCGAGCTACAGCACAGTAGCCGCCCTGCTTAATTGCATTGTATGTCTTTGCGCCTTCACAAGCCCTAGACATGACCAGACTACGTTATTAACCAGACCTCAGTTGTGGCATTCCCGCAACCACAAGGAAAGGCCTGCAGAGCTGGCGACCGAAATTTCGATCGTACATAGGATACCACTCTATTGTGTTGTCTGAGGGATTCTGACTCAGGTGATAGTGAGTTGTAAATCCGCGGTGGGCATGACCGGAAGCTTGCATTTCGCCACTCCGGTACCATGAATCCGTGCAGTGAGTTCCACTCTCATCTGTTTTCCGTATCAGAATCCACTGGGTACGCACGGTGCCGACTTCCACTGAAATGATGGTAAACCTTCACCGGCCACCTTGGATATCGAATGTTCATTCGGAGGAACTTCTTTCTAAATTGACTTTTGCAAACCGTCGTGCGATACCCAGCCTAATTCTTTGTGCCTAAAGTTGAAATATGAACGGAAGCGACGATGATGAATTACCCTTATATTTCATCAGGTTGATTATGTTCACAAAGTTTGAGTCCTCAGGTCGTTGTGCCATCTTCGAACCACTACCCGAACTTCGACCCGTGCGTCGACTTATTTTCTTTAAAAACAGGCGTCCGTCACAGCTAACGGTGAAATGATTTCCGCAATCAGGAGGCAGGAGTTTCCTTCATCGGAGGTTCAATACAGTATTCCTTCTCTGCAGAGAATCCCGAGACGAGAAATCTCTTCAAGGGGACGCCCTGAGACCCGCACGAACTTTTCCAATTCCACTGTTTTCTCCAAGAAACAGTCCACAAAAACCGAAGCAGCTACACGTTCTAGTCCTTAAAGTGTCTGATTAGTCTTCAAAAAATAGCGGTACGATGGACACAGATCTAACAGACGTATTTCACATCATAGACGCCTCTGAGACACTATTCTTTCAGTCCTGAGGCCCTTCTCCACTGAGCTTGGCTTGACCCATAGGTTTGTTGATAACTCACACGCACATTAAAAATGGCTCTGAGATACGCAGTTGGACTGGAGTTTCAATACGCGACAAAGCGACGCTGTTTTCCCTGATACAATAATGGAGTAAATCCTCCAAATAAAGACTCCCTACCGGGGGAACCGCGTTGTCTCCAAGACAGGGACATGCATTCCCTGGGAGGCTTGTGGACGTACATCCAAATGCCCATTATCAGTCACTGCGTTCAACATAAGCCAACCTGGTGTGATAAAGCGCAAAGATACGGGAACTTACTCAGTTCATTACGCGGGGGACTATCAATGTGCTACTAACCACAAGGGCCCAAATCCAGCAATTCCGTCAAGCAACTGAGCTTTTAAAGTAAAATATGGACCGATTTGCCGTTCAAGTCTCTCTAGACCTACCTGATGAACCCCAAACAAAGCTAAAACGATAGTGGGCTGTTTGCGCATTTTGAGAAATTCTCCCGTAGTGCTTAAGTCGAAAACAAAAGAAACTATATTGAATAGCTTCTCCATGGAACCCTGAAGTAGCCTGTGTACTGCACCTTATGCGAAAGAATATCAAGGCACTGTTGACCACGAGGGACTCCAACAAGTCTCAAATTCCAGCAGTTTCGTTATGCGTAGGAGCGTTAAAATAAGACAGAAGTGTTTGAAATTCAGCCGTTTTTTTGCGGGGGAGCGGTCGATATCCAGACTCAGTTATGTTTGCATTGTGTACAGTGACTAAACTGCTTTATATGTTTTTATCTGTTCCGAAATCCTCCATTACTATTGCTAGTGATGTTCCGATGAGTTATCATCGCCATGTAACAGTGACTTGGGCCTAACGTCGTTAAAAATTTGACTGGTTTCCTTCGTGTTTTACTCATCACCGGGTAAGTGATTGGACTGAGTGGACGATATTCATTCCCTGCAGATATTCCATTCGCTTCATCCCACAACAGTTGGCCTCATGAATTATAACAGGAATTAGATTTAATGAGCCAAATGACTGATGTTCCAACTCTTCCGCAAAAGTGTACCGGAAATTGCAGTACTTCCAGCATGGGTTTTCGTAATCACAATCACGTATTGGAGCTATCGTTGTAGTCTCTCGCACTTCACAATTCCAAAGGTATACGATTTCCCTTTCCCAAGGCAGCATGTTGAACGACTCAGTAGTTTTTCAGTGATATACATTGACGAAACTCTTGTATTGACTCGAAAACTGTTATCTTTCCGAAGAAGCACTACTCAGAAGGTTGCTGAAAGCTATTTGAAAGCTCACGACCTGTTACACCCTTCTTGGAGCTTATCGGGTAAACGAAGTTCGCGAGTTTTCGTCAGCCTTATGTTCGAAAATTTCGCAGTTTGCCAACTACACTCATTTACCAACTGATTTTGTTTTAATGGAGACCCATCTGAATCCCAGCTTACTCTCGTTCACGTTATTCTTCAACTGAATGTGTTCTACAAAGGCCTCTCACATTGCACTTGGAAAATATCAGAAACGAATGATTCCACTGGCATCCAGCTGGGTCTCCCGTAAAACCGAATTACTTTGCAAATCAGTGTATTTCACGAAATGCTTTCCTTCCGATTTCAGTTCCTGTAATTGTCCGCCCACATGGTGACTAGTTGAGTTGAGAGTATCGATCGGTACGGCTGCTGTTTCCTTAGGGTCGAAATTGCACTTTACTCTGGACCACAAATACACCCAAACAGAGGCAGGAACCCGTAATCTCTCTTTTCAGCTGATGATCGGTCATGGGAACGGGCCCTGGCGTGACAACTCGACATCACTGGCCTGGAATCAAGTGAATCGGCTCGAAGCCGTCAACCCACTGTTTCGTCTCCAAACTTTGTTGTAAACCAGCTTGTACGCATTCGGCTAGGGGCATGCTGGTCGGAACGAATAACAGAAAATATAAAATAAAAAAATTTACATACGGTAGTGTGAGGAGATTCAGTAGTTTTCAATCCTTCCTGTAAGTGAAGCCAATCTATGCCGGCGCACTGTCCTTTTGGGAAGGGGTTTTCAGCCCAGAGGGATGGGGTTTGATATCTCGTGTCCAGTTCAGCGAAGCGTCCCATAGTTCTTAAAAGAATTTCAGCGATCAGTTTACGGAAGCTTAAATAAGTCCATTAATAAGCTGTCTCTTTTTGGCTGTATTATTTGTATACGTTTGATAACTTATCCCAGGCACAGATAGTACTGGTTGTGACGTACCGACTGACAGAACATAGTGAACCACTACATCGTTTTAACAAATACTGCAAAGCTGGATGATTTCCTATGATTGCAGGTGCTGCGGGCTTTGTAGAATCCAGACTCATCACTCTCCTTTGGACACTTGTTCCCCTGTCCTGGCGCAGTTGTTCTGGTGAGTCCACGCCGAAGGGGGATCATCGGACTTGAGCGCCGCTCTCACTGTCAAATGTCCGGATTTCAAACCCCGGCACGACCAAAGGCATGTACTGCTGATGAGCTTTATCAAGAATGAAACCCGAATTCAGTACTTCGCCCCTCTGGTGTGGACTCACCATAATGATGGCGCCAGGACAGGAAAAGGACTGTTCAAACGAGAGTGACGTGAGTGTGATTTCCTATAACTAAGCAATTACAAAAGGTACTGAACACTAAAAGAGCCGCGGCCGTTGTCGTCAAATTTGGAATTAAAGCACAGCACACCTTCCCTCAAGAAAATTCTTACAGGTGATTCCAGGTTTTACCAAAGGCAGAGAGGTTTCCTCTTGTAAAGCTGGCCAAATGTTTATTCCGGTGTCCCAAGCAGATTTCACCCATCGATTGGATGGGGTCTTCCGTTTCGACTGAAGCGAATCTTCAAGATACTCCATATTCCTACAAACCCGCGAATGATGCAAACTAACGCAGTACCATATCACACTGCACAACGGTTGTCATGCCCGGTCACCTATATCAACACGAACCGGTGGATTTCGGACATCATTGAGCTGAACTAACAACCATCACACAGGACAGTTTATCGTTTATCAATATGTCATATACCACAACAGAAACAGTGACTATTATTTAAAAAAAAATTCGATCACTATTAGGTTACCGTGCGATATTTCACCCAGTGCCTTCGCTTTTGGCCTTCTGCCAAAATTTCAGCTAAATGTATTTCGCCAAGCTGTGCTGTGTGTACGCAACAGTAGGTTTTCCGCTAAGTCCAGTGATGTGGCGGTTTGAAATGATGGTGCGGCAGTAAAATGGGGTCTAAGACATAGGGTAATTCCATTGTGAGCTTTGCTTTTGGAGGTGAGCAGCCATTTTGGGGCTCATAATGTAAATATTCTCTGTCCGGGGTGGCATTTTCTCTAGCCTTACCTCCAGAATTGTGTACTTGAAGCTACTTTTTTAGGAGGTTTCCTCGACTACTGAGTGCTGTATTTTCAAAACCATTGAACGCGTGCGCAGGAAAATTCTTAAGTCCTGGTTTCACCGCCATACTGATTTGTGGTCATTCTTGGGTTCAGATGAAACCGGTGGATACCAGCCAAATTTGGACTTCGGAGAAGGGGCTTCCTTCAATACTGCCTGTATTTCGGTGTGCCGATCTCTGGTGTTAGAACTCTCCTTAGGTGACTATGCTGACTTCCCGAGCCCAGCCTGTGCTGACCGCATCCTAGTTGCCGCATTGAATCGGTTCGTTCTCATGCATTTACATGAAATATCGTACAGACCCACAAGCAAAATATCTATTGGTGGGTGACATCACATCGCCTACTCTAGGGCTCAGTGGGCCGTTCGGATTCCGAAGATTAGGCTAGCTGCGGGTCCGTGCTCTATATTATTTTACTAGCGCATTGAGCCAATTTTAGAGCAATGGAAATATGGAATACTGAATGTTTTTCATTTTTGACCTGGCACTTACGGAGTGATTCCAGCTTATTCGTAGGATGACAGTAGGTTACATAACCACCAGAGTGAGCGCAATCGGTCACACTGCTAGGATGACACCATGGGTTATCAGATGGTAGGTAGGGTTTACACGAGGAAAAATCGTTGACCGAAGAACTCTACTACATTCGCACTAAGTTGCCATGCGATGCGTTTTGGGATTCTCTGAACCTGCACAATGATGGTTGCTGCCACATTGAGAACAACATGTGCGCAAGCATGCAATTGCAGCAAAGAAATTCAGTCTGCCGGCCTTTCATCATGCTTCATAAGTGCCACTTATAAACTCCAGGTAAAATGGCTGATCGTTCAGCTATAACCCCCTGGCTTCCATACCATCCGAAGGAAGTACGACGGCTCAGATACTGTCTGGTTGCCCAAGCCTAGACAGGAGCAACCAGGATTCCAGAGTTGAGTTCGAACCGCGGACCCTCTGGTCAGTCAGTTCACACCTTAAAACGAAACTCGCCGTTGATCTGTTTTATAAAGAATCCCCAATGGTTTGTGGGAGTTGTCGGCGACTTGCCAAATACTATTTGGGCCACGGTCCGGTCGCTTACTACTGCCCTATATGCCTCGGTTTGCTGCAGGGAAGTAAAAAAGACATCCACTACAAGGACAAAATTTCCATTAATAGATAGATCAAAGTTGTCCATTACAGGTTTACTCAGTATCAAAGTACCTGTTCAGGGATGTAGTAGGGCAGAAGGGCTTGTTTGCCAACACAAAAGCTGTAATTAGAATTGCCATTAGCCGTTAGTCTTTAAGTTGTGGCATAGATCTCTGTCTTGGTTAGGAAAAATGGTTTATCCAGGTCATCGAATCTCCCTTGTGTCAAATTTGCTTGAATTGTTTCACCGTAAATTCCTGTACAAATGTGCGAATATATGTATGTGCACGCCAAGCGAACAAGAGTTTGTGGCAAGGTTTTAGGCATCCTCAAGTTCTCTCAGCCTTCTTTGCGCTACATCTAGCTCATTCTGTGAGAAAAACGCAAAATTTACTGCCAGCAGGTTTTTAAAAGATTGGGATATTGGCTATCTTATGCCATGATTATGTCAGGACCATCTTTATATTATATGTATATGTATAATATTATATATAACAAAGAATACTGTGGCTCATTGCTCAAGATGCATTGAGCTTCTTACTCGAGTTAGTGGTTGCTTTGCACATACTCGTTTGACCATATCTTTTAGAACATGTTGCATGACCTCAGCTGATCGGATAATGCACGCCAGTTACGTAGCTGGGATAAATGAGGAGTGGCTGACGTATCGGAGAGAAGTATGTATGCACAAGCCTAAATTGGCTCTAATTTGGTGCCAATATAACCATGATTTCAGCACTGTGCACGGCCAACTTTGTTCCGATTACTACCTCGTCGGCTTTAGCATCGGCCGCTCTAGCAAGACGAACTATTCAGGGCCAATGAAGCTACCTGATGACATGAAAAACCGGTCAGAGCGAAAAAGACCGTGTTATGACAACTCATCACCGCAGCCGACTCGAACAACCGGTCCCATTAAGTAGCCGAAAAGGCTGAAAAATTTGCATCTGTGATTTTGGTCACACACGCAGAACCATGCGATTGGTCGTATCATGATTTGGCAATGCCGCGGGACGACGGCTACGCAGCACCCTGGTGGCACACCGACAGGGGCAGTCGATACAGCCTACGCACAAGCTGAAGGCGCATGTTAATCCGCCAACTGGGGCGAACAGCATGCGTGTGTGTCGTGGTGTAGTGTGCGCCTGACTCAAGGCAGTCTGACACCGAACATACGCACAACCTACACCAGGTTGCTATGACTACATCAGTGTAAACAACCAGCTGCTACAAGGGTATAACCATGTTATGACACGCAGAATGGACGAACTCGTATTTCGGCAGCAGGCAACCTAGCAGTCCATCGGCTTGTTTTTGGCAGGCCGACGTATCCTACTCTTCCGTTAGCCTCAAACCGAGGGTTTTTTCTCCGGTACTTGCATCTGTGTGCCCGTTCGAGTTGGTCTGTTGCCTATGCGAACCGGCCTGCTGAGCGCGCATACTCAGAATCCGTCAAACGTCCCACTAGATATTCCTTGACATGACACTACTTATAAGGTTGATGAACTCTTGGACAGCGTACACTAGAAATAGAACTCTGCCAAAGCAATTACTAAGACATCTTGAAGAACATTAAGAGGGTTTTGTATGTCACATTCAGTTGAGCAACGAAAGTTTCGGTTGAGCTCTCCATCTTATTGGCCAATGGCTATTCATCGCAGTGCTGAAACAAGCTGAGAGCTTGACATTTTACGGTTCAAAAAAATAAAGTCCAGGATTCCCCGAAATCAGTGCTCCCGTGTTTTTCTCTGAGGTTATAACCTCTCCAATAGGTAAACCACAAGAACTCGTTGAAATAATAATAACAGGAATGTAAAAAGGGCACGAAAATGATTGTGTGGTGTTTCTCAGACGAGCGTCTTTTACGATGGTGCAGAATAGATACCCATAAAATGAAACGGATTGCCTAACTCCCATGAATCAAGCTCAACGCGAGAGGACACTTCGCTTCTAGGTATGGTCAAGCAAACTGGAAATCGAAGACTACATGTTGGTTGCACTATTGTACGTGGTTTTAAACAGCCAGCACTATTGCTAGCGCAATTAACGTTTGTCGCATCCGGTGGGGTCAGTTTTATCCCCACAAAGGAGACTACTCACAAGGTTGCTGAAAACCTTTCGATCTTGTGAGTAGTTTCCTTTATGAAAATATACTGCGATATCTCGAATATCGTACCAAATGAAACATGAGATGGCCTTTGTGTAGCACATTCAGTTGAAGAATATCATAAATGAGAGATTCAGCTGAGTCTCTGGTGAAAACCAAATTGATTTACAAATGAGTGTATTTGTCGAAGTAATGTTGATCTTATTTACCCCTCAGACTTGTCTGAGCTAACCGTCTGGTTAGCCAAACCGTTAAGAAAGTGACTTTAGTCGCACGCAAATCTATTAGACAAACTGTAAAAAAGCTTAAGAGATTCTGGGGGTACACAGTAGATAGAATTCATTGCGACAGTTTTCTCCATCCAGAATTCCATACTGAAACGATAATGGTGGATAACATTTCTAAAGTCGGTACACTGCTTTGGCAAAGTGTATTGAAAATCGCGAGAATATGCACCTTACCATATCAAAACAAAAGCGCCGTCTGCCTGAAAACATTCCATAAAGTAGTATCCAAAGGCACAGACAGGCAATTTCGAATCAACTGATATTTTTCGAATCTGTTGATTCATCGTGTTAGAGTAACCAAACAGCAACCAAGTGCTGTTTCCTCTGTGTAGTGCGCGGGTAGTTTAAAACAAAATAGTCATGTGCACGGTAGTTAAGAGAGGTCATTTAAAAATGAGGGATAAAAAAGTCCGCTGTTTGGCAATGAGTTACGCAATAAATACTGGAAAAGTCCTCCACTATGTCGATGGTATCATCCCGTTTGCTCTGAATAAACTCAGCCCCAATGAGATTCCAAAAGGCTGCAAGCAAATCCACATGAATAATCAAGTTAACGCCTGATTTGGCAAGCCAGAAGAAGTTCTCGAATACATTCGAGGGTTTGAAACAATCAAACAAACAGGTTTGATGTGTATCAACAGAGGACAACTTTTACCCCAATAATTTTTTGAGCCCGAACAGAGCTTGACAGCTTTAACGATAGTAGAACTATCCAGTTAAGTGCAACCAAGTGTTATGAAGTTATATTACTTTATTTTACCCTATTTTATTATGCTGGATGAGTCCAAGGTGAGTTCACCCGACTTCCCAACAACGAACACTAATAAGCTGGACCACAATCTATACATACAGCACTTACCCTGGCCCAAAACCTATGGAGAACTGGCCACGCAAAAGTTTCTTCATACTACGTTCGCTGGTATTAAAAATCCAAACGAATGATAATGAACAAGTGACAATCTCTCAATGAAGACCTTACTAATCGGGGGGTAGTGATGAATTTTGTCATTGCGAAATAAGTAGTCACATGTGTAGAAAGAACATTTTCATGGTTTCGATTCATTTCGGAATATAGCAACACAGACCATGGAGACTATGAGAATAATTTAAATACGAGGCGATGAACGCATCTACACCAATAATACTATTTTCTACACTCTTGTGTAATGAAATGTATAATTAACAAGATAGTTATATCCTCAACTTGTTTCGGAAGGTAGGAATCGGAGAATTGTTTGGTAAGCAGGTGATCGTCAAAGGTTAATTGACAAGAATGGCACCCTTTTTCCACCCAGCAACTTCAACCTGCCTTTTCCCAGCACCCAGTTAAGCATGTTCAGTGACCCCAGCCACGTCGACTTCAAAGAGTAGAAGGAAGCCATTGTCACCGTAGAACCGAATGAAGGGTGACTTTCACTCTCAGATTACTGCTTTTTGGCTGAGTGAATATAGGTTTCATTAGTCTCAATGAGCGACCTGAGGCCACATAAAGCCTCCATTTGGACACGATCACTTTACTTCTGCGTGGGATTTGTGTTTTTTCTTGTTTCTGTCCACAATTATGTTGTCCATTGCCAGAAATACCACATTTTGATCAGCTGATTCTAATTTCAGCCTCAGAGAACCTGGTGTTCTGCGAAATATAGTTTGGCCAAATGTCCCACCTTGTTGGCTGACAGCTAATCATTACCTTCAAAGTATTCCGTCTCTACCAATATCATTGACGTGACAGCCAGAGGACCAGAAGTATGCTTCACCGTCGACTGAATCTTCTTCAGGACGGAAGCAAGTCATTCCCCATTTCTGTTGACTGTTGTTCATCTACAGAACCCTTCTTTTCCATATTTTCTGACGTTGAATGCGTCCGTGGTCAAGCGATTTGGTCCCTTTGTTTCATGTTACATTCCCGAAAGCCAACATTGCCTTATATCAGCGGATTTCAGCCCTGGGGGATTTCTCTTGAGAAGGGTTCTTAGTATCGAGGGAGAATGGAAGCCCTAGGTTTTGAGGACGCTGTTCGCGGAACTAATGAGTGTTGGTCAGATATGGCTGATTTTGTAACCATCTGTCCTCAGTTCTCTACAGCTTTTTCGGATATTCCGTTTGTGCTATCCAGCACCTACCAACAGAGAATGGGCGTGTGTTGACAGTGCAAGACAAGTTTCATCCAGTGGAATTCTCTGGTAAAAAGACAAAATATGGTGAAGGCAACCGGATACAGTTCGGATGCGTGTGAAAAATCCCACCCCTGTTATCGTTACCCTCGTCTTAGGTTTACTCACTCGTATTCAGGGGTTCGAAACAAGTTTTTGGAACAAGCGAAAAGGTTTAAAAAATTAACAATAATTAATAATCCCTTTCTCTACCGCACGAAGAATGGAACTGCAGAAATCATAAGAAAGGGACAAATCCTACATGATACAGCAGCCGATAGGGTTTCAGGGCTACAGTATGTTGTTACCTTCATCGCATTTTATCAATAGCATCATGGCACAATCCATTTCCTTGATAATGGACGACAGAATCCTGAATTTCGTTCTCTAATATAAACTCTGTATCATGAAGCGAAAGGATTCGGCATCCGTGTGTTCCCTACATTCGTGCCAATTTGAGGTAGTTGGGACATGTGTTACGTGTGCCCAACAGAAGAAAGCACCGTTTTCATAAAGCAAACTACTCACAAGGTCGCAATCAGTCCAATTTGGGTTCAAGTAGAACATAAGGTTGACGGAAACTCGGGGAATGCGCCTACCTGATGAACCCCAAGAAGGGCGAAACCGGTCGTTGGCTGTCGAAGAGTTTTCAACAACCTTGTGAGTAGTTTCCTTTATGAAAATATACTGCGATATCTCGAATATCGTTCCAACTGAAACATGAGGTGGCCTGTTTACAGCACATTCAGTTGAAGAACATCATAAACGAGAGATTCACTTGAGTCTCTCGTGGAAACTAGATTGATTTGCAAATGAATGCATTTGTTGCAAAGCACCGTTTTCTTTTCCGAGCCAATTTTGGAGAAAGGATCGCGGGGGTCAGGCCATGACCTGGCAACGGAAAACGAAATTGACAAAGGTCAAACCCAGTGCTATGGGATCGTATTGCCTTCCTAGCTGGGGCTCACGTGATCCTGCTTGCCCTGCGCTAAGTGGCACGCAACCAATTCCAGTGACACTCACGCTCTCATTTCCTAGGCGGACTGCCTACCTAAATTTATTCTTTTGTTGTGAGTTGGACTTAGTTTGGATGAGAGTTGCCCAGAAAACTTCCCGCTGACGGAACCATACTTTGACAAGGTGCTCAACTGTGTTTATTTTAATTCTGCGAAAAGGTGTAGGCACTTTATCCTTGATCGGTTTCCCTAAGGACATCAAGTTTACTCCCACTAAGTTTCTGTCCTTCCTTTTTCCTTCTACACTTTGCTACACTTTACTTTCTTTCCTCGTGGCAGTAGTGTGCTTAAGCACCAGTATGTATAACTAGTGTATTGCTGTTAGTAATGCTGTATTCGTGTCAGTGTATCATCTCTAAATGCGTGGAACGTGGTAGGACCAGTTGCGAAATAGCATGTGTCGAGCTATTCTAAATAATGCCCTGTGAGTTCTGGAGCTAGTCGGAGAACTCGCGTAAGTTTTTCCACAAAATGTCATTTCATTCTTCAAATATCCTGCTTTATGTTTGAAATAATTACATAGAATGTTAGAAAACGGATAACTGTGAAGGATTTTCCTTTCTAAAACTTGTAAGTACTTTCGTATTGGTTGGAAGACTTCCTCTTGATCAGCAAAACTTTAAAGGGGAAATGACTTTTAATGATATACTAAAATGAGTTCACGGTTCCAATGGGGAACACTAGGTGGTTTACCCAGTGGGTTTGGTTTCATTGGGGTACCCCAAGTGATACACTTGGGTGACCAGATTGCTAAGCCAATTATCAGGTGCACGAGTATTAGACGGCGATGTGATCAATAAATTGCACATGGTAGCGTTCGAGCCTTCCAAGACCAGGTTAATCGCTAAGACACTCCAACCTGTGAATATCCGTATTGCCAAACCTTCCAGTTAGTGAGAGCGCCAGACTGCAACTGGAATATTCAACCCCCGTGTGAATATAAAAGCGTTTGGGCTAAATTTGACCTCTTAAAATCCCATAAGCACACTACTTGTGGAGAAGTGCACATAGAGTGTCAGGCACTTATTGAAAGTTCGTGCAGGGATCTGATCCATTGTGAGGCTGTTTTTTACGCCACCCGCTTATAGAGGACTGTTTAGTATCGTGTAGCGCCATATCGTGCGTACTTTTCAACTAACAATAGATCCGTTGTTTTGTCGAGCCAAACTCAGCTACTTCAATTGGTTTGCTCCTTAGCGTTGTGTTAACTGGGTGCAGCGTCTCTTTCACCCCATTATGAGGGGGCCTTACATTCTGAGGGGCCATTCTCCTCCAAACGATGTAATTCAACTAACATAGGTACTACTCACAAGTAGTAAACAAAAAGATGGGCCGCTGTTGTCTTGACAGCCCACACTGAGTCGACCTCTATAAACAGGGTTACTGGTCGCCTCCTATTCTTGTCACCTAACCGTATTTCCATGCATTGTAGGAACAAACAATGCATTGTCGAGTGACGGCAACAGTAGGAACAAGACTCAGGCATAGAGAGACTAGCTGGTTCTATTGAAGAGCTCTGACCTACTGAAGGTCCCGCCGGTATTGGTGTCATATCCCTTCCGGGAACAGATGGACCACACTACCGATCGCGATCGAACGGTAGAATGTTAAAGTAGTAACCGGAATATAAATAACACTTAATTTTGATGATTCGCAAACTGAATGAAATGGCTCCATAGTGGTTTTCCGTTTCTCCCCGTGGATGGAATTCACTTGTGGCATAAAATATCGACTGAAATTCCGAACTTACATGTTCCTAGACAATCCACTCAGGGCTTCTGATGTCCCCTTCGAGAAGCTACTCTCTCATCGCGAAGAGCAGCTCTCTCTCTCTCTCTATATATATATATATATGTATATATAATAAATATAGTACTGTGAGGTCTGTAGTTAAGAGTCTGTGAGACTGATCTTGAGTTAATTTATTTTCAGACAGCATTCGGACGTTTGAAATACCCAGGCAGTAGAACAAACTACGCTTTCGTCTCGGACAAGTTGCTCGAATTGCCGACCGATTTTTTTGTGACTAGAGTTACGAGGACGGTTAGGCAGGCCTACTCAAGGCACACAGTGTTTTGCGCCTGCTCTGTTCGCTATGATATCGACAGCATACGTGTTTCTCGGCTGTCTTCCCTGTTTGCATCGGAAATTCATTCATAATTAGTTGACAATTACGATAAGCTCTTGCTTTCGGTCACTGTGCGACAAACACGCGTACACAAACACACACACCTCCATAAACCCATGGGTACACACAATTGTATGTGCATGCGTACGTACTTACATACCTACATACATATTACAAATATATATTTATATATACGTTCACACATACATAGAATACATACATGTATACATACATCACCAGCAGACTTGAAAGTGACCAGTACAGGCATTCATGCACCGACTTTTAAGTGGAAGATGCGTACGTGCGTCTGCGCGGGCAGTGCATACGCTGGGCGTCCCGATAACTGAGCGAGCGGCTCGGATTCCGAAGTGAGGTGCATGATGTTGCGCGAAAGCGAGATTTCATCCTATCCTACGTAGGCGTTTGAACGGAAGTTTACAATGTCCAGGACTACTTGGATTGGTCAATACTGGCGGTTTTCCAGTTTTGCAGTGCTAGCATATCAACGTGGCCTGGTGAAGACCTCGCAGTAGAGATCCAGGATGATATGTATGTAGCACGGATCACGAGGAGTTTCTCAGGTCTACTTTAGCGACAAACGGCTACCCAGACCGCTTCAATGTGATTCACAGTAATTCAGAATAACTTATGAGGCAATACAGAGAAGTAGAGTGTCCTTCTGTTTCTACAGTCTAAGGATTAACATCGGTTCTAGATCACGCTTATCCTGTTACACAATTGTACATCACCAGATTATTCCCATTGTATAAGCAAGCAAGTAGTTCGTCCGCTCTTTCTGTCTACCATATAGTCCACCAGTTCAAATGCAGTTGCGGTGACAAGTACCCTATCAGAACAGCTCGACTTCTATCATTTCAAGCCCCTGAAAATACCCCGAAATGGCTGATGCGGTCAATGCTGCGGCCAAATTGCACGGGCCAGCGGTCAAACTGAAACCCAGTCATCGGTTGTATAATATCATCGACCCCACAATTTGATTCCAAGTCCTGATGGCAACTACCACACACTGGGAGTTATCGATGTGGAAAAAAAGCTGCTAACCCATACCTTGTAGTTATCATAGTGATGGATATGTAATCGATTTTACCCAGCCGATAACTGTTCCCCAAATGTCATTCCTTGTCTTACCATATAACTTTGCATAGTTTACATCCGTGATTAAACATAGTAAAAGAGAGGTTAAGTCGACAAGATGGATAAAAGGGACTCATATTCTAACATACTCCCCCTCAGTACCTCATAATTCCTATTTGACGGACGCTACAGGTGCTTTGGGGACACTTCAAAACTGGTTACGATAAGCGCTGCAGATGTTTTTAGTATAACCTTACGATAATTCAGTGTGAATTCGAGAGAACAAGGTCTGGAATGGGGAGAAGTTCACTACACGCCAGCTTGGTCTTAGGCGCGCACGTTTAAACAAGTGACTCAAATAGTTTGTCGTCCCTCATCTTTCGACCTACTGACGCAAGGCTTACACATGTTACTGACCCTTGGTGCGCTGCTTGTTGATTGATCACCATACCCCAAACCCCTTTTGAGATGACAGAATAACAGGTCGATTGTCCTGTTGGCCCGAATATTGAAAGAGGCATTAGCAGCTACAGCATATTCCGAAATATTCGGCATCAGTATATTCGGCATATATATTCGGCATCACAGTATATTTCCTTGACTGAACACTACTCATAAAGTTGCTGATAAAGCTTCTAATAATGTTGAGGAAAGCTCAATGGCTGAGGCTACCCGATGAGCCCCAAGAAGGACGAAACCGGTGGTGTGCCGTGGGGGGATTTTCAGCAACCTTATGAATAGTATATCTCGCTCAAAAACATTTCTGCACTTATCGGATACTGTTCATCCGGATGTTATTATTTTATATCAGTCTGTGTCCTCTGACCACTGGAGGAATCAGCTCAGGACGATTCCCAGATGTCCTCCTGCGGGATTTTTTCTTGTGAAAATGTAACTAGATGCAACCATATCGCACGCTTTTTTGCACTGAGGTGATGAATTTTATAAGTGTCCGTAGATTCGAACTATACTTGGTGAGGGCAAAGTAGGTTTATCTATTTCGTCTGAAGTGAACTCCCCGACTATTCAGTGCACTTGCATAGCGGAAATCGACATAAAGGTGGAAGATGATGAATGTATATCATTCGGCATTTATCGGATAGACGACGGGGGGTGATCCCGTTTGGACTTCCAGATAAGCCCCGCCAAAACATTAACCTCCGCCACCCAAAAAAGATTAGAAAAAAGAGGATATGAAATTTGTACTCTTAGTTTTTATTGAAGAGGGTCCGTTTTTCGGCACCTTTGCCTCCAAACGAACTCACACAAGTTGCTGTCCACTAAAGATCGGCGTGTGCCGCATTGGCGTTTATTCTGCATCTTGTAGACGTGCCAAAGAGATTCGCTGGTTTGTGTGTGAGCTCCAGACGTTGGATCCACAAAGTTTTCGGTATAAGTAACCGGTTTATGTGTATAATTCATGTCAATCATCGTTTCAATTCCTTGGTATGATGCCCACATATCGGAGATGATGATTGAGCCGGGAGCGATGCAGGCCTGGATTGTGTCCATCAAAGTGGCCGCAGTTCGATCTGACACTGCGTACATGAACACCTCTTTAGTTTCCCGGCAGATCCCTCCGAGAATCCACTGCTGGTGAAGGACTCGTCCTGCGTGTTTTTTTTCGGTGAGATATTAACGTTTCATCGATCTCGACGTGTAGACCTGGGTCGCCGATAACCGTTGGAGTCTGCGAAAACCGCCAGGCGCAAACTTCGCGAAGAAAGTTCTTCCAGTCAACAGTCCCAAACTCCATCCTAGACCGCTCCAGCCAAGTTCCCTTTCGATTTCTTGTCGACACTGTCGGGCATTACACCTCCACCTGTCAGAAACAGTTGAAGGTATCATTTAGTGGCCACTGTTGCATAAACGTTGATGATGGATCACTCTGTGGCTTTGCAAGAAACGTATTGCCTTCTCCTTGTCATGAACGAGAGTTGAAAGCGTCAGAAAGTTTATTTAAGTTTTTACGTCCGAGCGGAGAAAATTTCTGCACAAAATGAGCCTAGCTATTTCGTTTTCACCAACAATAGGTCAAGGTTGTGTGCGTACACTAAATTGGAGCTGGCAAAATTGGCGGGGCTTAACTTTTCGCACATGCACTTTTTGCATTAGTGGCGGGGCTTATCTGGAAAAGATCCTGGACTTCCACATCTACTTCATAAAGAGGTAGATTTGCTTCCATCCAGCTAGGTTCCAATAAGATTCACCTCACAAAGTCTACATGAGGACGTAGTTTCATGTAACAAAGAAAGCTTGGTAACTTCTGGTTGCTGGACGCTTATAATGCCATGTTTCATTCTAAACACCAAATATTTTTCACCTTCAGTCGATATCGCAGCCGCGAAATTAGTCAGTGAATTCTGTCGCTCACCTATTCAAGGTCGAACTGTAATCATGGTACATCGTAGTCATGACAAACATTAGGGTTCCCGGAGAAATTTGTGACTGATTCATGTCTGCTACGGACACTCATCTGAATCTGGAATCCTTTACAGCCCTGGAGGTTTGCGACTGCATATGTTCTCCCAAGCACCACCGAGCTCCCGGTCCGGATGACCTCCCACTCGCATTGTTCAAAGATGGGGGTAAAGTCCTTAGCCAGTGCTTGTCTGCTCTGCTTGCCTGCGTTTGGGATAAGGAGACTGACTCAGACAGCTGGGGAGAGTCGGTGATAGTGAACATTAGTAAAATCAGAGGCCCATGGTGAACGCTGTAATCACAAGGGTCTCAAATTAGCCCCATTCGTAACAAGACTCTTGGTGTCACTTGTCCTTCGTCGGCTTATGTTGGCTCGTGAAATACTGACTCGAAAGCAACAAGCGGGATTTCAGCCTGGTAGGGGCTGGGCTGACAGATTATAAACACGCCGTCAGATGCTAGAACAACGCCATATGTACAAACAACCCACAATTTTATTATTGCCGGCTTTCCAAGACGTATTAGACTCCATCGACCGACTTGTTCTCATTTACACGCTTGCCTAGCAAGGAATGCCCCGAAGGTTCGCGAATATAATAAGTCCTTTGTACTCTCACATTTCCGGGTGTGACAGTGCCCACTCTCACTTACTTAATTTCGTACTCGATGAACTAATGGGACGAACGCCGGAAGGTCTCCGAAACTCCGGTTTTTTAAATAGCCAGTGACGAAAACCTTGGCGATCCGGAATATGCAGACCGCATCGCCCTCGTCTTCGAAGTGGAGAAGAAGGCGCAGGTGCTTTTGGATGAACTGACCAAACTCATCCCGTTCTTTTGGCATACGCTTTGCACCCACAAACTGTAAAGTCATGCTCGTGGACATGCATTCACTGAACATGCCACTTGCAATCCAGGGAGAGGCACTGGAAGTTGCGGAGCGTTTTACCTATCTTGGAAGTTGTATTAGTTCTGATTGTAGTGTGACAGTTGAGGTCAAAGCGCGGACTTGTCAGGCACGAGTCGCGTCCTCTAACTGGAGACACCTACGGCGGCAAGGTGGCATAAGCCTGAATCTCAAGGGATGTGTGTATCTGGCTACAGTACGCGCTCTTTTGTCCTATGGCTGTGAGACGTGACCTGTTCGAACAGTCGCAGTGAGAGGCCTTCAGGTCTTCAACCACACTTCTTTCGGAACCATAGCTAGAGTAACCTGCTTCTGGCGAATTCGCGACAAGATGCTTAGAGAACGAGTGTTCATTCGTGTAACGGAAACTTTAATCGAGGAATATATCTACTGAGTGTCGGAGGTATTGGCATCTCAGAATGCTTGGTGTGTGCTAGCACCAAGTCCCTTCTTCATCCACTTTTGTTCACAATGAGACTTTCAGATAAATTATTATTGTATGGCAGCGAAACATAAGAGTCAGAACGCCAATGTTCTGGTGTCAACGATGATGACATACACCCATCAACCTGTACGAACCCCCCAAATGAAAGTGGAATTTTGTGGGCTATTGGTTTCTACGGCGATAATTGCCAGTGGTTCTACGTTCATGGTGGAAGGCATAGTGATGGTAGGTCATGTGTTTTATTGTTGTGGGGTTCATGTTTTCGTCGGTGATTGGGATAGACCAGTCGCTGGCGCAGATGACATGACTTCCGAGTCAAAGTGCTTCTGGGTGAATCTGGGGTTAGAGATGTTATGATGGCAGGATACTCTGCTGCTGTTCCTGGATCGAGTAATCCCAGAGTCGATCAAATATCACATACCGTCCATCCTTAATTCCATTCTAAGCTTATGGACAGATTCAGCCGGGCTGCAGGTGAGCCTTGCGTCAAAACCAAACTGGTATGCGGATGATGTTTTGCGGATATATTCGTCAGGTCAGCGCAAATCTGATGGTCAAGAGGAGCAGTTAATATCCGTTCGGTGTTTAAAACAAACTGGGAACAAAGTAGACAGGCGACTGACAGGAAACTAAAATCCCATTTAATCGGAAAAAAAGATGGTCTATCTCTCCTTTCAGTGGGTGAGCCTATTGACGTGTCAAATGACCAAGGTAACTTCAAAGTTCGTACGTGCTATTTTCAACAGTATAGTTTTGGGTCACACACTGCGACTGCTTCATCTATGGCCCAAAAAGCCTTTGGATCTATGTCGGCAACCTACAGGTCACTGTAGATGACGTGAACTGAATTCGTCATGTGACCTGTCACACATAGGTAAAACCCAGAGTTATCATTTCATAAATCCTATGGTTTCTGATACACACCGCACAAGTGGAATTTTTCAGACTTATCGTTCTGGTATACCAAGGGAACCGCCCAACAGGCATTAGGCATGCAGATCCGCTTTCACTGTGGTTTGTTGAACCTCGGAATTGTGTTAAAGGACTTTCGTAGGTCTTTCTGTCGGAGAATTTGCTATTTGTCAAATTTGGGTTTGTAATACGAAATTTCCCACATAATCAAGTTTTTGGTCTGTAAGTCTGGTTCTTTTTACCATATGATTATGATTTATCAGTCGGATTTATGACTGATGCTCAGCATCTCCGGTGAGGCATACAGTGCAGTTCAGGCTACCCTCAGAAGAAAGCAGGCAACAGCACTATGTTCTGCCCGGCAATGTGAATATGTGTACATTCGTAGTATTTTATAGTGATGAATGGTCTATGTACATTTTTGACAAATAGGGAGCGCAGTAACTGTACTAGTTCGTCATGTGGTCTCCGGATGACATAAACCGTGTTGTCTGATATCCACAAACGACTAGGCTAGCTGAACGGTTTGTGAATTTTTAAAGAGTACGGTTCGTTTTTAGTTTGTAAGACATCACCATACGAACCACAACCGACTCCCACAGCATATTCAACAATTCGGTGTGTCCGCGATCATCATCCTGTGGATGGAGTCAGATTCAATCATATCTAACTACAGAATAACAAAAAAATCGTTCAGCCGTAGCACCGTTTCTGTGCCTAACTGCTATGCCACCAGAAGGAAGCACGAGGGCTGGGATACTTCCAGGTTGCCCAAACTTAGACAGGGGAAGTCGACAGGCAGAGGTCGGATTCGAATCATGAACCTTCTGGTCAGTAAATTCACAATCTAACCACTGAGCCAACTACAGAACATAATGGGGACGTATTTTTCGTTCGTCTCATTGGCAATGCAATCCTCCAGTCCATGGGTTCAACCGCTAGGCTGCTCTCAATTGTGTCCACAAATCCTCACCTTAATACCATGGATATTCAAGAGCGTTGGTCACACAACGGTGCTAGAAATGACATTCTGTGACCATCGTTGTACAGACCAAGTTGGACAATGGCTAACACTAGCTGGCCATTTGTGTCTAGAGTGCTTCCAGGGTGTGGAAGTGGGCCAGCAGACGACCTTTTGGATACATCGCGAGTACCAAGTATTCAGTTGTATCCACCTAAATTGACACGTTTCATCCTCCAGTTGAAAGCAAATATAGCGGGCTCAGATTGCATGAAGCTCAGTGCAAACCGCAGATGGCATTACCCATTGTGCGCGGGTATCCGTCGGCTTCGTTCAATGTGACAGACCAGTCCCAAAACGTTGAACAAACCTGATCGTGGTGTTGACGTTGTAACTACCGATGGGATGCTTGGCTGTCTGTCCGGTCTAAAGAGGAAAAAACGCAATCGGCTGGAAAACCGGTGTATGCGGTTGGGACATTCTTGACTCAAGCAAAACAAAACGTTGATCAATAGTACATAACGGGTAAGGTCAAGCACGAACATGATTAGCGTTGGTAAAAAGCCACGCCGGATGAACACAGAGATAAAAACACATGCGTGTGACGCACCAGGGCCCACTAGGTGGAGTATTATTTATTCTAATACGATGGCACACGCTGATACGAGCTTCAGTCTAGAGCGGAAATTCAGATGACATACGATTTGGTGGCATTTCAAGTACGCTCAACTCACCTAGTTGAGAGACACTTGGTTGCTGTCTTCTTCAAGATACCTTGTTGGATAGATTGATAACCACGTGGTTATTATGCTTGGTTTGGGCGACTGTTTAGGCATTGACGTTTGTCAGTCAATAGTGGTTTGACGAGGGTCAGTCTGTCTGTAATTCCTGTGCTGAAGAAAAAATGGAACCTTATCAGGTACAACGGTTTGCGTAGCTCTGACCCAGTAAAGTGTACTGGAGGGTTTTCACGAGAGACCCGAACGAATCTCTCACCTATGGTATTCTTCAGTCGAATGTTCTGCTGAAAGGCTGTCTCGTGTTTCACTTGGTACAATAATCGAGGTATCGTGGTGTATTTTCATAAGGGAAAATTTCCTTTATTTACTGGAGGGTGCTCATTTAACATCGGTCGATTCTTTCCCATCAGGCCGGGACAATGGATATAAGACTGACAAATACCGTGTCCTGCTCCTTCAAGTTTGGGGTTGCAAAATATGTGGCAATTTGTTTCTTAAATTTTTGGATCCTCATGTAAAACCAAGCCAATCATTGCTGTCTTGCGGTCATACTTTTGAGCTGAAGGCTTTGGTTGGGGACTCGGATCGTCCTTCTTTGTATGTTTTGGGTACACTGACAGTAGCTCAGCTCACACACAAACAAGAACTTGACAGATAAAAGTACATTCATGCCATATAGGTTGTGGTATGGTGACATGGTGACATCGTCTTATTCGCTGCATACAGAAAGGTGGATAAGCGAAAACTGCAACCGCTGACACCTCCAGTTTTCCTTTCCTTAGCTCCTGTGCTAATCCATTTGCCATCCCATCTGTAGGCCCGTCAGTCAGGCACCTATCGAATTTATAAATTGCACGAAAGTTGTCCCGTCTACCGCTCCACAACCACCATGTATAATTTGTTCTCTAGTTTTTATCACAGGCTTAGGTAAACAAGCTGCTCTTGCGCGTACTGTAAATGCTCTGTCGCTTGACGTTTGTTGGAAATTTGAAACTCGATCCCAGGATCCAAATACATTTATCGGGCTCACGGTACCTTGCATATGGACACTACATCATCATCATCATCATCATCATCATCACCATCATCACCACCATCATCATCATCATCATCATCATCATCATCACCATCATCCTCATCATCATCATCATCATCATCATCATCGTCATCATCATCATCATCATCATCATCATCGTCATCATCATCATCATCATCATCATCATCACCATCATCCTCATCATCATCATCATCATCATCATCATCGACAGCATGACATCAGTGTTCAACACCGATGCTTCACGGCCGTACCACCATGATTTATTTGAAAGCCTTATTGTGAAGAAAAGAAAGAACGGGGTGGGAAAGGGATTTAGTGCTAGCTTAATACAATCATTCCGAGTTACCTACTCCTCTAGGCACTCACTCAGGCAATCCGGATAGAAACTGACAACAATATCGTCACTGACATCGGTTGGCAGGCATATCTTGCAGCGTCTCCTAGCAGGCGCTGTGGTAATCTCACCGTCCCCATCCTGGAAGGCGAGTAGCACTAACAACACCCAAACGTTTCGTGAGTTCTTTCATACCCTTCACCAGGTCAGGGGTTGGCCACCTCTGTGTGGCCACCTCTGTCAGCGACCTCATCGTGGAGTCTATAATTCGAATCTAGTTCCTTCATATCTGGAGAAAGATTAAGGAATTTGGAATATGCGGGTGACGATTGTTGTTTGGCGATTACTTATTCGCGCAGTGCACTTTAACCAGACTATCGGAGATGATCCCATCGTGCGGAATGCGTTTTACACCTTCAAAGTACAACTGATTAATTCAAGTTTTCCCTTGTCTTGTGCTTATCTGGAACTCCAAATTGAGGATCTCCGTCACGAAGACACTGGACCTTACCATGGTGTGACAGTCTGTCTAGCTGCATGACGCCTCGAAATATGCTTGGGGGCGTGTCCACGCGACACTCAGAATCCGTCATACCAGATTGGTCAATGGTTAGAGGTCTGATCAACAAAGTCCCCTGGACTTCCAGTTCGAGGGTTGGAAGATGTGTAGTGACTTGTTCTTTAAAGGTTGTAATGTGCTTGCATTTCCCGCCAAACACCACCTTCGAGCCAAAGGCGTTGGTAGAGGATCCTAACTGTCCTCCTGTCTATGTCTGGGTGTCATAGCAATATCCCAGCCCATCTACCGCCGTGGTACCCACAACCAACAACACTCATGCCATATCGGCCGTCCCGTGGTTTCACCAGCCGGGCCGCTTTACTTGCCTCATAGCGGTAAGCGAAAACAGATTACTGCTGGCACCTCGCTTCTTTCTATTCCACATGCTTTTTCTTCCCCCTCTCCCAACCTATTGAAAAATCCCTCCCTGTAGGCCCATCCATTAGGACTGACAACCGTAAGTTTGTCGGTGGTGAACACTGAAGTTATGCTGTCGATGGTGATCACTGCTGATCTTTCCAGTTGCTTGTATTGTGACTGTACTGTAGCAGGTGAAGTGAATACCCGGATTGCGGAGGCTTGGACAGTGTTCGCCGTCTTGCATGATCTATGGTGTCAGCAACGCATTTCTCTGAGGCCAACGGGCTATGTGTACAAGGTAATTGTAAAAAGAGTATGATTCTGAGACCTCAGTCCTCCGATCTGAAGACCTTACGGATCTTCAAACTTTTGATAACAAGAGTTAGCGGACTGCCGCGAAGTGGTGCGCAAGGAGGCCTTTAAAAACTAATCCGAATCGTTAGGGCAGCTGACCAAAAATTGAGGTTGTCTGGGCATGTATTAAGTACACCTAACCACTTCCTAGTAAGCAAGTGTTGCTTTCCGGAGAGAGGTTTAAGGGAGGCGGGTCATGACATCCCAAAGTCGATCGAAAGCGATACCGTCCAACCGTTCGAGCATTCCTGATTGAGCTCTTCATGATCCTTCTTGCACGTGATCGAAAACCATGCAGCAGATCCCAGTAAAGTGAATGAAGTCATTTCGTTAGCCGGACTACCTGGCTAAAGTTCGCGTGTCGTTGGGTGTTGGGCGTATGTTAAGTAAGGTTTGCAAACGATGCTGTCAGTCCCCCCAATAGCGCTTCACTTCAACATGATGTTCAGATGTGCTTAATTTAATTCTGTCCAAAGGTGTAGGCACTATATCCATGATCACTTTCCTTAAGACCATAAGTTACTAAGTCCTCCCCTCCTCTCCTCTTTTCTTTCCGCCCTTCGTTGCGGCCTTCATCTCTCATGGCATTTAGGCGCCAGTATGCAGTACCGGTATATTGCAATCAATGAAGATGGTGACGATGATCGTGGCTTTAAGTACGTTCATGATTATGAAGGTGACCGAATTAACACAATCGTTTCAAATGCCACTCTGGATTTCGCTACAGTTGAAGCATGCGAAAACCGTTAGTTAAACTGTTAGAACAAGGGATCGGCACGTCAGCTGAGGGCTTTGACGATCTGTAACACCACTCAACAACTGGTGAGTCTGAAGGTTTTATGTTCATCATTATTTTTTTACTACATATTCGAATGTTGCGTTGCAAGTTCCATGTACACTGTTCTGCTCCCGTTTGGGCCATATTCTACGCTAGACTGACTAAATTTTACTCATCTATACAGTTTTGGTAAATGGATGCGTAATGCACAGTTGGGAAGTTTTTAGTTGTTGGTAGCATTCATAGGTTGGGTTCTAACCTAGTTCAGTGGATTCACATTCAGTGTGCTCACACACTTTTGGGCACATGAGACTGTATGGAGAGCTCTCCAACATGTTTCCTGCAAGCAATCGTGTCCAAAAAGAATGCACGCTCTCGCCATTTTTGCTTAATTTCGTCGCTGATGAAGTAATGGGGTGAAATCTGGCAGGTCTTCAAAACCCTGGCGTTCAGATCTCTCCGATAGGGAAGCGGGAATATGCAGACGACTTTGTTCCCATTTCTGAAAAACAGCTGGAAGCGCATGCAAAGTTCGAACTTATCAAGGAAATCCAGTCCTTCGGAATGTGCCTAGCGCCCAAGAAGTGCAAAACGATGTCGTGGGACGTAATTCTTTGAACATGATTCTGAGAATTCAAGAGGTGACACCGGAGGTTGTGGAACACCAAATGTATCTTAAAATTGCATTAGCTCTGGCGTTAGTGTGACAGACAAAGTACACGGACGAATCTCGATGGCCACTATTGCTTTTGTCAACTTGTGCAATTTGTGGCATCACCAAATCATACCACTGGGTTTCAACTCACTACAGTGCTGGCTGTATTGTTTTGCGGCTGCGACACTTGGCCATTTCGCGCGGAGGACCAGAAACACCTTCAGGTCTTCGACCACTGATATCTCAGAACTATAGCTGGAATCGGTTGGAACCAGCGAATTAGTAATCA
Organism: Clonorchis sinensis; assembly: GCA_003604175.2. NCBI lineage: Eukaryota > Metazoa > Platyhelminthes > Trematoda > Opisthorchiida > Opisthorchiidae > Clonorchis > Clonorchis sinensis. Next base: position 8,256,354 of record CM030370.1, read on the forward strand.
GCTGACTCGGAAACGCGCCTTTGGTGATGCAGAGTGTACCTCCCCTAAAGAATAGATAATCGTTCAGCTGTAGCCCCCTTTCGCTGCCTAGCTGTCACTTCACCAGAAGGAAGCACGAGGGCTGGGATACTACCCGGTTGCCCAAGCCTAGACAGGGGAATTCGAGAGGCTGAGGTCGGGTTCGAACCAAGGACCTTTCGGGCAGTAAATTCGCGCTCTAACCACTGAGCCATCTCGCCCCCAAAGAATACGTCCAGCACTGCAAGCTAAGATGGCTAGGCAATGTTTTATACATGTCGAGTTATGCCTGCCGAGACGGGTGCCTAATTCGGATTGGCAGAACCCTAGAGATGGACAGAATATAACATGACAGAAAAGAATGATGGATATTGTGAGAGGTTTGGATGCTGTTCGCCTTCCAAGATGCGGTCCACATGACCCTCTCTATGTTTATCTGGAGACATTGAACGACATGTGGTGACTAACGGATGTCAGTAGCATTCATGCTTCACTTCCTATCCAAAATTGTCTGACTGACTGTTAGGGCTGTAGGGACCTTGGATGTTTGCGGTAGACTAGCCCTAGGTCCTCTTCCCTACCCGCCTTTCTTCTTCCTATTGACATGGTTGTGAGGCAGTGAAGCCCCACTGTTTTCATCTGCTGTTGCTGTAAATGATGATGATAATGACCGGAGATAAAAACTGGGAACCAGGTGATAGTCATTGCGATGGCTAGTCTCCACACAGAGCGACTCATGGGGGGAGTCTATGTACCATCTATGAGTATTCTGCTCTTTAGATTTAACAAACCTAGTTTGAAAGAGTTACTGGAGCATCATGAGGTTGCTTTAATTGCTGTCATATCCAGCGGGGGCAATCCCTCCTAGTCAAACTCTGAAGTCTGTGTCTACATATAAAATCAGTCAAACCGCCAGTTTTTTAACCCTTTTACAGTTCTCCGCTCCTCGAGGAATCCCATCGCCTTCGAGGAAAAGGCGATAAAGTACAAATGACATTTTCTGACTTGCCTCCTGAGAGCAAGAAAAGATCTTATTGTACCTAAAAGATCAGCTGCTAGAACAGCTGTTTATTACGAGTAGTCAAACAGGCAATTGATAAAAAGGTTTAAACATGGGTGGAACTCCTGCCCCGCAGCAGTTGCTATTGGCACATTCGTGGTGTACACTATCCGACCATTGGGTGCCCCAGTACTGTCGAACCGGTCTCGAAATTCTCCCACTCAACGGATCATCGGATTACAAGTCCCGAGTTACTCTGTGTATACTCTCGGTCGTGTTTAGTCCGTGTTTAGAGCTAGTCCGATTTGCCTGAAACCAATGGCTTCTGTTTGCTTATTTTGTGCTGTTTCGTTCGCAGGGCTGCGGTCCTGGTCTTGGACCCACATTTATTGATGGACCAGTAGTGTACATCTTTTATCTTATATGTACAGCCGATCCAGTATCCCACAACATCAGAGAACTCTTCCTGACTGGGCCAGACCTAAGTTAGTCGACGACTGGGTCGGTGGGTACGCAAACGTTGCACTAGTCAACCAATTGTACTTACATATTTTTTGAAATATTTCGCCTAAAATCTTTAGAAATGCACCTGAATTTTTTCAGTAAGCGTTATAGGAGGGACCACAAATAGCTGCTAGTTGTGGGGAGAGGATTTGATGCAAAAACTACAGTGGGAGTAACGCGTTACGAGACGACATCGCAATAAGCCAGTAACTGTAGAAAGGTGGTTGAATATCTACGACTATTCCATGGTGCATAACCAAAGATGAATGTGAGCAATGGTCATTCAGTCATCAATGTCCGTTTATTTTCGTGAGCAGTGCACTTACAACAACCGGAAGACTTCAAACAGTCAGGGATCAGCTGAAGCCAGAATTATGAGTCGGTCATTATCGTGCATATCCAAATAAATCAGTTCTGATAAATACACTCATTTGCAAATCAATTTGGTTTTTGTGAGAGACTCACCTGGAACCCAGCTGAATCTCCCGTTTGTGATGTTTCCAGACAAATGAATGTGCTGCACAAGGCTGTCTCATGTTTCCATTGCTACGATATTCGAGATATCACGATACATGTATATACGTAATGCACTACTCATAAGGTTGCTGAAAATTCGTCGACTGCCCACGACCGGTTTCGCCCTTCTTGGGGCTCATCAGGTGGGTGCAATAGTCCATTACGAATATACATGTATCGCGATATCTCGAATATCGTAGCAACTGGAACATGAGGCGGCCTGGTGCAGCACATTCAATTGCCTGAAATCATCACAAACGAGAGATTCAGTTGGGTTTCAGGTGAGTCTCTCGCAAAAACCAAATTGATTTGCAGATGAGTGTATTTCTCGAAAAACAGTCCAATTTGGGTTCAAGTAGAACATAAGGTTGACGGAAACTCGGGGACTGCGCCTACCTGATGAGCCCGAAACAGAAGGGCGAAACCGGTCGTGGGCTGTCGAAGAATTTTCAGCAACCTTATGAGTAGTGCATTACGTAAATCAGTTCTGAGTTTAGAATGGTGGTCAGTGAGATAGCAAAGTACTAAAAACCCACTGCTCTCTCATAATAAAGTGAGATTTCTTTGAAGCTAACTGGTCCTTCTTTTCTAATTCCAGGGATCCAAATCTTGTGTCAGAGGAAAGTTCTCGTTGTACTGCGCTGAATGGGATGGGTAGATTATGTAAAACACCCCAAGACTTTCACGAAATCAAGACTACTGACAACTGGTGGCCGTAGAGAGAACTTGAAAGAAGGCGAGGTTTTTTGTGTTCCAGTGAGCGGTGGGAGGTGTTTCGAACAATAACCACCATCGGTATTTAACCCGATGTATGATCTTGGAGATTCACTGCTTAGGACAATTCAATGAAACTGTGAAACGCTTCCAATTATTTCAGCGAGACGAACAGTCTGAAAAACCCATCGATCGAAATTGCGTTGCGCTGAAAAGCAAGGTAAAATATTGCAACTTATGCGAACGCGAGAGGCCTAGTCAGATAAGGGATGAAACAACCCCTTGAATTTAAGATGAGGTCGTCACGAAGACACTTTTGAAAACCCGCCAGTTAATTCTGGACCAATACATCGTTGTGTGCCTCATCGAGGCTGCGACTGCGAAGTCTGACCCCCATGATTATAGCACGTACTTAAATGCTGTTCAATGGAGGTACACTGGAAAGTGTAGCTACTGCGGAACAACGCACTTGAAGATCAGGGATGAGTTCAACCTGGGGTTAAGAAGTGTGAATTTGGGTCACCGACGAAACCGAATGGAAAGTTCAGATGACCCTGACGGATCCGTGTAATGATGAGATGTACGAGTTAGACGAGTTGAAGCCCCGGTTTGAGCCCGGGTTTTTGAGCTTCACTTATTCATCGGATGGATTTTACTACGTTCAATCTTTCAACCCTTTTAACAGTTGCACTGCCTTCTTTCCACTCAGACTTGAACTGGGAAATTCAACTTAGCAAGTACAGATGCCACGATTCCATATTTTTGATCTGCAAGTCCCATCGGCTTTGCGAAATGCAGTTTAGTCCAAGCCTGAGCGTCTCGTGCATTCGCGATTAACAGCGAGGAAGACGATCCAACGAATTTGATTTACCAAACTGCAGCAAGGTTGAAAGGTTGCGGGTCAATCCAGCTATGTATTGAACCCAAGCTAGTAAATGTCACCCCATGACGAGGATCTTACGGAAACCCCATCCTAGAGGATTTTTAAACGGAGCGAAGTTCATTACAAGGGTGAATATGTGATCAGCATTTTGGCAAGTAAAAGTTGAATACGAAGTTATGTTACTTGGTAAACTTTGACACACCGTTGGGTAATCTTGTTCACCATGCGTACCCACTGAACTCAAATTATTCGGTGGAATCTTCCAGAACAGGCGCCTTCAACCCACTGACAAACTTACACTTGACAGTTTCGCTGTGTACGGCAACAGCATACAAGAACAGGACAAAAATTTGGCTATCCCATGGGGTAGAACAGAAGATGAACACGGACGATGGCCGTCTACTCAGAAAAGGCTTTTTCAAGAAGCACTGCGGCCAAATCTGTGGGAGCAGTTCAAATGAAGAACTGTTGATTGATGTGAGCCACGGGAAAATGACTAAGGTGGACCAATCACAGTCAAGCGAATTCAAGCAATTTTTTATAACGACTGTTATATCGAGATTTCCCCCGATTAAGCAGATGCTTTTGGTTGGTTGATTTCCGGGATAACAACACTGGTATAGCAGGTCATTGCCATTTGTTAACAGAAAATCAGTACAAGAAATTTCAAAGTAAAGTGCTACGCGGTGGCTTCAAAAGGTTGTTATGATTCAAGCCATCCTGAGAACAGTCGAGATGGCAGCTGTTTCACCGGAGCACTCAAAGTCCATCAGCCCTGCTCAGGCTAGTCTGGAGCTAGTCAGGGTTTCACTATGTTTGAGTCAAGTTCGCATTGTCACTCGGAAGATCAACACCTATGGATTACCGCCACATACTCTATCGGGTAAGTTTGTTGCCACAATTAGGGGAAATACGACTAGGTGGTACGGCTAAGAGAGGCCCGGTAACCTTGATTGATGTGGCTAAGTGAAACAAATGTTGGACGTTTTGTTGTTACTAGGGGGCGTAAATTTCAAAGTACATAGTGCCCAGGCTGACATGAAAAGGACTGAGTGATGCGGTGACGCGAGATACCCGGATGCCTACGTGGGATTGGCAGATTATATATACTTTTTGGCGACTGGTGCAATTATGTCTGTGCACGCTCGTCAGCCACTCTTGTTTCCTCAGGTTCACATCAGTCCAAAAGGACTTGCATTCGACATCGAATTCAGCTCTGTGAAAACCGCCTGTCTCTTCAACTATGCACAGGCATCCTGTGGTTTGGCTACTATTGACAGGCTAACCCGATTCGGGTGACAGGCATTCAGTATAGTCAACTGATTATGAGAGGTAATGCTTACTCAAGAGATTCGCACGGAAGCTGAACGTTCTAGTCACAGTCCTTGCGTTCCCACTCGGTGGAAGGTTTGGCGACTGCTGGTGCTCAAACTCTAGCATGTGTGAGGTGTTTTAGCAACTAATTCACTTTGGGACAGCCGAAACACAGCCACTTGTAATGAGTTGTTTTTATCGCCGTTTAACAACTCGGTTTTTGATAACAAATCCGTCGTTTTGTTAAGCCAAACTCAAGTGCGTCAATTGGCTTGCTCCTTAGCGGTGTTTTAACTGAGTACAACGTCTCTTTCACCCCATTCCTTACATTCTGAGGGGCCATTCTCCTCCAAACGATGTATTTCAACTAACACGGGCACTACTCACAAGTAGCAAACAAAAAACTGGGCCGCTATTGTCTTGACGAACCACAGTGCTGATGTTGCTGAAAAGTCCTCGGCACCCAATGACAAGCCTCGCACTTCTTGGGGCTCAACAACAGTCCCCAAGTTTCCAAACCTTAATGACACGCAGTTCTTGCCCATTACGAGAGTTTCAAATGGGTTCATTTAGGCAGCAAATTACTCTGGAAGGGAAACTGAGCGAATGACGTCCCGGATTTGCACACAATATGATCCCGAGTGTTACTCATATTCAAAACTTACAGTAACTATTCTTGATGAGGGAAGGTTCGAATTATATCCGGACAATCCACTGAAAATGAGCACAGGCCTGTGTCATGGAAATCTGCCTACTCTTCATCACAGGATAAAGATGGCCCAACGAACAGATGTCTGCTGTTCATACTGCAAGCCGTGTTGTAGCAAATACGGCATGTTCGTTTACTTTCAAGTAGAGTCGCCGTAAAATACTGTGCATCTAAAAGTATTAGGTCCCTCGAGAATTTCGAGTGTACTTGTACGAAGACTAAAATACCACGGAAAAGGAACATGCTACTCACTATCAAATGTACTTTGACTCGTGTACACTAAGCAATCTCATCTTATGATCTTCTCTTTATCGTTGAGGTTTACGTCGAAAGACGCGCGAATTTACTGGACTGGATGCATAGCTCACGGCAAAACAAACTTTTGTCCACTACGAAGAAGTAACTACAGCTCCCTGAATGCTGTCGCGTGACTACAACTCGTAGATGTTAATCCGTAAGTTTTGATCTATTTTTATTTCAGCGGTCAATCCACCTTTGATTGTGGGGCACGTCAGTTTATCTATGATGAAAAATCAGGTGAATTTTCTTCGTCGGACCTTATCTCTACCAGATCTGCAACAAAAGAAGCATGATTTCGTTCGTTCTCAATAGCTACTTCCTGGCGAAAGGATACCTCTGTATGAAGCGGCCACTTGTTTGTACAGGAATCACCCATGCTAAGTTGTTGGTGATGAAGAGGAAGACGATTTACTACGTAATAAGTAGAAGAATCGTTTCGGCTACTTGCGTAGTTATGGAGATTCTTCAACTAAACTAGGTTGAGCGGTGTTTCGAAGGTGCGCATTCATCCCATTGGGCGCGATTCTATTTCCTAGAGCTGGTGTGGCCATGCTTCGGCAATGCAGACCGCTTGGTCTCATCTTCCGAGTATGCCTCCGGCAGAAATCACGTTTCCAAACACACATTCACGCATTTGGATTACTGGGAATAACTCTTTCGTGGGCCTGGATGCAAGCGGCATAATCTATCTAGCCATCACTCACAATTCTTTCCAGCTGCAGAGTCTTTTGCCTTTGTTCAACCCATAAGTTCAACTCGTTCTTCCAATCCATTTAACCATCTTTGTGTTGTCAAAAACCAATCATTTCATTGTGGATTGCAAACATTCGGGTCCCAATCCCATTGTTCCACAGTCATTGAAGTTTTCGTGACACTGCATTCGGAAGCTGCAGGTAGGTGGCAGTTAGCATTTGTGACAAGTCCATCACGCGACCAGACAATAGCAAGCTTAATCATGGCCTGTCGGAAAGGGGTGATGGGCTGTCCCGCTTGTTGACTGGTTAAGCAAGGTGGATAGAGACTGGGCTAGATCTAGGACTTATGTGGGGCAATGTCGACTCGTGTACACCTGCGTTTTTCAAGGAGAGGGACCGTAGGACATAGCTGGACTGGAGAGGTGATAAGGGAATAAAGAGGTCCGCTTCAGTGACTATTTGTAATCAACTAGCATGGTTTTTCAGTTTATGGAAACATTGACTTAATCTGTTCACACGCACAACATCCGCATAGCTATTACTGTATTACAGTGAAAGGATAGGCATCCAAGCTGATCGAAAGGCGTAATTAACGTGGATGACACTCACTAATGAATAAATGTGATCGGAAAAGAGAAGCTGGCTGTGCCGTTTCAGGGTTTCTGGATCGCTGGACGGAGCATTTCAAACAAAAGAGCGAGCTATTTCCCGCTGATGTTCATTTGCATTGTCAACCAGACGGAGAACTTCGGACTTTTGACGGCACTGAAAGTACATGAATGCATTCCCTTTCTCACCGGATGCCGAGATGCTGGTCCTGACGAGTTTCCATCCAGTCTGCAGAAGGGTGGAAGTAAGATCTTCTATCTTTTGCCTCTAGCTAGGAGAAGCAGTCCCTCTTGGTCAAACGGAACAGATGGATAATGCCGTACATGTTTGAAAAGGCCATCCACAGTAATTGTTACGATCACAGAAGTGTCAGCTTAACTGTATTTTTAAAGAGATTCTTGGCGTTGCTCCTTCTTCCTCGGTTTGTCGTAGCACAATGCAATGTCACCCAGGAGCACTAAGCAGGATTTCGACCGGAATGAAGTAGTGTGGACCATATGTTCATACCCGGTCAAGTGTCACATTAACACTATGGTTCCAGATCCGTACTCTTAGTGTTCCTTGACTTTAAGGGTCTGTTCGATCCTACTGACCGGTCTTTTCCCAACATTTTTTTCGTCTATTCAAAAACATTTGTGGGTACCAGAGTGCACAGGTAGCTCTCTCTAGACCACTCCCTACAGGAAGTGTTATTTAATTTCATATTTGGTGAGATCAGAAGTAGGGCGCTGGAGAAATCCCAAGAATCCGGATTGCCGTGGGCGAAACTCTTGTCGATCTTTGGTATGCCGGCAACATTCTTCTCCTTTTTAAAAAGGAGGGGAAAGCTGATCAGAGCCATTCCGTCCTTCTGCACGTGCCGTGTATCTGCCGAGTCTAACGTCATGCTGTAATGCATGTGGTTTTTGAACACATGTTTTGCAACTCAAAGAAAAAAGCCGAAGGTGATGGAGCACCACAAGTTGCATTAACCCTTAGAGCAGCGTGACAAATGAAACTTCTACACGGATTTCAAAGGCCGGAGTTCTCATTGTCAGTTTATGCTAATAGTGGTGTCAACAAGCCATAGATAAAGTCTCCAGTCTCGGCAAAAATAGTCCTTGCAGCAAAATAGTTGTGTTGCTGTACGGTTGCGAGACTAGGATCTCCCGAAAAAGGGACTAAAACATCTTCAGGTCTGTGGCCAGTTTCATAGCTGAAGCGCAGAATTCTCAAAGAGCTGAACAGGAGACGGGAGCTTGATGAGATATCAAGTAATGGATTTGTGGACTGCATACAGAACCATAAGTTGTAGTGGTCCATTCATGCCGAGTAATCTCCTAACGAAAAGAATAGGTTTTCCATGTCATGTTTATTTACCTTGGGGTTAGGGAGGTGAGGTGGCTCAGTGGTTAGAGCGCGAATGTACTGACCGGAAGGTCCGTGATTCGAACCTGACTTCTTTTGCACCTCGACTTCTCCTGTCTAGGCGTGGGCGACCTAGCAGTATCCCAGCCCTCGTGCTTCCTTCGGGTGGCATGGCAGCTAGGAATCGAAAGCGTGTTACAGCTGAAAGATTATCTAGTGTTTTATCTTGGGGTTAACCTAGAGGAAAGCATGACTTGGCAGACGGAGAGCAAGAGTTATTTGGGTCAGCTGCCCGAGAAGCAGTTATCCTGATACCTAGTAATAAATGCACATTCGAGAAAGAGACCAGTAACTTCGGTCTGCATGATCAATGGAGGTGTATTTTGGACGTGCCTTGGGTACAACAAGGATCTTTCTTTGCAAGTACATGATGTCTGGCTTGATAAAATAGCAGTAAGCTTCACTGATTCGACCATGCGAATTACACAACCAGAAAGGGTTTCAAATGTATTTTGTGTCTTTGACGAGTACTATACACATAACAAGAGATGACGATATATGGTTGGTTCACATACTGTAAGTGTTGCTAATTATGCAGGACACTCAACTAACTGGAATTCTTTGATGGTACAAGCTATAATACTTTTCTATCACATAAATTCGTTCTGTCACAATTAGCAAAATAATATGGAGTCGTAAAATTTATCAACCTACTTACTTAACCCAAAAGGTATGATCGACCTCTACGCAAGATAGCCTTTGTAGGAATAAATCGCCCCACTCAGCAAAATAGTTTACTAATATGCTCGTTAGCTGTCGCATGCCATTTTTGTGTACTTATGACCTTTGTTATGCTGTCCACATTAGTTGGAACATACGTATTTTCACCATAAGGTTCAACCACTTATGTCTCGCGTATTGTTTCGCACACCAACGAGCAATCCATATCCCCCCTGCAAATTCCCTTGTGGCTGTGACCTCAAGCTACCCAGGCATTTGCCGTGTCTTGCACACGAACGATTTATTTCAGGCAACCATCGTGATGTATACACCCAAACAGGTCGCCCAAATCACACAGGACAAACCAATGATCAATTACAATTAAAGTACATGCATGTAACTATAGCCTTCACCCTGATCGCACACACGCAAACAAAAAAGACGCGACTAGAAAATTTGCGCATCAAGCCAGAGCTGGGGCCGGTGCACACGATAGGGTAGACAGTGCGGAACGTGACACATTCCGTGCACTTTTTCCGTCACAAGGTCCAATCAACATGACCTTACATGCACGTGCATGTTGGCGCAGGGACGGTTGCGCCTTGGCAAACCTGTTCTGTGTGGACAAGACTAAACGGCTCCATTTCGCCAGCGGCCTCAGACATATTGGGCCCCAGTCAACAACCAAGTCAGAGCACGTCGGTTTCATAGCATACTGATGAACATCTTAACTTGTTCATAGAATAACCAAATCGTCCCATGTTAATTCCGTCCAAAGTGGGACCTGCAGTCCAAGGTGGACCTGGGAACGAAATACCTAGAACTCTTTACTGCGCTTGCAACCCTACGGTTACTCACTATGTGAAGAATGAGTCACAGTAAACCAGTAGAAAGAGATCAGGAATGGTATGTGAGTGACGCTCATTAGGTGAGTATGTCCTATGTTGAATCAGCTGTTCAGTCTGTCCGTCGTCAATCCGAGAACTAATGAAACACAAAATCGATCTTTTTATGCTCCAAGAGTTCACTAGAACAAGGATTGGGGCTTAAAATGATCACAAGCACATCGCGATGAACACTCATTTGCGAATTAATTTGGTGACCTACCTGTAATTCACTTGAATCTCTCGTTTATAATGTTCGTTACTGAATGCGCTACACAAAAACCTCATGTTTCATTTGGAACGATATACAGGCTATCCAGGTGAGTCTCAATACTACTCATAGGGTTGATGAAAACTCAAAAAGTCCACCCCACGTTTTATTCGTTCTAGAGCCCGTCGAAGAGACATAGTCCCCGAATCTTCGATATCCTCATTTCCTGCTTGAACATCAAATGATGCGATTGACACCCGTGTGCAAATTCAGTTAGTCTTGACCGGAGACTTAGTTGAAGTTCACTTGAATCCCTTGTTCATGCTACTGTTCAATCCCACTTTCTGTAGTTTGTTGTTTACACTTCAACATGTCGGAACGAGGTCAGAGTCAGGTTTTTATCTTGAAGTTCTAGATCTTAAAATGATGGTCAGATAAAATTTATTTGTTTTTTTTTCATGGTCCAGATTTTTTAATGGTAGTTGCAATTTCTAGCAATGAACTCCAGTGATTTTTAGATCGCTATCCGTACGCTGAGCTGTTGCAATGTACGGAGTATCAGACATTGGTGGTTTAATGATACAGAAAGGCCGGCTGCGTATGGACGGAATCAATCGGATGGATGGAAAGGAAAGGCTCCTCGTGGGAGGAAACGAAGAAACCGCCTACGAGAGATCAATCAGTTGACAGCTGGGACATCTGTTGCTGATAGTTCATCTTCTGCATACATGATCCATCTACCTATTCTAAGCTGTTGATCAGGTATCATAAGCGGTTTCGAAGTATTGTTACGTGCTGGAAACAATTCATAGAAGGGATAGATTTTTTCTCCACTTTTCAATTACCTCTGGAAGAGGCCGTTAGTCACGTGGGCATAAAGGGGCTGATAAGCTATGTGGAAGTTAAGACCAAGCGGCTGAATAAAAAACCAAAGTTCCACGACTACTTGGCAAGAACAACTGCCATTGAACGCTCTTGGACAGCTACTAGGTACTATCTGTACACATTCATTATAAACCAATTTGAACAAGAACAACCATGAAATTGTCGGTGCGTCCGAGCAAGAGTGAAATCATATGTGTGGTTAATATAGGAAGCAATTCAAGAGTAGGTGTGACGAATTATTTCCACCCCACTAGCCACGATATTTTCGGAAGCAAAAATGCTGAGACCATAAGGTAAACTACACTTGAAAAAACGCCCCCAGTGTGATAACTGATACTGGCCACGTTTAATTATTTTGGTGGTAATTGGGCCTACCGCTGATAGAAATTTTATGCTTGAAAATAACTATTTTTGAACACAGATTATAAATCCATTTAGCACTGCTCATGCAGATTGCAAAAATGACTGGTGTGTTTTTACATTAATTCATCTAATGCAGAAAAATTACGGAATTTATCCGCGATTTGCAATGTTGCAGCGTGGGCTTGTGATGAATACAGGCAGATCCAGTGGAACTGTACAAACCCCTGTCACTGTCAAAGGGCTTGTAAGCCTAGGAAACCTTATTCCGGTTGAAGCTCCTCATTGATGCCATCTAAGTAGAGCTAATCTGAGCCTTATCGTAAACAGTGGTTTAAGTCGTTTTTACTGATCTTATTTGTTGAAGACTATAGTTGCCTACGTCTCCAGCACCCAGCTAGACGTCGTGGACAGAAGTCACTGACATCAGATAGCTGCCATATTTTCAGTGTCGCCGACACGGCGCACAGAGAGTCACGTGAATCCAATCCTAGGAGACGGACAGTAATGACTGTATCCAGGCTTTTCGTGACCCAATAATCGTTGCCTGTTACTTCCCAAGACGACGTGGTAGTCTGTGGTTTGTCTATGCCATTTGAAATACGTATGTGTTCAGACTATTGTTTTCTACCCGCCTATAAATTTGTCTAAGCTTGGACAGCCTGACAGCCTTTGTGCTTCCTTCGGGTAGCGTAGCAGCTAGGCACCGAAAGGATGTTACAGATAAACTATTGTTTATCAGTATCACCCTCCTATAAAGGAGCCAAATAAGACTAGAGTTATGTCAGTTTCTGTCTATATTTACGCTTTTGGAGGTTCCCACTGTCCCTAACCTTCAGGTCAACATGATTGCCTTAGCTATTCGCATGCAAGAGTATTTTACTCAGTACAACTTGAGCTTCAAAATATATTGAACACACAAGTAGACCTGGTTGTCCCATGACTGAACAGCATTTATTGGCTCCTTGGTCAGATAGAGAGTTGATTCATTCAAGATGGGATGAATTGCTCATTCGACGAACAGCTTTAAGCTTATCCGATTACTATGGACCGACCAGCCAGGCATGCGCCTTGTCAAAACAACAGGCGCAGCATGTTGGATTTTGGAAAACAGTATCCAATCTTCACCGGTGGTCGGTGTGGTCGATTCATAGGAAAGACTTAAGTTTTGCTCCTATCGGAACACAGTAGCCGTGCAGGCCTCCATCCGGCGTTCAAGCCGCGTCTAAAGCCTGGATTACACCATACCGCTAAACTTTCTACAGGTGAACCTTGGAGATTAATTGAGTCAGGACAACAGCTATGCTCAATCGCTGCCTATGGGTTTGCCGCACAGCTTACTGAGGTTCAAGAAATAGGGTGGGCAATGTCCTACACAAAATTCCATGAAACTACCATAGACGTGGGGTCTAACTGTGGCAACAAGACTAAACGGAGGACGAGTGTTCTCATACTCTACTTTAAACTGCAAGTAAAACTTTTGAATTCAATTGACGGTGCAGTTGATTTTAACCAGGAAGCCAAGACAGCTGACACCCCTTTCGTAAAAGGAGTTCTGTCAAAGAAAAGAAAAGGAGCAAGCCGTATTGGAACCACACTGCTGCTCACAAAAGCAAGCAATTTTAGGATATTGCACGAGGGGATGGACAGGTTATCGCATCTGTCAGCCAGACTCAATCTAACGTAGAATATGTCGAACTGGTGTCCTGACAAGTCAAGCTGAGTAGCATGAAAGGTGTGATAGGATTTAGTAGAAAATGGGATAGAAAATGGTATTCACACATCTGTGGAGTAAACTGCATCCGAACGACATTTTAGTGAGCGTTTTCGCCTCCCATAGTCCAGAAACTCGTAAGCGAAATGGATGAACTAGCTGAAAATCAAAACCTATTCTACTACTTTGATTTTGCTAGTAGCCTACACTACACCTATCTTGCTATCCCTCTTCTTCCCAGGTTGGAACCTCGTGTCATTACAAGCTGAAATCGAATCACTGGAAGCAGAGTGAATTTACTCTTGGCCGTTCATGTAGCGAGTTCGGCTTGCGTTTTTGGAACAGATCTGATGGTGCGGAAAATTCTTTGTGATTTTGTAAAATGTGCAAATATTCAGGCAAATTTAACAGTTCCTGGAAGACCACACGGCGTCTTTCCACGTCCATAAACTATGCTTACTTACTGTTCAAGTAAAAGACAAAAACTACACATTGCTGTATGCGCAGCAACCTTCCAAGGAAACTTATCCTGCGGGGACGCCGCTTGTTAAATAGACTACCTTCTCCCTCGGATGCAGATTTCCGAACAGTTAGTGAGGAATCATGTCGTGTGTGATGCATTTACAGATGAACCATGCTTTTTGGTTGAGTAATATAAAAATGTTGACCTAAAATCCTTACAACTTCTTTGCTGGAATCTGGCCGTCGGTTTGTTCGCTGATCTGGGCAATTTGATTGCAAACGTTTCATCATCAGTCAGAGTTAAATCATCCGTGCATTGTGAGTGGAAGTAGCACCTCCAGCTTCAACGTACTTCCACTCGTAACGCACTTATGATGTCAACTTGACTGGTGATTAAACCTTTGCAGCCAGAAAGCCTAGCTCAGCGAACAAACCAGCGACTATCTTTACAACCTCAGCTACCAATATTTTGTTCACTTGCATAAAGCCTCGGAGAGCATTGAGATCATGGAAGACGAAAACTGTCAGCAAGACTAGTATGCACGAGAGTGCACAAACCTGTTCTTACTGCTTAGGGGGTTGTTATCAAAATGAACTTCCAGATTACCATACCATCATTACTGTAACTCTCCTTCTCAGAAGGACTGACACCCTGATGTCGGCTGTGACAGCTGCGACAGCCCTCAATTAGAACCAGTGACAGGTCCCACAAGACCTACTCTGACTGCTCTGACTGTTTACTTGGCCTGATGAAGCTTTTGTGTCAAAAGCGAAACGTTGCCTAAATAATAACTACCGATTGTTTACCAAGCTCTTCTGAAACGATACTCTGACTGCTGTTTGCTAGGATGCACCGTATACCGGGGTGCATATAGGATAGTCAAAATAAGTACAGAATGCCGCACCGTTTGCTTCTGCTAGCTGGGAAAGTGACACCCGAGTAAGTTATGGTATGCCAGTGAACAACCTCAGGATTCTGCCTTGTATTGGCAGGGGAAAGACAGTTTTCTACTCCTCAGGTTCCTGAAAGTTCTTCGACAGCCCACAACTAGTTTCGCCCTTCTTGGAGCTCATCGGATGGGCGCAGTCCCCGAGTTTCCGACAACCTTGTGTTCTAAGTGAACCCACATTGGAGGCAGTCGAAGTTTCAACTGAATCCCAGCTGGAAAATACCATAAACGGGAGATCCATTTGGGATGCAGTTGAGTCTTCTGTTGATCTGAATGTCCACCCACTGGGCTCTTAATTGGGAACCCGTCATATATATATATATATATATATATCATATTTAACCTCAACCGGATTTTTGTTTTAGAACTTCCATGAGACATGGCAACGGAGATCTGCAGCTCGTTTCAGTCCAGTCAAACTGAGTTTCATTGTACAAGCTACTTTCGCTTTCCTGCAGTTGCTCTTGTGTTTGACAGACTTGACCAAGCACAGTCCTCAGCGTACTAGCTCACTGATTCACCGTTGCTTTAACATCCCCTGGATTTGAAGTGCTCGTCGAGTGAATCTTGTTTCAAGGTTGCAAACAGAGTACCTGTGTACCACAGTACACGTAACTTTGTATTCACTAGCACACTGGTTGCATGTAAACCTAGAAAGGCATTGGTAAGCGACTCGAATCTGTTGCGGCTTAATGTGGAAATAACCCAAAAAACTGGGTTTGCTTTTTCTGACGGCGCTCTTGATTGATTGAAGAAGTGAACATACACACAAGAACGGAACCGAAACTGTTGTCACCCGATACGTTAGGTTGGTTTGAGCTGGACAATCGAGACAGTTGTGTCTGTGCTTTCTGGAGGCTGGTGTGGGCTAACACAAACTGACTAGTTGTACTTGTGTACTCCGGTTTGTGACTGAAATATTTGGAGCGAGAAACCTAAGAAAAGAAAGTGTTGGTGGTAACTTTTGTTTGCCCGGAATAGCTTGAATGTTGTCAAAGCTTATAGCCAGGACTAGAATTTCCAGACGAACTTCTTCGATCGCATGAAGGCTATAGGCATCCACAGGAACTTTCTGCTGGTGGTCTGAACTTGACCAAACTCATCTTAAATTCCTTGGCAGGCTAACTGGACAGCAGCTGATGAATGTTTCGGAACAAATAGAGTGGCGACCGGCTTGTCGGATGGGCCTGCTAAGCTTCCACCATTAGACGTCAGTTTGTGCACAGTTGAATCACTAATTTGTGGACGATTCTGCCAGATAGGATCACTGCGAAATGCCCAGAGCTGACATGCGATAAAGACATTGGATAAGGACATTTTGATTCACACTCACAGACATTCTGATAATCTGAAAATGCCAACAGCCGGTCGGTATGTGAAGCAGAGTATTCATTTGACCTCCTCTAACCCCAGAAGGCTTCATCACCTACATTGAACAATTATTTTCTGCAAAGACGACACGTTAGTAATCACACAGTGATCATCACACACAGTCTGTCACACTTCTCAGGCTAACGATTCCCCCACAAATATCCTTCGACAATCAGTAGGCCAGCGGAGCACTGCTCATTTCCAGCTGTAAGATTCTAAACATCCTCACCACCTGGAAACGGACTGCTCAACTGAAAGGAAATTTCGGGATGAGACGTGCTGAAAATGTGACCTGGTGTACTCACGAGATTTTAAGCGATAGTCCTTACTGTAAGAGAAGTTCTTCTCAGGTAGGTTAATGCTACTTTAGCCCACTTTCAAGAAATAGCGTGTGAAACCACCGGCCGTCCTTTTTTCCCTGCTCAGCACATCCTAAAGTTCGTACACATATTCGCTTCATGATGGCCCCTATCAATGATAGAGTCAGCTGGTGTGAAGTAATGATATAAATTCATCCATTGACGACGTCGTCGGCTTTCCTTATCACGAGTTTTTGTACGGAGATTTATCGAAACCAGTGAGAACCTGCATGGAAAATTTCATCAGTGCTCACCTACAAAATCCTGTATACATACGCCTTACTATTACCAAATGCGGCCAAATTCATTCACAGATTTTTTCGGTCGGTACCCTGTAAACTGATACAGTTAGCTGTCCGAAATCTTACAGACAGACCTCGTTTGAGGACTGTAAACAGGTCGAACAAATCAATGACGACAGAACAATCCTTATTTTGCTACTCTACCTTCACAGTCTGAAGACGCGATTAGAGCTGGGCTCCGGTTTTCGCACCACGTTGTTCCGCTCTCACCTGCAACTTCCTCACAGACTTGTGAATAAACTGTCTGTCAGTGGTGTGGAGCCGTCTACTGTTTGTTTCGTTTGAATAATTTGTTCTGCTTCGGACGTTTAGGTTACCTGTAAGTCCATGCTTTAGGTAGCTGTGGAGAGTATCATGTCCCTGTAACAGCGCTGGAAAGTATGGACAGTTGAATTTGTTTCGTCCTTGAGGCAACGCTTATAGAGTGGTTTGCAAATGAATCCAACTTATTTGGACTGTGACACGACGCATGTCGTGTGTATGCGGGCAAAAAAATAAATTGATTCTGCAGCCTTTTCACCTTGAATCGCTGCTGCCACACCAGCCAAGACGAAGCTCGGTTTTGATCTGTTTTATGGCTGGTAACAAAGATGGGGCACAATTTGCAGAGGTTCTGTGGAAAAACAATACTCACGTGGAGCGAGGCGTAGCTTTTTCGGATTTTCTCCCTGTGAGCTTCTGCGTAAGAGGATTTCTGATAGTGAGTGTGTGTGTGTGTGCCACCCAGTAGTTTGTCAGTGTGCAAGAATGTGATAACTGCTTGTTTACGAACCCAAAAGCTTTCACAATAGAACTGAAGCTAGTAGTGAGCACAGTCCGTATGCACTTTGTGACCTATATCATACCTCCATGTTCATATTCAATATACGGTCAAGGTTTTGTCAAGGTTGTCAATTGTTACCATAAATTTCTGTCAGTGCTTGTGATAGCTGCCTATGAACGGTTGAAGCGGAGTGCATTTCAAGTAAATATAGGTATATGCGTCTATTTTGTGGATGTCCCCACGTTTCTTCTCATTTACTTGTTGCATTACCCGTGGACCACTCTGTGGCAACGTGGTGAAGACTACTGCTGAGTTATCGTAAGTTTTTTTTGGAAAATGCGCATACTATCTGGCTTATAGTCTGATTATATCGGGATGATATCGTGTGTGGTTGCCCTTTTGATTTGGTTGTAAACAGCTGATCTGGATGGTATATACGGTATATGGTAGATACTAGAGGGATTCGCTTCCTGGATTTGTGGTCGCAATAGCATCAACTTTTTCCCGGTTGTCTTACTGCCACGTGGGGCTACATTTCAAGGACTATTCGGAGCTGAAACTCCTTTGTGAGTCAGCTGATTGTCTCATCGCTCACCTCAGATAGTTATTCAAACAAAATTTAGCTTCGCCACCGTTTAGAATTGCCCTTTTAACTTGGGATATTGCGTCCTACCCCCTTGCTCCAGGAAGAACTGGATCGACCGGCGATTCACAAAAGAAGCACTGGGTTCTTTTCAAGCTACTTGCAGGCTCATCTTTTAACGTATCCAGTTGACTAACGTAACTTGTAAATTTCCGAAGGATGCCAAAATAAACACCAGTGAAAATGGATTTCTTTTCGGGCACGGTATTGGAAATTAGTTGTAGTGAGCCAACCAAATGAACCGTTCCGTATAGGAAACAGCAAGCCAAGCTCATACAATTCACTAGTTAGGGGCTACCCACTACACCGTCATGAAATACATAGCAAGCGAACTAGTCCATCCATACAGGAACCGCCTGGCGTTTGGACACACAGTGAGTGTTAGTTGGATAGAACTTTTCTGCACTAGATGTCGGGATGTGAAACAGTTTGGGGCTGGTGAGCTGTTGGTGCGCGGGGTAAAAAGATGCAGAAGATTGTAAAGTAAATCTAATAGGGAAAGCTTTCTAAACGATACTCCCATCCCCTTCATGAAAAAAAAAATCACAAGAATTATCCTATGTGACAGCCTGTTTAGACTCTGCCTGTAACTCTTTCAAAGCACGATGAGGTCGATGCGGTTTGCAACGGATAAATGATTCCAAATAATATTTGACTTAACGTCATATCGCAAAAACGTGGAGAGTATTGTTTTTCACCCTCGTCACCATAAGGCATTGATTACCGTACTCAAAACTTGGGATTTCATTCTGTCAGTAGTCATAGTGAGTACTTTTCGGTTTTTCAAACACTACTTATATGATTATGCTTAGTTGCGCTAACGGGGTATTGTGTAAATCTAGAGTGAAGGCGCATAACAAGTGTGAATTCGTCCATGTTTTTTTCACTGCATTTGAGAGCTGACAATTCAAACGACGCCAGAAACAGTCGTGAATCATCATTTTGAACAAGTGAAATAATGTGGCCAAGTTTATACTGATTGTTTAAAGATGGAAGTTACGGAGTAATGCATCCGATGCACTTCGAGATCGTAGTATTCGCTTTCTTTATGTTTCGCGGCCTGAACTAAGTCTGGACTGGACAGCCAGACGACAATGTGGAACGTTTAGGTTTATCGACCGTCCGAGTTTACCTACCCTTTCGAGCGTTGTTGACCCGTTGCAACCAGGTACGAGATTGTGTTCGCCTGTTCTACGTGGTTACGTAACTCCATATGGATAGTACATTCAAAGACGGTTACTGGCTTGATGAAGAGCCAATTGCTCAACCATAGTGCACAGTCATATAAAACCGCTTCTGGCTTCCATTCGATTACATAGCCAATAGTGTACCCATTAATTTTTGGTTCGCATGGTCAGAACATAGGTTAAGTTAGCATTTTACTGCCATTTTATAAAGCATCCTTACCGTAGCCTACTAATCATAAGATTGCTTAAAAAGCTTCCTCGTGGGGCTTGTTAGCTAGGTGTATTCCCCGAGTTTCCATGAGCCTTATGTTCGATCCAAACGACAAACAATAAGCAACTTATTGGCCAATTAATCCGGTGTTAACGAGAGACTCAAGTGAATATCTTTCTTCCACCAAATGTGGTATCTCCATTGTAGAAATGTTTTCGTTAATCTTGTAGGTAATGATATATTTTAATGAAATATACTTTAAAGTCTCGAATATAGTGCCAATTGAAACAAGAGGCGGCCTCTATGAAGCACATTCGTGTGAAGAACATCAGCAACAAGATATTCGGTCTAGTTTCCCTTTAACACCGAAGTGATTGACAAATAGATGCATTTCTGCTATTCTTAGCGGGGTCCTCCATCCAAGTTCTGACTGTAGGGCAATGTGCTTCATAACGGTCGCCTCTTGTTTCAATTGGCACTATACTTCATTACCTATAAAGTTGACGAAAGTCTTTTGACAGCCCACTATCAATTTCGACAACGGAGACTTGAGGTGGTCTTCGCGCACCGCATTTGGTGGAAGAGAGAGAGATTCAGTTGAGTCTCTCGATAACACCGGATTAATTGGCAAATAAGTCGTGTAGTGTTTGTTTTTTGAGTCGTACATAAGGATCATGGAAACTCGGGGAATACGCCTAGCTAATATGCCCCACGAGGAAGGGCTTTAGGCAACCCTGTGAGTAGTATGTAGCGACTCTCTACAACGAATCAGTTCACATGCGCCATTTGGGCTACCTTAATGCTTTGTACGATGTCCCTTTAACTTATGTGATTGCAAAACTAAAGACACCCACTGTGGTATTGGAGAGTGGGTTAACCCTAATCTACGTAGGAACTCCAAATTTGACGTCGCTTGTAAATTTTACGGTTGATCTTGATAAACATACTTCACATTTCGCGGTATCAATTTATAGGGGTGTTCTGGTTCCGTTTACTGGATATCAAGCTGGATCGCACAGCTAGCCACCAAAAGCCGCTAGTGACTGAACACAAACAGAAGTCCATTTCGACGTCACTCGGGGGAGTAAATGCCCTTACCAGCATATTTTTTTGCCGTGTTTGAAAACACAGGGTCAGCGGTACAGTACGTTACAGAGAAAGATGTTTGGCTATCTCCTTTATTCTGTTTGCAAAATGGAGCTTATTTTGTGCAGTGAGCTAGTACCTTCCTTAGTTAATCACTGGTTAGCGGAGCGCACCATGTCCCTAAGACTTCTGGGGCTTCTAAAACCGCCTAATATATTTCCTAAACACCCATCATATAAACATTCCTTGGCCTGACTGGCCACTTGACAAGATGGCCCAATGATATCCAATGGTTATTGAAAATTTGACTCAAGTCACTTTTTGTGAGATAATGCACCGTCCCACTCACACCTCAATTTTGAGCAGATTTATTTTAGCATTTCGTACACACTGGATGCAGAAATTCGTCTGAACTTCTTTCATAAATGAAACCAAAACATATGTGTAAAATTTTTCGAGTTCCTTGTTTTTACAGTTAGGATAAAAATAGCAATAGGCGTTGACACTCCCTAGTCGGTATGATCAGTCTCCATTTAATCCTATGCAAACGACCGACGTCAACTTCCGTCTTGTCGAACCTCTGGCTAGCTTTCAGGACGGTACAGATTCGTAACGGCATTTGACTTGCCAGACAAATATAAAACATCTGAATTATGACGAAAACAGATATCCTAAATTCCTAGAATGATACGGCCACTTACACCCGTACTTTAACCGTAAAGGACGAACTGCATTCGACACGACGTAAAAGATAAGTAAGACAGGCAATAGATTTTGAGTTAAGTCCGTATTTATTTTAACAATTTATAAAATGTTGCGCGTCACCGTTAATCGTCCTGGAAACAAACTTCACTTTACTTGATCAACCAGGGGACGAGATGGTTCAGTGGTTAGAGCGCGAATTTACTCACTGGGAGGTCCGTGGTTCTCGACTTCCCCTGTCTAGGCTTGGGCAATCTGGCAGTATCCCAGCCCTCGTGCTTCCTTCTAGTGGCACCGAAAGGGTGTTACAGCTGAATGATGATGTTGATGATGATACTCAACTAAGAATCAAGGATAATGCTAAACGTAATGGTACATCAAAACACCATATGTTTGCGTAAAAATTGTAAATATCATCAGCAAAAATGAAGTTACGAGGTCCTGCTGAGTAAATTACCGAAGATCAAGCTGCGTCTACAGTTCTACATCTTAAATGCAACTAGCTATGAGACCAAGGCCGTGACCTTTGAAGGACAGTCCTTAATCAGACTGCGAGAGGGGGATTCCGGAACTACCCGAATGCGAGAAAGCTACCATTATTGTCGGTACATTACTCTCTCATTAGCAACAATGTTATACCGCAGTGTATTGTTTAAGTAACGGTCAGTCGAAATATAATGTAGAAACTTACACGGGTATGACAGCTTTCTTTTCCACCCTCTGTGAGATGTTGCGTGGATTTAACAGAAACAGGACCTTTAGCTGGATGCAGTAATCGACTTGAAACCGCACCCACAGAGTTGTGAGTTTTTTTTTGGCGGTAACGAGTTCGATGCTGCTCGATTACGAGTCCTGGGTCACAGCGACGAAGCAGAATTCCAGATCAAACTATTTGCTGTTCGGTTCTCAGTGAACTGCATGAGAATCTTTTGTTAAATTTCAGTGTTCGGGAGTTGTAAAATTAACCTTCATCCTTACCAAGTCGAACACCAATAAGGTTTTGCACAATAAACCGGAAGTGTTTCACTGGATCTCTTCAGATTCCCACTCTAGTCAACAGTATAAACTAATTGTGTTGATTGCAGTAAACTCCTGAAGAACCAGCAGGAAGTATGTCCACACTGTTGCTCAAAGAGGTTAAACTTCTCTGTTCGGATCGACAGCCTTTTGTTGAAGATGTAGTCCTGCGTTGTGTGGAGTAGACACCTGAGTTGAGACACATCACTATGTGCCCCACCCTTGTATCTACACTTGGCAGTGAGCAACAATCGAGTACCTTGTTTCTTCATTCAGCTAACTACACATCCGGCCTAAGAAAGCAGTACCGCACGGTTTGGCATGCGCTTCACACCCGCAAAGTATAAAGTGCTGCTACAAGACTGGGTGGGATCAAGCCCGCACGTCATGCTTGCAGGTGAGCCAGTCGACGTGGTAGATAAATTTGTTTACCTGAGCAGCTGTATAAGTTCCGGTGGACTGGCTGGAGATGAGATCATTTCTCGAATCGGAAAGGCCAGGGCAGCTTTTGCCAACCTCCGACACCCGTGGCGCCGACGTGACGTGAGCTTGTCTGTCAAGGGAAGAGTTTACACTGCGGTGGTTCGATCCATACTGCTTTATGGATCAGAGACGTGGCCCCTACGTGCAGAGGACGTACGGAAGATGTCAGTGTTTGATCATCGATGTCTCCGCAGCATTGGTCAGGTCTGGTGGGAACATCGGATTAGTAATGCTGAGGTACGTCAGTTGGTCTTAGGAAGAAGAAACTCTTCCGCGATAGATGAATTACTCACGCTTCATAGGTTGCGCTGGTTGGGACATGTACTCCGCATGCCAGAAGACCGTCTGCCCCGCAGAGCTCTTTTCGCCCAGCCCTGTGCTGAGTGGAAGCGACCGAGAGGTGGACAATGTATGACCTGGCAACGAAGTACGAAAGCACTAACCAGTAAACTTAGTCGGACGGGCAACTGCCGCCTCCCTGAATGGGGACCCCGGGACTCAAATCAACGGCGGTTAATGACACTGGCAGAAATGGCCCAATCGCGCAGTCAGTGGCGCTCGTGCATCAAAGCTGTCGCCTTCAATGCGTAGCTACCCGATTCCCGAACAAACCGAACATACCTTCGCCTCCAATGCTTCGTTGTACGTTCCACATTCCCGTTTTCCGGTGATCGAAACTGTAGTAGCTGGAACCAATGTGCCCATGGTACACGGTTTATAGCTAATAAATTGAATTGAATTGAATCGAGCACAGCGCTACAAAACGCGAAGTAGAAACAGGGATCTGTTCGGGGCTAGAATCCTTTATCCTCGGTCACATGGAATCACCTACGTAGCTGCTCCCTCGTTCGAGACGAAAAGGCACACCTTGTCGACGGTCAAGACGCTTGAAAACTTTGCAAACAACATATTCCCACAAAAAATCAGTTTTTTTTGGATAACTAACTGCATGTTGAGTAGCAGTCATATTCCTAGTGCATGTGCCAAGACTTCACCGATGTTCAGAAGACAGTAGAACGCGATATTACGGAATGAAAACGACAGCTGTCCACAACTTTCAGGTCGCTAAAGCTTGACTTATTTTCTAGTGCATGTGAATGTACCAGGCTTATCAGCTTTCACTCCTTATCTCGCTTTGGACATGCTGTTAGGTCGCGTCCGAAGGCTCAAAGCCTATGACTCTAAAACGGAATAAGTAAGTCATTTGAAAATTAATTTGGAATTGATGGAAGATGAAGCTCTCCCGTAACTCTATTCTATGATGTTCTATTCCATACTTCTATATATATATATATATTCTATCTTTTATATATGTTCTATACTTCTATTCTATTCTATTCTATTCTATTCTATTCTATTCTATTCTATTCTATTCTATTCTATTCTATTCTATTCTATTCTATTCTATTCTATTCTATTCTATTCTATTCTATTCTATTCTATTCTATTCTATTCTATTCTATTCTATTCTATTCTATTCTATTCTATTCTATTCTATTCTATTCTATTCTATTCTATTCTATTCTATTCTATAATATTCAGCCGAGGGAGTCATATGGATTTCAGTTAATGAAAGAAACTTGGAAGAAATTTGTTGACCAGGACAATCTGATGAGGTCTAATAAGGGCAAAATAGGTGTTATTTTGCCCCGGGCTTTCATCGACTTTATGAGTAGTATATTGAACTATTAACTATACCGGAACGCGAACCATCACACAGACTCGTTGGAATAGCGAAGTGGTTTACAAGGGGTACAAGTAGAGTATCGGGAATTCAGCTCACAATATCGTCACTTGGTCTTTCCATTTTTTGCTTCATTTCATTGAGAAAAGCTCTCGTAAACTCTTGTCGTTTTTCTGATGTTCTCATCATATGGCACCAGAAGACATCCTTGCTCCAGCCACTATCAGTGGCCACATGCTTGTTTTTCCTCTTTTCGCCACCGAGTTTAACGCGAATCACGGCCTAACAGGGGAACTGTACTTGAGACTGGCAGCGTTCGCCGTAGGAGTACGAACATTTACGTCAGTTTCTCAAAACATGCCTTGAATTTACACTGAGATATGCTTCATTGAATCGAGAAGGAAAACTGTTAGGCTGTTAGTTTTTCTCCTCCATTTGGCATCTGTCTGCCATTGGCACCATCCATAGGCTACGAAAAGCCATTCAAAGTGTGACTTAGAAGCCTCACACAACAAGGAGATGAAGCTTATCGTCTGATGAGCAGCAATACAGGAACCTACTCCCAACCGGGAACCATAGATGTCACGAAGCGAATTTTGTTTAAAGTTGTAGTTTGTATAGCATAAAGTTTGATCTAATATATATACATATATATATATATATAATTTATTCCGTAAAATCCAACTATCACAACGGCGGTTCTCAGGGAAACCATATCGGGACAGTTTGATATTAGTCACTGTCTACCGAATATATTGGACACCTTTCAGTGTAGAACAAACTCAACCGTTACATACTAAGCCTGCCGCAGTGAAACCATTAGTAGTTGCGTCTGCTGTGAACATTCAGTTTTGGTAGAAGTCGTGCAAAGCTGGGAACCGAGCTTAGACTATCTGTTGTTGTGAACGTGTGCAGAGTGAAAAAAATCGCACTTAATTTGGCACACAACCAGAGGCGTTCGTTCGTGGCAAATGGAGAACCATTAGATTTCGCTCACTTTTCTTTGTTTCAGTGCAGTACGTCCGAATCTGCGGTACAGCGGTGCTGTATGATAAAACTGTGAAAACTGCATCGATCCACACTCACATGCCTGGTTCTTATTGGGCCCTTAACAAGGGTCGATAAAGCGATCTGTGCTCTACTGAAAATTTAGGAGCAACCACTTAACTGCTCACAAGTAGTCAGGTATCCTGACGAAATCGCCTCACAGACGAAGCCAAGGATATGTCGAAAAGTATCCAAAATTGAGTTTATTGGCCATCTGGCTTGCAGTCTTGATGTCGAGTTAAGACAGTCGGTGATTTTCAAATTTCTGGTTCCGTTTTGAGCCACAATTCTCTGATAACGCCTGATATAGATAGGTTTGACACAAATCTATGATCTGCACTTGCTTTGGAATGCTGGACGTTTCATTGATAGCTGTATACTTGGTTTTAGTGATCCATGGGATCAACGATAGCTCTCACTCCAGCCGCCCACAAACGGGGGCCGATGAAGTTTACATTGGGCGAATGCACTCTATGTGACGAGGTCAATCTACTAAGTGGTAAATACATTTAGGAAGCTGTTGTGACTTGGCAGTAAGCTAGCTTAGGTCTGTCAGCGTGGAACAAGTCTTCGGAACGGTTTGTACCAGTGAAGATTACCCTCACTTAGAAACATTTTGAGTGATACGAAGCATTGTTGCTATGCTAACTCCAGTCAGAGTCAAACGGAACTGATTGCAAGAACACTTCGCGAACATTTAGTCCCTGAGGCCCAAGACGAATATACCTACGAGGCTCATTATAGCGTGGACAATTTAATGAAACCAACATATAAAGCTTGTTGAAGGGTCATGGAACAGGCTCAACTAGGTGTCAAGATACTTCAGAACACACTGTGCGGACACCTTAAGTCGTAACATTTAGCATAGAATTCTGAGGGGAAAACGTACCACGTTATTCTAATTCTCAATTCCTGAATGCTTCACGGGGGTTGATTCGTAAAAGTTCTTTGAAGCACTGAGCCCTCTCTGTTTGTGTGCTTGACGGTCATCTTTGTAGAATGTATTGTGACTCCATCCTACTAAGGAAGGTATATTGATCAGGTATTCCAGCTGCACATTATTGAAGCAAGGGTCAAAGATAATCTCAAGTCGATTTGAATGACCTGGTGCATTCAGTGTTTCTTCGGGGCAATAATCTGTTTCCTGTGGCTATGAGCATCACAAACTGTGTGTGGTTCGAACACCATTCGAGGGCATACCTTTGATATCCACACGTCGAATCATTCACCTTTCTTACGAATAGTACTGTGGATTGTTTTCAGTGATTTTGAAGCTGACGTTTAAGTTTTTCCCTTTATTTTCATTATCTGTAGCTGGTCGAAGTTTCTCTAGAAGCGGCATTTGCTCTTCAACTTCTGCAGTTCGGTACCATCGAACACGTCTTTCAAGGAACATTCTCCATAGTACAGCAGTGACAATTCAAACATATCTCCAGGAAGTCTCAGTCAACTGTATCCTTACATTATGATTCTGATGAAGTAAAAGCCTACTGTCCTAGTCTTTCTATTCAGAAAGTGTGGAGGTTGGACTACAGAGATGGGTATCAGTAAACCATTACTTGTTGAATTGCTTACCGAGTGTAGTACTTGGCTTACAGAAGCTTCACCACCATTCTAGGAGACATCACCAGAGCACGGTTGGGTGAGGACTATTTCACCCTTTCCTGCCTGGTTTCATTCGAATACATGGAGTTGTTTCCCTTCCGTATATCTTGCTATCTCTGTGATGACTTCCAGGAGATTAAGCTCTTGCAAATATCGAATGACAAGCATGAAATAACCTGAAACCAGTGAAAACGATGCACGAAATTTGTATGTCCGAAACTGCTGGGCATGTGCACAGCTAAACTACGAGTATACCGATGGAGCCACATCAGTGTAGAGGGTGATACAGCGTTAAACCGAGGTGGAGATTGATTGAGTACCACTCAGACTGAATAAACTAAGAAGAAGGCCGAAGGTAACTAGTGGAGGTGCATACACGTCGGAATGGGAGGTAGGTTCCGTCCCTGATGTTTTTAGACCACAGATCATGTGAGAGAGAACGCAAAAGGCAGAGGTCATCACCCCCAGGATCTACAACAACTGGAAACTCCTGAAGTTAAATGAAGCCTTCCTTGGATAACTTTGAAGACGTCCTGGAGCTCATTTCAGCGAGGACTGAATCAAGTTTTAGAGTATATTGATAGCAGTCTTATCGTCCCCCGTTGTGAAATCAGGATCTTTTCGAAAACGGAAAACGCTCCGAGTGTGCACGCTTCCATTGGTTTGACCCCTGTTGACCGGCGACTCCGATTCGGATGCCAGTCATTCATACCTGTCACTTATGCATGAGCGATTCTACTCGCTTATTTCACATTGCCACTGTGTGCATGTGTGTGGCAAATTATCCGAAAGCAAGAGTGGACTGCGATTACTACCCGGGTGTGGTCAAACGCAGTGGATGACCGACAAGCACGCGTGAACCTTGACATAATGGTGGAGGGGGCGGACACGATGAGTTTTGAATCAGTCTCGCTTATCAAAGCCAAATGGAGGTTGGGTCAAACACGAAAAATCGATCAAAGGGTTGACTGGTGGTCGACTGGAAGCGACCGAATCCATGTTGATGAGTTGTTCTGCTTGACAGCACATTCCACACTAAACGAGGAAGCAGTTCGCTGGAGTGGTCCGAGTTTTGTTGCCATTTCGTGCCCTGTCAACTTGCTGAGACAAAAGATTATTCTGTTCTATCGTGGTTTTTTGGAGCAGTTTGATGCTCACGCACACGACTTTTGCGCACTCACTATTGGTAGTTAGAATGTTGCACTCATCCTGAGAGGTAAGAAGTTCATCACATTTCTGAAATTTTGAAGTTGAAAAGATCGGTTGAACTCGCAGCCTAGTTAATACCTTCACTCTTATTATTACCAGAGAGGGTGGATGAATTTCCAACCAAGATTTAAAGTGTTTGGTCGGGCACTGAATACAGCCCAAGATTTAGTTAACCCTATGTCGTAATGAATTATGTATTCGTGCTTCAACTATACAGCTATCTGGTATGCACTTGGTTCTAGGTTCTTTTCGACAGAGTGTGTGATTCGTTTCAAGTAGTACATAACTATATTCAGTATGCACAAGCTCAAAGTTTCAGTTTGGATTTTATCTAGAGATGTTTGCAACCAACTTGGACACTGGCGAATGTATCCCTGAGAAGAATAATAGACACCGAGAAAAAGCATTTCGTTTGCTTCGTTCATTGTGCTTGGAATTACCCTATAAACTAATGCTCCTTGAGACGGAACGGACTTCCACCCACGCGAGAGGTTCTATTTAAGGTGCGTTTGATATTCGAGACCTTTACCAAACCTGAAATGCCACCAGTAATTTAATCTAAATCTCGTAGGCTCGTTTACAACCGTTTACGAATTTCTTCAATTTATGCGTGTAGGTTCATCCAGTGACCTCATTCGCCACAAAAGACCATTCATCTATTTGGGTGATGGTTTACTCACACACTTTTTGTGGGTTAGACTATGCAAATTATGACGAGAGAAACCGGTAGGAGGCTGTAAGAGTGTTTTTACCAATCATCATCATCACCTTCATCAAATCGACATGACATCAGGTTTCAATACCGATGCTTCGCTGACGTACATCAATGATTTATTTGAAAACCTTATTGTAAAGAAAAGAATAAAGGTGGACGGAGAAGGGACTTAGTGCTAGCTTACTACAATCATTCCGAGGTGCCTACACCTCCAGACACTCACTCAGGCAATCTGGATAAAAACTGACACCAAGATCGCCACTGACATCGGTTGGCAACCCTATCTTGCAACGTCTCCAACCAGACGCAGTGAGGATCACGCGGTCCCCATCCTGGAAGGCGAGTAGAACCGACAGCACCCAAGCGTTTCGTTAGCTCTTTCATACTCCTCCGCCAGGTCAAGGATTAGCCACCTCTCTACTTCCGCCACTCCTGAATTGGGCACGGAAAACAGCACTGCCTTCGGCAAACGATGGTTAGGCATGCGCAACACATGTCCCAACAAACGCAGTTTCTGGTGCTGGACACATTCTTCAATGGAAGTACCCGTTGCACAACCGAGAACTCGCTTTCTAACTGCCTCTTTACGGATTCGCTCACACCGACCCACACGAGCTATGGTTCTGAGACAACGATTGTCGAATACCTGAAGACGTCTCAGTTCCGCTGCTCGAACAGGCCAAGTCTCACAGCCATACAACAAAACAGCCCACACTGTAGCTTGATACACATGTGCCTTGAGATTCAGGGATACACCACTCTGACGCCATAGGTGTCTCAAATTAGCAAACACCACCCGAGCCTAATAAGCGATGTCGCTTCGAGACCCTAAGAAGTTCACTTTGATGATCTGCTATCTCAAACTTCTGTCTACAAGTATAGCTACTGTTTCGTGAAGCCTGTGGGATTTCTCGAGGCTTGAAGATCAGTCATACACCAAATGTACATACTCAATCTAAGTGCTGATCACACAGACCAGACGAAATCAAACAAGCGTGTCAAAAATTGTTGACGTGCTTGGTTATGCTGCTCACTCAGTTACCTCTGTTTTTGAATAAGCAAAACGTTAAAAGTGAATCATGACGTCAAGGTTCACGCGTGCTTGTCGGTCATCCATTGCGTTTGACTAGACCTGGGTGACAACTAAAGTCCACTCTTGCTTTCGGACACACACACACAATGATAGCAACGTTAAATAAGCGAGTAGAGTCGCTCGTGCATAAGTGACAGCTATGAATGATGCATCTGAATCGGATGTGCCGGCCAAAAGTGGTCAAACCACTGAACGTGTGCACACGCGAGAAGTTTTCGGTCTTGAGTAGAACTTCACATAGGGAGAAAATAAGATTGATGTTAGTGTACTTGAAAACTTGGTTCCGTTCCCCAGTCGCATGAAACTTACATTTGCTTTCATAAATGCTAAATGCCAGGCCTCCAAAAGTGAGGGGAAAATCTGGCCACACCGCTCTCCAATAGATCCAAACGTTTTCCGGATTAGGACTAATCGACATGCCTATTGATTTCCTTTTTAGCCATGGTGATTTAAGATGTTTAAAAGAAAAGTTTAGCTCTGTTGGTTACCTTCAGTGAGATCTCTGATACCGCTTAATGAACTTGACAACCGTACAAACGGGTGCTAACATGGCTTGTGTGGGACACGACAAACCATGAGATCCACAATGGAGTATGAGTTTAACGTCGATCGGTCTGGTTTATCTTGTCAACAAAATACCCCTAGCTCAACCATTCGATGAAGGCACATCTGTGGGGCTGTTAACCCAACTGGCTAGCATAGGATCTATAGTGTTCGGTCATGAAACAAACGATGTCTCTGTCCCCCAAAGGTAAAATGAAGTCACTCCAGTTCTTTATAAATGACATCACGAGACACTATTGAATGACTCTACTCATTGTGAGGTCACATTGTTGTCGAAAATCAGAGGCCACAGGTCTTTCACATGCGGTTTCCTGAAGGAGCTTTCGTACGTTATGTGCCCCTAGGTTTACTCACTCCCGCATCGCACCGTTCAACACAGAGAGGATTAGTCTGCCTACAAATGCTACGTAATTTTGATATCATCATGGGAACTGGTTGCAAGAAAATCTTTCCCAATCGTGCTCCGGCATAAACCAGCAGCTCCATCTTCAGACAGACCATCAACCAGGCCCTCTACCTAGAGGAAACGGAAACTATCACTCTGATGCTGCATGTGTGGAAAAACACAAAGCGGCAAACCACTCGGGTTATTTTCATCGAATTTTCTTTAGCGACCGTTCATTTTCACCGGAATACATGACTTCCAGATGAATGATAATGCTTACTTACAGGGTCGTGTTTACTACTTTACCATACATAATGTTTTTTTTACGTGATGACAAGTCGGAGAACGATCAACCAGAGAACACAAAGGAGAAGAAGCTAGTGGATGACAGGTAACGACAGCTCATTTTAGGACCATGGAAAGGGTCACACAGTACGATAAACGGGGTTCCACGACGAATTTGGTACTTAGGTCCCCAGTAGAATGCCATGTCTATTACCTATTTTTTCAGACCTATATTTCAGACGAAATAAATACAAGCAGACACAACAAGTTTGAATATTTCCATTGTCATTTGAAACCATGGTTTTGGTCGATCTCCCAGACTGGAACCTCTCCTCTCAGAAGGGGCTACCTTGACCAGGTCCGAGGTGATATCTTTTTTTTTTTTTTGGGGGGGGGGGGACCCCTGTAATCCTAATCCAATATTTCGACACATAGGCCAGACGGTTTAAATGGCATAGGCATGATAGCCTTAATTTGGTTTTATTATATATATATATATATATATAATTCCTTACATATAATTCCTTGCTGCCAAAACTCAGCCATTTTCACCCTAATCTGAGATATGGAACGTCTTTGCATATGTTAACTACCCCACTGTCCTCTACAAGGAATTTCTATCAGATGACAACGCTTCATTTAGGCGGACAACTTAGGAGCGAGGGCATTTTTGTGCTACAATCCATAATCCAGGGAGCAATCCGCTAGGACCTGACAGGGGACATTTCCCGAGACGGATGATGATGAAACGTCTGCACTGAAGATGGTCTGTTTCATTGGATGAACTAGAGTAAGAGCCGAAGTACACGCACAACATTGTTCGCTGAAACATTTCACGGTTATCAAGCACATTTAAACGTAATTTCGTTTGAACGAAATCTGAAAAAATAATCGTTCAGCTGTAGCACCCTTTCGGTGCCTAGCTGCCATGCCACCAGAGGGTTGCACGAGGGCTGGGATACTGTCAAGTTGCCCAAGCCTAGACGGGGGAAGTCGAGAGGCAGAGGTCCGGTTCGAACCACGGCCCTTTCTGTCAGTAAATTCGGGCTCTAACCAATTGGGCCATCTCGCCCCCACGAAAGCTGAAGCAATACACAGCAACCTGATATTAACTGAGATGCGAGTAATTACGGTCAGTTTCGTAGTTCTTATTTCTTTTGTTAATTATTGGAATTTAGCTAGGTGACAGGGCGATTCATTGTTCTTAATGACGAGGCCACAGAAGCTGCTGACCATCACACAGATTCTTCGCGAAGCCTAAATGGGTCTTAGTCACAGATATCTATTGTTGTTGACGCGTACTCACAAGAGCAGTCTAGGAAATCCGGGCACAACTACAGTTATAATTAACCGGCGCAGAGATTATGCGGGACGGTTAGCAGAAACCAACCCTCCAGTGAGTGGACACTGTCCCCCAAGAATACACCTTGATAATGCCCGGATTTGTGCCTTGAGGGGGAAGTACCCTGGATGGAATGCTTTGTTGTGCATCTGCTTGAGAAGCAAGCCCACCTGGTGTGCCTCAGGAAATGCATGTCGGTCGTGGAGTGTCGAAGGGATTTCAGCAACCCTAGGAGTAGTATGTTATGTCGAGAAATTATTGACATTCATCAATCAGAAAGCTTTGAAATACCTGACAGGACAAATGTACGGCCGACTGGTCTAGTAAGCGAAATATTCGACTGGAAACAAGCTGATGGAGTTGTGGTGCAATCTTACTGGTCACTTTAACAATGCTTGATTAATGGCAAAGTCGTGTTAATGAGGATCAGTACTTGCGTGACCTTGAGAATGTGCTATTGTTACTACTCGGTATTACTGCTACTTGCTAGGTGCACAAAGCTGGATTTCAGTTAGCACTTTGTTCTATCCTTGACGTTTGTTAAAAACACAATTGATAATTATGAATGTTTGAGAAATCAGGGGAAAACCGATCTTAAGTGGTTTCTTGACCTTTGATAGTTACTTCTAATTATATTCGGTCTCTCTCTACGAAGGGTTGTTCCTAATGCTGGTGCTCGCCCTCTCGATTCTTATTCAATTAATGAGATAATACAGCAAGTGACTGAAGTGACTAGAGTATTGAAATACACTCATTTGCATACCGATTTGGTTTGTAGAGAGATTCAACTGGAAACCAGCTGAGTCTCTCGTTTATGGAGTTTTTAAGTAACTGAGAAAAACGTCATAAGAACATCATAAATGAGAGATTCAGCTGGTTTCCAGGTGAGTTTCTCATCAAAATCAAACTGGTGTGTACAATTTGGGTTCAGGTGGAACATAAGGTTGACGGAAAACCGAGGACTGTGCCTACTTGATGAGCATCAAGAAGGGCGAAACCGGTTATGGACTGTAGAACAGTTTTCAGCAGCTTTATGAGTAGTGCATTATATCTATTACTGTTAGAGCAACTGGTCAGTTGAGTGTGGAGGAGCTTGTGCATCTGGAACGGGAATTGGTCGAGGCGCCACTAGCCACGTTGTGTTCACAGAAGAAGGGGGATGATTCACCGGTGGAGGACCTGCAGACTAAAGTGGACTTCGCGGCGAAGGGTTTTCCTTCTTACATTTGGTGTCGTGACCAGGATACGGATGAATATCCCGTGGCCACAGCCTTTTGAGGATGGGGATGTGCGGACCTTCCTGGAGGACTTTGAGGAGGTTGCGGAGGCTGCTGGACTGGAGACCAGCTTGGGTAAGTTGGCGGTGCTGAAGAACTTCCTCAGAGGCTGGGCGAAGGCGGCCCTGGATGCGGCTAGAAGAGGCCCTCGGAAGGTGAACTGGGCCGCCGCGAAGGAAGCTTTTGCAGCGGAGTTCAACACACCGGCCGACCGCCAGGAGGGTATGAGGCGGCTCAAGGTGGCCGTGATGGGACCTGAATGCGATCCGACTGTGTTCTGCGCCAGTCTGCAGCAGTCGCTGGATCGGAATTTGCCGGGACTGGACGGAGTGTCGCGCCAGCAATTGCTGTCTGACCAGTTCGTCGAAGGTGTGCAGCCTGCGCTTGGTGTCCAGTTGCGGTTGACGGGAGCAACTGGTCAGTTGACTGTGGAGGAGCTTGTGCATCTGGCACGGGAGTTGGTCGAGGCGCCACTGGCCACATTGCATTCACAGGATAAGAGGGATTATTCACCAGTGGAGGACCTGCAGACTAAAAGGGACTTCGCGGAGAAGGGTTTTCTTCCTTACACCAGTATGGAATGCACACACAGAGGTGTTCCACAAGGCGAACTTGCGGTTAGTTTCATGATAAAGATAACAGTAAAAAGTGGGAAATGGGTTAGGGTTAGGTTGGGTTAAACTGTCATAAAGATAGTGCTTAAGCCGTGTTCTTTATTCAGAAAGGACAAGCTAGGAAGCGAAAAAGCGAGCAAGGATTCGTGCGTTTAACCAACTATCGCATTGCATCTGCGCGCCATCAACGCGATGAGAAAAGTCCGAATGCGTAAACGCGTTAAACTCCCATGACATCGTGTTGCATGGCAAAACAACGTTCTGCCAAACCAGGGTACTTTCTATCGATACAAACGACACCTTTTGTTGTTAAGACCCCAACCAGCACAACAACAATAACAAACCAGCTCATGCGCTTTCAGGTACACCAAATTCAGTTGTGGCAACTTTTGTGAGCTAAGTTCATGCCTGGCCTTAGACAAAAAAAACCCAACACGGTTCGCACGTTACCAATTGATCCGGTCTTGTACACCAGCATCGTGGGTGTGTGTATGGGCTTACATCGGGGTGAAAGCCACACTGAATTGACTAAGCACAAATGTCGCGAACCATGTGATTCGAGCACTCGATGGACAGAGCACTGGAGTCTAATTCCATAGGGATCGATTGAGAAATTCGGACACTCAACAAACGGAAAGGCGATACGAAGAAGACTGATACCAGTAGGAGTGAGAGAAAGGAACAATCAACCCACCCACGAGTATGGAAAACATGATGACCGGAAAGATAGACAATTTCAGAAACCATAAAAGTTACAGACACCACTGAATCATGCGAACTAATAAGTTGGATTCTCATTTACTGAGACAGTCAACAGAAGGCACATCACGTTTATGGAAGCCTGAAGTGAGTGAATTCCTCTCAGGGCTTACGGGCATCAAACGTGGTCCCATGAGGTTAAGCTCATCACAAAAGGATACTGTTTTGCAGAGTGGCGGAACTTTTTAATCTAGTATTATTCACTCTGGCCCACGAACTTGCAAGGCTTTTTCCGATATCAATCAGCAGCTGAACGGTGTTTTCTTATGCACTCAGATTACAGGACTGACAGGCAATTCTTTGTCTCTGAAGTTCACATCAGAGTGAGCGGAAATACATCTTATCACATGCGGTTTTACGCATAACATGCCATTTGGAATTCATATATCCTGAGCTACGGGGTA
Source organism: Clonorchis sinensis (assembly GCA_003604175.2). Lineage (NCBI taxonomy): Eukaryota > Metazoa > Platyhelminthes > Trematoda > Opisthorchiida > Opisthorchiidae > Clonorchis > Clonorchis sinensis. The sequence goes on from CM030370.1 coordinate 8,292,256, forward strand.
GACGAGATGCAACAAAACCAATAAATGCTCAGTCAGTCCCTGAAGTAGGTAACAATGACCATCATTAAAAAGAAATTTAGCTGAACTTAGTTGAGTCTCCCGTCAAAACCAAATTAGTATGCAAATGAGAGTATTTGGCGTCTAATTTTGGTTCATGTAGAACGTAAAGGTGACGGAACCTCGGAGACTGAGCTTACCCAATGAACTCCTATAAAGCCAAACCGGCTGTGGGCCAGTTCTCAGCAACCTTGTGAGTAGTGTGTTACGTCTGGGCAACGACGAATTTTCGCTGGGGTCAGTCATTGCAATTCTTAATCTGGTCACTTGCTGTTCACATGGAGGATGTGAAAAAATGAAGTTCAGGGAGATATCTCTTTTTTCTTTTGATAGACAGTCAAATAAAACCACTAGATCAGGCAAATTAAGATCCAAACGTTGTGGAAAGGATTGCTAATCATATATTAATCAATCGACCTTTCTGACTGGACGGAAGTCAAACCAACTAATTGACAATGAGTCTGCATTGTATAAAATCGTTGCCGCATTTGCACGTGATGAAGTAAAAGAAAGTGAAGTGACTCATAGTTGAGGCCACCCGAGAGGCGGAGACAATCATCCGCCATACATACAATCTATCCTAGTTTGACAGGCTTGCTCGATGGCACATAGCAGTTTACAATCTTAATTACTCCAGAAGGTCCAGGAAACTTTGTTGTCAGAAAACCAACCTGATCCCAGCTGCTTACTCAGTAGTCCCCATTTGAGTTTTTGTGCTTTGCGTCCAGTCAGGATCACTGTCATGTGAGAAAACACTGAGCGCTGATTGAATAAGCAGAGACAAGACAACGAATGAACGATAGACCTCAGACTGCTTAGAATGTTGACTAACCAATGAAAAAATATTCTAGTACATTGAAAATAAATAAGTATGAATAAAGCACAGGTGTGGAACATTATAGAGTTTGGAATAAATGAACGTTAACCCCAGTCCGGAAAATCCGAATAGCATAAGCATTTGCAACAACAGAAAGCGCAAGAGAATTCCAAGAGCGGGAAGTCCTGGAGACAGGAGGAAAATAGATCTGTTCGCAAAACGGAACTGAAATTTGAGGAATATAGGAGGGGCCGGACGACTGAAAGACTGTGAGCGTAAGACGGATAAGTTGAGTGAAGCAGCAGTTAAGTGGTGGCAGCATAAGATAGCGCGTATGCCTAACCACCGTTTGCCGAAGAGAGTGCTGTTTTCTATGCCCAATTCAGAGTGGCGGAAGTAGAGAGGTGGCCAACCCTTGACCTGACAGAGGGATATGAAAGAACTCACGAAACGTTTGGGTGCTGTCGGTGCTACTCGCCTTCCAGGATGGGGACCGCGTGATCCTCACTGCGTCTGGTTGGAGACGTTGCAAGATAGGGTTGCCAACCGATGTCGGTGACGACCTTGTTGCCAGTTTCTATCCAGATTGCCTGAATGAGTGTTTGGAGGTGTAGGCACCTCGGAATGATTGTGGTAAGGCAGCAGTAAGTCCCCTCCCCGTCCATCTTTATTCTTTTCTTCACAATAAGGTTTCCAATTAAATCATGGTTGTACGGCAGTGAAGCGTCAGTGTTGAACACATGTCATGCTGTCGATGATGATGATGATGATGATGATGATGATGATGATGATGATGATGATGATGATGATGATGATGATGATGATAACGTTCATAGGTACAGTGCCTGAGTCCTGTCAACTGCATCGAACCCAGTGGATGTGACGCTGTACTAAGGCTGGCTTGTGGAGATAGGCGAACAACCAGGGTGTCCCATACGGCCCGGTATATAGTCCAAGAGGAAACAAAGTCGCTTTACCGATGATGAGGAGATGTCCAGGAGACCATTAAGGTAGCACATTCACGAAGCCAAGGGGGAGATTTTGCTTGTCTAGTCCTAAAATTCTCATCCGTCAAACTCCCAACTACAGCAAAAATTTCATGTTCGAAAAAGATGTAAATGGAAACTCCTCAAAATGACAATTTGGTACCAAAGAGGAACAGCAAACTGATCAGGGGGATTATATAGCTTTGACTCAGACGTAGTTATTTGGGTGGGGTGTTCATTGACGTTTTTGCCTTTATTTCCGAAGGGCTCATTTGAGAGTCAAACCTGGGTGTTTGAAACCATAGTCAACGCTCCTATCTGCTCGGTCACAAGACTAGAATGATGGATTTCCAAAGCCTGATTGTGCCCAGGATGGACACTTCTGCGTTAGCTGTTTTCATCGGTACGTTACTCGTACCGTTTGGGAGGAAGGAGGAACATCGCCTCCTCAGGGGTCTTTCTCAGTGGGAGAGTTACCAGAAAGAACCATAATGCAACATTCTCCACATCAGCTTGACGCTAGAGTGACGAAGCAAATTACCTACTCAAACCAGCAAAGTGTTCAAACGAGCAAAACGTTTGGTAGCACGATACATTTCACTGCTTTTGAAAACCAACGGACGAACCCAAGTAGTGTATTACCACCTGAATATGGCAATGCCTACCTAGGGGTATTGGTCGCAACCGCGGCTCTAATGCCAGAAATATGGTGTTGGTTTGCTGAAGAAAAAAAGCCAGAGCATAATTGTAGCTGGTTGCGGGATTTGTTTGAACAGTTCGCCCTCTGTCCTGGCACAATTATTCTGGTGAGTCCACATCTACAGAGTACGTATTAAACTCGAGTTTTGCTCTTACTAAAGGTCATTAGCAGTGCATTATATCCTAGGCTGCACCGGGGTTCGAACTTCGGACATCTGGCGTGTGAGGTGCGCAATGTAACACTACACCATCAGCACACGCTGGACACATTTGAACAGGCAAAATTGTTCTCGCTTGAGCGAGGTGACTGTTTTGTCCTACCATGGATATGCACTACTGGTGAGCTTTAATACGAGCGAAATTCGAGTCTTCTGTGCCATGTCCCTACAGTGTAGACTCACCAGAATTACAGCACCACAACAGGAGGAGGGCTGTTCAAGAGGGAATAAAGTGAACGTGGAAACACCATAAGTTTCTGTTTGTATGACAGTTGCTACCGTTTTAATTCTGAATTACTCATCAAGCCAACGATCCTTTGTAGCCTTCGGTGCTGTGCACTTCTGTAAACCACAGAAAATCGTGACAATGCATTTCGCTGACGGGGCCTGAGGTCGGCATATCACCTCGAGTGTTCCCGTAGCTATGTTCCACGAGGGGACAGTAGCTACGTGCAAGCATGACATCAAACACACCAACTGTCCTCAGTCTGGTCGACTAGCAATGGTAGACCACATCAGCAGTTTGGGTTGGCAAAATTCACAGCAAACATACGACTAACTACAGCCTATTCTGACTACCCAAGTGTTATGCATCTTTCTACGGAGAACTTTAAGCCATTGGGGAGCACGTCAAAGAAGACTTACTAACAGACTAACAGACGATTGTTTGCGGCAGTCTGTGTTAGAAGCAACACACACACACGGATCACTATGCGGACATTCTGTGAGTTCTTGATTTCATTTCCAGTTCTCAGAGAAACATTAGAAGTGAATGTACATCATAGAATCTGCAGTCGCCATGCTTTTTGTCGCTTGTTCTTGAACTCGTTCTACAGCATCACTGGGGGCCTGACCGTAAAGTGTGCGCACGGCACGTGGTTACGGCTACACTGATGTGTAAAGCTGTCATGGGTCTCCACGGATTCCAATAATTCTCACTTTACTGATCAGGAAGTCTGATCCAAACCTCAAAAGTAGGCCGACTGTAACTGTCGAAAATGGTTACATGTGCAACTCAAATGCCCCAATCTTTTGCACTGAAAACTAACATTTACTAGCTTGTGATACAAAATATGAGCAACAGCTACTGTGATCATTTGTGAACGGTTCACTACTGGCATATACAAAGCTATTTTCTACAAAACGTAAGGCGTATCTTTGAAACATTTTTAGCCAAGTCACAATAGAAAAGAGCATTTACAGTAAATCTAAATCCTCGATTCATGTTTTACTATAGTTTACAGACTCGACTTCTCTGGGTGTAGCATCATGTGAATCGGAACCGAATAACAATCACATGGTCTTACTCTGCAAGCCGAGCAAAAGCATATCACATTTTTCAACCAGAAGAAATTCGAACTGCGTAACAGAAATTTTACCGTAGCTACCGTTTGCACGTGTCTGTGCGATGGTTAGCTTGGTACGCTTACTAAGACCTTGTTAGACCATAGCCAAAAGTCTAGGTGTTTTAACGGAATAAGACCTCACCATCGGGTTGAACGAGGTGGCCACATCTACAGCCTTTTTAATCCGCGTTTTGGACCTGAGGATGGTATGTAAACCCAGCTACCGGCCGGCTACCGACAAGCGTTTTTCTCTACTCACTGGTTGCCGCTACTAGGATCGTCTTCTAACCAAGTGAAAATGATTCAGCAGTTTGTCGCATCAGTCAAATCTGAGCATCGTCCAATCAAGACTATCAGTTGGTCCTCAAGGACAGTCATCTATTGTGGAAGAATTCGGGTTCACTGTCGGACAATGCATAAATCTTACCTGATGTGATCAGAAGTGACCTTAGGCAGTCGTATTGGTACTCCTGCGCCTGCAGACCACAAAGGATAGAAACTTTGTATGCACACCTTAGAATGGAAGCCACATTGCATTTTGACTCCCCTCCCAGTTGCCGGGTCAGTATTGGAATATTCATTAATGAGCTCACGGTCCTTATACCGCTAACCGTGGGAGTACGGACTCGAGGAGTTATTCGTTTCCTGAACAACCTGGCTTGACCGTAAGACGCCAACATCCACCAGTTGAGGACAATGCTACCAAAACTCGAGTAACCAATGCTTATGAAACAAGCAAAAACAGTGACAGTGGAGTCATATATAAGTAGAAACTGCAAAGGGTTTTAATTGGAAATACGCTCCAAATATACAGCTGTCTTTGCATAGTTCTAATCAAACTAGCCAACGAACTGTCTCAGCCGTTTTGGGGTGACCACAGGTCATTTTCCAAGCTTTTTCCAATTTCCAACTGTTGAATATAGCTTAGACAGATTTCGGAAGCCTAAACAGTATGCAGTGTTATGTGTGAAATGACGGTTTTTTAGTTGGATGCAATTTCATACGGTTCCTGAAAGTTCCTGTGTCAGGTTGGTCAAAAGTGTGCGGACAAAGAGAGCAATTTTTATCACTGTAACCGCAAGTATCATGCAACGAAAGCTCGGTTGTGTTTGGTCCCCCTCTGATGCAACCTTTATGCTTGAAGGATGCTTCAGCAGCAAAGCTTTGTCAAGACACATGTCGATAAGAGTTGGCCTAGTGAACTTCCTATAAATAATCCCGCGATTTCTCCGAACTGAGTCATTTTTACACAATTGGGTAGCCATTTAGGTGGGCTTTCAGCTTTCTGAGGATTTTTAGCACAGAATGCAATCAATCTTATTCGGTCAGGTCTCCGAAGCCGGATCTAAGACGTCCTAATGTTAATTAGGCTGGTTTCATCCAACTTTCGTTGATAAAATGGCGAAACAAAGCCATACATGATGAACGGCCTTACAACTCTATGGCTTTGGAAGTATAAGCAATTCTTTGGATAAGCATGCAATTACTGCTGATAGATCCGTGGCGCAAGCATCACTAGAAAACTGACCAAGGTCATCCGGTCCTTCGGCATGGGCTTCGCGTCCAAAATGTGCAACACTATGCCGTGGGACGTAAGTCTGATTCTGAGAATTCAAGAGGTGATACCGGAGGTTATGGAACACCATATGTATCTGGAAGATGCATTAGCTATTACAGCAGAATGACAGACTAAGTAAACGGACGAATCTTGAAGGCTAGAATTGCTTTTGTCAAGTTGCGCCACTTGTGTCATCAATAAGGCATACGACTGGGTCTGAAATGACACATGTATCAGACTACAGTGCGGACTGTATTGCTGTGCGCCTGCGACACTTGGCCACTTCGGGCGGAGGACCTGAGGCACCTTCAAGCCTTTGGCTACCAAATGTCTGAATCGAATGAAACCAACGAATTCGGAATGAGGTGATCAGTAGAGGGGTTTTGGGTCAGGTAGACAGTACTTCACTCAAAGAATACATCATACACTACAAACTGAGGTGGCTGAGTCATGCGTTATGCACGACGAGACGAGCTCTGTTTTCAGTGTCCAATTCGGAGTTTGGTAAAATACAACATGAAGCAATGGAATGCCAGATGTTACGGAAATTTCGGGTGCAGTTAGTGCTGTTCGCCTTTCAGCATAGGGTGCACGTGACCCTTTCTGTTCTTGGCTGGAGACGAACTATACGGGAGCTAGCCGATGCCAGCGGCGCTTATGCTGTCAGTTTCTATCCACATTGGCCGATTGCGTGTATGAGGTATAGGCACCTCGGCTGCTTGTGGTAGGCTAGACCTAGGTGCCCTCCCTACCCCATTTTCTCTGTTTCCATCATAAGGCATGAAATAAGTGACCGATATTCCGCATTAGTTTATTCTTTAATCTGACCGTTCAGTTAATCTGAGGCTTAGTCAGAAGGGGAGGATATTCAGCAGATTTGTCCAAACAGTTCGACTGAAACATGGAATTAGTGACAGACTACCTCAGCGATCGAATCACTGTACTGGACCCGGTGCATTATCCTTTACTAACTCTGCATCCTAAATCAATCATACTGTCGGACCATAAAAATTCTAAACATTTTGTTCATGACAGAATGACCTTTGTGTACTTCAGCCGGTCGCACTTGGGACAGCTGTTACAATGCAAATTGTACAGGTATGTTAATTGTTTGTGTGTGCGTGACGTAATCATATTGTACCAGCGTTTTGCGTCAGGCTGTCTGTCTGGTAGCTTGTGTCATCGTGCCGTACAAATGGGGCAAACATTGTTTATCTGCGCATCTGTACCGAGGTACCATCAAAACTTGAGTCGCTCAGTATTATCACCTCAATGTGTGACTAAAAACGTTTGACGTATCGGCCTGGGGATATTGTGGCCTGGGACATCCCGCTCCACGAATATTTCGAACAATGAGCCTCCTGTCGTCAACATAAGTAGCCCTTGACATTCAGGACACTTAAAGAACCCACTTTCTCGCTTTGCATTCACGCTACCCTCGTTTGAACATCCTCTTCCTGTCCTGGTACAATTATTCTCGTGGTTGCTTGCCAAAGAGAGGAAGTGCTGGACTCAAGTTTCCCGCTCATCACAGTTCATTCGCTTTGTACATCGAAATCGAACCCCTGACGTCGTGAATTGTCACGTCTGAGCAGGCGAACGTGTTCACACTTGGGCAATATAGGGCTTCCAAATGAGGCGGATGCTTGAAACCGGCTGGACGATTTCTATATCACTGTAGTTGGTTGAGGGATTTGTGGAATTTGCATTCACACCGCACTTCACGATCTCAAAATGTTTGATGTGAGTCGTCTACATCCAGCACGCTTGTACTCACCGCAAAAAGACGCGAATTTGATCAAATACGAGTGAGTGGTTTATTATAAACAAGCATCATTTGTGGACTAATGGAGTTCGAATCATACACCTCCCATCAGGTAACTCATTTCAAGCTTATAGAAGCTGAGGAGGCAAATCCAGTTTGGACAGCCAAGTAATTTGATAAGATTTACGAAAGGGATTGAACACAAACCTTCGAGTTGAAAGCCCAACACTGTTGCAATGATGGCACAAATCAGAATGCAAGAATCGATCTGGTTGATACAGGGAGCTAGGTGACCAACGTTTGGTCAGTTAGATTAAGGGTTAGGGTCGTGCTTGATAAGTGACAGTGAAGTGACAATGCCACAATGACAGTACGAAGTCATGGTCATTCCCCCCAGATTTAGCTAGCAATAGCATTTAGCCACATGCATTTGTCTTGGTGGACACCAACTTTCAGGCGCCCTAAAGATAAGCTTCCTGATCTGGCAGTTTTTAGCACAGTTCTCAACCAATATATGTGGTTGAATAATGACTGTGAGGGTTGAAGTGAATGAGGAGTAAACCTCGGGGACTGAGGTATCCGTGGGTCGAAATGTGTGTTCAGAACAATGAATATCCAAGGAATTTTATCAAAAGAAGATTGAAGAAGAAGACATCTCAATAACAGCAACAGTGGGAAAAAGTGACGAGACGGGTAGTTCTATCTTACATCAGGAATGTATCTGGACCAACAACCAAATTAGTAGTTCGAAAAGGAATCCTCATAGTCCACAAACTCAATGTCACTTTACGGAAACTGATCTCAAGACCGAAGAACAACCAAGACGAAACCAAGAGAAACAATGTGGTATACCAAATTCTCTGCAAGAAGTTATGCGTCGGGCAAACTGGGAGGAAATTATGCACACGAATAAAAGAACACAATGTGGCCATCAGGAGACATGATGATATCCATACATGAAGACCAAGATCACAAATTCAATCTGAAAAAAACGCGAAAATCTTGGCATACGGAGGCAAAAAACACGAAAGGGTATTTCTGGAAGCATGGTACTCCACGATGGATTCGATAAGCCGACGAATTGAATTAGATCAAATTTACGCACCACTACGTGCGAAGGACTAATAGCTCAACCGGAATACTCAAGGAGAACCGAATATCGGTTAACATACCAATAAACAAGAACGCCTTGGAGGTCACAAACTGGAACCCAGAGGCGTCAGGGACAGGGGTCACTTCAGCACCGACCAGAGTACGACAGCAGGGGAGGACAAGCGCAAAGGTCATGTGGTCCTCGATCAATCAGGACACAGGATAACAGAGCAACCAATGGAACCGTCCGAAGGAACAACTAATCATGAACGAAGGTTAGCCGGGGCTAGCAGCACATATGTTGGCACCTTAACACTACACGCCCTAACAACGCACTGACGATGTCACCTCAATTGGTGACGAAACGTTTGCAATCAAATTGCTCGGTTCGGCTCAGCGAACAAACTAACGACCTTGTACGCTACCTGAGCTATCAACATTCTCCTGAGCGTTCACGCCATGTTCAACGTAGCTAACTGAAAATGTCTAGATTCGACTGACGAATGAATGCACCCTTCCACTCAACATTTGTTTACCTTAGGCGACCGAACAACTTTAGTGCAACAACTTCCATTTAGTATTTACACAAAGTACGCATTCTACGGCACTACGCTTTGTGATGTACAAAACGATGATGGATTGATTAATATCCTAGTGAACCAGATGTTTTCGGAGCTTTTATTTTCATCCGGGTGTTTCAGACAGATGTGCTGGCGGTGAAATGGAAATTTCCTGATTTCTATGAAGCAAATTATTCAGAAGTTCGATAGCCTTGGATAACCATGACCTGTATCCACTTGAATCGACAATCATGGGCCACAAGCTGGGCATGGTGACAGCTTTGGAGCTGCTATCACCTGTCCGGTTCTGTCAGGTTTATATATATATATATATATATATATATATATATATATAGTGGTCCATCACACGGAGGTCACCTCAAGTTAATATTACCAGGCCCCTGTCCTATGAGATTTGGCTTTTGGGGGACTACTCCTGAACTCCCTACAAGGATCCAGGTGCCCCAGAGGTGCCATTTTTCTTTCCATCAGAGACCAAGATGCATAACTCACGTGTTGGTTATTCCTACATTCGAACATTAATTAAGTACATGACTAAGTGTAGAACTGTAACATCCTTGAGCTGCCTAGCTGCCATGCATCCCGAAGGAGGCACGAGGGCTGGGATACTGCCGGGTCGCCCAAGCCTAGACAGGGGAAGTCGAGATGTAGAGGTCGGGTTAGAATCACGGACCTTCCGGTTTTCGCACTCTAACCACTGAGCCATCTCGCCCCCATAAGTTAGATTGCAACGTGATTGAAATCTCCAGACATGACTTTCTGCTGCGTGAACCTCATGTACTACAGTAAGCCCTCAAAGATTGACTCCTGCAAAGTGAGCTTACTGCCCTAAAGGAAGCACAGCTGCATTGAAGACTCGGTGATCAGTTGCACTAGCTTCTGCCTTCGTTCATTTGAAGCTTTCCTTCTGCGGTCTAAGTCAATTAGTGCCATATCATCTGCAGGTGTCCGTAGAAGTTAACTCACATGTAGTAAGCCTTTACACTGAATTTATCTTTTCCTAAAATCAGTTACGGATCTGGCCGGGGATGTGAAGCCACACAGCGCGGCTGCAGTCTCAGATAAACAAGCGCAGGCTCGCCTGTCCTGATTGGTTGTTGGTGAACAAGGCTGAAGATAATGGACCAACATTACATCCATTCCCTCTCCGCTTTTGCTGTTCTTTGCACATCAGGGGCTTTTAAAAGAGAATGGTGTGACTTTACCGTTATTCAACAGTAAGGTTGCTGTCAATGATGATTCAAGCCAGGTGGGTTGGACTCCACTGCCGGAGTGATCATCGGACTGACGCTTGATGGCCTCGCTTTTACCTATTAAGACTCTGATCCGTCGGCAAGCTCCTTGATAGGTTGAAAGGTGGTGGGTTTATGGTCAACGTCCCCATAAATTAAGCAGTTGAGATGACATCATCTTCATTCAAAGCAATATTGATACGGACGCTGTAGCATGGCATTTCAGTAGGTAACACGCAGGTAATTCTGTGGAACGTTGAGCTGATAGGCGTGTGCAGAGGTTATTGCGATCAGGGATTCACTAGGCCATCAGAATATGCAAAGTAGGAGCTTCGTAATCCGCGAAACCGTTGTGATACTTGTTTGTCATGCAACCAGACGGAGGGAACCGTCTGGGTGTATTCAGATTGGATGTGGTGACCGTGCAGTGGAAGTGGTTCTCCATGAGCAGTAAGCTTCATGACAATTTCTGTAGGTAGAAAGGAGAAATACTCATGAACCGAAAACCAGCAAGCAAGGTAAACTGAATATACGATATTTACACAGAGACTACAGTGGTACTGGCGTCGTATGCTGCAATACTACTGAGTTTTCAATGGATAAGTCCGGCGTTTACGGTTCTGTCAAACAGACAACAGAATGCTCTGTATTTCTGAGGTAGCTCACACCCGACCCAAGATGACTGACACATTTGTCTCGTCTCCATCTTTTGTCAACTATTTTTAACGAAAAGTGCACAACCCGATTTAGAAATTACCTGCTGGTAACACTAGGGTCATTGACAGGGTGGTCATTCAATCAACAAAGCCAGGTACCCGATCAGCTACTACCGACAACCCAATCACCAAGCAATCGTCTCCTTGCCGTTCGAGTGATAGCAGCGCACCGGAAGCGCACTTATCCAACTGCACATAGTGCAAAATATGACTGCGAAGAAATATCGAAGACTTCCGCTTACGATCTGAAACTTTATGTATGTATCTCAGGACGAGAGCTACGTTGGCGTCACACCCATCTAGATTAACGATTCGTACTCTGCGGTGTTGAAGACTCACTAAATCATCATTGACAGGAACATCGGTCTGCTATGAATTCGGAGAACCATGTTCGATTACCGCACGAGCAAAAAGAATTATTTCTGCATCGTGCCTTTAGAGAGGGGTGTTGATGAAACCAGCAGATCAGCTTCCGAGATCAAAGGCCTAGTGTCTTATGGTCTATTCACTTCTCGTGTTCCAAACATTTTGTTGTGCACATCTGCGCTTTGTTCCATCTATATGCTGGGTGTCGGACTATAGGTCCTGCTTCCACCACTTTCGTGAATAATTCATTGGTCAGACTATCCAGACGGACTAACGATTCCCAGTACGAGTTCTTCCGAAGCATAATTGATTCAACAAAGATCCTATGGCAGTGAAAAGATGGGATTATCCCAAGATTCCAACGAGATTCGCATCTGCCAACCACAGGCCGACTGCCGAAAAGTACTGCAGCTTACCGTTAATGGTCATGGGGGCGAGATGGCCCAAGTGGTTAGTGCGCGGATTTACTGACCGGAAGGTGTGGTTCGAACCCGACCTCTGCATCTCGACTTCCCCTGCCTAGGCTTGGGGAACCTGGCAGTATCCCAGCCCTCGTGCTTCGTTCGGGTGGCATGACAGTTAACAGTCAAATTAGGACTGTGTTGCACGAGAGAAACATTAATCCTTACTAAATTTTAAAGCGGACACACAAGACATTCCATGTTACTAACCTCTCGTTGATAGACTAAATATGGGTTAGGCTTGTCACCTGCACAACGCTTGCAGGGATTCAGCACGCATCCGGTTTAGAGAATTATCTGCCCACAAGAAAAGAACTGTTATCCAGATCACCGAGTGATCCCCATCTAATTGACCTGGATCACGTATTGGACGGATATACTGCCACGGTGAACCAGTTGCGCAAGTAAACTAGGGTGATCGGCTGAATGATTCGGGCCGTTTAACCGCTGCGGAGTCCCACAAGAGTATGCTAGGTCCTCTACTTCCTCCGACGACCTAACCCAACTCCCGTTATCCAGAATTGACTGACGACAAACTATACATCTACCCTGATGGCGTCGTAACCCACAAACTTGTATGGTGGTTAAGCACCAGTGTTGTGGCGAATGATAACCAAACCTAGAAACGCCATACAAATGGTTGGTTCATGATAAACCTCCATTCGGTGCAAGAATTGACACGCTCATTCTCCCTCCCCTGGATCGACAGTCCCAGTGAGGAAAGGACTTTGTACTATTGAAGTGTCAAGGCACTTGTAACTCAGCGGCGCATAACGGCTGTAGCCAACGGTCCCATACTCACACCAAACTAGAATGGATAGTGAGACCGCGAAGGAAGACTTCAGATATTGCAGTCTACCGGGATACTCCCCATTAGCTCTTCATCCGTGCACACCTTCAAAATGATGTACTCAAGCAACGACGCTCGCGTTGGACGAAATGAGGATTGCTTAGTGAGACCTTGGCAAAACCAAAGTCAGGGTGGATCAACCACACAAAGTGTGCTGTGGTCCACGACTAAGTTCGAATACCTGGTCCACTCTCCCGTAAGCCATGTTTCCACGACCGTTCCATATGCACATGGAGAATCAGTCCACGGACAGTAGCAAAGTGTGGCATTGCTGATCTGCCGGGACCAAATTAATAGGCAAACACCTACTGCCACAAAGCCATCCGAGGTCCGCGAAAAAAATGCGCAAGCATGACCGGAAACCCATTCGACAAACTAAAAAGGACTTCCACGTTCAGTGAAAATACCCGTCCACCAGGCAACTTTAGCGGCAAAGCGCAGTTTCTACGACTTTTGACCCCGTTAAAATTTGGGAAAACCCACAGGTACTAATCTAATGGATTCTCGGTGCATGCTTGCCGGAGTTGGCTCAAGTGAGACCGCCAGGGCAAGGAGAGCGCGAACCAAGCTAAGGAGAAATCGCTCAGCTGTACCTTTTCGATACACAGCTGTCAAGCCACTCGAAGGAAGCACGAGAGCCAGAACACTGCCAGGCTGTCCAGGCCCAAACAGAAGTCGAGTCCGAACCATGGACTTCCAGATCACAAAACCCGCGCTCTAACCACTAAGTTAGCTCGCCCCAAGCAAAGAACACTTCATCCCGAACGCGCTGCCGAGTTGCGGGAATCCCGATGCTCAAACACAAGAACGCGAATAAGGAGTTGGGAATTGAAAGCCAGGAAATTATCGGGAGGATTCAACACAACTGCTGTGTCCATCATTTTACGCAGCACCGATGTTCTTTCTAACGCCGAGAAGTGAGCGCAGCCAACGTCCGGACACTTTAAAACAATCTACGTGATCCTGCGAACAGCCTTAGCGGCAAAAAACGGGTCGCGCAACCAGCATGCGGAAGCACTGAATATCTGCGTTGACTCGGGTTAGCACGAGGCCAACCGTGAGCTGGCGGCGCGAACGCCACAGCAGCGCACCAACGGCCTAACCGACTGGCGATCATCCCACCCAAACTTACCAAAGCTTGGACTGTGATACACAGCAATGGAACAGTATAACGCAGTCAAAGTTGGTAAGAACGGTGGGAGGTTTCGACGCTTAATTAGGTGGCCTGTGTCCCAAGCAGGGCTGTGATACAGGACGGCACTGCCTCACAGTCCTTTGGGACGCGCACCACCTAACGCAGTGGTGGACGTGCGTCCTTCGCCCCGTTCATCAATACTGGCTGTGACAAAGTTGCATTGCCTACAACCAATATTGACTGCGGTGTGAAAGATCGGAAATGATGACTCATGGTCCACGCCGGAAAAGACGGGGTAGGGAGATGGAAACTCATCATCTCACTACCATCGTCTTTCACAGCGCGGATACCATAAAAAATAAAACGGAACAAGACATACCACGAAATGTACAGCGACGCACGCGTGGGACAACCGTGAACCGAACGCCGCGGGCACGGACAAATAAAATGACTGAGGAAAACATTGATCACTTGCGAAAATATCTTTGATGCACCTAAACAAAAATGCCTTAAGTCATTCATGTTCTTGTGAATGTATAGAGTTGCACAAGTAAATCTTTGCTAGAAATATTAGGGACGTTTTACGCAGTGGTCGTTTACCTTCGCGCAACTTGGTTGTACTTTTATAGTTAGGCAAAGCGCGCCGTTTGAAATCTCAGGTTTCGGTGACCGGCAGGAATGAGCCGAAGACTAGCACGTTTTCGATATCGAGGCATGTAAAAGTGGTAAGTTTCGATTTTTCCGAGGTGAATGTGTTCGCTTAGCTGATGAGCGCAACTTTCCGGGATAATTATGACTGAAATTTCAAGGGCGACCAATAATTCTCATCTTTCATGGAGCAGAGTAGGCCTAAAAATAAACTGAGTGACAGCGGCATTGGAAGACAGTAAAAAAATTCAGAGAGGCCGTTGACATCGCTCATACAACCCCCTGGCCACCTGTAGAAGCAAGAGTGTACATATAACGAAGCGCGGTACGTTCGAAATTGGTTTCGTTTTTCCCTCGTGCTAATTCGTGAAAGAATTCTTTCACTATTCAAACTATTTACAGAGTTTATACGTGTTATTTGTTGAATTTTCTCACACCAACATAACATTTACGTTATAATCCCTGTTACTTTGCACCCAGTTTCTACTCTGCATCTAGTCGCACTCATGTCACTAGTCAATGCAGGCTGCTCTCTGCAGTCATCGATGGTCCACAACAGATGTGGGCGAAATGGCTGTCCATCGAACGTGAGACGGGGTATGCAATGCCACACCTGCAAGGCCTGGTGGCACTTTAAATGCACGGGTTTACAGGACGACCAGGTAAGCCAACTGGCTAACTCTCCTGACCCGTTTGTATGCGCCAGCTGCCTCTACATTAAGGGTGCAATGCATTCCCCAACTAGGGAAAAAGCCATAAAAAACAAGACCAATTCCTCACTACCGAATCACACAGACCAGTGTAAGTGCTCCTCGTTAATCGATGTACTCGCGACGAAACTCGAGCTTCTCTCTAAAGCTCTGACAGACGCAAACACTAAAAATGCAGCGATCTGGACGAAAGTTGACAAGGAACTTTCCTCGCTGAACGAGTACCTTGCACTATCCACCCCTGGTCTGCTGGCTGCGAAAAAGGTTATCCAGCTCTCCGATGCGGCAATAAAGACCGCCACGGCGTCTCTAGTGGACAGACGCGTAAGGGAGAGCAGACTGATAATCTGGGGGTCATTCTCTAGAAAAGTCACGCCAACGAAGCAGGCACAATCGCTCCTTGGCAGTGTCCTCTCAAAGCCTGACCACGAATCGCTTCACGCAGACTGGTTACGCCAGAAGGGAAGCAAGCGAACACTCGGGCTTCTCGTTACCCTTTCCTCGCCGTCGGCCGTACAGAAGGTTTTGGGTCGGGCTGTCAGCGTCCAAAAGGCAAATCCAACGATCAGGCGTCTATCTGAGGATCGCCCTCTAGACGCACGGAAGCCAGGCCACAGCAGTTCTAGGGAAGAGATGCGGAAAAAGCTTCCGGATGGCGCCAATTCGGCCGATCCCAAACTTAAGGCCAAACCGATTGTAGTTATAGCCCCTTGTGCTCCTGAAAGCACGCCGAGGCAAACGACCGCGACTCCGGACAGCAGTTTCTACTCAACCACCGCGGACCCCTCGAATTCTATAGGCAGTGACGCTCTGGAGGAGGCAAGCCTCACGTGGACGGAGCGCCCAAAGTACGTACAGTTATCAGCACTTCTTTCCGTAACAGACGTCAAAGGTGCAACAGTGAACTCCACACCCAAGCTACAACCGAGCTGGATTGGGTCAGACGAGCGGAGTCAAGTGGTGAAGCCTACCGGCAAACCAACCACATGCGCTGACGTCGACATCGGGGAATGCTGCGAGAACCGTACATCCACTGAGGCTGTGAAATTGCCAATCTCTAGCTCCACTCCGTCTAAAGTAGCCTCTTTGATTGTGGACACAACTCTTGCCCAGGACCATGACAATCAAAGCCACAAGCCTGACCACGGCGAGCCGAACAGTCCCTCATACACCCAGTTGGCCACGCTGATCGCGGGTGACTCGGATGACCACACAGGCGCGAAAGAAAGGCGACTGCGGCCAAACAAGCCATATACAACTCGCCAAATCAGAAAACTGCTGGCTGGCTTCAAGGTGCAGTCCTCTGAGAAAACCAGC
Source organism: Clonorchis sinensis (assembly GCA_003604175.2). NCBI lineage: Eukaryota > Metazoa > Platyhelminthes > Trematoda > Opisthorchiida > Opisthorchiidae > Clonorchis > Clonorchis sinensis. Next base: position 8,308,810 of record CM030370.1, read on the forward strand.
CTCATGGGAGCACCACCAAAAGAACTACCCGGTGCTGCCACCCAGCGCTCAAAGCATCACAGAGGCACCTTTCCGACCAAATCGCGCCAAAATGCCCAAGAAGCCAAACAGACGCGAGATCGCCCATTGAGCAACAGCGAACCTGGCCGTCCAGAAGAAGTTAAAGAAAGGGCTACAAGTAGCAATGGTCGAAATTTTCGCCCACGGGGAAAAAAACTTCGTCCACCAAAACTAATAGGCCCGCGCAAACCGGGCTCCCACAGGGCGAAAAAAACCCTGCAAATGAAAAGCAACCCACGAAACCACCAATCGAGGGAGCAGACAAATATGCCTCAGAGGTCCCTTCGGAGCCCTCGACTCAAACCCGACGTGCAGCTATTAAGCCTGCTAACCTCCCTGGTTACACAACTCTCGGCTCCTCACCTTCGGAGGCAGCAGAGACAGTGTTGAAATGCTTGTCCACAAACTGTCTTAGCCTCTTCAACAAACTTTGTGATATTAAACAGTCAGTTTGTCTTGAACAGCCGTCCATTATCGCACTCACAGAGACCTGGCTCACACCAGATGTCTCTGACGCGGAGATCTCAATAGACGGCTACTCTATTTTTCGAGCTGACTCAAAACGAGGGAGAGCTGGTGGGGTTGCTTTATACTTACATGCGGCCCTGCCAATCCCGATTGTCCTCTCTGATACCACTCCTGCACCTTTTTGTGATGCACTGTGGCTTCAAGTCCCGCTGCGCGGGTCCGATTCTCTCCTTCTCGGTGTGGTCTACCGTAGCCCCTCGAGTCCTCCGGAAGATGACCACTTCCTCATACGAACCCTTGGGCAACTCTCCTCCAGCTACCACTTCACTCATCTCCTGCTGGTAGGTGACTTCAACGCTCCAAAGGCCCCCTGGACGGAGCTCCAGTGCGTCGGATCAAGTGGACCCTTTGCAGCGGCGTTGACCGAAGTCGTTCAACAGAGCGCTTGGACTCAACATGTCGTTGCACCCACCAGATACCGCGCGGGCCAACAACCGTCCCTCCTGGATTTGGTCATCACCAACGAAAGACATTTCGTTGATCAGGTGACAATTAACGCTCCACTGGGACATAGCGACCACTGTGTGCTCACCTTTGATTTCATCTGCTATTGGGCCAGAAATCCCGAACCCCAAACGTGGATTCGAAACTTCTGCCGTGCAGACTTTTCGGGAATGCGCATCTTTCTTAACCAAGTTAAACTGGGGCCAGCCTCAGTGGAAGACTTATATAGGACTATTGTCCAGAAAGTTCACGAGGCTGACGCGATGTTCGTCCCAAAAAAACCAGCACGCAGTCGGACGAGCCGTAAACTACCCAAAAGGATCCGGCGTCTTCTGGAAAAGAGGTCACAACTATTTCTCAAAAAGTTGACTACAGGAGACACAGAAGATGAGCTGGCATTTCGTAAAATGCGGAACCGCTGTAAATCGGAAATCCGCCAATGGAACATACGAAAACAAGCCACCATTCTAGACCTCGCCCGGAAGAACAGAAATGTGCTGTTCAAATACATGCGGCATCGCCGAAGAAACAAGCCATCCGCGTTCTCCCTGAGGGACAGGAACGGGGAACCCACGAGTGACCCAATAGTGGTATCTGAGTTCTACAGAGATCACTATGCAGGTCTGTATTCAGTCCCAGCGTCCTCGTCACATCCAACGTTGTCAAGGCGTACCTACGAACGGCCTCTAACCGACTTGGTATTCACGGTGGAGGACATTCGTCAACTCCTGCACAAGATCAACCCATTCTGCGCGTTGGGGCCCGACGAAGTCCACCCAAGGATCCTGAAGGAAACGTCGTACACACTGGCAACTCATTTCCATCTGCTGTTTCGTCAGTCGCTTGACGAAGGCCACCTTCCCTCTGTTTGGAAGGAAGCGATTGTCACGCCAATCTACAAAACTGGTGACCGACTATCGCCTGGCAGCTACAGGCCTATAAGCCTCACTAGCGTGCCATGCAAGGTGATGGAACGCATTCTGAAGCGAGCCATTCTAGATCACCTTACTTCCAACAACTTGATTTCTCAAGCTCAACACGGATTTCTCCCAAACCGTTCCTGCGTGACGAACATGCTCGTATTTATGGACAGCTTAACCCAAGCCAAGGACGAGGGACTCATATCGGATGCCATATTTTTCGACTTTTCAAAAGCATTTGATCGAGTCCCACACGTCCCTCTGCTCCACAAACTCGAGTCTTACGGGATTCAAGGGAAAATCCTACACTGGATCAAGGCATTCCTATCAGACAGATCATTCCGAGTGAAAGTAGGCTCGACCTACTCTTCTGCGGCGCCGGTCTCCATTGGAGTTCCTCAGGGCTCCGTTTTGGGACCTTTGCTGTTTCTGATATACGTCAATGACCTTCCAGATGTTCTTTCAAGTCCATGTCTACTTTTTGCGGACGACTTGAAATCGTGGAGTTCCAATGCCAGTGCCCTCCAAATTGATGTGGACGCCGCAAAGCAGTGGTCGTTGGACTGGCACCTTCCTCTGAATGACGAAAAGTGCGTCCATATGTCATTTGGAGGAGACTCAGCGAACTCCTTTGTCATGCATGGTGAGAAAGGACCAGAAGACATCACGAGGATAGATGCCAAAAAAGATTTGGGTATCTGGCTCTCTCCAAACCTGTCCTTCTCACTGCACCTTGAGAAATCGGCTCAGAAGGCATTCGCTGTTCTACGGATGATTCGGCGTACCTTCTCTCGTATTACTCGCACGGACTTCCAAATACTCTATGGGGCCTATGTCAGACCGCTCCTTGAATATGCCAACCCGGTTGTCTACTCAGGACGCACGAAAGACGTAATCCTCATTGAGCGTGTCCAGCGAGCTGCTACGAAAATGGTTGCCGGTCTCAAGTCCATGGACTACGAAACGCGTCTCGTGGTGCTCGACCTCTTTCCCTTGGAGTATCGTCGCCTCCGAGGGGACTTAATTCTTACTTACGCCCTGTTTGAACAAGGCTTGGCCAACAGGTTTTTCACCGTTGACCCAGCAAACACACGGCGGGGACACGGTAAGAAGATTTTTAAGCTCAGAGCGCACACCTTCATTAGGCAAACTTTTTTCTCATTTCGGGTAGTTGTTGCGTGGAATAACCTTCCTGATACGGTTGTCCACGCTCCCTCTAGAACTCAGTTCAAAACACTGTTAGACACTTATTTACGCGAGTCCTCGCGCTGGCAAACATACTGCCCCGCGCTGAGAACTTAAAGAGCAGTGCTACACCCTTTTTCACTTGTGCCTTTCAGGTGAACGACAGCTGCTGAACGACAAGAACAAAACCGACCCGGGAAACTTGGGCAAAAGCCTCGCTCCTGTGTATCAATCCGTGAATCCGTGAATCCCTATGTCCTTTGTGCGACAAGAAGGTGAGTGCGGGCGCTTTGTTCCCGTCATATGAATACACTACATAAATGGGCACACCCACAACCTGTGCATCGGACTTGTGCCCCTCGAAAGCTGCATAGATGTCACCATGTCCAGCACACATGATCCAGTATTGGTGTTTTCTAGTTTTCCTTCTTTGGTAAAGTAAGCAGCTCCCGCTGCCGAGTGAACTTGGTGTGTTAAAATGTCAACTTGGGGGATGGCACTGATGTGGAGCACAGCATAACCCGGTTAACCAGGTGGATTCGCGTCTTTGTGTGTGAACGAGCAGCTTGATCACCGTAGGTTCATGGGTCAACACCTGTATCTGAGGTTTGATAGGTACGTATATGAGAGGGAGGCCGGATTATTGTAGTCAGCGATTGGAAATTGTTCGGTGCTGCTCGCATTTTTGGGGTACGCGGCCAAAAACGGGGGCATCAGTGGAACATAACCAATAATGGTGATAGACGACGATATTGGCAGTAATTTATAGGAAATTTTTCGAAAGCGTTGATCTAGGCTTTGCTTCAGGTGTGAAATTTCCTGGTACTTACTCTCGACTTAGGAAGAATATTTCAGAAGGGGATCATAATCAATGGAAAATTACAAAGGGACCCAGTTGCACAACAACCTGAAAGATCTCGCTTTTTGTCCACGGACCTTGATGTTCTGGGCCAGAATGAAAAAGTGGTTAAAAGTGGCCCCGAAGACATTATGCAAGGCAGCCGAATGAATGCTTACGTCTTAGGATGAAGTCGCTGTTCTGAGTAGGACGGGTGGTCGAGGCTTAGAAGGAACCCAGTCGCTCTTGGCTGAACATTTTCTAACACTAGCCAAGCCAGATGAAACAGGGAAACCTTAAAACATTGGTGATGTCTCTCTCCATCAATCTACAGGAGGTGCCGGAGTTAGTCGGATGCTACAACACTGGATCGCGGGGTCCATCTTTGCAAGTAGGGTAAATGATAGCCCGTTTTGAGGAATTAATAACAATATAGAGCTTGAGTAGTGAGTGAGAAATGTTTCAGAGGGTATTTTGGAAGGTCAGCTAGAATAACGATAATGTGCCAACTCACTTTGGAACATGTTGTCAAGAGCGCCTTTTGGCTCTTGCCGGGGCCGAACGACCGATATCTGGCATAGCCTTCAATTGGCATTTGGGTTGTTAGGCTACCAGGGGGCTGCAGGCTACAATGATTGGAACACCTTTCGCTAGTTGGTCGTAAGTCTAGAGTTTATAAGCTATCACTGAGATGGTACTTGATCCAAAAATGCTCAAAGATGAATACTTTGAGCCTAAAATTAATAGGCGGTTTCAAAGGGTCCAACATAAACGTGTAAAAATATGAGTAGGACCAAGCATGGCGCTACTGAGGGTGAGGGCAAGCCGGCGTCTCTAGAGTTTCACTGATTCCATGATTCCGAGATTCCTGATACCATTTATCCGCCTTGCTAATCCCTCCACTTCATCATCCCCACTTACGCTTTTTCTTACGCTGGTTATAAACCCAATACTCCAAGGCCACGAGGCTTCAGTGGTGGTTTTAGGTTTTAGTTAAGATTGACCGGCTGGTTTACACAACTCCGCTGCTTCACCAGTTGTTTTGGTTCCGCAACTTGCAGTTTTCTTGTCACATGTCAAACACGATACCTCTAGTTTTGCCCCCTCGTTCTGATGTTGCCTCCACCTTCAAATTCTAACGTCTACACCGGATAATACCCACCCATTATGTCGCTATCCTTTTCCGCGGAATCCACTGTACCCACAAACCCCGCCAGTGATGCTTTTATTCTTACTGTAAAATTATGGTTATGCCTGACGGCAGGCCACACACCGGTTGGGAATAAACATTATTGTTATTATTTACAGAGACGACGCGGCCACGGTTCCATAGTCCCAGACGGTCGGACAAAGGTGACCTAAATGCAAAATGCTCTCACAAGTTTTAGACTGCGGCCTTTGCGGTTACAAAACATAGATAGTGGAAAAAACCAAAGGCGAAAGGGCGGTGGTGCGGCGATCGGAGCCGATTCGGTTTTGATTGAAGTTCGCGGACCAACTAGTGGCCTGAATTCACAGGGTGCAACGTTAGTCGGATAATATCAAGTGTGCTCATTAAGTGACATAAAGTCTGGCCTACAGATGTCTGTCCCATTACATCAGGCATCATAGAGCCCGCGGATATAACAGGACGGATCCGTGCGGAAATAGAGCGTCGCAGTGATGGCAAGACTGTTCGTCTTATCCTGCCAGCGATGAATACAGCGGATGGGGATGTCAAATTCAATGACCAACTGCATATAATCCTTTGAGAATGCGGTCAAAATAGAAACTGAATTTTGCCGCCCAACGCCACTGCTTATAAACAAATGAATGACAGTATCGCGTAACCGCACCGACCCAACTATATAACCCCAGAAATCGGCCTCTGTCGCAAGGTACACAGCGCAGCCAGACTCCTACCAGGAGCAGCGACATAATCACGGCTTTTTAGATAACTGACGCAACAGTTTTCTCCAGTTCGTTTCGGGGATCTTTAATTAGCATGAAAACGACACAACCCAAACCCATGTAAATGTGCAATCCAAAACTCGTATGATTACTGAAGGCATCTGGTGAAATGCGTGCGACGTCTGTCCATATTAGATCATTCGTTTTTGTGCAACTGTCGGTAGCAGCGGCTTATCGTTTATACAACTTGTTGTCTGAAGGTGCTCAATGTTTAATTCTTGTAGTTCACGTCATAGGAAGATCCTTGCCAAAAGGCTGTATAGGCTAGTTAAACGAGGTTTATTTTTTAAACCACCTGCTTTACGCTTATTGATGTTCAGCAGCCGTAAGATTTTCTAAGATTACACGCAGCATCATCGGGTGAGTGCAAAATTGAGTGCACTGCATGTAAAAATTCACCGGACTCCGACAAACGTTCAAGAAGGGTTTGCACCGACATGAAGAGGCTGCGCGCGTGGTTCGGAAACAAAAAGTATCATGTAAAACGAGTGTTGACAATGTGGTGAAATACTGGCAGCTCGAGCGCATTAGTTGGTATTTGATTAGGTGGCTGTTGATCTGTTCGCCGAGCTTGGCAACTGATTTGCAAACGTTTGGTCACCATTCGAGGAGACATCTTTAATGCGCCGTTGAAGATGTGCACTGTTAAATAAAACCTTACCCGACTTTTAGCCACTCAATCATTAATAATAGTGGGGTTATCCTCCAACGTATTATTATTATTGTTTTAGCAACCTTACAAGGGTTAAAATATGAGCATGTCTATTCTTCCTGATGACCTGGGTTATCTATGAAATGCTGAGCACTCACTGTGTCATTATTTGTTGGATCACTGTAACTTGCCCGAAGGTCGGACGTGTTCACACGATCTAGCCCGATGAGTTATTGGTATGAGACTGGAAACCCTGTCACATTTTCCAACCATCGACTTAATTAGCAGGCATAGCCTTAGTTTTAATTTCCGCCGTGTCCTAATAATTAGGCCGCTATTAGTCTGATATGCGGGGCCTGTGGTCTGGGAAAGCAAGGTTTGTGTCTCCTAAAAGGATAGTCGCGCCAAAAAAACTGGCTAAAGCCTGAGAATCTACCCACGCTACTGTTGGTTGATTTGAAGGAATTATAAGTGTGAGTGACCGGTGAACGCTCCTGGATTTTTTAGTCAATAGGATTCCAAAAGAAACTGACAATCAGCCGACTGTTCAGACAAAAAAACGACGGAAGTCGGTAAACGTCGGTAGAAGTTCATACCCCAGGCGGCAAATAAAAATCCGAAAAGTAAAACTTTGCCGCTTATAGGTAAAATACAAAGAATTATGCAAAGATTGAAGTTCGGTGAAGGCAAATACTTTATCACAAGATAAGCATGCTGTATGTATTAGATCAAGTGCCTTCGGCTTCAGCCACACGGCATAAAGTGCAAAGTAATTTTGAGCTATAACGTGAAGGTAACTTGCCTTAATTTGTGTCAGTTTTCAGTCAAATACGCCAGTTTTGCTCATGTCCTCGCCGTCTCCTGCATGACAGGAAAATTTATTTCGTCGTTTGCGGGGTGTAACATGCATTATGCGGCGCTCTGACTAAGTCAGGTTGAGTGTACAAAGTAAGCACAGAAAGGTCTGATCCAACGTACTTAAAATTCTTCGCAGATTGTCGAAATAATAAGACACTGAAGACTGGTTAGTACACAGACAGCGCACAAATAATCACAGTCCGATGTAGTTCCGCTTAAACTATCTGTTATGGAAGGAAAATAAAAACGACTGCCTCCCAAATAGTGGTAAACTGTCACATCACACCGGATAAAACCTCTTTGAAAAGCAGCCAAAAGAAAACTTGTCCAAGTCTCATAACCTAAGTGTAAAGCTACTGAAATAACTTATGTTCACCGAACTCCGCTTTATTCCACCAAGCTGGCAATAGACACATCCAGTTACTCAACCTCTTTGGAGGATGGCACACGGTATTTCAGTCTCCAGCTACATGCAGTACGATTCCAGACGTAGGTGTGTTTGCAAATCCACGCGCTGCACTGTATTCTTTTCTCCTTGTATTCTGTCAAGTAACATTAACCCGGTTGTTCTCAACTTGCTGGTGAGAAACAGCTGTTCACTTCTTGCACAGCCTCCCGCCAGAAACGTAAGAGCAGTAAGGAGAAATTTCTGACAGTGTGATACCAACCCGATGTTCTACCCTTGAAGAAACTTACTAAATCTTGGTACCTCATGATGGTTGAAAGAAGTGACTAGGTCAACACCAAAAAAACGGACTCTAAAAACTCAGTGTTGCACTACTCTTCGCTGATTAGCCGGCAGAAGCCCAAACGACACCTCTATGGAGAGCTAAAAAGACAATATTTTATACCAACAAGTATTTTTAGACGCTCTGATATTTATTGCATTTAATCACCCTCCATCTTTCCCTACTCATCCAGGCACCTTCAACACTTCAGCCTTTCAGTGTTAGTATCATTAGTAGTAGTAGTAGTGTCTCATACCGCAAAGCATTCTTTCCCAACTCCACTCTGTGTTTTGCCATGCTGTCCTATAATCGTACCCCGTGGCCCACTGAACAAAATTTCTTCGAAAGCCATCATGACACACGACCATCCCGCGGAAAACCGGAACAACATCCATGCAAAATAAGCGCTTCGGGCCTAGACATCAAGTTCAAGATAACTCAGTAGCTTCGGTGCGGACTCACTGGTTTGTGGTTAAACCTCACTGCAGTATCCCGACTGCTCTTGTCTAGGCTTGAAAAGCCTTTCAGCTTTCGTGATTTCCTCGGTTGGAATGGCGAATCTACATCGTAAAGGCGCTGGAGCTGAACAGTTATAAGTAATAATGATGCGTTTATTTCCCAACTTGTTAAGAGCATGTTAGCATCAGTATCAGCCACCAACTATTAACTACTGTCCATAACTTTGTAATGCTGTCTGCTGTGAACCCTTCGCACCCGGCTACAGCTGGAAAACTACCCAAATCTCTTGTTCAGGTGTACCTGACACATATGCGCCAATCTAAAGTTTGTTAGTTCGCCCCACCTAAGCAGGTCTTATTTAAGTAACCGCCGTTACCAAATTACCGTTACGCAACTTCATCCCTTTATATCCGCCCAAACAATTTTATGGATAAACAACCAGAAACCGAGCCGTCCCTGGTGCATTCTAACTGATAACTTGGGGGTTTGCTGTTTTCCACTGCCCAACGAAGAAGTGTCCGTCAACTTGCGTCCAAACAGCACACACAGATACGGTCGCACTTGCCCCGTGCTTATCCTATCCCTGGCTAACGAATCGCCCATTATTCCCTAAATACACCCAGAGCCAATGTAGCCAAAAGACCAGTGTAGCCAAAAGATCAATGTAGCCAACACCCTTGCCCCTAAAGGCGGTTTGACAGCACTGAGGCTGGTCTCAGCCGTTTGGTAGTGCTGGCGTACACGTGGTCGGTAATGTGGCGGAATATTGTAGTTCAGGTGGGTTCACTGGCCACTGATTTAATGGTTGTTGATCCGCTCGCCCGGCAAGAAAAATGACTTGCAGACTTTTCATCACCATCTGAAAAGACTCACCCATCTGCGCAATGATGATAATTCGTCGTATGGTGACGAAAATTTGCAGGCCAATTTTTAACCTCGGTGATCAGATCGACTACTTGACCAGAACATACATACCACTGTCTTTTCCGATAAGCGTACCCCCCTTTTCTCAATACCCCAGCGGATTCCCAGATCAAGGTGATCAGGTAAATATTATAACTCTTGTGTGTAAGTTAAAATTTGGACGGGCTTTCTTTCAAGCCATACAGTCTATTGCACGTCTTCTGATCCCGGGTGCAGCAAATGCTCCTTGGTCTCTTTTAAACCACCGGTCTTTATTGGTACACTTCATTTGACACCCTGGCACAAAGAATGTCACTATCAGATTTTAGCGTACTTGGTCTGATTCCATTTGGGTGAATAAAAATTGCTGTATTACCGGGATGTAGTGCTTGTTTCCATGTGCAAATCAAGTGGCTCAAAAAGCCAAGAGCCTTCCTGTGTTGCCCACTACTAATGTACTTTGAGAAGAAAAACTTTGTTGCAAGCTTGCTGACACCATCATCTTTCTTATTTTTGCCTGAGATTTCAAGCGGTTCAGACCAAAGCTGCGGCGACAGCTTGGCAAAAGGACACTGCGAATCTATAATTTCCTCTACTCGAGGTTCTTTTTGCACTACCCAGTCAATCAGATCAAGTATTTCAGCCGGAAGCATCCACCATTTCCTCAAGAACACCCGTTTAACCAATCCTCATCGGCCCATACAAGAACAGCACCCCAGGGGCTCATAAGCTCAAAGTACAGTGCCAGAAATCTTGTTTTTCAGCCAACAACTCATGATAACTCAGGAGTTGCCGCGGCTTATGCACACAAACTACGTTTTGTTGGCTCTTCAAGGTAACTTGGAACTTTGAATGGAGTATCCGTCACGTGAAAGGCGTCATTGCATGCCGAAGAGCCAAGGAGTAGTTTGCAGCTGCAGTTTCCTTATCGCGGAGCATCAGCGGTGCACCCGCCACCAAACCCCAGGGAGGTTCTAACCAGCGACCTCCCGGCAAGTAGATTGATAACGCGAGCACGATCGGAGGTTGAGGGTCGCAAATCCATGACTAACTGCAAATTTTCGTTGAATCTTTGAGGACAAATCAAAACCAGCGGCTTCAGGCGAGGATGTTGTACGGAAGGTAGCAAATAGGAATATGGTAAAGGTGCCACAAACTCGGGCGCTGCAAACAAATCATGCAAGTGGGGCGCAGTGGTTTCAGAATTTCCCGTGAGAAAACAGCCGGCGGGCCGATTTATCTACACTTTCCTTTCTGTAAGTTTGAAACAAAAACGGGAGACTTATCTCGCAGTTTTAATATACAATACGGCCCACTTTCGACAATCCGCCTGAAGTACACTAGAATGCGGCTGTTGCATTCCAACATGCAAGGCGGCAGCGATGCGAAGCCGAGGAGAACAAAAGTTCAGCCATCGAACAACAGCCACAGGTCGCTCAAAATCACCCACCTAGGACGCAACATTTCGTTAGCAAAGAAACAGGAACAAAGTAAAACTTGGATACCAGCAGCCACTCTTCTAGAATGTGTTGCACAAGTCTGAACATGGATAGCCATGGTGGTTTTTCCAATCAGTGTAGACGGTGGAAATTGATCTACCCATTCCCCGTTCGTATGCTCCCTACAAGCTGGGGAGTGAAACTGCTATTTCTACCATAAGGTGTCATTATACAGTGCTTGTTTTTAGGACATTGAAGGTTAGTGCCCCACGCCGGTAAGCACGCCACTCATCACCTGAGGCGTATCACCTAAGGGATAAAAGTCAATGGAGGATATATGCCGGTTTTAAACCTTCAACCCCAATGGAAGGCGACGTGGCAGTTACCGGTTGAAGTGCATCATAGCTAACAAACATTATTTTAAAAGCCCGCTTGTGGTAAGGGTTGATTTTGCGGAGGCTCTGTCTATCACAGAAGCGGGCAACATTAAGTTCATAGGCTGCCTCTGGAGACTTCAGTTAAACGGCGAAACTCACCCACGTGTGAACAGCGTGAGCATTCTGTACGCTATCGTTTGTTGTTGCCAGTGTAAAGCAAGCGACGTTGGATGGTTAACGTACCCTTTTGCTTGGCGGCTAATGATCTTTATTCCAGACACCAGGGGGAGGTTAAACCTCAGTGCCGTAATTTTCGGACACCCATCTAAAATCCAAGTTTGTAGTTAGTTTCTGGGTTGAATTTCTAGGTGCTCAGTATAATAATAATAATGTTTATTCCCAAATTTTGGGTGACATACCGTCTGGCATGATCATACGTTTACAGTCAGAATGGAGCATGACTGGGGGATTTGCGGGTAGTGCGGATTGCGCGAAAAGAGGACAATGTCATAAACAGTGGGAAATATCCGATGAAATAATAATAGGTTGCTTTCCCAACTTGTAGGGAACAATGGTCATGAGGTCCGACTAGTTCAAAGACATGAACATGGCATGAACCAAAACTGAAAACCATTGCTGGCCATGAGTGACCTTGGGCGCTTGAGCAAATGGCTGGAGTTACAACGAGCAAAAGTGGAGATGGAGATAGAATAATTCGAATAAGGAGCACATGGCGAGTTTTGTCTCAAAAATGTGGCTTAATCTGAAATTAAGCAAACTCACTGTTGTAGGGAAGTCAGTTGCAGCAGATAGGTTGGATGGGGACGTGGTGGTAATGCATAGGGCGAACCAAACATCGTATACGGATAGGAACTTGTGGAAGAGGCAAGCCAAAATTGTGGCAGAAAACCAGGCTAGCCAAATTTGGGCGAAAATTCATCGGGTACGAAAGAACTCGTCCCAGAGACGGGGCCGGTTGAAAAATTTGCTCGAAGTTGCGACTACAGGCTCGATTGGGCGAGGGGTTGCGGTCGAGATTTTGAAGAGAATAGTTGCGGGAGTGCCATCACACTGGGTATGACAGTGCCATGCCATCATTGCACTGACATGCTTCGGTTTATGGACAGCCCCGTAACGGTCGTCAAGGGTGCCGCGATCGGAGAAGGGATACGCAGTTCCGTGGCAGCTGGATCTGGGTGAGACGGGGATTGACACAGAGAGTCAGACGGATGCAGGGTCACAGATAATTTCCCTTTCGTTGGAGGACCGTGTGAGTGTAGACCGGGGACCAGCCAGTTTGAATGAATAACAGTCCTGCGGGGCGTTTGGGCAACTGCAGTAGAGGTTTGAAGCTTGGGAAGAGGGGCAACAATGAAGAAGTAGAATGAAAGCAGTAGCGTGTGGCGAGTGTCAGGAGGCATATGATACAACGGTGTCAACAGAAAAAAAATTTAAAAGGGGATGACAGCAAGCTAAATGGACCCAGGGGAGGTGGCAACCTTTGTTGATCTAGAAACCAAGTACTAGTTGGGCCAGAGTAGGTGCATAGTTTTAGGATAGTTAGGATATGGTTATACGAGACCATTCGACGAAGGATGGCCTTTCCGAGAGTTCGTCCAAATAGCAAGTGTAAAAGTGCAACCGACAAACCTTGCGTTTGATTACGACTTGCTGCATGCAGAGGTGGCAAGAGGGTGCACCAACTTTAGAAGCATCTCCTTGGACCCTGATTTGCAACACACTTCAATCGCAAACGTAGTGAAGGGTGTAGGAATGTTTGATCACACTCAACTGTGCTGTTGACCGGAAACTGAGCGGCTTCTACCTGATATGCGAAGATGCATAATGGTCGTCCCCCACCGTCGGTTTAATTTGGCGTCACTGTGTTAGGCACACAGGGGCATCCGTTATATTGGTCGCTCTGTCTATTACGTAAGACAGAAGCAGACATACTCTTTGCGTTTGCCAAGATGACGCCCGAATCCTTTATCGTTTTGCGATGATGTGGGCAGTGGTCAGAAGCTTACGATAGTAGCTTTAAACCTTGGGAAAATGGCGCCAATGTCTCTGTTGTAATAGGAAATGCTGCGGAATATTGAAGAAGATTATGATGCTAATATTAGGAGAAGATGCGGTGCTGGAACCGATGCTCGATGTAGATTGGTTGACGTATCCAACCAAGGTGTGTCTTTGATTTGTCCGTAAATTGCAAAAGACGCATCCGTCCAGGTGACGTGATGTTCGGTTTCCGGGAGCGGCTGGCTTCCAGAAGCTCTCACTAACTAATCAAAAGAAAACTTGTACAAAGTGACCAAGCCAACACATTTCTTGTGGCATCTTCCCCGTTCATTTTGGCGAAAGCCGGGACCTGGTTAAATGCAGGATTATGAATGACCCTTCTGAACGCAGCAGGGATTTGCAATTGATGAAAGTTTACATGAAAAACTGGCGTTTCAGTGCATTTGTTGCAAAAATTTCTTTTTTCCATCAGTTTGGCACATCCTGCTTTTGACGTGTGCCATCATCCATCTTGGTCTTAAACACCAGCATTAGAGAAGTTGACGGTGGCTAGTCGGCGCAACCCCACTAATAAGGAGTAAGTATTCAGAATAGCACGAAGTTAGCGGCTACTGAAGCAATTTTGACCGATTTTGATCTTCTATGAATAGTACGTGAGCCGTCCATTGGATGGTAGACATCAAGTAGATTTGTCCTTATCAACACAACACGGTTATAAGTCGGCTATTGAAGGGTTATTTAACACACTAGCTCTCACCCAATTGTCATGAAATTCCGTTGACAGACGTTTCACATCACCGTTTCTTAGCACATAAAGTGTTGGCATAAAACAAAAACGTAGCATCCCAATTAATTTCCAGAAACCCGTTTTAACAATTTTTGTTTATCCGAATCGGTGCTCCATTAAGTGGCCGAGGCCACCAAGCATTAAAGTGCCGCAGGCCATCGTTGCTTCCTTCGCTTATTTGAAAATTTATAACAAATTTGTTTGCAACCGCGTGTATTTCGCTAAGTTCGTGCAATTTGGGTTCAAATAGAACATAAGGTTGACAGATACTCGGGGAGTGTGACTACCTGATGGGTCCCAAGAAGGGCGAAACCGGTCGTGGGCTGTCGAAGAATTTTCAGCAACCTTATGAGTAACGCATTACGTTTATACATGTATCGTAATATCTTGAATATCGTACCAGCTGATACATGAAGCAGCCGAGTGCAACACGTTCAGTCGCTTAGAAACGTCATAAACGAGAAGTTCAGCTGGATTCCAGGCGAGTCTCGCGCACCACATAATTTGTGCTGACGTTCTCACAACTCACCAGCTGCTAGGTAGGTATCATTGAATTTCAGGCGCTGGCATACTCTGTTGGTAAAACGCTAACAGTCTGAAATTTCTGCTGAGGCCTATTGGCATTCGGACTAATTCAGGGAGGCCAAGCGGCGTAACAGTTTCTGTTTGGGCGTACCATTTTAGCCGCCGGGATTTGGTTGCTGGCACAAGCCGGATCAACGTTTGAAAACACGATACTGCTTAAGGGACTGGGAGTTAGGTCTTGAATATGTGGAACCAGGTAGCGGTTGGAATGGGTGACGATTTCGTCATGGTCGTCAAAAATCCACACTAGTCTTCGTGACCCTGGGTAACGGTGAATTCAATGGATTTTTGAAGGATGAACGATGCCGAGTTGTAGCGCTTGCTTGTATTTGGCTTTGATCACACGCAGCTTATTGAGCGCAAGTAGG
Organism: Clonorchis sinensis; assembly: GCA_003604175.2. Classification (NCBI taxonomy): domain Eukaryota; kingdom Metazoa; phylum Platyhelminthes; class Trematoda; order Opisthorchiida; family Opisthorchiidae; genus Clonorchis; species Clonorchis sinensis. The sequence goes on from CM030370.1 coordinate 8,323,910, forward strand.
TGTGTTCTGCACCGAAGCGGTGGGGCAGGAGTAGTAACATGGTAAGGTACGTTTGTTATGACCAGCAGTAGTTCATTTGAAGGGTGAGTGAACTAGGTGTTAAATCTGACAGACACGTCCGGTAGGGCGGAGCTTTGGCTAAGGCAAGGGGCATCAGATAACTCCCGGGAAGTTCAAGTTTGTTTGTCGGTCAGTCAACCTTTGTGAGCGTGTGTCGACTTGCGCGTCAAAGTGTAAGAAGAGATCAATGCTCAGTATAGCCAACGAGACATCGGCCACCACCGAAACTCAGAAAACCTCGCGGCAGAATTCTAGGCTGGTGTTAAGGAAACGGCGACCAAAAAGCAGGGTTATTAGCCGCCTTGAATACGTGGTTGCTGGTGGATTTATTGCCGTATCTGAGGGACCTGCAGCGACCTCGGACCCAGCACCGGCCAGATATTTACGTGACGAGATCATTTCTGTTCAGGGCGGGCAGATGTTGCGGAGGCTGGCGGCGAAATTCGCAAGCACATACTACGCATCTAATTTTCCCGGACAGGACAGTGACTGCGTGGTGGCAGCGAAGCACGCTGGCCGGGACAGGTTGATGATGGTTTGTATCTGCCTGAGTCACCAGGAAGAAATTGGCGTTGGGCATTATCAGGCGGCGTTTGAGAGCTGGTGACAGGGAGCTTTGACGCAAAGTGTTTATCTCCGATCATGATGTATGGACCGCGTTATCAGACATGGTGACATGAAATGGTTAGGCACGTTTTGCACAAAGCTACTGTTTCCAGTCGGGTACTGGGTTGGGTGGCACGTCTCTTGCAACCTTACGTAATCTGATGGGCAGTTTTTTCCCTGGGGGAGAGCAGTGAGTGCTCCACGAGATCTTATGCGTCCTGCATGTTCTTTTGGAGGCTCTGCAGCTATAGCACTCTACATAACAAGTCGTCTGCCTTTTACTCGCCAAAGACATATCGTATCTTGTGGAACCTCGTTGGACGTCGCTTGGCACCGAGCCGAATATTTTTCAAAGTTGTGCTAGCCTTACGTCAGTTGGTCATAGCAACCTCAGCTTTACTTTATTGATTGATATCTGCTGATGGCCGGGAGTCGGGAAGTGACGCGGTCACTTCCTCTGTGATCCGAAGTTAGACTAGTCTGTCGGTATTCTATGACTGTCGAACTCCTCCTCCTGGTGCATGGAATACAACAGCGGGTCCGTGCACAATCCATAGACCCCGCAAGCGCGATGGACGTTGCGTCAAGATTTAAGGTACCCGCGAGTTACACTACGCATCGAGTGTCTTTGATCAGTATAGTCTAAAACAGACAGCATTGAAAGCGAAAGAAAAACGTGACAGTTATTTTACAAGTTAAAAAGAATGTCATTCGGAGAAAATGAAAGGCGTCGAACTCATAAAATGCAAGCGGCAGTTAAGTCGGGCTCAACAGTTTTGGAGGCCATTTCACTGACTCCATTACAAAATAACAGTTCATTTACTGACTAGTTTCCCAAAGTTTAAGGCGGCGATTGTCAAAAGACGATTGATGGCGGACGAAAGCTTGTGCCTGACCTTTGCCTGACTTGAAGGTTCGCGGTCATAGCTCAACCCCTGCGTCTCGATTGCCATGTCTAGGTTTCGGCATCTTAGCAGGATCTTAGTCCTTGTGCCTCCATTTGGTTGCGTGGCAGCTATGCGCCAAAACGGCGCTGCGGAGAGCCATGATTTGAGGTTGAAGGTACACCTTAACTTCCACAGTGCTCCGTAGTTTTGCACTTTGCTTTTCGCGACAAGGCCATTGTGTTCTTATTGGGTCAGTCTTTTCTTGGCACTGAGGTCCTGGGGTTCGGGTTTTGTAGTCAGCTACAACAATATTATGTTTGTCAAGATACAGCGCTGCTGACACAAGTACAGGAGACCAACAGGAGTTAAACAGACTGTTCTGACCCCGCCCAAACGGTGGTGACGGATAAAGCCGCATCTGATCAAAACAACGAACGGGATCAATCTGATGAATAATTTAGGGGCCTTTTACAGTGGTAGACGTGGTGCGCCTGGAAAGCATACGGAGACAAATAACAGGCGTGGACAAGACTACTCTAGCAGCACAACACGGTCATAGGTCGGTTATAAAGCGGTTAAAAAGTCGCTGATTGAGACACTCGGTATTCGCCGAATGAAATCATTTTCTCAAAAACGACGGTGTTTTGATGGTCACCACTTCACAGTTAAGAATGTTCATGCCTAATCGGTTATCCTGCAAATTCCCACTATCGCTGCTTTGTTTAGGTGAGCGAATCCTCCGGGTCATCTGTTACGTCTAACTGGAAAAAATGGGTACAATTGTAGTACGATATGGCGGCATGAGGTCAAACGTAAATAGCCTACAATGGGTGGAATTGGAAAGTAGTTATGAAGCTGCGGTAATGGAAGTTTCAGAGCCAACACTGTACTATTGGACGCACTAGTTGGACCGCCAGTTGGAAATAAATATTATTATTATCATATTTGACGGAGTTTCACGCCCGGAACCAAATTTGGCCTTGTACCTGCAGGTCGACTAGACGAAAGAAGAATCCTGTGTTTTCTGACCACGTGAATAGCTGTTCCGAGTAAGCACCCCTACAGAAACAATCATTATATTCGGGAAACTCGTACTACATATCATGAACCTAAGGCTCCAGGTGATAAGGGCCTTTGGCCGCAGGTCAGATTTTTGGTACATTGCTTGATACTAGCGTGGAGGTATGAACGTCGTAGTAAACCATGCGTAGTAAACTAACCGCATGGAACCGATGTCGATCACTGCGGACAGCTGAACGAACCTAGCTGACGCACATGACTAACATGCGGCTAGTGTTGCGCGATGCTTAGCCGTCAGATGCTCGTCACGCCAAAACCCTAACCTGTGGGACAAACCTTGTTACAGAGGTGCAGCATTTTGTTCCACGTATACTCACACCAAAAAGCACCATAATCTACCTTAGCTTTGCTGGAATTTGGTTCACTCAATTTTATCTCATTTCTTGACAATCGGCGCGCCCTTCAGTTTTAATGTTGCAGCGCTACGGTTTTAGATATGGCCAGCAAAACCGACGGAAAATCGAAGGATCCGAGGAAGTTAGTAATTTGAGCGCGTTTGCTAATTACGAACAGTACACGCAGCCCGGGCTGTTCAGCTGGTTTTTGTCCCAGGAGACAGGAGGACCACCTCGTAGTCACCCCTTATTATTTGGAACACAATGGTATGTTTTCAAAGTTCTTGTATGATAGACTTCCAGTTAGTCGGCGGCCAACGTAAGAGGAGTTGTGCACCTGAATAGCCCCCCTAAAGCATGGAACGCTGTGGTGTAATGTATAGCAGTTTGTAACCGATGGAATCGGCAAAGTCCTTACTACTCAGGATATAAACAACCACCGACGGAAGGCATATATTCCGTATGGCTCGCTTGAACAATGTCATACAGTAGGTTTTTGTTTGCCTTAATACTAGCACACAGATTCGGACAAGATCTGCAACTGCTGCGCCGCACGGGCCCACGATTAGTTTATTAACTTAGGGTCCAGTGGTTGTACATTACCCGCAAATGGGCTTAGCCTGAACAATTCGGGATGGTCTATTTTGGTAATGTGACCAACAGCCATCTGAAAAAAGCAAATGGTTGCCTGGAAAACCAAATGCAGCACTCAGGCACGCGGTGTATGCCAAACGAAAGGTGTTCGGCACGCCCAGTGGCTCATGGGGGAGTGAGTTGCTACGTTATACCAGTGCAAGCAGACCTTATTTGTCGAATGACCACGTGAATGTGTCCCCCCGTTTCGAGACACTTGGGACCAAGACCCCCAAGTCTGCACTATTGTAGTGTTGGAAGAAACAGGGTGAGGTCAATCTACCTAAAGTGCAAACGCTCCGGTTGTTTTCAGATGGTTGACGCTCGTGCCGGTAAATGTACATGCCCCTTCCACCACACGGGGCTCCCCTGCATCCATTTGTTCTCCGTATTTATAGACTTGTCAGTTGCAAACGGTACACAATATTATCAACAGATGTTTTCCTAGGTTATTTTCCCATCCATTAACGTTGGTAGTCGGAGTACGATCTACCGGGACAAGGTGTATACCTTACAATCTTTCTCAAGCCACCACCGTTAACGTTTTACGGCTAGCGTAAACAAGTGAACCAGTTGGTGGATAAACTTCAGGGGCTGAAATCAAGGAGGGCCACATCCGTCATTGAGCAGTTGATTGTTCTGGGGGAAAGTCCCGCTGCACCAAGGCTTGACGTCTGCGATTAACAACCTCCCGTCGGTGGTGGAGGATGTTACACCTCAACTCAGGTGGCGGTCTAGGGACACAGACTAGGGCTTTATGTGCTTTGTGGCCGGTCGACTAGTGGCGGTGACTGCTGCTGTGCAGCGGATCGCATATAACATCACGTCGACTGTTGTGGTGATGAACCTTGCCCGCTGGGCGGTGATGCTCCTCAGGCTTGTCCCAAAGTTGAGTCCGTACATGACCGCTTAATAATAATAACAATGTTCATTCCCAACTTGCGGGTGACATACCGTCTGGCACGATCATACGTTTACAGTCAGAATGAAGCAGACTGGGATTTACGGGTAGCGCGGATAGCGCGAAAAGAGGACAATGTCACAAACAGCGGGAACTATCCGATGAAATAATAATAAGTTTTTTCCCAACTTGTAGGGAACAATGGGCACGAGGTCCGATGAGTTCAAAGACATAGCCGGCTGGCATGAACTAAAACTGAAAACCGTTGCTGGGCATGAGTGGCCTTGGGCGGTTGGGTAAACGGCCGGAGTCACAACGAGCAGAAGTGGAGGTGGGGATGGAATAATTCGGATTGGGAGCAGATGACGAGTTTCGTCTCAAAAATGTGGTTTAATCTGAAACAAAGCAGACTCACTGGTTGCATTGCTGTAGGGAAGTCAGTTGCAGGGGATAGGTTGGATGGGGAAATGGTGCTACTACATAGGGCGAACCGAACACCGTATATGGATTTGGACTTGTGGAAGAGGCAAGCCGAAATTGTGGCAGAAAATCAGGCTAGCCAAATTTGAGCGAAAATTCATCGGGTACGAAAGAACTTGTTCCAGAGACGGGGCTGGATGAAAAATTTGCTCGTAGTTGCGACTACAGGCTCGATTGAGCGAGGGGTTGTGGTCGAGATTCTGAGGAGAATAGTTGCGGGAATGCCATCCCGCTGAGTGAGACAGTGCCATGCCATCATTGCACTGACATGCTTCGGTTTATGGACAGCCCCGTAACGGTCGTCAAGGGTGCCGCGATCGGAGAATGGATACGCAGTTCTGTGGCAGCTGGATCTGGGTGAGACGGGGATTGACACAGAGAGTCAGACGGATGCAGGGTCACAGATAATTTCCCTTTCGTTGGAGGACCGTGTGAGTGTAGACCGGGGACCAGCCAGTTTGAATGAATAACAGTCCTGCGGGGCGTTTGGGCAACTGCAGTAGAGGTTTGAAGCTTGGGAAGAGGGGCAACAATGAAGAAGTAGAATGAAAGCAGTAGCGTGTGGCGAGTGTCAGGAGGCATAGGATACAACGGTGTCAACAGAAAAAAAATTTAAAAGGGGATGACAGCAAGCTAAATGGACCCAGGGGAGGTGGCAACCTTTGTTGATCTAGAAACCAAGTACTAGTTGGGCCAGAGTAAGTGCTTAGTTTAAGTAAGGTAAGAACTTTGTCGTCGAGTTAGTTAGCAGGAAGACCAGCTGTTGGACTAATTGGAAAGACCGGCAGTATTTGGCTCACCAAAGCATCATGACATGGGGTCTCCGTTGAGCAAAAAGGGCGTAATGTGAGCAGTGACAGTAGACAAGTAAAAAACGAACAGGCAACAGCTTCCCGGATAGTGGATAATAGTCGTAGCTTAACTGAGATCTACTAAGTCAACCTAACAGGAAAGTAAGTTTAAGGATCACCAGTCGCCGAGTCACTTCTTTATTGTTAGTGCCTAGCCCCCGACTCATCCAGGAGCGCAGAGAAGGAATTTTATGGTGCTCACCTGGTCCGAATCACGGGCTCCCAGCAATGTGTGCCCCGGAAGTCTTCGTGCGTTCGTATTTTCGGCTCCGAAGAGGAGCTTGAGTTAATTGCATACTGATAGTACAAATTCTATAGTGCGCCAGTTGGAGGAAAGAGACGACGATTATTTCATGTGACTCATACGGGGCTACTCGGTTCCAGACTGTTCGTCTGCTAATGGGACATGGTGGATTTGGGGCAAGTCTCATATTTGTTGAGGCCTACTAGCAAGTAGGCTCCAAGCTATAAGAAATAAGGCAATACGAATTTGTCATTAAACAAGCCTCAGCCTCGTTACCGTTGAAATGCTCTCTTTGTAGAATATTGCCTACAGTTTGTCAGCCATCTGCCTAATGGTGATATTGTGATAACCCAACTTATATAATAATGATGTCTATTCCCAACGAGTGGGTGGCATAACGTGAGACATGATCACATGATTACAGTCAGAATAAAGCACGACTGGATGGGATTAGCGGGTACTGGGGATTGCGCTAAAGACAGGGCAGTCATAAAGAGTGGGCAATAGATTTGGTCACGCCTAAACCGGCGCGGGAAATGAAACAAAATTACCAGGAGTTTATAATAATAATATGTTTATTTCCCAACCTGTAGGGGGAAGGCCGATTGAGGCATGATGGGGTCGTTACAATCTAAACGCGGCAGGGAAATACACAACGAAGGGAAGTTAAAACCGAAGAGGCATGTTTATTACACGAAGAGTCACCGCATTTATGGGAACCGAAAAAAACGAGGACAGAGGGCGTGAGGTACGGCTAGTTCAAAGGTGAAGCCGGCTGACATGAACTAAAACTGAAAACCTTTGCCGATCATGAGCGGCCATGGGCGGTCGAGTAAATGGATAGGGCCACAATGGAGATGGAGATTGAAGAAGTCGATCTGGAGACAAATGACAAGTTTTATCTCAAGAGCGTGGTTTAAATTGAAATCGAGCAGACCCGTTGGTATTACTGTTGTAGGGAAGTAAAGGGTAGTTTTGATGGGGAGATAGCGCCAATGCGTAGGGTCAAACCGTGAAGGCAATTGAACCTGTAGAAAAGAAAACCCGAAATTACGACAGGAGACTATGTTGGTTAACTCCGAACGATAGGTTGAGCGGTTTCGAACGAGGCGGTTGGGGCCAGGCGAAAAATTTGTTTTTGTCGTTGCGATTACAGGCTCAAGTGGGCGAGAGGTTGCGGTGGAGATTCTGATGAAAATAGTTGCGGGAGTGCCATCAGGCTGGGTATGGCAGTGCCATGCCATCGTTGCGCTGACATACTCCGGCTTCTCGGGCAGCCCCGTAATGGCGGTCAAGGTTGCTGCAATTTGACAGGGGATACGCATTTCCATGGCAGCTGGATCTGGATTAGACAAGGAGGTTGACACAGATAGAGTCGGGTCGATGCAGAGCCACGGAAAATTTCCAGTCGATAGGAGGAGCATACGAGTGTAGACCGGGAAGAAGCCAGATTGAGTGAATGGCACTGGGCGTTTGCACAACTACGGCCGAAGTTTGGAGCTTGGGAAGAGGGGGAATGAGGAGGGAATGGGATGGGAGCAGTAGCATCTGGTGAGTGCCAGGAGGTACTCAATGGAAAAAATCCGAAAGGAGATGACAGCAAGCTAAATGAGCCCAGGAAGAGGTGGGTATGTTTGGCTAACCTAGAAACCGGGTACCAGCTGGGCCAAAGTAAGTGCTTACTTTTGGGAAGGTAAGGACTCAGCCGTCGAGGTGGGGAGGGTAGCTGTTGGACTAGTTGAGACAGGCGATTACATGGTGGGGTTACATGGCGGTAGTTTTTAGCTTAGCAAAAAATCCAATCATACGGTCGCAGTTGTGCATAGGGGGCTTTATTGTAAACAGGGACAGCAGACAACTAACAAGCGGTTGGGCAATAGCTTCAGAGAGAATGGATAAGAACCGTAATTTAATTGGAACCTACCACATCAACTCAACAAGAAGGTAAAAGTATGGGTCGCCAGTCACTGAGTCATTGCTGTCAGCTCCAAGAAACGAACGGTGCATAGCAAAACAGCCATTAGATGCTAGCTATGGCCGCCGTTAGTTAGAAAATAGTGAGGATTTTTCGTTCTTCTTCGTTTCAGGTCTGCAATAGCTCAGTGAACCCTACGCACCAAGAGGGCCATAACCTTTCCGCAGGACATACGCCCTAGTCAAAACGACTAATAAAATTCAAATTTTCATCGCGTGTAATTTGGACATTCGACTTTTCACGATAAACAGGGATGGGCGCGTGTGGTCCAGTGGATCAGGCATCGTGGACCCTAAGCCACATTTTATTCGTGTTCGTTCGCTAGGTCTGTTAAACTGTCCGCTATGATCGACGTGGTTTTCATGTGGGTAGTGGGCCGCGAATGAATTCCATTTCTAGAAAACGACGGTGTTTTGAAGGCCAGCACTTTTTAGTTAAAAAGATCTGTCAAATGGGTTATCTTGCAAATTGTCATTATGGCTGATCGGTTTCACAATTAACAATGTAGCTCCCACCCAGTCATCATGAAGTATGGTTGCTGCACTCATTCACATTACGATTTCTTACATAAAATTTTCGCATGAGACAAAACCGCGTTATCCCAAATAAAGACTTCCAACAAGTTTTCGTCTATCTGAATCAGTAGTTCAGTAAGTGGTCAAAACCGCCAAGCCCATTACCTGGGTCGCCGCAGTCTCTCCGTAGGTGCAGACCTCTGTCAGAGGAGCGGTAAGTTATATCCGCTGATGTACGTAGGGCGACTGTAGCCTTCCAAACATGGTTTGCTCATTTCTAGGTAGTCATCTAACCTGAAACTATAGCGTGCAAGAGAGATAGCTTTCACAGTTAGCAAACGTGCGCAACCTGATGCGGAACCTGTGGAGACGTATTGCAATAATGGGGGCATTTAAGCCCGATGGAGTGACCCAGTTAGCACCGATGCAGAAATTTCCGCAGATTTCTGCACTCGAGTGAAGACCCAATATGGAAATCAGAAAATTTCCTGGCACCCGTGCGCAACTGGGTGCGGAAATGGTACAGACGTGCGGTGCCAATACTGGCATAGCAGAGTAATACAAATCGGCCGACGGTTTACATTCCGTAGGGACCCGGAAATATAAGCCATTATGGTTTTTATTACTACGAGGCAAATAAAATGCATTGATGCCTCGTAAGTGTCTCGATCTCCCTTGGCTTAAAAGCTCTCCATTCGTGCAGAACGTTCTGCACACATTCCGTACAGGTTCTGCAATCAACCGCGGACGCGTGCTAACTGGGGATCTTGTCACACTTCGATGTGCTTTATGCCTGTTATGATTACGTGTACAAAAAGTGCCAGCGAGAATTTTTCATTTGAAGTAATTATCAAAAGCCCCAAGCTTCGTTCGCATTGCGTGTAGAGGATCATGGTGTACAAGAGTAAACCATAGCAACTAGCTGTTTCCGGAAACAGCATTCATTGATGAATTAACTCAGCAACACAACGCGGTTATGAGTCGGTTATACGGCGATTAAATTCGGTTACTTAACAGTGTAACTCTGACCAATTCATCATCATGTGTTGCCGCTACAACTAATTCATATTACTAGCTCATAGTACACAAAGTGTTGGCATGGCACAAAAATGCATTATTCCAAATGACTTCCAGAAACCCATTCTGATAATTATTGTTTAAATGCATCAGTGGTGCAGTAGACCGTCGTAGCCGCCAAGCCAATCTCCTGGATTTCTACCGAAAGGTAAGTCATAACTGCTGGCACATATGGTGGCCGTAGCCTTCCAAACGTGGTTTGCTTATTTTTAGGGGTCATTTAATTGGAAACTGAAGCGTGCAAGGGAGTTAGCCTTGGGACGACCACCCAATTCGATGTAAGCACGCTACTTTGATCGTGCAACACACGTGGTTAATTCACGGACACAGTATAAAAATGCTTTCACGGATTCACGGATTGATACACAGGATCGAGGCTTTCGCCCAAGTTTCCCGGGTCGGTTTTGTGCTTGTTCGGCGGTTGTCGTTCACCTGAAAGGTACAAGTGAAAAAAGGGTGTAGCACTGCTCTTTAGGTTCTCAGCGTGAAAACTCGCATAAATAAGTGTCTAATAGTTTTTTGAACTGAGTTCTAGAGAGAGCTTGAATAACCGTCTGAGGGAGATTATTCCACATGGCAACTACCCGAAATGAGAAAAAATTTTGCCTAATGAAGGTGTGCGCCCTGAGCTTAAAAATCTTCTTACCATGTCCCCGACATGCGTTTGCCGGGTCAACGGTGAAAAACCTGTTGGCCAAGCCTTGTTCAAACAGGACGTAAGTAAGAATTAAGTCCCCTCGGAGGCGACGATACTTTAGGGGGAAAGAGTTCAAGCACCGCGAGACGCGCCAACATTCTGTTCCATTACCAGTGTTGCTTGTTAGGGACCACCGTAGCTGATGCCCACACGTGACTTCAGAAGTTTACATGTCTACCCACAAGCCCTGAGGTTATACACGTTTTAATCCTTGCCAGTACAAGTGTCCACCTATTCAGTCCAGGCTACATGCTAAATCTAATGCGCAGATGGTGATGTTGGTCGCTTCCGACTTTGGAAACGAATGCGTTTTTTCCTCATATACCGTGGGATCATTGTCACCAGCAAAAAGGTGAATTCCGTTAGTTGTTCAACTGAGTGCGTTGCCGCACTCGGTTCCAGCAGATCGCTTTCACCCCGGCACATTTGTTCGACCGGAAGAACATCACACAGAACTTGACATCTAGTGGAGGAAGACGGTACGAAACTGCTTAGTCGACCGATTCCTAGAACAAGCAAAATGTTACTCAATGGTTTGCTCGCTGGGCTATCGATACTCCCTTCGGTTGCACCTCACTGTTTTTGTGGTTTGGTTGACAGTCCCCAGGCTTAATTAGAATCCCATTTTGAAAACCAACGTGTTTCGAAAATCGAATTCCTCAAATGTATTTACCACCTTCGTAATTCGTTAGTTCTTTTACAATTTGGGAGATGACTACAGAACGAAAACACTGACAGAAGCCTACCGGAGTGTGTGGCTTAACACACTGTGGCAGATTCATTGAACAGTGTCACTGCTGATTCTGAAGAGATGGAGGAAGGCTCATGGACCGGCGTTTTTAATCACCGAGTATTTATCGCAAACGGGCCAAAAACTCATTAGGTGTTACCGTTTGGCCGGGAGCGTGTGGCAATCCAACGCTGTATGCACAGAAATTTCTGGAGCAATAAATCTGGCCTGTACATTCATTTTCGTCTCGATATTGACTGTCTGTTTGGCGCACATTGTTGCCAACGCTTTCTTCCGTGCGACCTTTTTGTATTCGTTCTAGCGGCTGAACGGCTTTGATATAAGTGATATTTTCTGCTTGTGCCGACAGCATTTAAACAGCAGTACGGTGGTAGAAAGCGACCTGGGCTGCAGAAATTACGTGTGTGCTCAACGGTTTACTGAACTGTTTGAGTCGCTGGGCTGCGCGCACATGTTGGCGAACCAAAAAACGAGGCCGGCTAATCACATCAAGCTAGTCATGACAAGCCCACTAGGGGGGGGGGCAAAAAATGATGAGGAGAATACTTTTCAACCTAGCAAAATACACTCATTAGCAAAAAAAAATGGTTTTGCGAGAGACTCACATGGTACCCAGCTGAATCCTTCGTTTATGCTGTTTATAAGCACCAGACTGCCTCATGTTTCAGCTTTTAAGATATCCAAGATATCACGATACATGTGTAGAATCTAAACCAAATTTGTTTGCAAATGAGTGTATTTCGTTAAGTTCGTGCAATTTGGGTGCATAGGAGGACAAAATCTCCATATGACTTCGGTCGAAAAAGTGTTACAGTTGATAGTGACAAACTTCAGTAGAAGAGAAGGACGACCTGCAATGATATTCGAGTTCTGAATGTTGATGTTGATATCATCATTAGCCTCTTCATTATCGACAGCACTGCACCAGTGGTAATTGCTCGTGCCTACTTCGCATATAACACCGGTTCCTTTTATTATGCACTTTATTTGCATAAGTTCTGTATACCGTTAAAATGGACGACCAACCGGAATGAAACATTCACACCACTATCAAAGTTGCATTGTGGAATGTAGTTCCTTTGTCCCCAGCTATGACGGTTGTCATTCCCAGGTTCGCACTCGCGTTGATGTAGGCCGCACTCACTGTGGTGTCCGGAAGACAGTGATAAGCAGTGTGAGATAAGCCGGCAGTAAATTGATGTCATTATATTTTGGGTTCGTTCTATGGTCTGGGTGCAAAATATTTTATTTATTGAGGTGTATGCAGTGTGAAACAATAATGTAACTGCCATTTTACCAACTTCCCTTAATTTCTGGCTACCTATGGAGTACATTATGGCATGATCAATGTCTGAGTTACAGCAGATTAGGTTGAGCATTCTGAGGGTACTGGATAATCGCTACAACCTGGACAATTTCTCTTCGTTCTTCGGTCATTCAAGTATTCATCGTCGTCTGTGACAGCAATGAGCGAATGACTGTTGCTTACTGACCACACAGCACTGAGTGTTTCCATTGTGCAGTATTATGCCCGGCCAAAGTTTCCGTATTGTTTACAGGGCGCCTGCTGATCAACCAGGATCAGTACAGCACCGCACATTACTTGGTCACAAAAAAGGCTTGTTCGCATGTTGGACTTGTCATGGGCCAGCTAACCTCCCCCATTATCCATCCTGCACAGAACACACGATAACAGCACTGCATGCACTGCCAAACTCAAGTCTTCCTACCCATGACTCGAACTAGATCTTTCATGTAGTACGTGTGCTCATTCATTTGCATCCAATGTTTCCGTCTGATCATTCGCAAACGTACGACGTAAAAAACATTACCGAATGGAACATTGACACCAACCCACTATCAGCAACCGAAATCCAGCGTGAGATTTCAATTCTGAAGCGCGACAGGGCACCTGGCCCGGATGGTCTACACCCCGCGCTCTTCAAAGAAGGTGGCGTGGTCCTGGTGAACAGTCTGACAACCATACTGCAGAAGATTTGGAACGAAAACAGAATACCAGCCGAATGGAGCTCCTCGACCGTCATCCCAGTTTTCAAAAAGGGAGCAAGAACGTCATGTGAAAACCATCGTGGTATCAGTCTGGTATCCGTCGCATCTAAGGTACTCTCTGGCATTATTTTGCGCAGGTTGATGGATTATCGCGAGAGACAGACTCGTGAGAATCAAGCTGGGTTTCGCCCCGGCCGAGGATGCATCATATCTTCACCTTAAGACGAATTCTTGAACAGCGCCACTCCTTCAGACGTCCCACGTTGGTCATTTTTCTGGATTTGAAAGCTGCCTTTGATTCTGTCGATCGTCAGCAACTTTGGCAGTGTCTGGCGATCAAAGGTGTCCCTTCCAAATTTCTATCTCTTATCAAGGCACTGTATGCGGGCTCCTGTGGGCGCGTACGAGTATACGGGGCTCTCGCCTGAGTTCACCACGTCCAGTGGTGTAAGACAAGGCTGTCCACTTTCCCCTTCCTTTTCAACTTTGTTATTGACATGCTGCTCGAAATTTCTCTGCCTGCCTCTGAAACCTCGGGAGTCGAAATGCTCCCGGGACGTTCCCTCGCAGACATTGAGTATGCGGACGATATTGCTCTCCTTGGTTCAGACCCTTCCGAAATGCAGATGATCTTAAATAACCTAACTAACTCTGCCGCACGGTTTGGCATGCGCCACACCTGCAAGTGTATGCTGCTACAAGACTGGGTGGGATCAAACCCGCACCTCATGCTTGCAGGTGAGCCAATCGACGTGGTAGGTAAATTTGTTTACCTGAGCAGCTGTATAAGTTCCGGTGGACTGGCTGGAGATGAGGTCATTTCTCGAATCGGAAAGGCCAGGGCAGCTTTTGCCAACCTCCGACTGCTTTATGGATCAGAGACGTGGCCCCTACGTGCAGAGGACGTACGGAAGATATCAATGTTTGATCATCGATGTCTCCGCAGCATTGGTCAGGTCTGGTGGGAACATCGGATTAGTAATGCTGAGGTACGTCAGTTGGTCTTAGGAAGAAGGAACTCTCCCGCGATAGATGAATTACTCACGCTTCATAGGTTGCGCTGGTTGACATGTACATGCCAGAAGACCGTCTGCCCCGCAGAGCTCTTTTCGCCCAGTCCTGTGCTGAGTGGAAGCGACCGAGAGGTGGACAGTGTATGACCTGGCAACGAAGTACGAAATCACTAACCAGTAAACTTAGTCGGGCGGGCAACTGCCGCCTCCCTGGATGGGGACCCCGACTCAAATCACCAGTGGTTAACGACACTGGCAGAAGTGGCCCAATCGCGTAGTCAGTGGCGCTCGTGCATCAAAGCTATAGCCTTCAATGCGTAGCTACCAATTTCGAACAAACATACCTTCGCCTCAAGGCTTCTTTTTACGTTCCACATTCCCTTTCCGGTGATCGAAAATGTAGCAGCTGGAACCAATGTGCGTATGGTACACGGTTTATAGCTGATAAAATTGATTGATTGATTGATTGACATTACCGAAAACATGTTCTGTTGTGTTCATCAATCATTGTTATACTTTCACATGGGAATCTCCCCCCCGGTAAGCCAAGGAAATAAACGAAAGCATGTCCACCGCCAGTCTTCAAACAGTGTAGGTGTAACACGAACTAGCTGACAGTTAGCATGCCGAATTTGTTTCATGTCTAACGTATTTTATGGTGTAACTTCCGGTTTCGAAATAAACACGATGCCAATGTTGACAACACAAATCCGTGATGCCTAAATGGCAACCCAGCTACTATGTATAACCTTGTAGTCGTAAGAGGGGAATTTATTGTGCGCCTACAATTCGTATGAGAGATAACAAGAGGAGATTCTTTTCACTGGTGTGCTGTTCATCGGCCACTGTACATCCGCGAAACACTTGGTTGTATTTTCATTCCCGTTTCTTCTGCGGCAACCAGCATCCGTCCTGCAATTAAATTAAACATAAATATTATATGAGGCAGTTTGTTTAGATAATTTAGATACCAGAGAAATCCAAACTGGTTGCATGATTAAAATGAGCTGTCAACGGGAAGCAACATTGAAACACACAGGAGCACGCACTTGAGCATATTTAAGTACGCATGAACGTAAGCAAGCACAACGAAGCAGCACGTTTAAAGCAAGCATAAACACCATAAGCTGTGCATGGACGCCAGAGTGCGACAGCTGATTTTAGTCAAATGTTTGCTCGCGAAAAAAACATCAAAAGACCGTTATAATGGGGGGTGAAGAAGACAACTTCGATGGTACCAACGTGCACAATATGGACACTGCGCCCAGTTTATTTTGCGTCCTTCATTCGCCTTTGGATCTTCCAGACCGCAATCAGCACATACGTTGTCGTCTTCTAGGAATTCTTGCAAAGTTGGTTTGGCAGCTGGTCCATCGATGACTTCCGACCGAGGATGGTGCTTTGCGTCATACACTGCCACGGTCCGTCGCCCACCAATGTGGATGGCTGGAACACTTCCTCATCCGAGCTTGCAATTTCAGCAGGATATTCTGCGCGCGATGTGACAAGTCCTTCGGGGAATTCCGTCTGTTGGAGAGTGGGAGCATCCAAGTTCAGCACTGTAGCCTGCGGCAGTTGGTCGTAGTCTGCAATGCTCGTGCCCGTGGTCTGGTTGATGGGGGGCAGGAAAGCAAATGGCTGGACCTCTTGTGGACCCGCATGTTGAATCATACTGCCAAGCCATGAAACTGTCTTTTTGTATGGCTGTGAGACTTGGCCTGCTCGAGCAGATGGCCCAAGTGGTTAGAGCGCGAATTTACTGACCGGAAGGTCCGTGTTTCGAACTCGACCTCTGCCTCTCTACTTTCTCTGTCTAGGCTTGGGCAACCTGGCAATATCCCAGCCTTCCTGCAACCTTCGGGTGGCATGGAAGTTAGGCACCGAAAGGACGCTACAGCTGAACGATTTTTTTTGTTCAAGCAACGAAACTGAGACGTACGAAACTGAGATGTACGACAGTCGTCGTCTCACAACCATATCTCGTGTGGATTGGTGTCGGAGAATCCGCGACAAGGCAATTAGAAAGCGAGTTTTCTGTTGTGCAACGGGTACTTCCATTGAAGAATGTGTCCAGCACCAGAAGCTGCGTTGGTTGGGACATGTGTTGCGTATGCCTAACCATTGTTTGCTGAGAGAGTGCTGTTTCTCTGCCCAACTCAGAAGTTGAAAAGAGAGGTGACCAGTCCTTGGCATGATAGAGGGGTGTGAGTTAGATTACGAAACGTTTGGGTGCTGTCGCTGCTACTCGCCTTCCAGGGTGGGGATCACGTGATCCTCACTGCGCCTGATTGGAGACACTGCGAGTTATGACTGCCGACCGATGTCAGTGGCGATCTTGTTGTCAGTTTCTATCCAGATTGCCTGAACGGGTGTCTGGAGGTGTAGGCACCTCGGAATGATTGCGCTAAGTTCCTTCCCAATCCACCTTTATTCTTTTCACAATAAGACTTTCAAATAAGTCATGGTTGTACGGCAGTGAAGCATCGGTGTTGAACACTGATGTCATGCTGTCGATAATGATGATGCATCTGGTTTAGCCGTTGTTTGAACAAACAGATTTTTCCCACCACGTCCAAAGGGTCCATGGACTGTTGTGAAAACTCTTCGTCAATGTATGAACGTTGATGGAATGGGAGTCTACATTAACTTGCGTGCCATGTTGTGGCCCATGCTCTGATGCATAATCTCTCCTTTAATCGGTCACCCCTCCGTTATCGGTACATATTGTGATAAGGACAAGACAAATGATGCTCAAGTGTTCGTATCCGACACAGTCACCGAGTTACATACATGTACGTACGTGTACGTATGAGGTATTCCGACGTTGCAGTAGATTCTTGTTCATTTTTAAAACATTTTTAGAAACTTTTGCGGACGCATTGTGGGTCCAGCAAGAAACTCTTGACCCAGGACATATCTCCTCTGCTGAGCAGCACGACAAACAGGAGTCCGCTTATCTAAGAATAAATAGTAGCTTTATTAATCTTATCACGACGATTGCCGTAAAAAATCGCTGCCATCAGATTTCACCGACAAATCGATTCATGGATGCTTTGGTGAGGCCACTTCTTTTGTCGCACTCCACTGTGATGGTGCAGCACATGTGGGATTCACGGGCACAGTATAAAAGTGATTTCACATAACTAATGTTCTAAGTAGAGCGGGGAAGCGAAAAATGAAGCGGAAATATTTTCAGCCGAGTGTGGCGGACATTTTCCGAGACTGCATGATTTCGATCAATATCCTCTTCAATACCGTGAAACGCGACCCTCCTAAGATCAAGGGGATTACTAAGCGCTAGAGACAATGGGATAAAACTAAAAAGGGAGATGACATAACTGAATGCGCCGGTTTTCTCACGTTTAGAGCCATCAGCAACTGGAACAGGCCGCCAAAAGCAGTAGTCTCAGACGGATCATTGACGGCCCTCGTGGACTTCTGGAAGATGGCTCTTCACTTCTGCTACACCCCGTCCCGAATTTCTTCCTTCACAGGTCCAGTTATTTTTCCGTGAATTGTGGATTCTCTTCCATCGTTTTACTGACGAAGTAAGCCCTGGACTGACCTACTGGGGTTTCAGCTGGCAGCGGCAAACCTGCGGATATGAGTGTTGTGCAGCAGAAAAGAGCTCTCATATCTTGTGACTACCTACTAGCACCCTGCAACTACAGTGGAGAATGTTGAATAGACCAGTTGTTTCTCCAGTTCTCGCAGCCCCATAGGATCGCTGGGACTCACGTGTGCAAGAAACTGAACACCTATTCGGCTTGTCCTTTTTTTCCTGTGTACCAAATCATCGTCGCGAATTGTAACTGGTTTCCTCATTTTTATGGAACAATTTCGAAGTGTCGGCGGCCGTGTTACTCGCTGACGGGAATGGATGGATATGTCAGTCCTTGAAGATGGGCCTACGGAAATCTTGCTTGAAGCTTGATAAGAAGAGCGAATATATGAAAGACGAAGAGGGAGTATCGGTATTAGCCTGTTTTCGCTTACCGGTCCCGCAGTATGCAACAACCGATGGCACCACGAGGTGATCGGGATGAGTTGGCCCAGTGGTTAGAGCGCAAATTTACTGACAAGAAGGTCCGTGGTTCGAACCCGACCTCTGC
This sequence comes from Clonorchis sinensis, assembly GCA_003604175.2. NCBI lineage: Eukaryota > Metazoa > Platyhelminthes > Trematoda > Opisthorchiida > Opisthorchiidae > Clonorchis > Clonorchis sinensis. The sequence continues at coordinate 8,342,137 of CM030370.1, forward strand.
CTCTCGACTTCCCTTGTCTGGGCTTGGGCAACCTGGCAGTATCCGAGCCCTCGTGCTTCCTTCTGGTGGGATGGCAGTTAGGCATCGAAGGGATGCTACAACTAAATGATTTTTTTGGAGGATGACAGAAATCTGGTGAATTTCAAAGGCCCAGGAGGTGGAGAAGGCTTTCGCTGTAGGCAAAAGTCGCGCCCTGTTTCAACTGGTTCGATCAGCCGGTCAAATGAAGGTAGATGTCAGTGAAACAATATGCGAAAATACGGAACGGCAATTCACTCCCTCAATCGTCATCTTGGGCGGCGGGCTGAGCACTTCAAAGAACAGTTCAGTTGGTCTCCTTCAACGCAACCGCTGGAAGAACCCAGTGGGTTCGAGTGGAACATTGACACCAACTCGCTATCAGCAACCGAAATTCAGCGTGAGATATCAATCCTGAAGCACGATAGCGCACTTGGCCCGGATGGTCTGCACTCCGTGTTCTTCGAAGAAGATGGCGAGGTCCTGGTGAACGGCAGTGAAGCACCGATGTTGAGCACTGATGTCATGCATGACGATGAACAGTCTGTTAGGGGGCGAGATGGCCTAAGTGGTTAGAGCGCGAATTTACTGACCGGTCCGTGGTTCGAACCCCACCTCTGCCTCTCGACTTCCCCTGTCTAGGCTTGGGCAACCTGGTAGTATCTCAGCCCTCGTGCTTCCTTCGGGTAGCATGGCAGCTAGACACCGAAAACGTGTTACAGCTGAACGATTGATTGTTGTATTGTCAACTATACTGCAGAAGATTTAGAGCGAAAGCAGAATACCAGTCGAATGGAGCTGCTGGACCGTCATCCCAGTTTTCAAAAAGGGCGCAAGAACGTCATATGAAAACCATCGTGGTATCAGCCTGGTATCTGTCGCATCTAAGGTACTCTCCGGCATTATTTTGCGCAGATTGATGGATTATCGGGTGAGACAGATTCGTGAGAATCAAGCTGGGTTTTGCCCTGGTCGATGATGCATCGACCGTATCTTTACCTTGAGACAAATTCTTGAACAGCGCCACTCCTTCAGACGTCCCACTTTGGTCTTCTTGATTTGAAAGCTGCCTTTGATTCTGTCGATCGTCAGACAGTGTCTGACGAATTAATGTGTCCCAAATTTATATTTCTTATGGGGGTACTGTATACAAACTTCTGTGGACGCGTACGAGTATGTGGCAAGCTTCCGCCTGAGTTTACCATGTCCAGTGGTGTAAGACAAGGCTTAAAATTTCTCTACTTCTCTCTTTACTTCTCTGAAACCTCGGGAGTCGAAATACTCCCGGGACGTTCGCTTACAGGCATTAAGTATGCAGACGATATTGCTCTCTTTTGTTCAGGTCCTTACCAAATGCGGACGATTTCAGATAACCTAAGTAATTCTGCCGAAATGGTTTGGCATGCGCTTTGCACCCGTAAACTGTAAAATGCTTGTACAAGACTGGATGGGATCAAATCCATACCTCATGGGTGCAGGCGAGCCAGTCGATGTGGCAGATAAATTTGTTTACCTGGGTAGCCATATAGGTTCTGATGGACTTGCTGGAGATGAGATTATTTATCGAATCGGAAAGGCCAGGGCAGCTTTTGCCAACGTTCGACACCTATGGCTCCGACGTCACGTGAGTTCATCTGTCGAGGTTAGAGTTTACACTGCGGTGGTGTGATCCATACTACCTTATGGATAAAAAAACGTGGCCTCTATGCGCGGATGACATACGGAAAATATCAGTGTTTGACCACCGATGTGTCCGGAGCATTGGTCAGGTCTGGTGGGAACATCGGATTAGCAATACTGAGGTACGCCAGATGGTCTAAGGAAGAAGGGACTTTCCCGCGATAAATGAATTACTCACGCTTCATGGATTACGCTTGTTAGGACATGTACTTTACATGCCAGAAGACCGTCTGCCCCACAGAGCTCATTTTTCCCAGTCCTGTGCTGAGTGGAAGCGACCAAGAGGTGGACAGTGTATGACCTGGCAACCAAGTACGAAAACACTAACCAGTAAACTTAGTCGGGTCGTCGACTGCTGCCTCCCTGGATGGGGACTCCGGGACTAAACTCACTAATGGTTAATGACTGGCACCAATGGCCCAATCGCGCAGTTAATGGCGCTCGTGTATCAAAGCTATCGCCTTCACTGCGTGGCTACTCAATTCCCGAACTAACTTAACTTCCCATCGCCCCCAAGGCTTGACTGTATGTCTCACACTCCCGTTTTTCGGTGATCGAAACTGTAGTAGCTGGAACCAATGTGCCTTGGTACACGGTTTATAGCTGCTAAATTGAGTTTAATTTGAAGTATCCTCTCATATGGATCAGAGACGTGTCCGTTATGTGCGGTAGATATTCAAAGGCTCTGTGTTTGACAATCGGTGCCTCCGAAGCGTTGAACAGGCCTGATGGGAACACCGGATACTGAATGCCAGATAGTCTTGGGGAGAATTCGTCCTCCCCGGTCGATCAGTGAGTGGCACTCCACAGCTTACCCTAGTTAGTCCCGGTGGTTAAAGCGCGAAATTACTGATCGTGGAATCCGTGGTTCGGACTCAGCCTGAGCATTTCGACTGATCCTGTCTAGGTTTCGGCAACCTGGCGATGGTTGAGCACTTTTTTCGGACGGTACGGCAGCTAAACACCGGAAGGGTGTTAAAGCTGAACGAACCGTTTGACTCACAGGGCCCTCTTCACCTAGCCTTGTATCAGATAGAAGTGACCCTGAGGTGATAATATATAACTTGACACTGAGGCATCGAATACCTTGGCAGTCAACTCAGTCACTTTCGTAACTACTGTCTACCCGGATAGGGGGGTAGACAGTAGTTACCCCCGGGCGAGATAGCTCAGCGGTTAGAGCGCGAGCGTACTGACCGGAAGGTCCGTGGTTCGAACCCTGCCTCTGCCTCTCGACTTCCCCTGCCTAGGCTTGGGCAACCTGGCAGTATCCCAGCCCTCGTGCTTCCTTCGGGTGGCATGGCAGCTAGGCACCGAAAGGGTGCTACAGCTGAACGACCCGGATAGGGACCACGGGACGAGGCAAAACAATGGTTGGTGACCCTGACAGATGGCTGTTATCAAATTTCCCCACTGCCGTCAATCAGTGAATAGCTCAGAGGGAGAATAATTTCACAAGATGAAGGGAACTTCCTTCTGAGAAGTTGTCACTTGTGGAGCGGTAATACCGTGTAATAACGGTAATGTCTCAGCTCAATTCTGGGTTTGAACCTTCCAAGCTAATGCTTTCGGCAAAAAACCACTTAGGGTGCGTAGCTACCCACCCCAAATCGTCGGTGAACGAAACTGGCAGCTAGAACTACTGTGCGACAAGTACGCGGTTCTTCCAGCTGATGTTGATTCCACAAATGGGTAACTACAGTTTGGTTCCGACTCATTGGTTACGTCATCGTATATATTCCCCTGTGCAGGCCTCCGAGGCATTGAAGCTTTTACAAAGTTAGAGAGGGGTCTTGTAGCGCTCGTAATCAAATGTTTATATTTCTAACCTTTGATTTATTTCCTTTACTATTCCCAAGCCTTAAGAAGGCACCGAGTGTGCAGGTATATAGCGAGCACGGAACACCATGTCTGTTTCGTCAGCCACCGCGGGAGCTATTTCTCTCAAAGGTTCTGCCGATATATTGGTGGACTATTTTTGTAAGTTCCACATCGCATTTTCACTTGCCGACGTCATATAGTTTACGCAATCAACAGTATCCTCTATCAACGTGGCATTTATCCGGAGGCGTCATTCAAAAAGAATACAAAATATGAATTGAGCATCCTAGTTGCCGCGGATGAGGCACTCAATAAGTACTTAACTGCAGTGCTTGAGCAGCTGCGATGTAAGAACTGGAGATGAATTGACTTCACGCACTTCAGCTTGGTTACTGATGGGTGTTGTTCAACGACTTGTGTTGGTGATAAAATGTGTAAAAACTGAGGAGGTTTTGGAGCGCTGGCAGTTTAACGTAATCACGGAGGATCAAGAGGAATCGAAGTAAGATCGAACCTCAACCGTTTTTTCATTGTATCATTTCAGAAGCCCGGAAAAGAAGTCTCTCGCTTCCATCCAGGCAGAGATTTGTCATGTGATACGGCAGATTGTGGCGTCAAATACATTTTTACCAGTGCTGGACACTTCCTGTACGTTAGTGTATGATCAGTTTATCTCTTCTTGTCCGCTCTCATGGTTGTCCCGGTTAACTACAGCAGTATTGTAGAATCATCAATTGGTCGTTTCACAATAATGTTGCGTTTTAACCCATCACAAAAAAGAAAATGAGGGTGAAGACAGACTGATGGCTTTATCCTAGATCGACCTCTGACGACGTAACCGAAAACGGTAAGAAGTGGAATTCATCTTAGCGGGGTATACTCAGAACTTCAGTCAAGAGTCTGCTGGCTACTAGGAGAGAGCAGTTGCAGAGAAAGTCTGTAGTGTTGTCAGTTCTAGATTTACAGTTGGACAAAACAATGGTGAAATGGGAGTGCGTAGTTAGACCGCCACTTCTAGCTCTCCACTAAGAATATACTGTCTACGTAACTTGAAGTACGTCGAATGGTATTCGGGAGAAATAACTCACCCTCGATAGATGAACTGATCACACTGCATAGGTTGCGCTGGCTTGGCCACGTGCTCCGTATGCCAGTCGACCGACTTCCTCGAAGGGTTCTTTTCGCACAACCACGTGAAGGGTGGAAACTAGTAAGAGGCGGTCAAACATTGACTTGGGAGCGAAGTATAAAAGCCATTACCAGAAAACTCAGCTGTGCTTGTCACTGCCGTCTTCCCGGATGGGGACCCCGAGACGGGCCACATCAATGGTTAGAGACATTGTCAGACATGGTCCAGTCGCGCCCTCAATGGCGCTCGTGCATCCAAGCTGTTGCCTTCGATGCATAGTCAACTTCGCCATCCCCCACTTAACAGTCCATTGACAGCAGACAGCCACTCCAAACTCGTTGCTTAGGCTGCCAGGCTTTTTGTTTGTTAAAGAAAGGTAATCCACCCAATTTAATATGTTGTAATGTTTACATTCTGCTCTTTTGTTATATTGCCTTTTATTGTACTGAGCTGGATTTCCTTGCACCATATTTTTTGATTTGATTTAGTCATCCCACGGTAAGGTTCCCCATCTGAAGAACAACTCATCACAAATACCGTTCTTCGATTCCCTGCTTTCTCACTGAAATTAGTGAACCGCCTAACAGGGCCACACTCATACAAAGCGTCCGATTTCATGATGGACATCAGTCTTTCAGCAAAACAGCACATAACTTATCAGTAACGCTTCAATAATATCGGGTCACTCACTGGTAGTTGTTCTATGCTCATGAACTATTTATCCCATGTTTCCTTAAACCCTCCGCATCTACCACCGAAATGTTACGCAGGGGCTGTATTTTCAGGGTTGAAGTCAGATCATCTTGCCATGCTTATCCAATATCTATCCCCTGCACACCCGTACACCCTAATTAGATTATGGACCTGGTGCCACCATTTCAGCAGTGTATTAGACTCTTGGGAGAGCTTTTACCGGCTTTCTGGTGTGCAGTGACGGTCCTCAGGCGTTGGAACCGGTCATGACAATGCGGCGCTTAACGTTCCTCATATTACAAGTACATACCGAAACAACCGCCTGTCACACCACTCTGAGTTCCGTGCGTTCAACCACAACTGACCGGACCCGTTTGAAAAGGTTTAAAGGGCGTGTGCGGTAGGAAGTAGTGGGTTAAGAAAATCAGAGTCAGATTTCACATGTTTCAGCTGTTGATCAGAGTCGATCAGTAACCTAGTAAACAGGATCTACGAAACTACGAGTTCTGTAAACAGCCGGGGAATTTGAAATCCAAGGAATTGACACCTTGTTTTTGTGAAATCTGTGTCCATCTAACGGCGGTCTTTGGCTACCTGACGCTACCAGCTTCGATACAGATTATCTCGAGACTGTCTGTCAATCAGTAGCTGCAATAACGTGGAAACCTAGTTATTCTGGCCACATCACATTGTAGTCAAGCTTGTTCTCAGTGAGGATTTCTTTAGAGAATATTTCCGGGGACAAACAAAAGAGCTTGCACTTTCTGTTACTCCATCGTTTTAACGTTTATCCTCAATCCAGGCTTAGGCAGTACATGCGTATAATCGTGGGTTTCAGTTACTCAAATAGCCTGCGATACAAACCAGGTTTCTGATTTATCGGAGGGCGAGGTGAGATACAATAAACCAAATGGAACAGCAAAATGTGCATTCAGGATGAGAGATCACCTTATAGCCTAATGGAACAGCGGTTGAAGTGGGATATAGACTGTGAATATCACTTCGTTGTTTCATTTCTTTTCTGTTCTAGGTTCTATGGTCCCATTATAATGGGCTATGCTGCGTCGGTTCACAGTGTTTGTCTTATTTGACGGGTGTGTCACCTATAGGAGTGGGGTATTTGGAACATCATTAACAAGGGTTTTGTGGAAAAATTACTCCTTAGAAAGGGTCACTAGAGTCATGCGTAGAGTCGATACTCCACTTATTCATCCGAGGCGAAGTAATTAATGAACTATATGGACACAGAGTCACAGAAAACTAAAGCAAGGCAAGTTGAGCGGTTCGCAAGAAACCTGTTCCACTTATTGAAAAACTACCCTCAGCCAAAGACCATATTTGGCGTTCACCGAAGGGAGTTTCCTTGCGGAGCGAACGGCTGTACTGTAGCTCAGAAGTATAAGTCAGCATGCTGTGCTACTCTATCGGGTGACACTTCGTCGTTAGCCGGATTCTGTACTAGTGCAAAATTTGAGGGTGAGGGGACGAACTGATGACCGTTCTGTTTGTCATTGCCTTTCGTCTCCTTCGCTTTTTTCGGAGCTTTGCTTGCCAGTCTGCAGTTACTTTACGTCTTCAACATTTCGGATGACTCTGTGGACGTGAATTACTCGCATTACCCAGCTTTAGATTCGGAGCCATTCTTTACTCCTAGAATTAGAAGATAAAGTTGCAACTTGTTACCATTGTTGCGCGAACCCACACACCTATGGATGGTCGCACCCCAGCTCCACACTCAGTTTGTTGCAACTAACTGCTGTTCCCGCTCCTGCGCGCTAGTGTCAGAAAAAGACTCGTCAACAGCCAACCTAACGGCCTTATTGCGAACAAGCGAGTGCGAAAGTTACAAGGGGCCTCGCGGTATTTAAAGCACAATTTTGACCTTGATTTAGACTGTTAGATCGGCGTTGGGTGACCACCCATAATCATCTGCCGTGCTTCTGTGGCATGCCGGAACACTCATCATCAGCGGCCGTTGCTGACTGGCGTCGATGCTTTCCGGCTTCCCTACTGCCATTTTGGTGGAGTTTGAGGGTCCTAGTAATTTTCGGGCATTCTGGGATTATTTTTAGGAATCTGGCCTTCCTGACATGGAGGTGTTTCACTGAATTTCCGGACGTACATATATATCCTCACACAGTTGCGGTCCTTTGGATTGGTTTTCACGCATTATTCCATGGAACGGTGGTACCTGGTTGAAGATGATCTATCCCCAACATTCTCCTCTGTAATACGACTACATATCTACTGGAGATCGGCTATCTCTCTTTCGACTCCTTACTTCCTATGAACGAATCTGGTTATTTTTTGGAAGTTTTATTCTTGACTTAAGTTTTTTTCTCTTGTCGGTGCTACTAATTTTCTCTTGGGTTTCAGGCAAGATGGTCCCCTCTTTTTTCCAATCAGATGATGGAGTCATTAGCTGTGACGTTTATGTACTTTTACGCTCTTCGTCCAGAGAATGTGAATAGACTCCATAGCTTATCTTAGATCGGATATAATGAGAGGATAGGATATTTTAGATAACCTTAGTCGCAACGCTGGACGCCTGCAATGCGTTCCAGACCAGAGGATGGTTAGTGTGTGGTCACGTGGGGCAAAATCTGATTTGAGGATGGGATGACTGACGTATTGAAATTCCATTGTTTTATCTTAGTTTCACTCGTTGATGGAAAGAATCTCTTCAATCCTGTTGATTTTTGTCATCGATTAAAAGATGAAGCGAACGCTGGTGAGAAGCTTACCGACCTGGCGTATACACCGTGGTCCTTAGTGACGAACACGCAGCGCCAGTGGTAGTGCACTTTTATACTGTCCTTCGGCATACGCCTCTTATGCACAAGGAGTGAGTTCACACTTCAGTCTCTGAACAGGGATAACCACTAGAAGTTGTCGAAAGTTTTGCGCTTCTTAGTAGTTGCATTTGATCTGACATAAATTGTGATGAAGTCAGTATACGACTTTCAAAGTCACCAATTGGCGCTCCAAAAGATGCGTGGGTCACATGCACCGGGCCTCAACATGAGTAGTCGTGCTATCAAATGGTTTGGGCATGTCTTATGTGAGCGGGTGACTTAAGGTCAGTAACCCGGAATTGTCCGTTTCTGGTGTTGGTCGGCGTCAACAAATCCACGTAAAAATGGTTCCGATGTAGAACCTTTTCGACACCTAGCTGTCACATCGCCCGAGGGAAGCATCAGGGCCAAGATACTGCCAGGTTGCCCAAGCCTAGACAGGAGCAGTCGAGATGCATAGGTCAGATTCGAACCACGGACCTTCCGGTCAGTAAGCTCACGCCTTAACTACTGAGCGACAAAAGGATTTACAACATGTAACTCAGTCGCGGAGAATGTCTAACACCATCAACTTTGGTTGTTCGGCTTTGTTGCGATACGAATCGATACCTGCCGAGACGCGTTGTTCTTCGCGTCTCCAGAGTAAAGCGAACTGTGCGGTGGGCGGCCAAAGGGATGTGAAGGAAACCGCGAAAAACTGATGCTGTGATCCTACTGTAGCAGCTAGAACCACTGTACAGCAAGTACGCGGTTTTCACAGCTGGTAATGATGATCATGCAGTCTTCCACAATATGGTCTCCACCATTTTTCTTGCGCTTGGGTGGATACATCGCAATATCTGGTAGCTGTTGTGCATTCCGCTTCTGTCGAGATCGTCTGAATGAACGCCTTAACTGTGGTGGGTGTTAGGCGGAATCCCACGTTCAAACGGCCTTACCGCTCACAGTTAGGCGCTGCAGCGGCCGGTAGGCCTAACTCGCAATTGACTGATCTAGAGGCCAGGCTACTGGCCGACAGCTAATCCTGTCGCAATATCCGCTGAATATAGACTGTCAGTGACACGTCCAGCATCGATGGAATTTCCCGAATCCATACGCTTTAGACACTAATCGCCGTATACGTTTTTTCATTTGATTTTGGGCCTTAAGCACTCAACGTACCTTTGTTGATGGTTCTTCTAAGACTTTGGATTGGGAGGTCCAAAGCGAAAACTTAACTGAGGCATAACCGTCATTTCGTCAGGCTAATATTGGGTCCAGCAGTTATTGGTCGTTGGTTTGTTCGCTGAGCCGGGCAATTTGATTGCAAAGGTTTCATCACCAATCAAGGTGACATCATCAGTGCGTTAGGGAGCGTAGTGGTGCGTAGCGATGGATTGGTGGTTGTGCCAATCCGCTAGCATAGAATCCCCTAATCTATGAGGTATTTTCACCAAGTTATACGTTAGCTAAGCAGTTGTCAGTGAGAGATAACCTGCAAAGTGGTGTTTTGTTCTCATTGGATGTAATAGGAATCGATTGTCTGATACTCAGACTCAAGCTTAAGGCACCGAGCGGTAACTGACATTGTTTGTTAGGATGATGTTTATAAGTTCAAACGGTTTTCGCTTGGTTTAACACGCGTATTGAAATTCGTTAAGAATTCAGTTACTGGTGCGTATTCGGGTAGTCGTTCGTAACTTTACGATCCCGGTGAAAGACTTGGTGGCATCCAAGCGACACCTACAAGGCAGAAATGGTTGGTCTCGGGAAAGCTATCCATTAAGCGCTTTGTTGTGATCGACGCTGTGCTGGACAAGTAAAAATCACTGGGATTGCTACGCCCTGCGCACATGAGATCGGAGACCGTTGGGTGTGTGTTAGGTTTGGACATGGACATCAGACGGACAAGTCCTCATATAAATCAGGGCAACGCGCAGTGGATTGTTTTTCCAAAACTGGTCACCTTAAAATGATTGTAGCTGACTCACTACAGGACGTTGCTTCGGACGACGCCTTCGACAAACTCAACCTCATGAATTAAGCCAGAACTTCACGCACTTACTTATATCTAGAAAGCTTGGTGGCAGTTCCGGCTGTTCATACGGTGAATTGAGATCCGTTTCTGGCTTTGTTCGTCCGTCGGATTATGCCGATGGATCTCCTGTAAGACAGTGTCGCACGTGCTTTGCGTTGGGTCGCGTGTACAACTATATGGACGCTCCATAGCCTAGTGAAAACCCCGGGGGAATAAGACTGAAGCGCGAACAGTTCTAGGTAAATCAAAGTGATCTGTAGAATTGTGGTCGATTTTAGCAACCTTGTAGGTCCAACACTTCGGGGTGTTCAGACCGCTAAAACGAGCCAACTGTAGACGTAAATGGGGACAAGTGGTGTTTGTTCATTTCGGCTAAGACTGGTCTACATTACCAATAAACCAAAAACAAATGGAACTCATGGCATCCTTTGTTTGGTCATGGTTTGGTTTTATCTATACGCCGTTGGCCATAGAGTTATTTCTGTCGCCGTTGGAAGTGAGTGTTCTCACACATGAACCGAAGCCGGGGTCATACAGCTTCCATTCATTCTAGCTGTTAGGCTGCTAAGTCTTGCTTCAGCCGATGCTCGGTTCAGGAAATGGTTTCGGTTTTCCTTCTTCCAAGTTATCAGAAGCTCCTTGAACAATTCGTTTAAAAATATCACGCTGGATTTACATCAGGAGGATACTGCACGTGGTGGTAGATAGATCTGTGCTCTGCACATGAGGCTTCAACTCAGTGTCTATAGGGTCTTTCATTATTGTGTTCTGTAGAAGAGTAGAGGAGCCACGTCCTACCTTATCATTATTTTCCCCGATAATTTCACCTTAGCTGATCTAAGAATGGCTTCATATCCCGGCAATTTCAATATGATGTTTCTGTTAGTTCGATCATTCACAGATGACTTACTGTCCCAGTGTGTTTTCACCTTTCCAGGCACTTTCGAACTGCTTATTTATACGAACAAGAACGCCCAGATCCCAGACGACTGGGATACAACTGGTCCACAATTTGTGGCCAACTCCGCCGAAATCAAGTTGCGCTCTTTCTCAACCACCGTTCACCGAGTTGATCATTTAGTATCATACAAACTGACCTGCTGATTCGATTCACATTTTGTTAACATGCGATATTCTATTTTTGTCAATACATCTTCGTTTCACATCTTGCAGAAAGTTTGTCTCTCGGAATAAATTAGTAACTGAACTACGAGGACAAAATATACTTGACGACCCCTAGTTGTACTAGAATCGGCGGTGTTTTGGCTGAGTTTCGGTATGCAGCAAAGCCTTTCTACAACGATTACCCATCTGGTGACCGATTTTAGCTTTTATTGACAATCTGTTCCTGGAATAAGCTACAGCCTTAAGAGTTTCAGCTAGCACAGGTTCGTCCATCCTTACATTGGAAACTGAACTGCCACTCCTCTGTAATTAAGTTTGGCTTATGTGTGTAGATAAAGTAGAATTCACGAACAGGCATGGGATTACGATAGCGTCTACTCCTCCAGAGTGGCCGCTCTGGACTGTTCTCCTAAACGGTCATTTTAAAGAGACCTACCGTACATCTCCGTACTGCTGTTTTTAGCACAGCATCATCTAAGGGATAAATGAATCTGGTCTGACCGACCTACGCGTGTGAAAGCATACGTATTGGACGCCGACTTATCAGAGTGGAACGCAAGTTGCTTCAGTCATCTCACTTCTCCCATCGACATTCTATTTGGTACCGGTTAGGCAACAAAAATGGATATGCACAGCCCATAGATCATACTAGGTGTCATGCTGCCCTTGTTTCTGACCAAAGTAACTTCGAGAATTAGATAAGCCGCACAATAATTTCGGCGATCGCGGGTCAGCTTTATAAATGAGTATGAAAAGAAAACTTGAACATTCTGGATGGTAACCAGCGGCCACCTAAGAGACACCAATTGAGGTAAATCGTCACAGTACAAACCTACAGCCTTATTCTGTGTGCAACCGGTGGAACGCTACTTAGGGGAGGGAACGCATGCTGGGAGTTTTCCTAAATGACTGGGCCCTAAGAAAACAAGGGAGAAAGCTCCGTTTACTGGTTTGTAATCGCGCAATATATGGAGGCTGGTTTATAGTCTGAACTGAAATAGAAGCGTATTTGAGCCAAACATATTTTATTTTCGGCGCGGTGGGACGTCTTCTGACCGTCAATTTCGAAATTTCTAACCTGGTTTTCTGGTAGTTCTTTCGGTTTGCTTGATTGCAAATCATGGAAGGCTCTTCCTACTGGTTGATTTTCCGATTTGGTTGGCTCAGTGAATTCAAGCTGCATGACCTTATGTTGAGATGCGCGGAGTACGTTGTTTTGGCTAATATCATCAGCCGAAGTTGCGCAAAGCGCAGCCTAGAGCTTGTTAAACGACCGCATACTGAGTTAAGGAATCAAGCGGCGCACAGCTATCGTACTGTTGCAGGACTGAACACACTCGGATTGTAGTTCGTGATCCCTTTGTGCTGACTGTTCGATGGCTTGAAAGAGTCACGCGCGAAATGTGGTGCACGAAATGCTATCAGAATCACTATTTCGTCCTATATCTTGCGCGTCCGATACAGGATGATGATGCTTGATCTGCTGATGATCAGACCTATCACATACGGTTTTGAACCGTAGGTGGACTATGTGGCGGATGTTTTGTTCGAGATAGCTCACTGATTAAGGTGTGAAACTGCTGCCGGAAGGTTCGCGGCTCGAACTCGACCACGGCGTTCCGACTGTTTCTGTCTAGGCTTGGCCAACCTGACGCTGTCTTAGCCCTCGTACCTACTTGGAGTTGCACGCAAGCGGTTTGTGTGGAGCCGAATCTGACGCTACTTGCGAGCTGCCGAAGTAAACCCGAGGGGACAAGATCGGTGAGCAAAAACGCGGGTGCTTGTTGAGATCCGCCAGCCTGCCTGAGCATGATAGCACAACAGTGAGCATCAGCACTAGTTCTTTCGCACCAAGGCGCTGGTCCCATTCATCAGTTTTTGCAAGTTTCGGCGGAATACGGCAATTTCCAAGATATATTACCATATGAATACTCTGGTGTGTGTTTATGTGGGTGCATAGTACTGCTCCAATTAGGTTGTGATGTACAGCTAGGAGGCGAACCAGACCGTGGACCTCAGCATAGTCATCCGGAAAAATCCGCAAGCGGATCTTTAGATTGCACAGGGTCGCTTTGAACACGAGGCATTTCGAATTGAAGAGACGACGGTACAGGATCGGTGCATTATCTTTGGAATCACGAAACGCTTCTGAAAAAATCGTAGTCGGATGCGGAGTGGACATAGTCGGAGTCAGAACGTCACCTTGCTCCACTTTCATGGCAGAGGCACATACTCAGACTGCCTCACACATTGGAGGTGTCTGATTAGGCTGACGGTCTTTCACGGGAAAGCCGAGCTTTCGAAGGACGACCGATAAAGCCTGCTTGCTCGCTGAATCGGTTCGAAAATGTCTGGTTTCGTCCCCAGCATTCTTCAAGCTGACCAGCTGCAAAGATGAGATCAACCTTACTGCATCCTTTTCGGAATCCACACTGTTCTCCAGGGTTATTTTCTGCCAGAATACTGGCGTTCGGTCGATTAAGAAAGCTGCCTGTGTACAGTGCAGAGGGGACTGATCTTTTGACATTTGTTCGTTTTGTCGGATCCCTTTGCTTGAAACAGTGATATGATAGCGGAGTACTTCAGCTCATTCAGTCTCCCTGTCTGTAGTTCAGGTGGAAATCTCCGGCTTTTCTTCTTGGTCCACTTTGGGTACCTCAGCAGGTGGTTCGCCTTCTCCGATAGTTTTTTCGTTTTACACTCCAATTATCGCCCTTCGAAGTTCAGCTTTCACGGGGCTTAAAGTAATCGCACGTGATAAACCACACCTTTGTTGGATGGGTTGTTAAGTAATGTTAATGAGTGTCTTCCAAGCAAGCCTTCAGGCTTATTCAGCATTCGGCCGGTCCGAGTATCCTCGATGTACTAGAGGTACTGCATTTTCGGTCCATGGGTTCCTTTTACTGCTTGAAAGGGGTTTTTGTTATGGCAGATTTTGTTACTTGAACAAGTCCACCAAAGAGGCAAGTGGGTGCTGTTGTGGACAAACCGGCCTATCTCGAAGGAGATGAAGGCTTCAAGTACCCACGGAGAAATGTCAAAGTTCAGGTTCGAGTGTTCTGCAGTTCAGGTACATTGTGATACGGTTCCTTGTTGCAATTCAACGGATGGGGATTGTCGGAAGCACGAAAGCGCATACATCGCAATTCGATGTTCTGGTGAGAAGAGGAACCTGAACACCGGCACGACATATTCGGAATACGAGACCCAACGAACGGGTCATTGTTACTTGGGTGCGGATTTCGCTCACATTTAAACGAACTCTTCGTTTGCCTGTTTGATCAGTCACAATCGACAGACTGACTTGGCAATCGATCTCGTTAGATCAAAACTCCGTCGATCTGCATAGGATTGCTTTTTTAACCCGCCTCTCATTCTGCGGTATCCTACCATGGTTGAAAATTGTTCTGAGCATTGCATAGCTCCTGTCATTCCAATGAATCTGACGGTTGCTGGGGTATCTTGATAAATCACGTATTCTCTCATCGACCAAGTGAGGTATCAATGCAACATCTTCTGAAATGAATCCAGTGGCTTTGATGACCTTGATTCTACCGCATTGTCCTTTAAGTCTAGGCATCGAATTGGGTATTATGTGAGCGTCAGCCTCTGGGAACATCTGTACTGTTGACTGACCTAACCAGATAGTGATTCTGGTTGACAATGACTTCGTCTGACAGTGAGGAAGCCTATTCGGGAACAGTCGCACCAATACACTATGTCACGATCAGCATCGTCAACACCATGGTTATTGATTCCTTTGTCAGATAGTAATATAAACCAAAAATGTGTATATCTAATTCTTCCCGATCGGCACGTTCTCAGCATTGAACCATGTTGGTAATGTGTTGGAATACTGGTAGCTCGGGTGTGGTAGTTGGTATTTGATCAGGTGGCTGTTGATCTGTTCGCCGAGCTTGGCAATTGATTTGCAAACGTTTCGTCACCATTCGAGGAGACATCTTCTCTCCGCCCAACAGCGCACTGAAGATTTCTCCTCGAATGGTGACGAAACGTTTGCGAATCAATTGCCAAGCTCGGCGAACAGATCAACAGCCACCTGATCAAATACCAACTGAACCACGTATTAGTGATGGCGAGTTCAACAGTTACTTACATCGTTGGTAGACGCCGGCCGTTTTCGCTCATGGATCGAATTCCGGACGGTCCGAATAGTCCTTTCCATGTCCATGTGTCACGACCAATTCGGACAAGGAGAAGCGATCAGTGGGCGGAATGGATTTGAGAACAGTTGTGCGTTCAATTATTTCTTCTCAGCTTCTGGGCGGGATAGAGTTGCAACATACACGCTGTCAAAAGTAGCGAGAAGTCCTTCTGACATTATCCTCGCATTAGTGCAGTCTGTTTTATCCAGTATTCTTTTATTCATATGATTGGCCACTGCGAATCCGACTTCATGATCCATTCGCTTACCGTATAAAGTTCCAGATCAGTGGAATATGTATTCAGCTTCCTTTGATTTTCCTCAATCGATCAATCGAGTTTCTCTGAGAGTAGCTACGTCAAGACGATAGCGGTTCAGCCCCTTGGTTACAAGGGCTGTAGGCCTTTGGGGTCTGTCGCTTCCATCTCTGCATGAGCAGTTCATGTTCCGACGCTACTCGACCATGCAGCGTTAGAATAACAAACAAGCCACCAGCTGTGCAAATCTCAGATTTCTTTTGCTTTTTTCTGTCCCACGACATTTGCAGATAACTTACAGTGTACGCAGTGGATTTCGAAATCAGATAAACTTACATTCTATTTATTACTGAGTGGTCTTCTACGGGTCGAATTAAAATCAATTTACTAAGCTGAGCGAGGTGCCAGAGCCCATTGCACTGTGTATACTGTTAACGCTGTTGATATAGTTGCCTTTGTAAACAATCGGAGTTTGGGTTAGGCAGCGAAAACAAGTGTATGATTTGAGATCACAATTACCAAACTAACGGTTTCCATAATGTGTTCTGGAACCAAATACAACGACGATTCGCTACTGTTGCTAAGACCTAAGGGCTTTCCACTCAAACGGAACGAACCTGAGGACCGCACAGAACAAAACAAGAAGGCATGTTTATACAACCCTGGAGATAGTAGATTGAGTGGAGTTTGACAGAAGCAGTTACTGGGACCAGTCATCTGGATTTGGGGGTATTCACTGTTCTGGGACTACGAAACCGTAGCGGCTTTTGACCACCACAGACCACAAGATTAGGGGGCCCAGGATAAGAAGACGGATTGCGGGGATCGCTCAGTTGGGATGCATTTTCATCCAGTAAGTGGAAAATAGCGGAGACCGAGTCTTTGCCTATAATGGAGGATATGGCATCGTCATAATCGCCAACACAAATATCCGGCACGATGCTACTGGCTTCACGAGCACTTCGAGGCGGATTTATTTTTTCCATTAACCTTTCATCTTTCCCTTTATCAAATGCATTATCTACATTCTCGAGCTGCCGAACTTGTGCATGTAGACGGTTGCTGAGTTCTGTCAGTGCTTGTTTTTCTCGCGCCAACTGACGGATAATATTGACAGCGACATGCAACTTTTTTTGATACACCTTAATGTCATCATGACTGTCTGACGAAGACCCAAGCGGAACTTGCTTCGTTTGTTGTTGAACTACTTGACTGGCTTCTTCGCTCATCATATTGACAGATTTACGAAGGCGGTCATTTTCTTGTTCCAGTTGCTCACAATGGTTTTGTAATCGATTAAGTTGTTCGATTAGGTATTCATGTTTGCAGCTAACGGTTGGAGATTTTCCATTTGCAGCTGTTGTCAACGCTTGTTCAAGGTCCTTGCGCAGACGTTCGGCTTCATTTCGGGCAATGCGAGCGTTTTTGTCCATCATTTTCCGGCTTGCGTTTGCTTCCTTGAGGTACTCTAAAGCCACTCGGGTCTCTTCCCTCGCTCTTGAGAGCGCCTCCAAAAGCTCACGTTTCTCAGCTTCAGTGGCAATCCTAGTTTCCTCGTTTCTCTGAAGGACAGAGTTCAATTCGTTTTTACACGAGGTGATATCCGCTCTAGAAGAAATGCAGAAGAAAAATGGGATATTAGCAGAACACACTTATTTATGTACTAATTTGTTTTTAAAGGGTAGACCCAAATGAGTCTCGGCTGAATTTTTGGATTATGATATTCCTCAATTGAAAGTGGTGCCCAAAGGACGTCTCATGTTTCAGTTGATCGGGCTTTCAGGTAATGCGGCATATTTTCTTGATGGAACACACTCCGCACGAAAGTTACGTGGGATCTACACAAGTACTGCGTTGATAATGGATGACCTTTCGACATTCGTCTATCTGACTGTAGACCTCAACGTACCACTGTGCATGGAGCGAACTCTATCTACCATCTTCATTACAATGCACTTAAATATAATTATGTTCAGCGTGGGGTTGCATTCACTTCGAACCAAAACCTTAACAGTTCCCTCAATTCATATAATCAAGAATAGCCAACACTGGCTCCAAAGGATATCGCCCCAATAATATAATAATAATAATAATAATGACGATAATAATAATATCTCAGTAATCTCTACCTAGACTTGGACGTTGTCCGCCCAACGAAGCGTCAAGAATGGGTTTTACGAGCAGTCGTTGTCAGTCATGTTCTCTTACATGGTATTTTGCTTATGGTCGTGGACTGGAGCGTCCGTGTTGGACCAATGGAGAATTCAACCTGCAACTTCCTCGGTAAATCCGGTGCGCACTGTGAGGGTGGTGTACAGCTAAGCAACTTTGCAATTCCCAACAGCATGTACGTTTTAAATATGCAATTTCAACATTCAAGAAGACTTCATTTTACATGGCACCCGAACGATGGGTGGTTGAATCGAGTGTATTGCACATCTGGTAAAAACTGCTGGCCTGACAGTTTATAGTCTCCTGTCCATGGCTAAAGGTTGTGATGTACAGCATCTATACGATGTCGCATTACACATACTGATGTTAGACGTTTTTCTACCTTAGCCCCAGTCTCCCATGGGCTGACAGCTGCCTAGTGTACGGAAGAAACTTAAAAGTATGCCTATTTTAGTTGGGCTTGCCTTAGATCATCCATTTGTTTCTTAAGCTCGAGTGACCCAGATTTCCATTTGTTTTCTTCTTGTCTGTGCGAAGCTTCCATTTTAGCAACAGCCTCCTTGCTGGCAGCATACTTTGATTCCAATTCGCCGATTTCCATGGTCAGTGATTGCTTGTCCTTTTGGGTGCGTGTCAATTGTACTTGAAGGTCATTTATTTCCGCTTTTTTTGTATCGACCTGCCTCATAGCCTCTTCTTTGGCGCACATTGCACGTTTCTTCATCTCTTCAAGCATACTGAGTTGAAGTTCAAGGCCCAGTTGCTTTTGTCCAGCGTTAGCTGCAGCCCTCTCAGCTTCGCTACACACCTTCTCAACTGTTGCCTCCAGTTCCGTCGCCGAACGTAACTGCTCTGTCTCTATTTCAACTTGCAAGCGTGTTATCGTTGCCTGCAACTGAGCTTTTTCTTCCAGTTGCATCTGCCTGACTGCATGCAAACTGTCTGCATGTTGTTGACGCAGTTCCAATTCACGGCTAGTATTGCTTTTTCTGCAAGCCTCCAGTTCAGAACGCAATTGCTTTTCCGTCGATGTAGCCAACTCAAGCTGGGACTGATATTGGTCTACGGATGATTTTGTTTCAGTTAGAAGAATATCTTTTTCGTACAAAGTCTGGAACACAGAATTAGGAAACAGTATCGATCAGTGATGGTAAAAGAGTGGATACTTTCAACCACAGGGTGGATTGTGTTTTTCGAATGCACAGTATAGTTAACCGATAACATGAACATAATAATCCAGCTATAACACCTTTTCGGTGCCTAATTGCCATGTCACCAGAAAGAAGCACGGGGGCTGAGATGCTTCTAAGTTACTCAAGCCTTGGCAGGAACAGCGGGTACCGAAATTGGTTCCGAACCACGGACCTTACGGTTAGTAAGTTCTGGTCTTAACCACTAAGAGATTTCGAGCTCATAATTGGTGAAATGCCCACTAATTTGTTGCTAAAAGAAGGCCCGGCTGAAAACCAACTGAATCTGTCGATTATGATATTTTTCAACTGAACGTGTTGCAAAGACTGCCTCCTGTTTCAGTTGCTAGATATTTGAGAGGTCGTAGTATATTTTCTCGATGGAACACACTACTCTTCAACGGTTCCCGAATGGCTTCGTCTTAGTTGTGCTTAACACCCACTCCCCCCAAAAACCTGTCATCATCGATATTCGATAAGAGAGATATGAAAGACGAATTGACGGCTACCTAGTGCAACGTTCGCATTCATCTGCAGGAGTAGCCAGAGCTTCAGAGAAGGATGAGTTCTACGGATATGAAAATCGTGAGCCGAATGACACATGAGAGGAGGTAACTGATACCAACGGAATTCACTTTCATGGCCTGGGAAAAGTGTGTGCTCAGGTAAATCAGTATGAGTAGGGTTCGTAGCGGCTAACTGTACATAACAGCTTATTGTTCAATCCTGTGGAAAGTGCAGACGGCGTCCAACAAAACTATTTTCTAATTCATAATTGGCGTGCCAGAGGCATTTCCAGAAAAAAGCATCCAATGAAGTTTTGATGTGGTGCATTCTTTCCTGATGCTATTGTCCGAGTTAACGTGACAGAGTAGCCAAAAAAGCCTATAGCGATTTCGTCCTGTAGGTGAAGTCGATCTATGCTGAAAAGCCAAGAAGCACTGCACAGCTGTTCCATCCTTATTGGAAATAATCAGCGGTGTGCATCTCACGAAACTCCAGACATTGGAACCAGCGACCTCCAGGCTATTACATTGAACAACTAACCGTCTGGCCACGAGCATCAGATCAGCAGTGTGATTACCTCGCTCTCAGGCAACATATATCACCAATCGTCCCTCAATCGCGTAAACCACATTACATGGCCACACGTGTTGGCTGGCTGCTCAAGTAACGGCTTCTCAGATGAAAGTTTTACTCACCGGGTGAATTTTATTTTTCCTTTGAGCCACCTAGAGATTTTTGGTAGGGTGAGAAGATGTGATAATTAGCAGTTAATCACACTGCTCATGACCGGACGGTTAAGTGTTCAGACTACTAGCCGGGTGGTTGCGGTTTCGAGACCCTCTGGATTTTTGTGATTTGTGCACTTCTGATGATTCCTGATAAGGATGCAGCCGTTGTACAGTGCCAATTTCGGCTTCGCAACATAGACAGGCTTCGCTTACAGGACGAGATCTCAGTTGAAAATTACCAAATCTCCTGCTATCTAGCTTTGACTCCTTTAACTAGCCAAAAGCGGGGAACAAGTATCCATGCAAAGACTAGGACCGATCTTCACACCTAAGGATTGGTACCTGCAAACAGATGACGGTTCGTGAAAATGCTGGCACCAGGGAACTCGGAAACAATAAAACTTGTTATCTTGGACTACTGAAGTTCCTGCCCGAATCGGCTCAAAAAGCCAACTTCGAAACCGAACGAAGAAACGGATGGAGAAACGAGATCGAGCTTGAAAATGATAGAAACCCACCTCTTCGAGTTATTCGGGGCTTGTGTCGAGCGTTGAGCGTGGGAGGAACTCCTTAACGTTCTATGAGGGAGGTGGAGAATGTGACCCTGTCAATTATTGGCCAGTCAGTCGGCCTGGGCAATCGGGAAGGTTATGAAGAATTCGGTAAAGAGATTACTGCGGTAGCATATTGAGCAGCTCTCTGAAAGCAACACAGTGGCATGAGTTTACGTCAAACAGACTCTGCGTTACAAGCCTGCCACTAGCGCGCAAAAGCTGGGCAACATCAGCTGACCAGACTCATCGAATTGACACCGTATTTATACACTTAGGTGAATCCTTTAACAGAATGAATAAAAAATTCCCCCAATTTTGCTTCGGAGAGAGTTCCCCACCACCGTTGACATACCTGACAGCGGACTTCCACCACCACATGGTCAAGGTGGACGGACAGCCTTGTGAAAGACCGTCGCTGGAAGCAGAGTGTCCCGGAGATCGACACTGGGGACTATTCTGTAGATTAAGATAACCATATTATGGCACTAATAATTGGTGAGCCCGACGTGACAAACAACCGACGCATCCGACGTCACTTTGGCCGTTTCTATTACCTTTGTCTGTACTTCATTTACACTGTGCTTACGCGCACACGTTTCGCCATGCTAATTCCTCCAGTGCGAGAGAAACCCACAACTTTCGTTGCATCAACACGCAACACCAGCGTCGCGTCTGTCCACCTTCCATTATTTTGGCACCACTTCATGCATCCGTTCACGGACCGCTCGCTCCATCAGCAATGCGCTGTCAATTTTTTTCATGATCTACATAACATTTCAAACCCCGACGTACACTCATCTCTCATACTGCTCATCCAACGTCTCGTATGGTCGAATATGAAAAAAGACACGCCCATTGACAAAAGCTTGTCTGCAATGTCAACGTTCAAAGATACTTCGCCATACTCACCCACACATCGGTGTCTTTCCCACTCCGGATTACCGATTTGGCCATGTGCATCTCGATGTTGTCGGATTTCTCCCATGGGACAGGGAGTCAGCCAAACAGTTCGAGTCCACGGACAATTACGGAACATGTGCAGCAGCTATATCACGGGGAAAACACGTTCTCACCGTCCGGAATTTCACCCAGGAACTCTCACAAACGATAAGTTCCCCTTCTGATTTACTCCACCTTTCGCGTTGTATTTATTGTATACATGGTGCAACTCGCTACTGTAAACTACTGTCAACCATAGTAAAGACTGTTATTAGTGCTTATACCTTCTGAGTTATATTACGGCTACCATAACCTGCGCACTAATAAGTACACCGACTTCCTCAAAATCTGGACTAAAACTGCGCAAGGTCCGCTGATAACCTGAATACCTGACGTTGCATCCTCAAGACTGATGATGAAAAGCCTCTGGATAGAGCAGGAAACTGGGAGGGAGAAATCAAACTAAGGGTGAACCCAGTTAAATGTCAGTAACTATCTGTGGGCTGTACAACAGGGAAGTAGTAGTAGGTCAAGTAGTTGTAGGGCGAACGATTGCAAAGCATGACAGCGAGAAGGTTTCCAAGTTCGAATAGTCGCAGTTGTGTTGACCGTTTGGCTTATTTGCCCTCGAATATCGCATGACTCTCATGCACATGACTATTTCTCGTTCGGATGCCGAATGAAATATTCCGGTGGTAGGAATCTCTCGATGGCGATGATAATCATGCCATGGCATAAGCACGAACCCGGAATGCCCAGGCGATGAAAGATCCGGTGTTAACACGGGATGGGGCTGACATAGACCACCTAAGATTTTGCTCCATTCAGTCTGAATATGAAACTTGATCCGCTCATCAGAAGGCACGTCGATAAAAGTATAACAAAACTCGATTTTCTGCACGTATCGGTGGTCGAGATAAGCGACACGGTCGACGTAGCGTGGCTTCTCATAAACCTTACAAAAGAAACTCAGACACAATATACCGTCATTATGGAAATTTATATTCCCAACTTCATTGAAATAATCTAATAACTCCCCGACCGGTATGATGAGACGAACAGCAAAAAACCGTTCTCGACAGCAGGATAAGCAACCAAGTTTCAGCTAGAAGACGCTGCTCCACTCAAAGAGTGTCAGTGCACTGATGGATTTTTCGGGCACCGTAGTCTCGATTGTGTGTCAAACTCGATAAAAATACTTTGGTCGCCAAAATAGGTCCTTGTGTGCTCGCCACACGTACTAGTTTGGCGAGTCATATATGCTTATGGTTTTGTCTACAATGGGCCGAGAAAGCAGAATAGACAATTTATTGCAATGAGACTCACTTTCCTCAATTCCGAGACCTGTGATTTCAGAAGATGAATTGCGGAATCGCGTTCCTTTAGGGCATTGAGATTGTGTGTGAACGCTTTTTTTAGTTGTTCAAGTTGATCACACTTTTCATTCAACTCTTTCTGATGTTCGACCGAAAGTGCCATAAGGCGCTGAATTTCAGAGAGGAACAATTCCTTCCACTCGGACTCTTTCTTGAAGACTTTCAAAAGGGTCAATTTTAGCCGGTACACTGTCTTACTTGTCTCCAGAATCCCTTCTGACTCTCCTCGTTCACCCATTTGTTTTCTGATTTAAATTGACGGGCTGTTCTAGTCACTTGCTAGTGGCCTTCAATATGGCTAGTTTAGTTCACGGATTCACGGATTGATACACAGGAGCGAGGCTTTTGCCCAAGTTTCCCGGGTCGGTTTTGTTCTTGTCGTTCAGCAGCTGTCGTTCACCTGAAAGGCACAAGTGAAAAAAGGGTGTAGCACTGCTCTTTAAGTTCTCAGCGCGGGGCAGTATGTTTGCCAGCGCGAGGACTCGCGTAAATAAGTGTCTAATAGTGTTTTGAACTGAGTTCTAGAGGGAGCGTGGACAACCGTCTCAGGAAGGTTATTCCACGCAGCAACTACCCGAAATGAGAAAAAAGTTTGCCTAATGAAGGTGTGCGCTCTGAGCTTAAAAATCTTCTTACCGTGTCCCCGCCGTGTGTTTGCTGGGTCAACGGTGAAAAACCTGTTGGCCAAGCCTTGTTCAAACAGGGCGTAAGTAAGAATTAAGTCCCCTCGGAGGCGACGATACTCCAAGGGAAAGAGGTCGAGCACCACGAGACGCGTTTCGTAGTCCATGGACTTGAGACCGGCAACCATTTTCGTAGCAGCTCGCTGGACACGCTCAATGAGGATTACGTCTTTCGTGCGTCCTGAGTAGACAACCGGGTTGGCATATTCAAGGAGCGGTCTGACATAGGCCCCATAGAGTATTTGGAAGTCCGTGCGAGTAATACGAGAGAAGGTACGCCGAATCATCCGTAGAACAGCGAATGCCTTCTGAGCCGATTTCTCAAGGTGCAGTGAGAAGGACAGGTTTGGAGAGAGCCAGATACCCAAATCTTTTTTGGCATCTATCCTCGTGATGTCTTCTGGTCCTTTCTCACCATGCATGACAAAGGAGTTCGCTGAGTCTCCTCCAAATGACATATGGACGCACTTTTCGTCATTCAGAGGAAGGTGCCAGTCCAACGACCACTGCTTTGCGGCGTCCACATCAATTTGGAGGGCACTGGCATTGGAACTCCACGATTTCAAGTCGTCCGCAAAAAGTAGACATGGACTTGAAAGAACATCTGGAAGGTCGTTGACGTATATCAGAAACAGCGAAGGTCCCAAAACGGAGCCCTGAGGAACTCCAATGGAGACCGGCGCCGCAGAAGAGTAGGTCGAGCCTACTTTCACTCGGAATGATCTGTCTGATAGGAATGCCTTGATCCAGTGTAGGATTTTCCCTTGAATCCAGTAAGACTCGAGTTTGTGGAGCAGAGGGACGTGTGGGACTCGATCAAATGCTTTTGAAAAGTCGAAAAATATGGCATCCGATATGATTCAGTGTTGCGGGCACATTAGGCATACACACGATTGGAAAGGCAAAGACCCGTAGACTCGGATCTTCAGATGTCGCTTCTGGACCCAGACTCGTGCGGTGGCTGAAAGATGACATGTGTAGTATGCACGCTGCGGAACCACCAGGGGACAGTGATTCTTCGAAGGCAGGTGTTCACGACAATTTCTGTGGATGCAAAACAGAAAAAAGCTCATAGGCTGAAGCCCAGTAAGCAAGGTTGTACATCACCAATACTAACATATAAATCAATCAAACTGACAGACATCGTATACTACACTTGGGTATAGCCACTTCTGGTGCTGGGTACTAATTATATAGAACGAATGCTATGGACGTATACAGATAAGCGTAAAAATAAATGCCACTGCCGGTCCATGGATTTATACACAGGATGGAGGCTTTGGCCTAAGCTTCCGGGTCGGGTTTACCCTTATCGTTCTCCGGCTTTTGTTCACTTGAAAGGCACTGGAGAAAATGGTTTAACACCGTTGTTTAGTGCATTGACGTCGGGCAGTGAGCTTACAAAAAAAGGATCCATGTACAAAAGCATCTAATGGTGGCCTGAAGTGCCTTTTACATGCAGCGCAAATGACCGTCACTAGCTTCTCGTTTCCACTGACCTGGTTGTATTTCCTTCCTCCGGCCTTGAGCTTTTGTATCCAGCCAACTTATTCCTAGTTCTTCAAGCCTGGTCCCATCCCTGAGTAACTCTGTCAGCTCTATTTAATGTCTGGTGGCTTGCTTTGACTGGATTTAACTAACCTAAGTCAAACCGAAGCCTTAGTTCCTCGCTGTTCTGAACCATTCTGCATCCCCTGAACACGCGCAGCGCATGCATATCAAATGGTGGGTCTGGAGATGCGCCATAAACGAAATACTGGTTTGGCCCCACAGCCCACTCATTCAAACACACATACACACAACATTGGTGCGCTCTACTTGACAAGGCGGCTCAACCTAATGCTTCGTCTTCGTTTAGCCATAGTACACAGGCTCTGAACATCTCCATTCTACTCCCATAGCCCAAAACGTAGTTGACGTTTCATTTGCCTCCGCGACTTGCCTCTTCCAGCAGCTGTTTGCCGTTTGCTTGTCCGAAATGACTGAGCTGTATTACTGGCCTGGCTTTCCCCCGACCGAATAAAATATCTGGTAGCTGGAGTTTTTTTAATGCACAAGCCGCAATTATGACTGCTTGGTGACTTGTCACCCTGCAGATCTGGTAGCATGCACGAGGGATGAAAACCTCGTGTGGTGGACGGGTACGTCCTGCAGGGAGGGTCGCCCTGTTACGTTGCACCATGGTGCGTTCGTATACTCGCCACCCCTCCAGCAGCACGGGTGTATCGCCCATCGCCGGTGGTTCTGAGCCCGGCCTTTAATTCAGGAAAACCAAAAAAAGACCACCGTTGCCGTTTGTCTGTAGCTGGATTGGACTTGTCCAGGTTGTCATTTGTCTCGCAACACCAAGAAATACAAGCAAATGACAGGTGTCTTTTCGTTTGTATTTATATATATATATTTATGCATGGGGTAGCCTGAGGGTACTGTGTGAGGCTCACGGCTAATGTCGACGTGCAAGGAGTTGCCACCTTCGTCTTAGTTGGATCACACCATCCCAAGCTCACTTCACCATCCAAACATAGCACACACGTTCTATCCTCTTGTCATCTATAACGATCATATGCACAAAATGCAAATAAATTATTATTTCCTGATTACAACCAGTCACAGCTAGCATTTAATGGCTGTTCTTTTTGCTACGCACCATTCGTTTTCTGGAGTTGACAGCAGTGACTCGGCGACTGGTGATCCTTAATCCTAATCTCCTGTTAGGTTGACGTAGTAGATCTCAGTTAAGCTACGGTTCTTATCCATTTTCTGGGAGCCTGTTGCCTATCCGCTTTTTACTTGTCTACTGTCACTGCTCACATTAACCCCTTTCTTTGCACAACGGAGACCCTATGTCATGATTCTTTGGTAAGCTAAAAACTGCCGCCCGTTCCAACTAGCCCAACAGCTAGCCTCCCTGCTAGCTACCTCGACGACAAAGTTCTTTATCCTAAAACTATGCACCTACTCTGGCCCAACTAGTACTTGGTTGCTAGATCAGCAAACGTATCCACCCTTCCTGGGTCCATTTAGTTTGCTGTCATCCCCTTTTAGATTTTTTTCTGTTGACACCGTTGTATTATATGCCTCTTGACACTCGCAACATGCTACCATTTCATTCTACTTCGTCCTCGTTGCCCCTCTTTCCAAGCTTCAAACCTCTACTGCAGTTGCCCAAACGCCCTAGAGACTGTTATTCATTCGAACTGGCTGGTCCCCGGTCTACACTCACACGGTCCTCCAACGAAAGGGAAATTATCTATGAACCTGCATCCGTCTGACTCTCTGTGTCAATCCCCGTCTCACCCAGATCCAGCTGCCACAGAACTGCGTATCCCTTCTCCGATCGCGGCACCCTTGACGACCGTTACGGGGCTGCCCATAAACCGAAGCATGTCAGTGCAATGATGGCATGGCACTGTCATACCCAGTATGATGGCATTCCCGCAACTATTCTCTTCAAAATCTCGACCGCAACCCCTCGCCCAATCGAGCCTGTAGTCGCAACTACGAGCAAATTTTTCAACCGGCCCCGTCTCTGGGACGAGTTCTTTCGTAACCGATGAATTTTCTCTCAAATTTGGCTAGCCTGATTTTCTGCCATAATTTCGGCTTGCCTCTTCCACAAGTTCAAATCCGTATACGATGTTTGGTTCGCCCTATGCATTACCACCACGTCTCCATCCAACCTATCTGCTGCAACTGACTTCCCTACAACAGTGAGTTTGCTTAATCTCAGATTAAGCCACATTTTTGAGACAAAACTCGCCATGTGCTCCCTATTCGAATTATTCTACCTCCATCTCTTTTGCTCGTTGTGACTCCGGCCGTTTGCCCAAGCGCCCAAGGTCACTCATGGCCAGCAATGGTTTTCAGTTCATGTTCATGTCTTTGAACTAGTCGGACCTCATGACCATTGTTCCCTACAAGTTGGGAAAGCAACCTATTATTATTTCATCGGATAGTTCCCACTGTTTATGTTGTCCTCTTTTCGCGCAATCCGCACTACCCGCAAATCCCCCAGTCATGCTCCATTCTGACTGTAAACGTATGATCATGCCAGACGGTATGTCACCCAAAATTTGGGAATAAACAATTATTATTATTATTATAGAAAGACTGCTGCCCGATAAATGCGTCGGTATTGAAAAGAATCTTTTCAAGTCCTGGCCATGTATCAGTTGGGTCAGTGCTGAAAAATGGGTTGGCTAAATTTCGTTCAACTAGCGCTTAATTGAGAATCCTATTCCTTGGGGCGACCACACTCTAAGGAGGAAAGAGTTCAAGCGTCTCGAGGGGCGTTTCATGGATTCACGGATTTACACACAGAATCCAGGCGATCACCCAAGTTCCCCATGTCGCTTTTGTTCTTCTCCTTCAGCAGCTGCCGTTCACATGAAAGGCACAAGTGAAAAAAGGGTGTAGCACTGTTGTTTAAGTTCTCAGCGCGGGCAGTATGCTCGCCAGCGCGAGGACTCACAAAAGGTGTCTAATAGTGATTTGAACTGGGCATTAGATGGGGCGTGGACGGCCGTTGGAGGAAGATCATTCCACGCAGTAGCCACCAGAAAGGAGAAAACATTTTGCCTAATCAAAGAGTGCGCTCTGGGCTTGAAATATGCTTAGCCATGCATTCGTCGTGTGTTTGATGGGCCAACGGTGAAAAACCTGTTGGTCAACTTTTGTTCACACAGGGCATAAGTAAGAGTTAGGTCCCCTCGGAGGCGACGACACACCAGCGGAAAGAGGTCAAGCACCTCAAAACGCATTGCGTAGTCCACGAACCAAAGGCCGACAACAATTTTTGTGGCAGCTCGCTGGACACACCCAATGAGGGTTACTTTCTTCGTGCGTCCCGAGTAGACAACATTGTTAGCATACTCATGAAGCGGTCTGACGTAGGCCCAATAGATTATTTGAAAGTTCGTGGGAGTAATACGGGAGATGGTGCGTTAAATCATCCGCAGAATGGCGAATGCCTCTTACGCTGAGTTCTCATGGTACAGTGAGAACGATATTTTTGAAGACAGTCAGATACCAAAATTCTATTTGGCGTCCATCCGTGCGATACCCTCTGGTCCATTCTCACGATGCACGACAAAGGTTGAGTCTCCTCCGAATGACATACGGACGTAATTTTCGTCATTCAGTGAAAGAGATCAGTTCAACGACCACTACTTTGCAGCATCCGCATCCATTTCGAGGACTGGCATTTGAACCCCGGGATTTTAAGTCGTCCGCAAAAAGTAGACAGGGACTTGGTGAAATATCAGAAAAGTCGTTGGCATTTATCAGAAAATGCAGTGGCCCCAGAACGTAGCCTTGAGGAACTCCGATGGAGACCGGCGCCGCAGAAGAGTAGGTCGAGCCTACCTTCACTCGGAATGATCTGTCTGATAGGAATGCCTTGATCCAGTGTGGGATTTTCCCTTGAGTCCCGGAAGACTCGAGTTTGTGGAGCAGAGGGACGTGTGGGACTCGATCAAATGCTTTTGAAAAGTCGAAAAATATGGCATCCGATATGAGTCCCTCGTCCTTAGCTTCGGTTAAGCTGTCCATAAATACGAGCATGTTCGCCACGCAGGAACGGTTTGGGAGAAATCCGTGTTGAGCTTGAGAAATAGGAGATCTCAGGTTGTTGGAAGTAAGGTGATCTAGAATGGCTCGCTTAAGAATGCGCTCCATCACCTTGCATGGCACGCTAGTGAGGCTTATAGGCCTGTAGCTGCCAGGATAGCTTAAAATGGACTTAATAAAAGGTGTTGCCCAAAGGATTCTCAAACCAGCCAAATAAACGGCGACATAAAGATTCGGACAAAGAATGTTCAGTCAGAGAATTATGCAGCATTGACGAAGCACCGTGTAGAACTATTTTTCAGTGTCAACGACGTTTTCTTTTGGATCCTTGAATGGACCTCGTCTGGCGTCAACGCGCAGAACGGGTTGATCTTGTGTGATAGTTAACGAATGTCCTCTTTCGTGAAGACCAAGTAAGTTAGAGACTGTTCGTAATTACGCCTTGACAAGATTGGATGTGATGAAGACGATGGGACACAGTATCCTCCGTAGACGTCAGATACCACTGTTGCATCACTCGTGGGTTCCTCGCTCCTGTCACTCAAGGAGAACGCAGTTGTCTGATTTCTCCGGCAACGCCTCATGTAGCTTAACAACACATTTATGTTTTTCCGGTTGAGGGCTAGAATGATGGCTTGTTTTCTTATGTTCCATTCGTGGATTTCTGCTTCGCCGCGGTTCCACATTTTACTAGATGTTAGCTCATTTTCTGTGTCTTCCCTAGTCAACTTTTGGAAAAATAGTTGAGATCTCTTTTCCAGAAGATCCCGAATAATTTTAGGCAGCTTGCGGCCCATCCGACTGCTTACCGTTTTTTGGGACGAACATCGCGTCAGCCTCGTGAACTTTCTGGACAGTGATCCCATATAAGTCTTCCACTAAAGCTGGTCCCAATTCAACTTGTTCAAGAAAGTTGCGCCTTCCTGAGAAGTCTGTACGTTAGGAGTTTCGAATCTATATTTGAGGTTCGGGTTTTCGGGCCCAATGGCAGGCGAAATCAAAGGTCAGCACACAGTGGTCATCATTTCTTAGAGAAGCTTTAATTATCACTTGATGGACGACTGGGACCACGCGAAAGGAGCCTTTGCAGGTGATTTCGACACACAGGTCTACCACCTGGAGGGCATGAGACAGTTCGAGGCCGCCACAGTGGCCTGTGGTACAACCAAACGGTATTCTCCATTCCTGCAGAAGTGGTCTGATCCTGCTTTGCCGGGACTGGAAGGAGCGTCGCTTCAGCAATCAATGTCTTACGCGTTTGTCAGGGGAGTGCGTCTGGCACTGGGTGCCATGTTGCCGTTTGCGAGACCAACCGACCAGTGGAGTTTAAAGCAACTGGTCCCACTGGCACGGTAACTTTCCGCGGTGCCGCTTGCAACCTCGAAGTCAGAGATCGGGATGAGGCGCCAGTGAAAAATTTACGGATCAAAGTGGACCAAATAACCAAACGAATTTCCGCCATGAGAACAGGATTGCGGAGGGGCTCAAAGGTGTAGAGGTTGCAACTGTGACACGCCTGGCCACCGGAAGAATCAATGTCACCATACCCGGCCACCTTTCAATAATAACAGGTTCGGCTTACTCGTCATCCCTCTCTTAGGTTGCGATTAGTGCCGTAATACAGGCTACGATATGGGCTGGTACTGGCACAGAGGAGAGATGGAGTTGTGCTGTTATCCATTCCACCTGGCTTGTGATCTGCATCCACAGAGATCATTAATCAAACAAAAACACCCATAATATCACACGGCTTCGTTCTGAATCTGCGGATTTCCTTGGCCAAACTATAATAATAATAACGATACTAATGTTTATTCCCAAATTGTGGGATGCATACCGTCACGCATGATCATAAGGTTACAGTCAGAATAAAGGCATGACTGGTGGGGACTATGGGTACAGAGGTTTTTGGGAAAAGTGGCAGCGTCATAGGCGGTGGGCTTTATTCAATGTAGACGTAATTACCACTAGACCGGCACGAGCAGGGAAGCTCCTTTTTGGAGAGAACATTGAGCAAGAACAGATCGTTAGGATTTGAAGGTAGCGGGAAAAAACAAAACGACGGAGGGCAAAACAAGAGGCTTCCTGTCTGACATATGACAAACTGTGGAAAATGAGAAACAAGAACATCAGATCTGGTGAAGCAGCAGAGTTGGTGTCATCCAGCCGACCAAATTGAACTGAAGCCAAAAACGACCGCTGAGGCCTCGTGGCCTTGGACTGTTGGGCTCAGGGCCAGGGTCACAAAAAGCGTATGTGGGGATGGTGAAATGGAGGGACTAGCAAAGCGGATAAATGGTAACAGGAATCTCAGAAACACGGTATACAGTGAAACTGTAGTGACTTACTGGTGTCGTTGTTGTGGAGTCGGGCATAATGCTTCCGTTGCAAGAGTGAGATGGGGGCAACACACGAGCCGAAACGCGAACTGTATAGAAAATTGTTGATTTTTTGTGGGGAACACAGACTGAATGTCCACCGAAACGGCTACATTTGAACGACAGTTTCAGCAGTTTGGAATGAACATAGCGTGGAAGCAGTTGGGGCCAGGTGAGGAGCATTGTTCGTATTTGAAGTTAGTGGAACGAGTGGACGAGAAGGTACAGTCGAGAGATTGGAAGGGAAACAGTTGCGGATGTGCTATCAAACTGGGTATAGCAGCGCCGTGCCATCAGTGGTCTGACATACTTCCGTTTTCGTACAGCCCTGTAACGGACGTCATATTGAGGGTCATTGGGCTGGGATGTGCAATTCTCCGGGCGTGGATAACAGCCCCGTGGGTCGTCCATACCTGATATTCACGGAGTTCAAAGTGAGTGTGAGGAGACATCAGCGAAAGACTAGACTCCTGCCGTTATTAGGGTGGGGACAACAAGTGATTATGAGATAGGATAAGGATGGATTTATACTTAGTAGACTAGGGACCAAGCAAGTGTTGAGTCAGCTAACATATGACAATAAAGTACAAGAGATCTAGTGCAAACCGGTATAACCTCGCAGAGGTAGTGGGTTAGGGAAATTGAACTTATAAGGATTGGCGGGGATGAGTTTCCGAGGTGACGGACTAGTTTATCTGATATTCATTACTGAAGTTGGGCAGAACCATAACCTAGGACGAAAAGTAAGTGTAAGAGAAATAGTCATCAGCCCTCCGAAGCACTGCTATCAGCCTCAAGTTAGCAAGTGGTGCATGCCGAATAAATAGTCGGGCCTCAGTCTTGCATGCTGGTAATGGAGGGTTTGGAACCTCTATATACATTTTATATGCTCACTCCCGGGAGTAGTAGGTAGGTGCGTGTTATCGTTTGGTCGACTAAGTGCGCTTTGGTGTGGTGCAACCCCAATTATGATGAAAGCGACTACAGCTCCGTATGTCGATGTAAGCCATGATCATTGCAGTTTTCAGGCTATCTCATCGTTTTTTTACGAACTTCTTTTATTTTTTATCAAACAGACGAAAGCCCTGTTTTCATTTTTTCATCGTCTGTAGTTTATAGCCCTGCCAGTTAAATGACATAACCTGGACGAGTCCAGCCCAGCAGCAACAAACAGAAAACAACAGTGCTGCTTTATTGATTTCCCGAATTAAAGCCATGCTCAGAACCACCGGCGATGGGCGAAGCACCCGTACTGCGGGAGGGGCGGCGGGCATACGAACGCACCATCTTTATTGATTTCCCGAATTAAAGCCATGCTCAGAACCACCGGCGATGGGCGAAGCACCCGTACTGCGGGAGGGGCGGCGGGCATACGAACGCACCATGGTGCAATGCCGCTTACGGAATTGCACATCGTAGCACAGTGACCTAAAATATGTCCAAAAACCGAAGTATGTCATGCTAACGATGGCACTCACCTGCCACAATTAATTTGATAGTGCACCCGCAACTACTCCCTTCCTACTGTCGACTCTTGCCCACTCGTTCAATGAACTTCAAGTACGAACAAACTCGTCACCTGGTCCCGTCTGCCTCCAGGACGCTTTCATTTGAGTCTGCTGAACCGTTCGTTTGGATTTAACCATTTCCGTGAACTTTCAGTCTGTGCTCTCCACAACGTCACTAGTTTTTTGCACAGTTTGCGCTCTTGCTTGTGTATTGTCCCCGACTCACTCTTCTAAGGAACTGTTACGCCCGACTCCACTATATCAGCGACACCAGTGAGTCTCTAAAGATTCACTGTACCATGATTTTGAGATTCCTGCTACCATTTATCTGTATTGCTATTCCCCTACTTCATCATCCCACTTGCGCTTTTCGTGACCCTCACCATAAGCCCAACAGTCCAAGGCCTCAGCGGCAGTTTTAGGCTTTAGTTCAGATTGGCCGGCTGAATCACGCCAACTCTGCTGCATCAAAAGATCCGCTACTTTGGTTCTTCATTTTTCGAAGTTTGCAGTTCTCTCGTCATGTCAGGCACGATGCCTCTTTTTTTGCCCTCTCTTGTTTTTTTTGTCCACCACCTTCGAATTCTAACGTTTACATTGGAAAACGCCCACTGCTTACGACACTGTCCTTTTTTCCTGCAATCCCCTGAACTCACAAACCCCGCCAGCTGTACTTTAATGCTGACCGTAACAGTGTAATCATGCCTGACTTTAAGCCACCGACCATTTGGGAATAAACATTATTATTATTATTATTACAGAAGCAGCAGGGTTACTGAGAGGGAGGAAGCAAAGCTGAATGCAAACCGTGCACTAGTATTGAGGGCATGGAATGAATGCCAACCGAAAATTGGCCGGTTTTCGTTGCGCCGTATGCGCCTATGTGACAGGTAGGTGTAGCACACGTTTCTGATTGGACTAAAGCAGATAATTTTGAGAGCAGCTTTACTTAAGAGCGCGGAATCCTTAATGGGCCCGACGCGGGGCAAACTAATGACAAGGCACGCCTCGCTCAAGATTGAAGCATATCCAAGCCCTGCCTTGAGAGAACTGCGTGTGCGAAAGGTTTCGTTTTGTAATGTTCTATCAGTACAGCCAGTGGTCAAGGATTATTTTATAATTTTCACAGGCGGCAAGGGTCCGTGTGGCTTCTATCCAAGCACTAGTTTTTCCTCTCGTCTGAACGCTTTCGACTTTACGGCCTCCGCCAGCTACCGCTCAATCTACAAAGGTCTATAAACAGGTTTCAGAGGTGCTTGGAAATGGCATACTCAAAAAAGACCACAATGCGCACAAGTTTTTGATGTTGCTTGTGACGATGGCAGGCGAGATATACTGATTTTGTGCGCATTTCCGGTGACCAAATGAACTGACTGCAAATTGTATTTTGGCTGTCACTTCGGCGTCGGAGACTTTTTATGCGCTCCAGTTTTCCTGTTGTTTAATGTTGTTTACCTTACATTATGAATACTGTCATTTGACTATCAAGTCAAAGCACCGAGATAAAACGGCGTCCGCAGTTGGGGACATCGAATATCAATTTAGACGAATGCCGGTTTGTTTGCCGGGGGCGCCACTAACGTTCCGACGCTGACACTCCAGTTAAGGAAGGGACTGCGGGATTTCACCACGTACAGGGACAGTAACATTGTACATAGCAATTCGGAATCAAAACATGCCGTTCACGTGAAAGCCGTGTTGAAGCATGTGCTAAAAGCTAAGTTTATGATAATTGAGGCCAAGGCACAGCTCACTCAATGTTCGGTGACACTTCTTGGGCATCAAATGAGCCAAGAAGATGTTAGCTCCGTACCAAAAAAAACTGGCAAATGTCAAACACTATAAAGTCTCTGAGGGCAGATTTTCGGACGGGCGGAATAATACAGCTGGTGTGCCAGGGCTTTCAACACGGTTACTGCCTTACTGTACAACTTGCTGCCTCAAAATAGAAAGTTCGAATGAACAAGTCAGGCACAGGAGGCCTGTTGAAGCGGACGCTTACGACCGGGGTTTTGTCGTTGTCCCTAAGCGGGGGAATGGCGTCAGCAAATACATTAGTCGTATCTTGACCAACTCTGAGCACGATTAAACAACCACTGAGAAGAAGTGTTCAGCGATTGTCTGGACCCTGGTTAAGTGGAAGCTGCAACTGATGGGACGAAGGTTTCAAGTGTAGACCGATCACAAACCTGGAGTTTATCAGGACCCTCAGAGATCTCCGCGAAAAAAGCTCGCATGCTAGACACTTCGACTTCAAGTGTATGACGTTACGGTCTGGCAAGTCTCGGGGAAAGAGAACCACCTAGCCGATCGGCTGTTAGGTCCAGAGGCTGGAGATGAGGCTCCAGAAATCAAGGTCGGTGCTCCTAGCCTCGTCCTCGAACTGGATCCCGTAAGGTTAGTGCTAATATAGCGACAGAACCCCATACTACGGAAGGTCGCAGACGCCTTGTTTGCCAATGAAGGTAATGAGAACTCGAAGGGAAACCAAGAACCGGAGACTTTTCGGGAACAGTTCGCTAGGATAAGCTTGAGTGCAGCCGGCGTGATATCTTAGAACGACAACAATCCGAATAGCGTGACACCCTGCGCCTTGAGACGGGACCTGATTGTCGAATGCCACGAGTTGCCACACACAGGGTGCACATAAATATACGACTTTTCGGCAGAGGGTTTACTGGCCAGGGATGAGAGGTAAAGCGTTGGAATGTTGTGGCCTTTGAGTGATGCCGGTTGACGAAAGGGGATGCTGCAGACTCCATGGAGCTTACCCATGTATCAGAGATAGGAGGGTTATGGTCCGTCGACGTCATAGGGCCTCTTTCGTTGGCAGCTGGAGCAAGTCAATGATGATGCTGTCAGAACATCTGCAGCAGTGCGTCGAGGCGGGAGCCGTGCCAAATCAGCAGGCGACGATGACGAATGAAGTGGTCAGACTACATCATTTTCAACTACGGGGTACTTGAAGTGATCCTAACGGTTAAAGGGCCATTCTTTGGAAATGAAAAGTTCGGGAGTTGTTTGCAGCAGCTAAGCATCAAGCGGATTAGGATAGCGCCCTATTACCTGCAAACGAACTGCATAACCGAACGCAATAACCGAACAATTAAGAAGTGGCTGGCGGACAAAGATAATGACTGGAGAGTGAACCTGCTGATAGTATTGTAGACATATCGTGCGTCGAGCCGGCAAATCACAGGCAATCCCCAATCACGTTTTGATGTGCGGTCGACGTCCCCGCGTTCCAATTGATGGTATATTGGGTTGTGGCCAACAAGGAGTAGCCAGCTTGTAACCCCTTTATATGATCTTGAGCTATTGTTATACCTGTATTTGACTTGTGCCTCTGACTTCGAAATTGGTTTCGTTTTTCCCTCGTGCTAATTCGTGAAAGAATTCTTTCACTATTCAAACTATTTACAGAGTTTATACGTGTTATTTGTTGAATTTTCTCACACCAACATAACATTTACGTTATAATCCCTGTTACTTTGCACCCAGTTTCTACTCTGCATCTAGTCGCACTCATGTCACTAGTCAATGCAGGCTGCTCTCTGCAGTCATCGATGGTCCACAACAGATGTGGGCGAAATGGCTGTCCATCGAACGTGAGACGGGGTATGCAATGCCACACCTGCAAGGCCTGGTGGCACTTTAAATGCACGGGTTTACAGGACGACCAGGTAAGCCAACTGGCTAACTCTCCTGACCCGTTTGTATGCGCCAGCTGCCTCTACATTAAGGGTGCAATGCATTCCCCAACTAGGGAAAAAGCCATAAAAAACAAGACCAATTCCTCACTACCGAATCACACAGACCAGTGTAAGTGCTCCTCGTTAATCGATGTACTCGCGACGAAACTCGAGCTTCTCTCTAAAGCTCTGACAGACGCAAACACTAAAAATGCAGCGATCTGGACGAAAGTTGACAAGGAACTTTCCTCGCTGAACGAGTACCTTGCACTATCCACCCCTGGTCTGCTGGCTGCGAAAAAGTTTATCCAGCTCTCCGATGCGGCAATAAAGACCGCCACGGCGTCTCTGTGGACAGACGCGTAAGGGAGAGCAGACTGATAATCTGGGGGTCATTCTCTAGAAAAGTCACGCCAACGAAGCAGGCACAATCGCTCCTTGGCAGTGTCCTCTCAAAGCCTGACCACGAATCGCTTCACGCAGACTGGTTACGCCAGAAGGGAAGCAAGCGAACACTCGGGCTTCTCGTTACCCTTTCCTCGCCGTCGGCCGTACAGGTTTTGGGTCGGGCTGTCAGCGTCCAAAAGGCAAATCCAACGATCAGGCGTCTATCTGAGGATCGCCCTCTAGACGCACGCGGAAGCCAGGCCACAGCAGTTCTAGGGAAGAGATGCGGAAAAAGCTTCCGGATGGCGCCAATTCGGCCGATCCCAAACTTAAGGCCAAACCGATTGTAGTTATAGCCCCTTGTGCTCCTGAAAGCACGCCGAGGCAAACGACCGCGACTCCGGACAGCAGTTTCTACTCAACCACCGCGGACCCCTCGAATTCTATAGGCAGTGACGCTCTGGAGGAGGCAAGCCTCACGTGGACGGAGCGCCCAAAGTACGTACAGTTATCAGCACTTCTTTCCGTAACAGACGTCAAAGGTGCAACAGTGAACTCCACACCCAAGCTACAACCGAGCTGGATTGGGTCAGACGAGCGGAGTCAAGTGGTGAAGCCTACCGGCAAACCAACCACATGCGCTGACGTCGACATCGGGGAATGCTGCGAGAACCGTACATCCACTGAGGCTGTGAAATTGCCAATCTCTAGCTCCACTCCGTCTAAAGTAGCCTCTTTGATTGTGGACACAACTCTTGCCCAGGACCATGACAATCAAAGCCACAAGCCTGACCACGGCGCGAGTCCCTCATACACCCAGTTGGCCACGCTGATCGCGGGTGACTCGGATGACCACACAGCGCGAAAGAAAGGCGACTGCGGCCAAACAAGCCATATACAACTCGCCAAATCAGAAAACTGCTGGCTGGCTTCAAGGTGCAGTCCTCTGAGAAAACCAGCCTCATGGGAGCACCACCAAAAGAACTACCCGGTGCTGCCACCCAGCGCTCAAAGCATCACAGAGGCACCTTTCCGACCAAATCGCGCCAAAATGCCCAAGAAGCCAAACAGACGCGAGATCGCCCATTGAGCAACAGCGAACCTGGCCGTCCAGAAGAAGTTAATGAAAGGGCTACAAGTAGCAATGGTCGAAATTTTCGCCCACGGGGAAAAAACTTCGTCCACCAAAACTAATAGGCCCGCGCAAACCGGGCTCCCACAGGGCGAAAAAACCCTGCAAATGAAAAGCAACCCACGAAACCACCAATCGAGGGAGCAGACAAATATGCCTCAGAGGTCCCTTCGGAGCCCTCGACTCAAACCCGACGTGCAGCTATTAAGCCTGCTAACCTCCCTGGTTACACAACTCTCGGCTCCTCACCTTCGGAGGCAGCAGAGACAGTGTTGAAATGCTTGTCCACAAACTGTCTTAGCCTCTTCAACAAACTTTGTGATATTAAACAGTCAGTTTGTCTTGAACAGCCGTCCATTATCGCACTCACAGAGACCTGGCTCACACCAGATGTCTCTGACGCGGAGATCTCAATAGACGGCTACTCTATTTTCGAGCTGACTCAAAACGAGGGAGAGCTGGTGGGGTTGCTTTATACTTACATGCGGCCCTGCCAATCCCGATTGTCCTCTCTGATACCACTCCTGCACCTTTTGTGATGCACTGTGGCTTCAAGTCCCGCTGCGCGGGTCCGATTCTCTCCTTCTCGGTGTGGTCTACCGTAGCCCCTCGAGTCCTCCGGAAGATGACCACTTCCTCATACGAACCCTTGGGCAACTCTCCTCCAGCTACCACTTCACTCATCTCCTGCTGGTAGGTGACTTCAACGCTCAAAGGCCCCTGGACGGAGCTCCAGTGCGTCGGATCAAGTGGACCCTTTGCAGCGGCGTTGACCGAAGTCGTTCAACAGAGCGCTTGGACTCAACATGTCGTTGCACCCACCAGATACCGCGCGGGCCAACAACCGTCCCTCCTGGATTGGTCATCACCAACGAAAGACATTTCGTTGATCAGGTGACAATTAACGCTCCACTGGGACATAGCGACCACTGTGTGCTCACCTTTGATTTCATCTGCTATTGGGCCAGAAATCCCGAACCCCAAACGTGGATTCGAAACTTCTGCCGTGCAGACTTTTCGGGAATGCGCATCTTTCTTAACCAAGTTAAACTGGGGCCAGCCTCAGTGGAAGACTTATATAGGACTATTGTCCAGAAAGTTCACGAGGCTGACGCGATGTTCGTCCCAAAAAACCAGCACGCAGTCGGATGAGCCGTAAACTACCCAAAAGGATCCGGCGTCTTCTGGAAAAGAGGTCACAACTATTTTTCAAAAGTTGACTACAGGAGACACAGAAGATGAGCTGGCATTTCGTAAAATGCGGAACCGCTGTAAATCGGAAATCCGCCAATGGAACATACGAAAACAAGCCACCATTCTAGACCTCGCCCGGAAGAACAGAAATGTGCTGTTCAAATACATGCGACATCGCCGAAGAAACAAGCCATCCGCGTTCTCCCTGAGGGACAGGAACGGGGAACCCACGAGTGACCCAATAGTGGTATCTGAGTTCTACAGAGATCACTATGCAGGTCTGTATTCAGTCCCAGCGTCCTCGTCACATCCAACCTTGTCAAGGCGTACCTACGAACGGCCTCTAACCGACTTGGTATTCACGGTGGAGGACATTCGTCAACTCCTGCACAAGATCAACCCATTCTGCGCGTTGGGGCCCGACGAAGTCCACCCAAGGATCCTGAAGGAAACGTCGTACACACTGGCAACTCATTTCCATCTGCTGTTTCGTCAGTCGCTTGACGAAGGCCACCTTCCCTCTGTTTGGAAGGAAGCGATTGTCACGCCAATCTACAAAACTGGTGACCGACTATCGCCTGGCAGCTACAGGCCTATAAGCCTCACTAGCGTGCCATGCAAGGTGATGGAACGCATTCTGAAGCGAGCCATTCTAGATCACCTTACTTCCAACAACTTGATTTCTCAAGCTCAACACGGATTTCTCCCAAACCGTTCCTGCGTGACGAACATGCTCGTATTTATGGACAGCTTAACCCAAGCCAAGGACGAGGGACTCATATCGGATGCCATATTTTTCGACTTTTCAAAAGCATTTGATCGAGTCCCACACGTCCCTCTGCTCCACAAACTCGAGTCTTACGGGATTCAAGGGAAAATCCTACACTGGATCAAGGCATTCCTATCAGACAGATCATTCCGAGTGAAAGTAGGCTCGACCTACTCTTCTGCGGCGCCGGTCTCCATTGGAGTTCCTCAGGGCTCCGTTTTGGGACCTTTGCTGTTTCTGATATACGTCAATGACCTTCCAGATGTTCTTTCAAGTCCATGTCTACTTTTTGCGGACGACTTGAAATCGTGGAGTTCCAATGCCAGTGCCCTCCAAATTGATGTAGACGCCGCAAAGCAGTGGTCGTTGGACTGGCACCTTCCTCTGAATGACGAAAAGTGCGTCCATATGTCATTTGGAGGAGACTCAGCGAACTCCTTTGTCATGCATGGTGAGAAAGGACCAGAAGACATCACGAGGATAGATGCCAAAAAGATTTGGGTATCTGGCTCTCTCCAAACCTGTCCTTCTCACTGCACCTTGAGAAATCGGCTCAGAAGGCATTCGCTGTTCTACGGATGATTCGGCGTACCTTCTCTCGTATTACTCGCACGGACTTCCAAATACTCTATGGGGCCTATGTCAGACCGCTCCTTGAATATGCCAACCCGGTTGTCTACTCAGGACGCACGAAAGACGTAATCCTCATTGAGCGTGTCCAGCGAGCTGCTACGAAAATGGTTGCCGGTCTCAAGTCCATGGACTACGAAACGCGTCTCGTGGTGCTCGACCTCTTTCCCTTGGAGTATCGTCGCCTCCGAGGGGACTTAATTCTTACTTACGCCCTGTTTGAACAAGGCTTGGCCAACAGGTTTTTCACCGTTGACCCAGCAAACACACGGCGGGGACACGGTAAGAAGATTTTTAAGCTCAGAGCGCACACCTTCATTAGGCAAACTTTTTCTCATTTAGAATAACCTTCCTGAGACGGTTGTCCACGCTCCCTCTAGAACTCAGTTCAAAACACTATTAGACACTTATTTACGCGAGTCCTCGCGCTGGCAAACATACTGCCCTTTTTCACTTGTGCCTTTCAGGTGAACGACAGCTGCTGAACGACAAGAACAAAACCGACCCGGGAAACTTGGGCGAAAGCCTCGCTCCTGTGTATCAATCCGTGAATCCGTGAATCCGTGAGAAACTTCCCATGCAATTAGTTCATGGGTAGTCACAGGAAAGGGGGCATGCGACTCATGCTGAAGCCAGCATTCTGATTGGTTGGTGTGTACAAGCCGGGAAGCACGCATTCAAGTTAAATTTGAGCACAAGCTAATAGAGAACAGATTAAATGCTCATAGCGCATAAATTAGGGAAAGACGGATGGTCAAACCAGCAAGAAACTATAGTATAAATCATAGTATAAGTAGTATATTTATTTATTTATTTTAGGAGACCTCCGCGTACCCTTCGTGGGATAAGTATAATTTGACCTTTATAAGGTGAATACGTTAATTTTCACTACAAAACGTAGCCATGTGCCTTAAACTGCTCTCATCGACCTCTTTTTCTTTACACAACCTTTACCGACACTGTTTCCTTCAATAAAAGGTCGACAGGAAGGCAACATTTTGTGTTTTTGATATCTCAAAACAAACCATATGTATTCCAGACTTTTGCACTGGAAATTTCAGTTGCTTCTATATTAGTTAATCATGTTTTTATGCTGTGGGTAGCTGTGGGCAAAACCAGTAGTGTTCTGTGAAGAAACGTGGCAACGGGGAAGTCGAAAAGAAGTCGGACAGAGGCCTTTATTTCGAAATGCAAACTCGTGATTATTTACGCACAACCTTGTCCCACTGGGCCATCCAGCCACGAGTACCGTTAGTAGAAACCTCTGTGAGAGCGGCTAAGCCTGTTTGGACGAGTCGTATGTTTGGGTGTGGCTTGTGCATGAATTGACTTTCTGAAAAAGGGTGGATGTTCCACATTCGGTGGCAGGTTTCGCCTATCGTTACCGACAGTCAAACGAACGTTTATACAATTCACGAGGGTTGCCGGTCAAAAATGGTACACAGTGCCCAGTTTTGAAACTGGCATTATACACCCGGAGAGGTGCCGAATAGACCAGCTGTGTAGGCCTATCTAAGTGGAACAGATGGAATATCGGTGGCACGCATGCCAACTTTGAAGGAGAAAGGTGTGCAACGATGTATAATACTGATGAAGCATGTCTAGTGTCTAGTCTAGTGTCCAAGCTCCAACTCCGCATCTAATGGTAGGTGAGCGTTACTACGGAAATTATCGAACCGCTTTGTGTTGTTCGCTCATGATTGTTTGATATTCAAACAATGTGCAGGAAAGTTAAAAGGTCGCTTGATAATGTCCACTTTTCAAAAACTTTGTGCAGAGATATTTACTTTCGTGCTTAATAGCTTGTAACTGCTCATTTCGTGTTCGCTAATAAACAACTCCGTAGCGAATGTGGTTCTCCTTTCGCTGGTCGAACGGATTGTCAAAGTATGGGATGTTCTTACTAGCATTTGTTGAACTCATGTTAAGTGGGATTCACTGCGCTGATTCAAGGGCTACAGCGTTCCAAAAAGGATGGGCGGTCAAGAAGCTGTTGATGTCTGTTGTTGGGACGGACTACTATGTGCGGTGAATGAATTGTGTTATCTTCTGACAAAAGCATGGGAGTAAGCACGTGACAGACGGAAATCACCATACTGACATTTCAAAAGTTCAAACTTGCTTTTATCGTGCGGATAGTACTAAACTTGCACAAAGTTTTAACTATAGTAATAGTCAACGGGGAACGAATCCATAGCGATCTGAGAACCGATTTATTTCTAGACTGTAGCACATCACAAGAATAATAAGACGATATAAAATGAACGTACGACACGAGGTTTCAAATTCCAGGAAAGAGACAAAGAAACTGATATCAATAAGTGAAAGCTTTTCTAGTTTGGCGGCATAGTCCGTACAACTACCTATGATAAATTGTTACGATATAGAATACGATATTTGGCAGACAGTATCTCTGCGGAACCAGTACCTAACCTTCTTCGGTTGGGTCTTCTGACTCAGAAGCCCCGGTTTGAGTGACCACATTCGTATTACACTGCCATCATAAACGATACAGTCAATACAGTCACCGCAAGAAAACATCTACAAAAATATATAACCAATTTACAGGAAACGATGAAAAAATGGAAAAATCCGGAAAATGAATGAGGTCCGTGCATGCGCATTTTTAGTCCTTTCTAGTCCATTCTTATCGTGTATAATAAAGACGTTTGCGTAGTTCTATCCGTAGGGCATATGGACTCAATACCGTTACTCAGACAAAGGAATACTCCTAGTGAGGAACCTTCCTTCGAAGTATGCTAAAAGCAGTAACAACGACCGAAAGTTCTACAGCTAATTTTAATATCCGTATGTGGAATGCAAGGAAGAACTACATCACTCTACTTAGCAATCCCTATCGAGGCCTGCTGAAGTGTTTACTGTCCTTGATGTTTGAGGCCAAATTGTTTTCAACTCCCCCAACCTGTCTCCTGTAATCCCAGAACTTAGCTATTTCGAAGTTCATCCTCCGGCTTTATTTCTTCTCCTCACGGTTTTCTAGAATTTTTCGTCAATTTGCGACCTTGGCAACATTCCAGAACTTACTGGCACTTAGTTGTGTTCCACAAAGAATGCGCTTACTGCTGTTGATCCGTGTACAGAGTTTGTCAGTTTGATTTTATACACTCTATCATCGGCCGTAATAACATCTTACTTTCAGCGTAGCTTCGTAGTTTAGTAGTTCATCGATGTGCAGACGTTAAGATGTGCTGTTCTCGTATTCCCTTTCATCCTCGGCTGAGGCCAACTTAGATTCTGATTGACAT
This sequence comes from Clonorchis sinensis, assembly GCA_003604175.2. Classification (NCBI taxonomy): domain Eukaryota; kingdom Metazoa; phylum Platyhelminthes; class Trematoda; order Opisthorchiida; family Opisthorchiidae; genus Clonorchis; species Clonorchis sinensis. Next base: position 8,386,510 of record CM030370.1, read on the forward strand.
TTTGAATGGTCGGTCCTATCGTTTGGCTCGCTGATCATGTTCTGGATTATTGGCGATAGAATAAAAATCTCAAAGGGGAGAAAACCTTTGGTTAAACATTGGATGTATGATTTACATTTCACAGTTGCGACCGAAAGCCTTCAATATGTCAAATAGCAACCGACCCATTCACACTGCTTTTGTGAGCTCCTTGGATTGGCACAGAACTATGATATGTGATGTTAATGTGTTTTAAATAATACCTTGAAGAACAAATGATTTTTATGGGCCAGAGTAAGTATACAGTTTTGATCGTCACTTCGTTTCAAGTGGAAGATAGCGCTGCAGACATTGGTGCGTTCACTGCAGTGACACATCTAAAAATTGTGTTTGACCCCTTGATGTGTGTGATGGCCATTGCGATCCCGAAACGTGCGCTGCTCCGTTTGTCTAGTCCTCTTTCCGCAAACTCCTTCAGACAAACTTGTCAGCTCAAACGGTTGCCTTGTTCATTTTCATTATTGGACTAAGTGACAACCCTCTGCTTTATCGACGCCACGTTTTTGTATTTTCGAACGTTTGTGAGTGAAGCTAAGTTAGATATTTGGCCTTGGATCACTGAGTTCTCTTTGAGGGGAACCGATTGGGCTGATTTCCGAATAGTAACTCCTGGATAATCAGGCTACAAGCACAACCAAGGCCGAAACTTTGGCTCTCTAAGATCAACCATTTGCGTCAGGTTCGCGGAGAACTGGCTTCGAGTTTCGTGTGGAAGTGCTAAGTCTCCACACTAGAAAAGTCAAGGATTTTCGTGCCGATTGAATGACAGAATGCTTGGTTTTGAAAAATTAGGAAACCATAAAACCATGTGACCTCGGAGCCTGCTCGTGTGACTAGTGACCTCGTCGCATCTATGATTAACAAAGTACGGCACTAGATGAACACGTGACAACGTGACAACACGAAAATCAAAGTTACGTGATCAACATCCTCACCCCAAACCAGTCAAAATACCGTCAACCTGTTATATCTAGTAGTTCATCCCACTCGAGAATTTCCCTTAATCCCCCGGAAATAGCTAAAAAACAGCTAAAGCCGGGACTCAAATCACCCGTGGTTAATGACACTGACAGAAATGGCCCAATCGCGCAGTCAGTGGCGCTCATGCATCAAAGCTATCGCCTTCAGTGCGTAGCTACTCAATTTCCGAACAAACTGAACACACCTTCGCCTCCAAGGCTTCGTTGTGCGTTCCACATTCCCGTTTCCCGGTGATCGAACCCGTAGCAGCTGGAACCAACGTGCCTATGGTACACGGTTTATAGCTGATAAATTGAATTGAAATTGAATTGATTCATATCGTTGCTGAAAACTCTCCGGCAGCTCACAACCGGTTTTCATCCTTTGTGGATCTCATCAGTTAAACACAGTCCCTGTGCTTCCATCAACCCTATGTATTACTGGAGCAGAAACTTTCTTCTATAAATGAAATGCTGAGAAAGGATCCCATATCAGTCCGATTTCGACGCCGTCAATGTTGCGGAATGGTTATTTTCCTCGGCAGGTTGCCAGTGCGTTGCCAGTGAAAAAATATAGATCGTAACCGCTCGGATTAACACTTTGGCGTGCGTATCAACTGCTTTTAAGAAGCGATGCTTCATTACTGACTCAGTCCTGATAAAAACCTCTTCGGCGGTTGACAGTGCGTGGTAATGAGGTGAGGCTGGTCTACCCAATACTGGGGTGAGCGAAAGACAGATGTATGGGTTTTGTAAGCAACGTGAACGCGAAAATAACGTTTAATAGAATCTTATTAGATGAATCACTTTGCATGTGTTCTTTTGTTTAGGTGGTTTTGTCCTGCCTTATTATAGCACCCAGCTGACCACAATGCACATGAACTCGTATGATGTTTGCGTAGGTTCTTAAAATCTGTATGTGTTAATTCGTATGAAAGAAGTTACAGAAAACGACTGGTTTTGAAGCGCTTTGCGCACCAGAATGAACTGGATTAAACTTCATGAATGTCCAATATGTGTTCAGTGTAAGGGTGGGACAGAATTAGGGAGTGGCAAAATCAGTGTGGTGGGACAACGTAAAAACTAACCTTTGGTTTATTTCATGCAGGACAACAATGCTGTGCTCCAGATGAAGCCACAGTGGAAATGACCGACACATACGTAGTAGTGAGCCTCTTCGAAGTAAAAAAGCCTTGGGGGCGAGGTGCGGACAGTCTTCGGTGTTGTTTTTGCTGATCTGAGCAGCATGGGATACAAGGGGAAGAATAGCTCAAGATAAAGTTGTTTTGTTCTTGGACTCGACTCTGTCCGATTGCCAACAGTTTCAGAAGTAACGATAGGTTTGAACCACGAAAACCATTGTTCGTCAAGCCGGCGGATATTCATTAATAGCCTATTTTTGTTAGTTTTTATGATGGGTTAACTGGATTCCTAACACAGGAGGATATAATTCCAAGAAATGACGCAAGTGTCATAATTCCATCTTTTGGGCAGGGGGATTCAGGTGCATAAATAACAGATGTGCGCGTTTCGATTGGATTGGTTATGAAAAAATGTTTACCTCTTTGCCTTAAAAAGTTAACAATACTCTTACGAACACTGCGTTTCTCTGGTTCTTTTCCCGAAGCGGTCCGTAGTAACTGAGGGTGTAGAAAATTCGGAACGTGTGATTGTTTTCGAATTGATAGTGGGAGGACAGCCAGTTCCTGCGCACAAAGTGAGGCGGTAGAGCAGGCATTCAAATAACCAGCGATTATTTGTGACGCTGTGAATTCATTCCGACATGCAAAAGCAATGCCAACCTCTTTGAGAGCGGTTACTAAAGGCCGACTAAGCAAGGAGGAAGGAGGGATTGAAAAGTTGCTCAAATCCAAAACAGGATTATGTTTGGCTAACTGATGCGCATACGCTACCTCTACGATAGTTGGAATGCGAGCTGCATACAGACCATGTTGTCGACCATGATAATAATCAACCACGTCACACAGCAGAGTCATAGCATCATCGAAGTAGCCACGGTCATTACAAATTCGCGCCATCCGATTGATGACGTCACACCACTGTGTTTCTTCCTTTGGGAGCAAATCTTCCAGTAGGCGCATGGATTGTTGCATTACACGTATTCCAGCCTGCGGCTGACCCCAAGATATCAGTTTTTGTCCGATGCGTTTGTACTGTCCAGCAATAATTTCCCTGTATCTTTCTGGTTCAGGGTGTTGTTTTAATAAATCCAAAGCATCACCAATTAATTTTTGAGCTTCTCTGAACTTCTTTTGTCCACCATAAGTGATGGAGAGACAAACAAGAGTGGCAGCTATAATAGGATGTGTATCCGTATAAGTTTGTCTTCGCATTGTGATGACCTTGTCCAGTAAAACGGAACATGAATCAAAGTCGTCAATCTCAAAGAATCGTCTCGCAATTAATTCCAGAAGTGAAGCATATGTAGGAATGTCCTGAATGTCCGGGGTGGCCTTCTCATTGATCCGTTTGATTAACTCATCGGCGGAACTGTATTCGACCTCTGCAATGATGGCATTAAATTCAGTGCCGGCTGATCCGGCGTACTCTGCATTCCACAAGCTGTCATACCGGACTGGTTCATACCATGATTCGGAGTCATCTTCAGCCAGATAAAGTTCATAATCCAACTGGCCAAGGGAGCATAGTAAGTGCCAGTAACTTGTTTCTTCCTTAGCAGCAGCAAGTTTTCCTTCGGCGTCGTGTATCTTCTCCATACTATAAGCAATATCTGCTTTTAATTCCCGGTTTTCCCTTGTAAGTTTTCGTAGTTCCTGTTGTTTCTGGTCTCTCTGTTGTTGAACCATCATGAGGCATTCCGCTACGGTTACAAATAAACTGGTGGAGGCCACCATGGTTTGAGATTTGAATTTGAGTTGTGCATAGACTCGGTACTCCTGTGGGCTTAGACTTGTAGGAGACGAACCTTTACTTGGTTTGTTCAGTCCTTCTCCGACAAGCAATTTAGCGTTAATCTTTTCCGCCAGCTGGTCAACTATGTCACACGAACGCTTGAGTGAACACAACATGGAGTTTTCATTTGGCCGAATGTCTGACGACACTTTAGTCCATTTTATTTGTCGCAACATCACTCTCCCATATTTTACTGGCTGAATATTATAGAATTTACTGTAAGGATAACTTCAAGGTCACTGACAAGCGCGATTTGTCTCCTCCAGCAGATCAATAACGGATTCGAATGTAGTTGATCAAACATGTGACCATCCAAGAAGTGTTCAGTGTACAAAAATATCACGTCATTTATGGTGTTTGTTTTGTTGTTGAATAAATAAGGATGTTGCAAATTTGGACCAGTCCGAATTTCGAGACATTCTGATTCCTGTACTGATAACTATTATTTTAGGTTTTTAACAATGTTTTCTGCTCAATGCAAAGTCCGAATCGTATATCTACTGCCAAAGTTGATAAATTCTGTACTCTAGTACCTTTGAAGGTAAACATTATTACTGGTTACGTGAGAAACAATTGAAAGCGTAATCCAGTAGATTGCATCATTATGTGGGTTCAAGCCAGCTAGGTCATCTGGCTCCACCGCGATTATCTCAAACAAATTTCAAAAGTTACTATCGTTTATTTTTGAATAGTATGGTCATGGACATAAAAAGCAAATGCAAGCGATGGATGTGGAAGGGTTACATGAGAATATTCGATAAGAAGAGAAGAGTGTCTCATTCGAAGTCATATCATCAACAGTTCCAGTCAGACAAGATGAATCCCAATGTATGTAAGTATGTCTGGTATGGAAACACGCGTGTAAAGACCAACAACCGAAGAAAGGACAAATAATGCTGAATGCTCGTAATGCACTACTCAAAAACCAACTTGATTCGCAAATGAGCGCGGTAAGCGGTAGTACAGTCAAGACTCGCACATCAGGCACAAAGTGTCCGCCATACTGAGTCTGGTGTAAGATTTAATGGCAAGAAGGCGCATTCAACGTCATGTGTCGTAAGTGCACACAGAGCCCACAATGATAAGCAATCACAAGTCAATGACTGTGACCTTGGGGAGTCCCAGTTCAATAACAGCCTTGGTCATCATGAGTTACTCGTGCCAAATGAAGTCCACTGAACTCAGTAACTGTAATGCAAAAAAACTGACCAAAAGTTCCCGAATTAGACTGATCCGCCAGCATATTGTTTTTTAATAAATGGGTTCTTCACTTAGGTTAGACTAAGATACGGTACGTAAAATGAACAGCCTAATTTATTGAACCCCATCGGGTCACCAACTTATCACAGCTGCAGACTGTAGTCAATTTTCGTGACAGTTAGTAGTTAGGAACTGTGAACTCCCACTGTGGTGTGTCCAAAGGTGTGGGTGAGCGTCATTTTGAGTCCACACAGACGTCTTTTGACTACGTAGGTTTGAGTTTTTAGGTTCAGTGGCGACACTTTCCGCCGTGGCTGGAAGTTAATGGCTGATCGCTTCTCGAATACATGGCAGGGGATCCGGAGAGCGATTTTCTATATCTGGTAGTCTTTAGCCGATGAATCAGACAAAGTTGTGCTGCACCCCGATATAGTATTACCGTCAATCATTCCAACAGCATGAGTGTGCTCCCGTGTACGTCCTATGATTCTCTCTATGATTCATTCTGACTATATTATTTGTGACGAATAGCTTTGAGAAGACGTTTTTCGATGCACTTCGCTTTCATTTCTTGTATACTTATCTTAAACAGTTCATTATCTCACTCTGTCAAAATTAGCGCGAGATTGGGTTTCACCTTGAGTAGTAAAAAACCATGAAGTTTCAAGTACTAACAACTTCATGCATTCTTGTAAAAAATGCTGGGCTGCAGACAGTCACCTTCTAGGTATTCCAGAGGAACACCTGGAAAGAAGGAAACTGATTCCATCTGTTATTTGATGGTGGATTTTATATATGGATTTCGCTGGTTAAACACATCCAGCATCCGATAGGGATTGTCTCTGTGTTTGGTAATGCGGAAAATAATATCAGCCTTTCTCGTTAGATTATATGATTAAAACTGCTGTATTCTAACTTCTATATGAATACATCAGCTATCGATGGACCCAGTCAAAACCCGTCGTTAGTTCGTTTTTTCTACGTCAAGCGGCGCCTGTGAATTTAAAGTACCCATGTCCAATGCAGGATTAAAGTGGTAGTTTGCTCTCTCTAGTAGGGATATTCAAATAAGCCTAATTTTGCTGGAAATGTTAAAACAAATAATCAATAGATTCTTGTAGCGGCGAGTTCGTGGACGACGACGAAATGCCCAGAAGCATCAGTCGACATTTCGAACGTGTCGAATTGGGAGTTATCTTTCAAACTATTTTGTTCAAGTGGTTTCAGCCAATTATATCAGCTCTGTTGATCACTGCGCTCATACAAGTTAAAGTGAATGGCAGTTATCCGGGGAAGACCGCAAAGGTATTCCTTCTTTGTAGATCTTTGGCGAACCATACAGTTCGTCGAAACGTTGCATCGCCGTTCTTTCATCCATGCCTCGGAACGGGTAATAACTTTCCCATATTTCTTGTTTTGTCTTTTTTCTCTTCGTTTTGGAGAATCTTTGCTTATTTGTTCACATAGTCTCTTTCGCCAAATGAAACTATGCTTGCACCCTTGTCCAGCATAGTCATGCTTAATTACGTGTTTTCGATCAGGGAATGTGGTTCATCTGAGTGTTCCCTTGCCAGAATGCTTCTACTGGCGCCTACGTAACTCTGTATTCATAACTCGAGTTCATCGGAGTTGACGTGATGCGCTTCCTGTTGTAATCAAAAGTTGAAACGGGCTTGTTAATGTGAGCATACTTGTTTTCAAACTGAAATTCTACGTCTAGTTACATGTTCTTAAAAGATGCGCGACAAAACTCCGAACCACGTGACAAAACTTCATGCAGGTCCTTACTAAGATGCACGGAGTTGTGGACGTATCTTTCAGGTTGTTCGGGAGACTTCTATTGAATTTCTTTCAGACCGATGCTGCACAGCACTGTCACACATGGTCTTGTTCCAAACTTCTCCAGCGCCGAGTGAGGGAGCGCCATAGACTATGGTGTTCCTGGGCTCCAAATCATTGAACGCGTAAATTTATCGAACCATATACAACTTCCAGTTGTCAGGTCTCAAACATCAACTATGCAGTCTATTTTTGCATAACTTTAGGTATTTCGTTTGTTGCTTTGGTGAGATTTAAGCACACAAGCTGGGTGACCAATAAACTGTGAATACGGTTGATTTGATCAGGGGGTTGCCAAAAGCCTCATCTTTGACCATCACTTTGTTAAGTTGGTGTTTGACTGCTAAAAATCAGACGTAGTTTGGAGTAAAAAACACTCAGAAAGTGCGAGTTTAACGTGGTTACTTTATTTTTACACTTTCAGATGTCCATTCACACACTACTGTGCGCGATTCTCAGGTGGTTCTTTGGATCCAATTAGAAGCACATTTTCAGGAGTGGAACATTCGATGGTGCAAACTAGGTTCAAACAGTCGTGTCCCCAATCGGTGGCCAAAAATTTTCCTTCTCTGTGACGTGGTTTCTGTTGAGAAGCAAACCGACAGAATACGGTCACAGTAAGCATGATCCTCTCTGCCCTGATCAACTTTTTTCCGTCCTTGTTGTATCCGCCCAATCGGATACGTCTCTTTCACAGACGATTATCAGAAAAAGGAAGAAAGTGAAACCTCTGATACGTTTAATTATGAACCGGAAATGACCAGATTGGATAGACATGATATGTTTTGGTGCTGGCTGATCCGCGGACAAACTGATGGAAGACGCACAACCAAAGCAAGACAGCAAAACTTTGCGGACCGACATGAAAATGGACAATCGTTCGGGTAGTCAAGCGACCTTAGTTTGAGTTGAGGTCTGGGGGTCGGAAAACAGCTGGGAGGTTAGGAAGCAAGTATTAACAGCGATGCGTGTAGGCGACTGATAGATAAAGAACTTTACAGAACTATCCTCGACGAATATTTTGTTGATCTAGCATGTGTCATGTGGAGTAAATGACCCTCAGGGTCCTGGTCATGAGGTTCCGCTATTGTAGACCTTTGAAAAGTTGTACAAGTGTTTGTGACTGAGGTGGAATTGTTTAGAAAATAAAACATATTATTTTGGTCCATAGAAGTTGGATCGAAAAATAAATATGAACGGTCTCTCCCAAAACAGGGGTTCTGGTAGGCCAGAGTTGAACAAGTTCCCGCTGGTTCATAGTCTATGTGGTGGACAAATCTGGAATCCGGCTCCAGCAGGTGAGGTGGTAGTGCTTGTGGTTTCCAGTCATCATCAGCTATAGCAAATGTGGTCGAGGAGCACCAATCTGCCGGTCTCAGTTGAAGAAACTCTTGCATTTGATGAATGCAAGGTGTGCTGTTGTTTTCGATTTGTCCATACGGAGCGCAAATGTTTCGACAATTGGGTGCTACGGACGGCAAGTCTTCCCCTCGACAAAGAGACGACATACTCCGGGATGTGCAATGCTTTGTTTGCGAGTTTCCAACAACCGTGTATTTTTCATCCCTTGAAATTGAATTTATTGAGGCCGGTGCCGAGAATGTCCGAATTCGGTGTTTTTGCAAGCCATATGCTGATTCATTCCCTTCGTTAAAAATGGGAGGTTCTTGGTCAAAGTCCAATTCTATGGTTTGTTTATTTGGGCTGTGGGTGCTTGTCAAGTGGGTGCTGGGATCAGCTAACCATTCATGAGATAAGAATGATCGGGACGGAATATGCTGGTTGGCGATTAGCCTTATCGTTCCAAAACAACTGCGGGTGTCATAGAGTGGATTTTCCGATATCATAGATAAACTCTGAAACGAGAGATTTGGAAGATGGCATAACTTGCAGGAAAGTGATCATGGGGAAAACAGATATTCTAAAATAAACAGATTTTCGGTCGCACACTGACCACCAAGTTCTCTTCCTGTAAAACATCCTGTGACATGAATATGGAGAATTTTTTCTTATCTCCCACGTTATGTGCGCGACTGAAAGCTTTGTGTTCAGGATGTAATATATTACTTCGGAAAAAAAGATGGAACTTTTAGAGTTAGTAAAACGATCAAATGAGGTAAAGATACCAGAACTTAGTTGGTTCGCACGACAGGATGGAGCCTTGTTGCCGACTGATTGAACGAGCTTGTGACTAGACGTTTCGGTCAGTCCGTCCAAAAATCTGCACGAAACAATTTGAAAAGTTGCATAGTAACATGTCGGAGTTTTTTTCATTCATTGTTTTTATAGAAGCCTGTGATTCCACTCTGGAATTATGGTTCTTTGGCCTCTTTGCATAATTGGAATGCTATTACACTTACGGTCTTTCAGCCAGATGATAATCAAACGTGCAAATTGGCCAGCCCAGTAACTATATGTACTACACTGCTGGGGATGAAACTGTGAGCAGTCTGTTTGTTTTGTTTAGATATTCCATTCCCTCACTCACTCACGGCACGCGGAGTGCAGGGAATCAATAGCTTAGCTAACATCTGCGTGCAGATATCTTGGATGCTGGTCAGTAAATCTAGCTTGCCTGTTCCCTAAGTTAAACTCACATGAATGCATGCCCTACCTAAGCTGCTTGGGTTTCGTGTGTATTCGACTTCAAAAGGACACGCAAACTGGAAACAAGAATCAGTAAAAAGAGCAGGATGTCTGTCATGCTTAGTTGTAGAAAAAAGAAACTCACTTGAACAAATCTGTGAGAACCTGCCTTAAGTGTCTAACTGGGTATAAAACTGAAGGCTCAGGAAATTTGAGTCATTAACTAGTTCAAGTCAACTCGCACTTAAGCTGGATATAGCGCCACTTACCACTCAAGGAGCCAAACAATAATCGACCACGTGATGTGGTTTCCGGGACTGGAGTCTCAGTGGTAATTCATCCTGTCCAAGTGTGAGCTAATCACAGTGATGATCAATCACTATTGGCGGAATGGTCAAGTATTCAGGCTACTATCTGAAAGGTGGCGGGTTCGAAGCTCCCCCGGGTTTTGTGAGATGCTTACTATTGGTGATTCCTAATGGGGATGAAACAGGTACACTGTGCTTCCCGGCTTTTCAGTCTAGATCGGCTTCACTTGCAGAATGAGGTATCAGTTGAAAATTACCAGATCTCTTCAAACTATCGTCAAATTCAGATTACAGGTAGGTGCCGGAACTCACATTTCCGTCACTGTTGTTTAAGTTATCCCCCTGTTGTCCAGGCACAAGAATTCTTTCGAGTCCATACCAGGGCGGTGAAGCACTTGACTCTAGTTTCATTCTTAGTAGAGCATATCGGAAGCACATATGCTTGGCGGTGCCTGGTGTTTAAAGTCCGGACATGTGACATGCAAGGCGAAGGTTCTAACACTACCACACCAGCACACGCTGGATGCGCCTGAATTAGCACGTCTGAGAAGTCGACAGTGTTCACACTTTAGTGACATCATCATCATCATCTTCGACGGCATGACATCAGTGCTCAACAATGATGCTTCGCTGCCGTACAACCATGATTTACTGGAAAGCCCTACTGTGAGCAGAGTAATAAAATTGGACAGGAAAGAGACTTGGTGCTAGCTTACTGCAATCATTCCTAGGTGCCTACGCCTCTAAACACTCGTTCAGGCAATCTGGATAGAAACTGACAACAAGAACGCCATTGATATCGATTAGCAGGCATATCTTTCAGCGTCTCCAACCAGGCGTAGTGGGGACCTCGCCGTCCCATTCCTGGAAGGCTAGTAGCACCGACAGCACCCAAACGCTTCCTAACGTCTTCCATACCCTTATGCAACGTCTTAAGTTGATCACCCTGCTTGGGCACAAAAAAAACAGCACTCTCTTCGGCAAACGATGCTTTGGCATACGCAATACATGGCCTGACCAACGCAGCTTCTGGTGCTGGACACATTCTCCAATGGAAGTCCCCGTTGCACAACAGAAAACTTGCCTCCTAATTGCATCGTCGCGGATTCTCTGACACCAACCCACACGAGATATGACTCTGAGACAACGATTGTCGAACACCTGAAGACGATTCCGTTCCAGGTCAAGTCTCACAGCCTCATAACGACGCAAGTGGTTTGATCGAGACCTCAAGGAGGATTTTTCAGACGAATGACATGTGTGCGAATCCTCAAAATTCAGTGACCATCTACAACTAATCAATAATTACCTTGCACGTTTTGAGTATTCACGAAGTTCTTGACAGGCGAGCAAACCGGTATAAGCTGCCAACAGAGTCACTGGGTTTTGTTTAGATGCCTCGGAAAACCGATCACATAGCTTAAGCGTACAGACGTTCGCTTGTCCAGCTGTGTCCAGTGTGTGCCTGTAGGGTTATATTGGAACACTCGACTCGCAACTCACATATCCGGAGTTCAAACCCCAGCCTGACCAAGGATATGTACTGCTGGTGAGCTCTAATAAGAGCGGAACTCAAGTCCAGTGTCTCATTATTCTGGTGTGGACTCTTCAGAACGCTTGTCTCAGGAAAAGAGGACGATCATTCCAGCGAGAAGACAAGAATGTAACTTCATTGACAACGTGAATTCATTGACATTCGCTGAAAGCGAAGTTAACTCGAAATGGCTTTCATCCAGTGGGTCCATACTAATCTGTCAGTATCAGCCAGGCTTGTGCGCTCAACAATTTGACAGGCGATCTGCTTGTTTTTGCATAAAACTTGACTTGGATTGATCAAATGGGAACATAGGTTCAGTTTATTTGCGCATTAGACTTCCGTTGACGTCGTCAAAAGTGGTTTTCTATGTTAATACAGCTGATGAGATTGGGGTGGTTACATTGTGCCTGGTTTTAACTGTCACATTTCTATGGCCCTTGCAAATAAACCGAACCTCCTGTCTGTCCGAGTGTTGTCTGGCTTTCAAGATGATGTGCCCATGAAACAACTTCCTACTGGAAAGATACACCTGGACCTCCAACCAACTTAGGTGACGTTCATCCTGCTAGTGTTGCTGTTTAACTTGGCGTTTGAGTGTGAAGTCACCTCGGGTCTTACACATGGGTTGTCAACACTCGTCCCGCCCATTCCTATTTTCTGTTTCCATTTGTAGAATTTATTTAGGTAAAGTGCTTTCTCTAACTGCTGTCGCCGTTAATTCTGGTGGCGTATCGAAGCTACTCCTCATGGGATGGTTATGCTGCCCACCACCGTGACCTTGGATATTTTGTTGCCGATTCTTGACTACTTTGAACCGATGAGTAGCTGCGAACGCGTTTAACCAGTGGAATAAAATGTTTGGCTAAGTGGATGCGCTCGAGTGAGAAACAGGCTGTGTCCGTTCGGTGACGACAGTTATTTTCTCGTTCAATAAATGACTATCTTTTGGATGATCAGTTTGCCTCAGCATGAGTGCGAAAAGTCCCCGACAATGTGACACGTACATTCCAGCCCAGTTTTTTACCACTTCTTCCGGACTGGGCCCCATATTAGTGTAACCAAGCGAAAGGTACACATTTTTGAAAATCGTGGTTGCCGATAGAATATCACTTTTTAAATGCAATTTTCAAACTTTTAATCGTAGATGTCATGTTCCAGGTAGTTTCTGCCGTTTTGGAGGAAACGGGATCGTTTAAGCCCCACGACTTTAGAAATTTGCGCCAAGTGAAGGAGAATTTATAACTTAAAATGTTATAATTTACGCGAATATAAATGCCGATTCTGCAGCGGTCAACCCGAACAACTTTAGCATTCAATATTAGAGAGATCAATGGAAAAACGACGGATGTTTAAAAACTTGAAACTTTTTGTACGTCACTATGACACGTATAGATATTAAAAAACGAAGCACTATTTTGGTAGGATGGTAGGGCCTAACATATTCACCCAATGGGATCAGCTAAATCAAATAGCTTCCTCCCCAGGCAAACCAGGATGCCATATTTTCGTTGTTTCCTCTTTTAAGGAAAATGAACGTACTGTTTAAGACTGCCGGTGAATGGTGGATCTCTAGACTTACACTGAAAACACGTTTGTTCATATCCAACTAAGAAAATGCTCAGAAGGATTTATTGAGGCATAAAATATGGAAACTATGAGTCCAGAGGCCTCTTACCATCAAACCGCTTAGAATTTGCATCCATTTGTTCGAAGCCACGTAATCCGAAAATGCGTTTCGGAAAATCGGAAATGAAACGTTGGTACGCACGATAATTTTCATACATACACCGAGTCTTGGTGTGACGGCTGGTTATAAACAAAAAATCCTTTTTGGTCACTGAGAGACAGTTACGAAATTTTCACATTGGTTTGGCTCTAAACTTTCACGTTTCATTCAGGCTACGCAGAATTCAGACATATCTTTTGGCAACAACGACCAGCGCTCGTAGAAATTTTTTTCTGAGTGCAAAACAGCTGCAAAACGAATTGAATTCGTTTTCACATTATATGAAGTTACCACAATCGATTATGATGTTGTTTTAGTTTGCAAACTCGCACTACTGAAATACTCAGAGAAAATCAAGAAAAAACACACTTACAGGCAGGTTTTGTGTATCCACCTGTTGGTTATCACGTGACACATGACACTGTTTTGGAGATCTCTTCCTGCGTTCACTTGAAAGCGCAAGCGGAAAAAGGACAATTAATCTTTGCGTGTTTCAACTGCGTGTCAAACCTGCTGCACATTACAATAGCAACAGCAATAACCCTGTTGTTGTTCTTGGTTTCTTAACTTACGAGACAAATCTATCACATGGAAAATCGCATAAATGAATATGTGGAAATAATCTGATGTATTTTTGTGGTGTTGCGTTGGCACATGCTAAGAACTACTGTGCCAGTTATACGAAGAGGCATATTGGTACCTTCATCAACCCCCCCTCAGACAGCACGTGAAGCTTAAACCCCTAACCAAACGTAAGTCTTCCAAAGAAGTCGATTAGGTAAAGCATTCAAGTTAACTGAAAATGAAACGCTTAAGATGTACTGATGGCTAACTAAACACTGACGCTATGGTCATTTTAAGTAAAAAACAACTCTGTTCCTCACAAGCGTGCACTTTCCGTTTGTCTACAAGAAGTGAGTTGAGATAACTTCACTGTGATCTTTTGGGCTTTGAGCAGCTAAACTGTAAACCAGAATCATTCAGTGTTTCCTCGGCACAAATCCCGTTCAAACCAGTGTACAAATTCCATGCAATGGGTTCTCATCTTATTTCTACACAAGCTAGATATTTGACTACAGACATAAAAGCAAAATTGTAGTCTTTATGCTGCTACATTACAATGCTATCCATCTACGCATTGATTATCTGTGACGAAAAGTATCCAACAGAGCTGTTAAGATTAGCGGACGAGTCAACCAGCAGTTACACTCCCTGAGCCATCAATTTTCCTCTCGAAGGCGACTACTGCAGCCATCCCTGTCTACAGAGACTAACCTTCAATTGAGGCTACTTGTGGATAGTTTCTTGAGTATTTTCCTGTTAGATACCCTCTAGAGGAGAACTGGTTTTGAAGGGGGCCACCAGTAGTCGGCTCTTTGAGCAAGCTATTAGAAAAAGTTAGCCTTTGTACAGATTTCTCTCCGACCAGGTCAACTGTAAGAGTCTACCAAAAGTGGTCTCTTGGAAAGTTCGGTTCGATTAAGAGGACACAAACATACGCAACCGGTAGACCGAGAAAAAGACGGTTAACTTCAAAAGTTCCCCTTTTACCCGCGAAGTATTTCTTAACCGCCCATTAGGAGAGACCCTTGCGGATGAAGTTTCCTAATGACCCTTCCATAGAGGCACAGAGTTTCTTGAAAGTGATGCATAAACCTATAAGTTTGACACCGGCAATTATGATATCGAAAAGTTTTAGGACATCGGACAGTGGGATACATGCATTTTAGATCTGTAGAGCCTTTTTTATCGTTTCTTTAAACCGATAATTCACTCTCAATTTGACTCAAATAGTTGGGTGCTTGTGGCTCCTATTTGGAAAGTGAACTAATTCACTACATCTGCTCCTTTTGTCTGTTACTGCAAGGGGGTAGAACACTTCGTCCTCGAGGCTAGTTTGAATGTTATCGCACATCTGTTTTTCTTGTTCCATTGCAAATAAGCTTGCGACACATTCCAGATTCAGCTAGTAACACTGTCATCAAAATAAAAAAGAACCACCACTCAAAAAACATCTTTTGTGTCCACTGACACTCTTTCAATGCTTCCTTGTCATCGTTACGAGTAGGTGAGGACTTTCGTTATCTGTATCGTCGCCAAAGGGAGTTATTCTCCACTATGAGCTTCCGCTTGAGGGAAAAATTGCCACGTTCTACCACCAGCTTTTGTGTGTACTCACTTGCATGCTCGTACCGAGCATCACGCATTGGTCGTAAGACAAGGCATTTGTCGAACAGAATGCGGGAGCACAATCCCGTATCTGGTAGTTGAGAGAAACCAGGCTTAAATGCGATTGCATCACATGTGGCCGAAACCAATCACGTCATCGACAAAGAGCAAGCCTTCACTACCATATAACGGGTACCTCTGAACCTATCACGACTGGTACGATCCAGACTACTATCGATCGCAGAGGCGATTGGAATCTGACTGCTGGATCCACAACTTTGCGTCCAAAAGAAACTTGTGCGACCTCTGAACTTGAACTGACCTGCGAAAAATCCGGTCCTACAAGCTTGTCTGACAGTGACGTCACTTACCTGATGCCGTGACCCACTGACCTACCCCTCATTCAACCTCCCTTCCTTTGATTTCTATTTCTCTAAAGTGTATGTACTCCCGATTTTTAGACTTTTTCACGTGAGTTCTCGTACCATATAAATTTGTGATGTATTAGCCAAGAGCAACAATCACTGAAAACAAGGTTTGTTCGCTACCTTCATTGTTCTCATGTTCCCCATCAGTTTTGCGAGTTAACACTCCTGTGAATGTGTTACGAATGACGGTAACCCGAGTTTATGCAAAATAATGAACGGCAAAAGTTCAGATCAACTATTGTCTGTTTTTATGCTTTCCTCAGGTTTGCTGGTTTGTGGCTGGATCGATGACGATCGATCTTTTTCGGATCGGTTTGCATATGAGCAGGCAACAATAATCCCATATATGGCTTGAGAGACGGCAGATACATTTAGCTCTATCCAACCAAAATTAACTGTCACGAAGAGACTGGACCTTACCGTGGTGTGGCGGTTCGCGCACCTCAGCGACCAATTAAGCTATATTGGAGGGTGTCGTCGCGACACTCATAGAGTCTCTCCTACCAGGTTGGTCAATGTCTAGAGGTCTAGAAGTCTCCTACTCCTCCAGGTTGGGGGTTGGAGCATGTGGCGACTTGTTCCGTAGAAATGGTAATGCATTCGCATTTCCCGCCAAACACCGTTGCCTTGCGGTTAGGCTTTTGAGCCAAAGACTTTGGTTGAGGGCCCTAATCGTCCTCCTATGTACGTGTGGGTGCCCTGACAGTATCCCAGCCCACGTACAACCATGAACTGCACATATACAAATAAACTCAGTACGGCAGCGAAGCATCGGTGTTGAACACTGATGTCATGCTGTCGATGATGACGATGAACCAAAATTAACAAGGCGATAGTCAGCTGATGTTCAAGTGCTGCATCCACTGATTCATTGCTCATGTGTGCAGTAACGTGCTGAACAGAATCTGAGTCAATATAATGCTGAAGTGAGAAACACCTCTCCTGAAAGACAACTGCTCCACTTGGAGGAAAATAACAAATTTTCCGTTATTCCAAGCGAATAATAGATCCAGTCCAAAGTAGCCCCTTTTACCGTGGTGTCTCCTTTTAGAGAATTACCGCAAGATAGGGGTCTCCGAAAACAGAACAAACTTACAAACGATGATCAACCCACGTAAAGAAAGCGGACTTACCAAACTTGAAAAATGGAGCAGAACACTAGTACGACCAGTAGAATGAGGAGAACACCAATGGCAGAAATCAAAAGAATGCGTGCCATAGTGGATTCACAGCCTGTGAAAAGAGTTGTTGACACCAAACGCTTACAGAAGGGGCAATCCGTCAAACTGAATGCAGGTCAAACGTGTTTTCAATGATTTAATACTCAAATGACACTACGTGAATTAAGGCTGTCGGTCTTAATGTTGCTAACAAGCAATAGTCAGAAGTTCTGCTGATCGTACACAGTACGGATAGCCTGTATGTTGTGGAATAACCAGACTCAGGGATATAGTAATTTAACAGGACCCAAAGGTTATCGATCGACCTGGGATAGCGATTGAGGATCGTACAAACTTACACACTGTGTAGTCAGGGGCAAGACTGTGTGTTTTGATGACTCAAGTTTGATATCTCCTAATCTTGCTTGCTTTCGTTCGATGAATTGTAAAACGGACGCTTAAGAAAACTGATAAATACTGGATATAACTATCCAGCTTCTTGTTCAGAGTGTGCGTGTTATGTCCAGCTCTGCACATCGGTGATAACTTAAAGCTGCATTTGCCGGTTCTTCAGAAAAAGTGAACAGACATTACAAACCATTAAAAGGGATACATGATTTCACATAAGACCTTAACGGACTTACTCAGTTTGTTGAATTGGTTTGCTATTGGTCTCTGAATCAAGAAATGTACTGGCTTCTGACAACGAATTCGTTTTAGTTTCTGGCAAAGGTTTTTAATCAGTTACACAGATGTTTTGTGTTTAGATTCAAAACAATCTGCTGTTTTGTTTTCTTGGGAGATTGACATGTTCGCATCCATTTTCTGCTGCTACTTGTAGCTCTGAGGCACATTTTCACTCCATCTATTTGAGTCATACACTTAATGAAAATTACACACAACCGATACATACACCTTTTTGTGTTATTAAATTTGTTTCGTGTTTTCTACGCAGTGCAACCTGAGCCGGCACCATGCCACAGCTGTTTTTGTAGGGTGATTGCTGGACAGCTCAACTTTGACCGTAGGCGCACACATACATGTGGGCGTTGTTCATCAATGGTTGTCCGTAGTTCGTATTAGTCTAGTTAGAAGAGAGTCACGTCAGAAAATCAAGTAATAGACCAGCTGATCCTATAATCACGAACCCTGTGGGTGTTTTGCCGCCAATTAGTGGCCAATTGACAACAAAGTCGACCAAACTCTTGGCAGACAACTAGAACACTTTCAGAAAGAAAATGGGCGTAGACGAAAGCCTCTAACATTTCATTCTGTAAGTGTACGTGTGCACATGTCAGGGTCTAGTAACTTCGGATGTTGTCAGCTACTGTTGTCATAACAAATGCATAAACATGT
Organism: Clonorchis sinensis; assembly: GCA_003604175.2. Taxonomy (NCBI): domain Eukaryota; kingdom Metazoa; phylum Platyhelminthes; class Trematoda; order Opisthorchiida; family Opisthorchiidae; genus Clonorchis; species Clonorchis sinensis. The sequence continues at coordinate 8,404,751 of CM030370.1, forward strand.
TTTTTCATTCACCAACGTCCGTACGAACAGATTGCCACAGAATGTTGTAGTAGTATTCAGAGCTGACGTTTTCACGTAAAGAACCGGCATGGAAACACCCAATTGTTCATGGTCACGCAATGACCGGATATATAACGAACTTGTCAGAGGCTTTAGTTCAGTGGTCACTATTCCGCTCGAACGGATGCATGTTTTATGAAAATGTTTTCTAGGGCACATATTCTAGCTTTTAGAAGAATATGACACTGAACACCACCGCCCAACTGATAGGTACAACTTCCTTGAGTGCAACATAACAGCATTAACTGACAGTGGTTTCACTTAATTTTGTTCACAACCATATCCTTGTCAGCTGAGAGTAGACGACGTGGATGTTGTAAGGCGAGGTTAGTTCACACTTATTGTGAACGCTTGGTGCCCTTGTACTACTCAACCCAATCTAGCCGAAACATCATTGCGAATCTCGGACAGCTTTTGCTCATCACCAGGACGAGCATTCGAATACACAGACCCCTTTTGATGGAATCACTCGGGCATACATTCATCTGCGGTGTGATATTGTAATAGGAACTTGGGAAAACCTTTGGATGGCGTGGCAAAACAGATCAAGTACAACCCTTAACACTATTGGAGATATACTGACCCGTTATATTCCGCACTGATATCTATGAGTAGCAGTAACTGGGTTTTGGATATGCTGGGCTTTGGATGGCTGCCTACGCTAGACTGGGGCACTGAACCCATTCTGACTGAGAGTCGACTATCTAAATTAACAGGTAGGAGGAAAACTAAAGTTAGGGAGGGTTGTGAACAGGACAGATACACAGCAACTGATACATTACAAGTTTCTTCATAGAACGGCACAACAATGCTAGATTACGTCTTTCGCAATACGGTTTTGTTTCTTGGCTACACCATACAAACATCATCGTGTTCCGATACTTAAGAACTGTTTCCGAACTTGAGTAATTTCAAAGGAAACAAAAAGGTTTGGATGAATGACTGATTCACACTAGAACAGCGCCTAGCTGTGTTAGATAAACTCAGCCTTGCTATATGCGATATAACACCGAATCCATTCTTCGCGCTCATGCCCTGCAGTGCGTGTGATCATCAGATATTTCGCTCACCAAAAGCAGAAAATACTTTCAACAGTTTTCAAGCTAAAAGAATAAGCTTATGTTTCTTTAGTTTTAAGCGCATAGGGGAAACAAAAACAACTCCTCGTATGAACTCATTTCAAGATCACGGATTAGCATTCTGCAGGGGATCAAGAACGGCTTGCAACAGATTATTGGATTACATTACAATTTTTGTTTTAGAAAAGTCACATGTGTGTGCATTCTACTTCAGAGAATACTTCAAAAAATACTTTAGAGGTAGGATTTGACGTGTTCATGCAAAGCACCGGAGCTTTTCACACATGGTAGCGATGACCTATCATCTATGTGTTTTCGCTAAACGGGGTCACATTGAGATGAAAAAATTTCAACTTGTGTTTCGAATCATGAATGGAGGGGTTAAAAGGCGATAATCCATGTGAGATGAGAAACTGCTGCCTGTAAATAGACTTGAAAAGGTTGCATTTTATGGCTTTTTTGTTGCTAGGCCTCACCATTTACGAAATAATGGACAGTTAAAATAAAAGGCGTACACATTGTAGATGCGTCTCATCTGTATTTTTGGGGAAATTACTCCATTTGGAGAGACTCCGTCAGTGTTCGTTCCAATAAAACACTCCAAAGTGAGACATGGCCTATATCTCAATCTAAAGCAGATAAATCTGCTCACTGGCCTTCGCAGTACCTTTAACACTGATCGAATTCGCTTGGTTTCCAACAGAGTGACCGGAGGTTTTGTATCTAATACGGTCTGATGATATTTTTGCTTTACTGTGCAGAAGTTAAGCCCTGTCAGTGAGCGCTCGCGCTGAAACCCAAGATTTCATTCGCGCTGGATAGCTGAAACTCTCCAAGTGTTTCAGTTGACATTCACCATCCTTTGAGCGTCAATGTTACTTCAAAAACACATTTAGACCCTTCAGAATTTAATTTTCTTCACATCGCTGATAAGCTAACTTTCATAAGTAGCATATTTTACGTAATGAATGTATACACTTGTAGTACTCCAAACTATTAATAATTAGGTGATGTATTTATGCATATAGCTGTAGAATAAAGTTTGCTATCAGTCGCGATATTTACACAGGTTGTGGAAAGTGACTTGCATTCGGCCTGAGGTCGTGCACTGGTTACGTCCGACAACTTGTTTTTTGACAAATAATTGCGATCGGCTGCAAAATAGCTTTGTTCCACAAAAACCGGGTAACCAAAAAAAGAGTCTGACCACACATCAAGGAATACCGTCACAAGTCCTGTTTGTATATTTTTTGAGCTTACTTACTTACCTGCCTTACAACTGTGCAATTCGTCTTGGTAACCTCCCCCATGGTCGCCTTGGGTTCGCTCGACGGAAGGAATAGGTATATTGCATCGGGTTCCACGATAACTGGTAATACAGCTGTTGAGATTGAAAAAAGACAATAAAGTGATCAAATAGTTTGTGTGTGTACCGGACATCCCCAGTCGCTGTTATGGGTAACCACAGTTGAAAACGTGCAAAAATAACTTGCCTCCAAATAACCGACATTACATAGGTTAATGATTACGACGGTGTATTCAGTCCCAGTAACTGGGAAGCAAGACTGCTGAATGATTGCTTGCTCTAGTTCACCACAAACCTGAAATAACTATTTGAAGCTCATAGAAACCAGTGGAGTTCCATCATCAGTCAAAATTGCGCATTTTATTTTCCCCATTAGGTGAGGGGGGATTACATTAAGCTATCCTTCTTTCCTGTCATCTTGAAGGGGAAAGTATTTATCACAAAGGTGTGCTGCAAGCGGATAAATTTCATGCCTGAGCATGCATTACTACACAACGATTGTAACCATAAATAAGTCTAAAAAGCAGTTGTTTTTTGCGGTGAACTTAAGCTGCTGGACGGACAGAAGTGAGAACTTCACTCATTCATACCTCATTGGGTTTGGACACAACTCACTACCTTACCTTTTCGGAAAACTCCTACCTGCCGTAAGCATTTTAGATAATTATTGCTCAGTGAGAACGAACGGAAAAAGTCAGCCTAGAAAACATTGAGTTTTACACTTTTTGATGAAAAAGATCTTCGGGCTTCCGGAAAAATGGTTCCGAATTCGTGAGATCTTATATTAAGGCACCGCACTTCCTAGTTTTAGGATGTAAACAAACAATGGTGGATTCAGTAGATAGAGTAACAATTTAGACGTTCTTGTCAGGCTGTGGCGTGGGAGCGGTTAAGTTGGGGTACCAAGAAAACGCCTTCATTATTCAGTAGTAACCAGTTGGCAGAGGGTAGTGAGAAAATACTTTTGAGCCCCAAATCTTCATGCTGCAGTCACTGCTGAGTCCAATGTCTCATGACCTTTATGTGTTTACCCGATTTGTATTTAAAAATACTGACGCAAAACTCTTCTTCAGCGACAGTTGGCAACCAGTTCCAGATATCGGCGTCGTGCGTAACAACCGGAAGGTCGCGTAGGGCTTGTTGGTACTAAGATTTCGAAGAATGACGCCGTGCTCTTTTCCTCGGTCATCGTTGCTGACACCTCATTCCGAAATCTCTTCGCTTTACTCGTTGGAGAATAATCCGATTATCTCCAAATGAGTGATCATATTGAAACATCATATTGAAAGCTGTCCTCATCTCCCACATTCCGCGACCGATGCACCAAAACATATTATGCCATACTTTACTCTATGTTTACTGTAATTCTTCTGATATAGGGGTTTATGTAGCGCACCCACCGTACTCTATAGTGTGGCACAGAAGATTATAAAAATTGCTTTTGTAAGCTAATTGGAAGACCTATGTAAGCAAACAATCAGACCTCTGGCCAATTCACAGATCCAATTCGCATAGGCCGTTTTTACCGGGGTTTATCACCATGATTCACGGTCCCTTTCACAGTGCGATAACCTTAGTAGGGTTCCATAGAGATGAATGGCTTCTATGACAATCTCACTGCCGATGTGTGCTTACGCACGCTTTTCCACATTTTTGGGTAGATACTACTGTTTTGACAATTTGGTGAGGTGGTCCCTATCTTTCTGACGTAGGTCCGGTTTTTCACCACCTTTGATTTCCCGCAATCATCCGAATAGCCCAGGCGTGGAAAACGGATGTTTGTGAAGAGAAACAAAGATAGGGTAGGAAAAGTGCACGGTTAAGGAAGGAATCCTGTGGAATGCCGCCGTGGAAAGTCCACTGCACCACGCCAATGCACCTTCTTCGACCCTGACAAAAGATTGTCAGTTATTGGGAAGATCTTTAGGGTCGTAATAAACGTTGCTATGAGTTCTAAATCACTGGCTGCTTAAATAGAAGTATATTTTACATTTCCTACCAATAACAGGCCGCAAGATTTTTCCTCTTGTTGCAACCATAGTTGTGGCGTCGCTTCTATCAGGATCCTTATTTTTCCACTCAGGAATATAGCGCCACAGACGTGGATTGGAACAAGTGTTAACACATGCTCTTCGCTTTTTAAGAGGGGCTCTAAAATGCAATGCATACTATTTTGCGTTTACCAATCGACGTCTTTAGAGACGCTGCACCGCTGGCTTTTCAGTAGCGATTAACTATTAAATAAAAATGTCCGTATCGCAATTTCTCGAGGCTGAAGAGCAGTTTCATTTATTCACAAGTGCACAGCATTTCTGAATTAAGGACCAGATATACGGACCAAAAAACACTAACTTTGGGACCCACTGAGCCGGGTGGTTTCCATTGGGGGATATCGTTTTTAATTGGGAACACTGGTTACCACTGGTAAACCTTTACAAGGTGAACCACCATTCAAAGTGATTCACTTGGGGATAGCATGCCCCAAAGGATCAAGATCTTTATTTAAAAAAGTGATTAGCTGCCACCCGATTTCGGGTCACAGTCTTGCATGTATATTCACGCGCGCGCACTTGCTTGTAACAGCGAGTTTCGGAGGCTGGTCCAGTGACTGCGCGTGCATGATAAGTTTATCACTTTGGCTAGACGGCTGAACAAATGTGAGGACAAAATATCGATAGCCAAACATTTGGAGTTAACTAATAACTGATGTGAGGTGATTACCAAGGCTTTGATGCATATTGGTTGGGAAATATTTCGGAAGTTAAGGGTATGATCTGCTACAAATCACTTTGTTGTAATACCGCCATTCATTTTCGAAAAATGTGGCATAAACGAAGTTGACAGTACAAAGCAGTTGGGCTTTAACAGAGGCTGGTGTCAGACTCATCGGTTTTATGTGGGCAGAACACAAACAAAGAGGATTTTACATTCTGTATGATATTTTTCAAATGAATGTGCTGAACAGTGATGCGTCAGCTGGAACGATTTTCGAGATATTGCAGTGTACTTCTCCAGTTGTGTATGCCTTCCTGTTCGATCGGAAGGTAAGGTTGGAAGAAAGTTTGAGTATCTGAAGAACCCCAAGAAAAGTAAAACCGTTCGTGGGAAGTCAAAGAGATTTCAGTAACCCTGTGGGCAGCGTAGTCTATCAAGAAACCGGTCACGGTCTTTCGTTTTTTGCATTCTCAGAACATGACAATTCTTTCACCAGCTACTACTTTTTACAAATGTTCCGTCTCTAGGATTTTTCTTCGTCTAGTTTTGGAAATGGTTGATATCGTTTGTGGTGGACTCTTGGCTGGATTTATGCATTGATCGGACGGTTGCGCTGTTTTAGACTTCAGAATTGAAGGAATGCCATCTTCGTCACTTTTTTCATTTGCTCCAGGGTCGCCAGATTCAAATTCTTATCATTTCTGTCGCCCATCTTGAAAATAATTGGATGGTCACTTGAAATAAATTCTTCGGTTTCCATCGTTTTTATCGATTATAACAATCCAAAACTGGTTCAAAACCCTCAGAGTCTTGACCATGAAAATTGTGAGGAGACCAAAAAGAAATACTTGACGTCACTAATCTATGGGTCACTAAAACCATCCTAGGCATGCTTATACAATCATGAAACACCAGACGATTTCCTTCAACAGACACTATCTATTGCTGAATGATGTTTTTCTCACTGAACTCTACTGATTCACTGGTTTTACTAACAGTATTGATTGCCCAGTTCCGCATGTCATCCTATTCCTATCGATTCGCGCAAACACTATTAATCGTGAAGAGAGCCACTACGATTGTTGAATTCGCAATGACGTAACCCCGTTTGTCACTTGTGTCCGTTTTCCTTTGACAATATGAAATGGCGATGCCGGAGTTTCACCCCCTCACATTTGCACCGCTCGGTCGCGCCATTATGTCGACTGAGGTCAAGCCACAAATTTCAACAGCCATGACCAAACAAGAAGAAGTGAAGGCCGGCTAGTCGATTGGGTGGGAAAATCGGTGCACCTTGACGTAGCGTGTCAGCTCCCTTTAGAGCGGGTGGTTAAAGCCACGAATAGAACGATGTGATAATGGTATAAAAAACAAGCACAGACTTGGCTAGCATAACAGAGCAACCGCCAGTACTCCCGCAGCGCATTAAACAATGCGGTTTCGGTAGCGATGTGAACATGATTGTGATTACAGATGGTGAATATCAAGGTAATGACAATGTAACGCAAACCGCAACAGAAAAAAGGTTTGCGTAAGTTCTAGGATGATGCATGATGAGAATGTCACATTTACGAGCAATAGTGCAACAATCTATGGCATATAAACCCGGAATACCAACGAATGTAGTCAAATTCACTGGCATGCTTTGCATTCCTAGTGGCCTTAAGGTCACACTAAAGCAGGGGAGAGTGAAAGGTGCTAAAAACGGGAACACACAGTAAGTTAGGATGGCAAACAGAAGAGTACGTAGCTTCTGGCCTGAAGTTCTGCACTGGGAACGAACAAAAAAGTAATATGTAACCTCAAAGAGGGACAAAGAAGAACATTGGCTTGGTTCGAGTTTATCAAACGGGGTTTTCTCCGAAGAGACCGTCTTTTACTCGGCTTCATTCCAACTTCCATCGTATACCAAGGAATCAGGCGGCCATTATTCTGCAGTGGTGTATTTTAAGAGGTTGTCCATCTGTACTCTTTGGAGCAAAAACTATCTTGGGTTTACGTTAGAGAATTTGGGCGATCGAAGCTACGGAGATGAGGAATTAGCATGGTTGAAGCTACAGAATGTTTTATAGGCAAGCAAAAAGACACAAAAAGATAGGCAAAAAAGCCAAGAAAAAAAAACCAAGAACTATTATGTTAGAGGGAGGGAGGTGCTATTAATCTAAAAGAGTAATGAATTAGTGATCAGTTGGATGAAGAGTGCAGTTGTGTTCGATCTTTGTGCATACTCACTTATTTCAAACTACCGGCCAGTTTATTGATTATCAAAGCGGACATTCCTGCTGAACGTACAGCAGATGATGTAACTGCTATACAGGTGTGCTCTTGTCTACGGGTTTAAGACTGCCTCTTAGAACAAAGTTGGCGAGGAGTTGTAGGTAGGTATTCCACCATTGGGGTGCTGATTGTTCCACGGGCATATCTTTAGAACACTTTACACTCTGGAACATTTGGTCTTGCTGAATTTGGATGTGGCTAATCTGAAGAACTGAAATAGGACACCAGCTACCTGTCTTCTCTTTTGAGGGGACTTGAGGAGGACTTACTAAACGTATGCACAAAGTTTTCTATCTTTGGTCAGAACAAACCGGTGGGACAGTAAATAACACGTAGGAGGATTTATTTAAACACTATTTTAGGAGATAAAACAAACTGAATTGGAGCTCGTTCATTGTTTGCTCAAAATAAGTTCAGAATATCCCCCCAGGTCACCCTCTATTTTGGTTCCTAGCAGATAAACCGCGATATTTTTATAGCTGCGCATTTGAGAATTACATACTGTAGAGAAGGAGGCCTACATAAACGTAAGTGGGAGGGGGTGGGTGGTGGAAATTTGTGAGTTGAACCGCTATCGTCTCTATAATGTTTCCTTGGACGCAAGATAGTATTACGTACAAGTAAATTCATCTTGCCAACATTTTGTTGTCAGTATTCACAAAAAAGTCCATCAACCTTGAGAAGGTTATGCATATGTGGAAAGCAGGTGCTCCAGAAAAGTTTGACTCTTTGATTGGGAACAATTTCCATAATTAAAACCACACAAAAGGGGAGACTGCTAAAAAGTTTACGTCGATATATGTGTACGACTCTTTCAAACAAAATACGTGATGCGTGTGAGGGTGTTCAAATCTTGAACAAAACGTGGATATTGTGTTCACTACTAACGACAGAAATCATCTTGGGAAAATAGGATTTCTTGTTTTACCGTCTGTGTTACTTGATAAGCCTACCGTTCATGAAGCCTCATCTAAAAGGGCATCCGGAGAAACTTGTGGTGGAAAACTTTCGTAGTTCTGGTTGAGGGGACACCGTAACAACCAATCCATCGAGTTGTAGATCATACAACTGAGTGTACAGATATGTTACCACGTCGGTCGGCAGGGCAAGGGTGATTTACCACAGCTCATCAAAACTAGAGAACGATGACGCAAACTGGATCGCAGCAAGATAGTTCTGGTTGAGGGGACACCGCAACAACCAAGCCATCGAGTTGTAGATCATGCAACTGAGTGTACAGATATGGTATCACGTCGGTCGGCAGGGCAAGGGTGATTTACCACAGCTCATCAAAACTAGAGAACGATGACGCAAACTGGATCGCAGCAAGATAGTTATGTTTTTTCGAATTTGCCTAAATTCCGGCCATATACTCACCCGGTGGTTTGATATTAATCAAGCCCTGCCCAAAGATAGATGAACTGTTAAATGAAAAATATGACCACATATTAGTTTATTATTATTATTTCAAGTCGAACCATATTTAGACAGAGAATCATTTCTTTTACCGCATCCATTTATTAAAAGAACGCCTAGTTTTCTCTCCATTTGCGCCGTTCTCCCAACCAAGCACGAGCTACAGTGGCTGGTTTTTATTTCCTTGAAAACAGCAAACAGGCTTATTATTTTTTGTCCTCTATTCGTGCACTGTGATTGCGAATGTCTGTGTTTTGCTACCAGTATTAGACTGCAAGAAAAACAAGGAAATGTCACGGAGATGAGAAACTGTGGGAAAATTTCCATTCCAGTTTGCAAAGTTTGTTGCTAGTAACGGAATATCCTATCCAACTTACTGTCAGAACAGTAGTATGGGAGACGTCTAACGAATAAAATCGATTATTCCGTGAAGTAGGGATAGGTTAAGAGACTGGATTACAAACAGGAACGTGCGACAATCAAAATGTGTTTTTATGACGGTTTAATGACCGCTTGATGGGATAAACTCCAATCATGTTTAAATCAACCGGAACGGTTAGGGAATGAAGTACGTCAAATGTCTCCGGACTTTGTCGTTAAATCGAGAAAAATAGTGAACTGACTTACTTCGCTGATAGGTAGATGACATTAGGAACAATACTAAAAAGGACAACAGTTGTGATTCCGGGAGAGCAAGTTGTTTGGAAGCAGACGTTACGCTACCTGGATTGTTGTTTTTGATATGTGATATTGGTTCGCTTTTTCACTTGTTAAGAAAACTTCTCGATGTAGAGAAATTTGTTCATTGCCTTCCTAACGTTCTAATGCATACGTTGGAAGGTCACTTAAAACAACAGTGCAATGGACTTCTCAGCAGATTACTCTTTTACAGACATCTTCAGAGTAACGCTCCGATGCAAACGACAAAAGGTTGGACTAACGGTTCGGCTCCATGAAGTTTAAGCTGCCGGGAACCTAACTCTGATGTAGATAGACGCAAATAAGTGCCCAAGTATAGAAGAGTACTGTTCAAACAAAATTACTGTGGACTGGAATTAAATAAATCTCGAAACCGATAATAAATATATCATGTTCTTAACCATTGTGGTGATTTCAAAATCGTGCAATGCAACCATATTTGGCTGAGCCATTACCAGCAAACTCAGCTGCGCTGGTCACTGCCGTCTTCCTTGATGGGGACTCCGAGACGAGCAAAATCAAGGGTTAGAGACATTGTCAGACATGACCCAGTCGCGCCCTCAATGGTGCTCGTGGATCCAAGCTATTGCCTTCAATGCATAGCTTCCTTCCCAATCCCCTCACTTAACAGTCCAGTGACAGTGGTGTATTTACGCACCAATTTCTCAGCTCCAGCCTCCAATGAACAGCTACCTACCTCACCTCACCAAATCATCGATGAACGAAACTGTGGCAGCTACAACCACTGTACGATAAGCACACGGTGCTTACAACTGACGACGATGATGATGATGAGCGCAGTTCCTGTTTTATTGTTTTCAAAAATGAGGTTTGCCAGTGTATTTGTCAATGATCTAATACACTCCCCGTCCACATAGACAAACATGATCGTTCGGATGAATTACTTGAAGAGTGTCATATATTTTCGGTAGTTAGTCAGTCACTTCACCTTATTCGCTTCACGTGACACAAAGATTCGAGATATGGTTATGTTCCGGAGAGAAAATATCTTGCCAGCTGAAACATCACGCGGCTTCTGTGCAGCATATTCCTTGGAAGAGAACACAGACGCCAGTCTCTTGTTAACACCAGTATAATTTATAAACGAGTGTGTTTTGTACACCCGGTCAATTTATCAAGTTGACCTTGTCGTCCATTCCGGTTAGGCACCAAACCGCAACAGCTATGACACCTTACCAATATCCCTAATGTAGCCGAACTGGGCAGTGCAGTCACTCAAGGCCACCTGGCTGTTCTATGGGTGCTTAGTGGAGACTGACTCCTTAGAGGCTGCAATAAAATTCCAACTTCAGAGACGAAGATGATATATAACCTCCACACAACCTTTCGCAATGGGATTAATGAGTGTTCAATAATTCACCGGAGGAGTCCAGCCTTACCATGCGCGGGCAAAGTTTACAGAAATCACTTTACACGTACAACATGAACCAGTGTTCAGCGACCTGCGAAAGGCAGGAATGTTAAAACAGTGTTTACCGACCATCAGTGTACTTCTTTTTACAGAGGAATCTTTGGAGAGTAAACGGACTGTAGTACAAAAATTCACACTTAGCACCGAATTTCCAAGAATGCTTTCAGGCTAAACTGAACTCAACATCTTTTCTTGTGTTCGCCTTCCCAGCCAAGGAGAACGCCGTATGAAAGATTCATGTTGGTGCAAGGAGTTACAACATTTGGTAGTCAATTCCTACCCTGATATCTGATCGATGAGATCAGTTCATCCTACACCACATTGGGTTGGTCATTACTTCGGCTCAGCGAACAAGGCAATAAAACGAACAAAACAATACACCTGACACAACAAAATGCCGTAATGGAGTATGTCTTCATGAGAGCAACAGTCAGGAGACAACTAGGAACATTTCATTGGTAAATGCGTTGTGGAAGGACAACGAGAAACTGAACTTTGAATGAAGCTGTCCCGTGAGTAAATTAACACGTACCATTCGTATAAGCGAGTTGAAAAAACTACCAAGGATTTGTCCTTAGAGATGCGGTGAGATGAGGGCAATATTGTGCACAATCTAACAACCGATCCACGAGTGGAGTGGATGAACGCAGAGGGAGGTAAATCCCACTGACGAATATATAAACCTCGATTGTGCAAGCGACGTATCATTTGCCTTGGATGGTACTGCATTCAACTGATTTGAATCATTCAATTTGTCACGGACGTATTCTTCTGCAAGTCCTGTCAGGGATTGGGTCACAATATTTTCCGCAGTTTTTTTTTCATACAAATCCCTTGTAAAATATGAACTTCACACATAAATTATCCGGGGTGCGATGACACTAGTTGTCTCTCCTGTACTTTAAAGTCGTCAGCTTGTCAACCACCGGGGGTGTCAAGCAGTAAGTCATAATGTCTGCCTTCATGCCTTAAGTTTTTGCCTTCTCACAGCATTTGAACCACCAAAAATTAAAATGTCCACTCTTCAGCAAGAAAAGTTTTCTAATGTTTCAGCAAGCATTTGAGCAAAAAGACTGACGAATACAGAAGGTTATCCAATTTGCTGGGTTCCAGGCACAGTAAATTGAAATTTTTTATTTCGCTCGTATCTGCCGACTGTGTTACTCTGGACTGTAAAAATGTCAGTTTTTTTTATTGCATGATATATGACTACCGTTAACCAGGTCGAATAGGTTAGGTTAGTTGAACTGGCTAATGGTAATTAATCAGTTCCCAGATGTGAAGTCTGTTGGATTCCAAAAACATACTTTTAGTGTCTGCGGAATGGTGATCATGCTGGTCGGCATTGAGACTCAACAAAAATGGGTTTTTAGAAGACGGTTGCAGAATCCCTGAATGTTTAACCCGAGACTTTTGTTTGGATGGCTGTCTAGTTGTCATCTATTTATAGTTGAATACGACGCACTAATGGGAACGCTCTCAATATATTTTGATTTGTGACTGGGGTCGTTTAGACTAGGGTATGTTTCTAATTCTAGTGGGGCATTTTACCAGTGAGGGTTAATTGGACGAGGTTGTGGTTGATGAAACTCCCACAAAAAAAATTAAACGTCGATCAATTCTAAATAGGTTGGGTTGAATATAATTTTCCATCCTACTGCTTTAACGCGTACGAACATTCCGAACAAGTTCAAAAATGGGTATTTCGTCCTGCAAGTGAAGTCAAGCTATCATGAAAAGCCGAGAACTACACAGCTGTTTCATCCTCATTAGAAGTAATCAGCGATATACTTCTGGCAAACCTACATAAAGATTCGAAACTGCAATCTCCCGCCCAGTAATTGAAGAGTAAAGCTTTCGGCCAACAAAGACTGATTTTACTCTTAGACAATGTGCAGCGAAGCTCGTCCCTCATTTATGATATTCCCATCATGTGATCCTGTGCTGAATGGCTCCTTGAGTAACGTCTTGTCAGGTGAACTATTTCTCTCACTGAGCTTTTACAGCCTTTTTACTGTTTTGTTTTGGACGGGCCGATTACGTCTACATACGAATGATTGATTTTGTGGTTATGCCCAACAAGTAAAACAAGATGGGATACTCAAGGTCAACTCAGGGTCAACTGGCTTCCATTCGTTGTTCACTGTTTAAGTAGTGCATGCAGCAAAGATGATAAATCGTGCAAAAACACAAACAATAATTGTTTTCACGCCATTGCCGGAACCGTTATTTTCTGTCAACTCGATATTCAGGGCATAATCTAGTCTCTGATAAGAATAGCTAAAAAATGCATCTTCCTAGTCCACCCGGTGCTCTTCTCGGTGAACGCTAAGTCGAAGTTATTTTCAGTAATGTTTGACATTTGATCCAACTGTACGATGTAAATAATAAAAGCTCAAAACCTCAAAATAGAAAAGAAACAAAAGATAACACAAAATGTAAAGTGTATCTAACTCCCAGTGAAACACTTTAAAACATGTGGCGACGCCAGACTAGTGTTTTTATGATGTCAACCCTCGTGACCAAGTTTGTATATGTTCCAACTGTCTCCCTCAGTTGTGAAGTATCCTGTGGATTACGTGCTCATCAGTTTGATTGGACATATATTGTGCTTCTAAAAGTGCATGTAAAGTCAAGGATTGCATGCGCTATCCAGGTTCGGATGGATTGGCAGAATCGCCATTGATAAGTTGCAAGTTCCCTTACCTTACGAACAGACAAAAATGGCTCTGAAGGAAGAATAATTTACACGAAGATTCAACCTTCTGAGAAGTTGTTACTCAAGAAGTCGGTCAAAAAGTGACTAAATTAGGTGCGCTCAGTTATTTAAGGCTGAGTGGCACTATGTCCTGTCTAATTAAAAGCTAACCACACCGCTGATCGGGCACTCGTGGCTGAAGGGTTAAGTGCTTACTGGGAGGTCGCGGGTTCGAAACTCCCGGATTTGCCAGATGCGCACTGCTGACGAATTCAATAAGGATAAACTAGCTGTGCAGTGGTTCTCGGGTCTCCAGCACAAACTGGCTCCACTTGAAGATGCAATCACTGTTGGGAATCAGCCTAGTGGCGCCAGTTCATGTAGTATTAAGGAAATTGGTTTCAGGCTGACTTTCAATCACCTTAAACATCAATAAATAGAAAACAATCATTGTGGTTTGGGGAGAAATTAGGCCAGTCACTTTCGATCCGGTGTGACATTTCACCTGGAACGATTCAGATTTTTGCGCGCGGAGAGGCTTATTTGTACTGAATAACTGAATGCGCGTGGGTTACCTGACCTTAATTGTTTCAAGGACAAACTACAGAAGGCGCACTGTTGTGCGAAGAGGGATTTTATTGTTAAACGCCAAAGGTCTCGAACATTGCGCCCTATTTCGTCAATCCACGAACATGTCATAATAGATCGTTAGGTGGATAACAAAGGGTGGGCTATTTTGAAAATGATGAAGAGGTTAGTAAAAACTCGTGAATAGAACCTCTCCAATAAGGCTGTGCGATAAATGTTTCTCTTATGATAGCTCGCTGTTTCTCTAGAAGCTACCGTATACATTTTAGAACCAAATCTTCTGAATAGCTTTTATGGGTACATCTCTAGATTAAACCTAAATAGAAGAAGAAATACGTAAAAATCTCAACCTTTGAATATAAGCGTTACTTGGGGGTGCTGACTTGCACCGTGAGTCTGTTCTTTAAATAAAAAAAAAACAAAATAAAAAAAATTAAAAAATAATAGAAAGTAGCCGAACGATTCTGGTTCAGCACCTTTAAAACGCACGGGAAATTTGACTTTTTCATAAAAACTGTATAACTGGCTTTCTTTGGGATGGGATACGTTGACATCGAACACGGACCCAGATAGAGTTATTCAGAATATAATTTAGCGGTTTTTTAGTTGAACTCAAATCCAGTGACGTGAGACGTAAACAGGAGATTACCCCGTATCTGAATATTTTTCCGTCCACTTTTTCTGAAGCTTTTCTGATCAGCCTCTTGTGGCCCCTGCAAAAATTTAGGCATTACTCTATCCACTCACAAAGCGTTTAGAACAAGTCAAAGTACCGTAATGTACAGTGTTTTAGGACAACCTATAGATATTCACTTCTGCTTGCAGAGACCTCCAAGTCCACGTCAAAAGCTGGTGTTTATTTCATCTTGCAAATAAACCCACTATTATTTTTGTGTTCATCAGAGCCCACTCTAATAGTCGAGCGTGTTCGTGATTTGTTATTTAATTACCATTAATTATTAATTATAATTATTTATTTATTGATAATTTCATTTATTCATTCAGTATGTCGCTAATTGAATTGGGCAAATTTACCTCTTCAGGAGTAGTTTGAGATTAGTGAACTTGGTGCTGAAGTCTTTTGAATCCGAAGACCATTTGTTGACCGAAAAGCTCTTGGACTAGACGTCATTCCAACAGCAGATCACAAAAGATTTTAGGATGATATAGGGCGTTCTGAAAACCTGTGTTTTTGGAGTTTTGCGGACCAAAGTGCGCAAGTTTTGTCAAGTCTACTTTCCACGAACATCGCACAATTTGAATGGTTGTGAATGCCTGGGACAGTTTTCGCCGCATCTTTTGGTAGTTACCTCTACAACCGATAATGAACTGAGTTGTGCGGGAAAGTCATATACCCCTACATGCCATAAATGGTCGTGTCTCAATGTTAGATTACCAAGCCAAGCGTGTCCTATCTTTGTCCGATTTGTTGCTTGAGTTAGTGTTATCTGGGGGGGGGCATAGTTTAATCTACCTCTTTGTCTGGGATTTGAAAACCATATAGATGTGTGGACAAAATATCGCTGGCTTAAAATATCATGATGTATGGACTGTGATTTATTCTCAATTTTGGAGTTAAGACTGCTAAAATTCTTCGTGATAAAAATATGGAAAGCGAGTAAAAAAGAAAAATAATGAGAAGGATCACGAAAAAAGTCTTGCTTGCTTCCGGGTTTCTCAGGAAAAAGAGCGAAACAAGAAGTAATGAAGAAGTGATAAAAAACTACCGGGTACATTTTGTGCTAGTTTTTGCCGCACCGCTAAAGTTGTATTCTCATGAACTATGAAGTCCAGCTAAGTTGGAGATCTATAAAGCAATCTAAAGCAATACCTAGTACTTTACTACTTCTGGGAACAGTTGGTAAGGAGATATCCAAATCTCAAAAAATATTTCATTCCACAGACAAATTCAGACTATACCGAAAAGCCTATATGGATCTTCGCCTTGTTGGAATCACAGGTGATCAGAACCTCACATGTCTCAACCGAGATTCCAACAGACACATTTTAGGACGAAAGTTGAAAACCAGAATTCAGTTTGGGGAGTTGATGAGTAGTGTCATTAAATAGCAGTGGAGGATACAGCTTGAGTTACCTTGAAAAATTGCAGCTTAAATCACATGATCTGGCTTTTATTTGAAAGAATATCACTCTAAAATTTCAGCCCAGATTAGTGTCGTCTGGTGCCCTGTTTCTTTCTTTTTGTAGAACGGACAACTTTGTTCAAAGATCTTTATGATTTAGTTGTTATATGTCGAGTGTTATTGTGTTTTCCGCGATGACTTTTTACGGGAACTGAGAGAGCCCAATGATAAGGAAATGTACGCATCTTAAAAGATTTCGAATTCAGTGCACATCTAGTTAACCTAAGCCGAATAGCACCATGAATCGACTCATCAGCAAGTTCACTGCTTGGTAACTACACTACATCTGACAAGTTCTACTTTCCCCAGCTTCGCATGTGTTGATCATACTGTCTGATGAACCACGCTAGAAGTGGTCAGCAAACACTAGCCTGGTTTGCCGTATGCAGTAATGTTACTAAAGGAAAAAATATTGATGATTTCATGTCCGCGGTCGCAGGCATTCGGTCTACATTTTATAAATACGTGAGCCACAACGTGAGTCACATTGAAATTGGCACCAGATGTGACATTGTGTAAGAGAAACGTCACATCACAAAATTAACCGGTGGGTTGTGATTGAAATTTCAGTGCACGAGGCATCTCACATCACATTTTTGGCTCTTTTCAAAACAATCCATGGGAAACTTTACTCCTTACGAGTTTATGGGAAGTCGTCGCTCGAGAAGCCAGTCAGTAGGTGACCACGTGATGTGGTTTCCGTTATTAAATGATGAGTGGCGTTACGTCCTGTATAATTAAGAGCTGCTGGTCAGCTTCTCATGGCCGAAATTTCGCGGATTTCGAGACTCTGCGTCTATTGAGACGCGCATTGCCGGTAATATTCAACCAGGACGAAATGACTGTACAACACTTCTTGGCTTTTCAGCGCAGATTGGCTTCGTTGACAGGATGAAATCTCTATCGGATTTTACGTGTTGTCATGTTAAAACCTAAGTCTGTTAACTGAATTTGGTCTACATCAATAGACGTTTTCCGTTTAAACCCAGCGGTCGGTTGAATTACTGTTGAATGGCCTCTGGTTAATCATACGCTCTCAAGGAGCCAGAGTGAAGTACCTTTGAGAAATGAGTAGGGATCGATAAGCTATGCTTTGAATATAGTTCATCCTAAGTGGTTCTTTCTCAAGACTTTTGCTCGCTGTCTCCACCTCATGACACTTCTCTCTTGAAAGTTACGTGGGAGAATGAACTGATTCTACATTTATTGGAAAAAGTTACTTCCTGGTCAAGGTCTTTCGGCTTTTGGTCAGGAATTCGGCCAAAAAATTTGACAGGTAAGCAAGCGTAGGTGACTGCGAGAAAAGTTACCCTTCGATAGGCTGATTTAGGTGTATCCTGAACGGTATAGACAACGTGGCTAAATTTAGATAGTCAAAGATTATTGTCGGTGGCTGTGATTTCTCTCCTTGTTGAGACAACATTTACCGTGCGCAAAACAAACATTTAAGAAGTAGTAAACATCAAGGATGTTTTGCGGCAAAAGAGCAAAATAAATTCCTTGTTTCAGGTTTCTGACTAGCTTTTGTGTATATAAAGTCCAATGACTTGTGCAGCTTAAAATACTGGTAGAACGCAGAAAACTGCCTGGCAAAAACGATCTGCAATCCTTCAGCGAGCCTCTAGTTTAGGAATTTTGTCGAGGATCACGCAACCAGATGGATGGGCACCGGGATACAGGTCCAGGTTGAAGAATAATCCGACCGGTCTCAAACCAGTCCTGGAGACCTAGTTAAAGACCTTTGGGGATTTTGGGCCGTGTCGCTCTTCCAGCGGTTGTCAAAGTGGGTGTCGTTTCGGCGAAGTTGCAGCGACCAACAAGGCATCATATTACATTTTATCAAAGTAGTGCCTGAGTTGTTGTTACCACAAGCATTGTGTTGGGCGTGAGCTACGTGATGTTTCTGATGACAGAAACAAATCCGATGCAGCCTGGTGAGCGATGGCTGGCAAAGACAAGTCGCGTGTCAGGATGAGCGAACGTGCCGCTCCAGTGGTTTTTGTGACTTCATACACTGATGCGTCTTGACGTTAGTACGGTTAGAATGCATTTAAGTACGATATAAAACTGCTGGATAAAGTCAGCTTGGAGCTGACAGAAATAGAGCCCAGTAAAAAGCTCTAAACTCGCAATACCAAGTTCCAAGCCTTATGTTGTCAGGCACAATGGAAAGGCCGACTACAAGCATGATTTTTAGGACTTAATGTATATGACGTGAGCTTGTTCCAGGATTTATTCGTGCGATTTGAAAAGCACGACCTGAAGGTTCCCTGCAGACGGCCATTATGTTCTCCCAGAGTCTAATCTTCAGAGGAGTAATGCTGTATTATGATTGGTATTCTAAATACTTGATACATCAACCCACTAAGATGGGGGATATGAATGTAAAAAGATACGAAACTTTGGTAACTCGACTATCACTTTGTCGTTTTCGGTTTGACTCCATTTGGGCTATTTCGCATCGGCTGGAAAATAGCCTTGACCAATCCAAAATGGATGGGGCAATCAAGAACGCTGTTTTCTATGATTGATCTCTTAGATACCTCTTGCCCTGAGGAATAAAATTTAACGCAGATTATTGTGACATTCAAACTTTCAAGCAAGCTTATTCAACCGCCAAGCAATAGTTGTATCAATGTAATACTGTGATATATATATTGTACTATAACCACGTGTATGGAACTAGATCAAGTTGTGGTTTGTTTGATGGACTAATGTACAACTCATATACGACCCTTTCTATTTTGAAGAGGATTCTCAGTGTGAATTTAGTGGCACAATGAAAATATCAATCATGTAAGTCAAACAAACCATTGGAAATAATACACGGTTCTTTAAAACTAGCTAAATTTAATCCCAAGATATGCTAAGAACCCTAATCTTCAGCTACTGACTAGATGAGTTAGCCCTAATGAGGTTCGTGTCTGCAAACGCGTACTTCACTAAATGGAATGATTACGTATAAAAAAAGCCGTATAATGCAGTCACACTTACCCACGAGTAACTACTCTCGAATTCACAATGAAGCCAGTGCTGACAGTTGTCTAACCTGTCGACAAAATTTCTTTCCCCTGTCGTCAGCCTGAAGAGCTTGTAACTATTTTCATGTTTCGTATAATCAAATCTTTCACAATAGGTTAGCCTCGGACAACGCGAAAAGGCCGCATACTCTTGGGGTTGATGTACAAAGTTGCGCTACAAAGGCGAAAGATTCCCTCAGAAAATGGCATGATTTGTTGATTATGGTAAGCTGTCACACTTACGTGCTGTGGCCATGAGCTGTATTCACATGTTTGGGATCCAGTTTCTCGGACAAAGTTGTAGCGCACCACATGTCATAAGTAACAGGTGTACCGCAACTAATGCAGTGCACTTCCTTCGCATCGAAGCACCACATTTGTTTTGGTACCGGTATGATACAAGATTCGTACAAAACCGAAAAGAATCTTAATCTATGTATTGAATCAGCAATATACTACCACACAGAGAGGCCCGTGAAACGAAAGGAATAGTTAAAAGGAAGTCAGTATGTAATTGTCTAATCTAACATTGGTTTTTAGAAAGTGCATTGGTTGCTTTCCCCTGATTAGGAATGAGGAAGTTGGTGCTAATTTGGAGAAAGACGTGAACAGGCAATTACCTAAAACTGCTTGGTAGACCACATTGCTATTAAGGCAAATCTGCATTAGGAAAACACATCTTAATTAGAGGTCGACGCCTGAATAAGTGTCCTTCTTTTTATGACTTAAATAATGACCCAGTTACAAAGCTCTCACTCTACTGTGCTGGGCAAGCCGATTCCTTGTAGTAGGGTCCCTAGGAAAAATTAGGGCATAGCACAACGCTCGAATGATTAATCCAATAGTTGTCATATGTTACACTTCAGACTGATTGACATCATTCCGGAGGTCAAGGTTTTTCCGACCAACTTTGATTGTTTAGAGGTACGCTGTAAAATGGCGGCATCTTTAAGTACAATCCTAACCTCATATTCCGTGACGCAACGAATTTCAGTGCCTCTTTCGTGACTGAAAAGGCCAAATTTAGGTTACTATAGGTGACAGTGCTGGTAAGGGTGAAACAGTAATGTGTGGAAAAACAATTCGTAAACGGGAAATGGGTTTTACGCACGAAAATTCTTTAAATCAGGGGTCAAAAAATGAAGATATGCCGTAGAAAGTCAGCAGTGAGTTTTATATGGCTAGCTCTTTGAAGTTACGGATTGTTCATACGCTAGTGCCATACACAATGAAAAGAACTTAAATGAGTTCATCTTGTTCTATTATTAGGAGGTTGAATAAAACGAATCTCGGCATGCAAAAGACTGTGTCGGAAGCAAATCTCAAAGGAACACGTTAACACAGATGACGGAAAATGAACAGGACAGAATTATGGAACCACTGCAGGGCACCGTTTGATCGAGATGGTTTTTCATTACTCATTTTATCCAACCTCATTCACAAACTCGATACATCTCGCTGTTACACATTGAATGACACTGGCTTAGACTAATCAGGGGGCGAGATGGCTCAGTGGTTAGAGTACGACTGTACTCACCAGAAGGTCCGTGGTTTAAACTCGACCTCTGCCTCTAGACTTCCCCTGTCTAAGCTTAGACGACCTGGCAGTATTCCAGCTCTCGTGCTTTCTTCGGGTGGCATGACAGCCAGTCACCGAAAAGGTGTTACAGCTGAACGATTGGACTAATCTATTCTGGTTTCAGAGTCAAGGACATTTCACCGTCGTACAATTGGCGCGCTCGGAACCTCGCTCGTGATGAGATCAGGATAGTGAGTTGGCTGTTCCGACTTCCTCGGTTGAGGACCTATATAAAAATGAAGGGTTCGAACTGCTACGATGCTTTTTTAACATACTTCACCCCTGTTTATTAGTGGCATTTATTAACAACGATTCTGAGTTCAGTGTTGAAAGTGCGCATATTCAAATCATGAGTGGTAAACTCTACTTCTTGTCAGATTATTTTGAAAGCGATTTTAACCCCAACTGAAGAAGCACCGAAGGTAAGAAAATAGTGGTGGATATTTAGAAAATTACTCCAGGGCAGGAAACACTGAAAATAGGACTGTAAGGTAATTTCCGGGTTCCAGAGACCTATTTTACCTTTCCGTCTACCTTTTCAATGCCGGTTAAGTCACTACCTAAAGTCAATCTTTTGGTACCTGTGTACTTCCAAAGGATTCCAGGTTTTCGGGGGGGGGGAGGGGTTATGCGAGGAAGGTAGCAACCATAAAGAATCATGTGTGTCCTCAGAAAACAGCATGACACTGTGGTTATTTCAGCAAAAAGCACGTTTTTTCTTGCATCGCTTAGTGGCTCTTACTCAGGAAGAACCAACCAAGGTGCAGTTTGAAGTTTCAGGCAAGCTAGCTCTAGGCAAATAACTATAGAAATCGTCTGAGACAAACCTTCTTTGGCTTTTTTAGTGGCGTTTCGTGTAACTGTCACCATTTATCGTCCTCATAAAAAGACAGAATCACCACTGAATACTGAATTTGTTTATCACTCTACACAGTTCATCGTAACCTACCGGCACAGATTTACGAAAATAGCTTTGATAAGGTGCTAAATTGCAGGCCTGTTTCCAGCCAAAAAAATCAATCATTTCGAAAACACCCGTGGCCGGAATGAAGTAAAAGTTCAGTGTTCACATACTATTACAAGCGGTGTTGTCTTTTAGCCACTTTGCTCTGAAAGCAAAAATGTTGTTTTGATTGTGTTGCTGAGTTACTTACGTTTTCTGGGACTGAATAGATGTGGACAATGGACTTGCATGGTGAAACTAGAAAGCACGATTGTGTTTATTCACTGCAGAAGTAGCGCAGTATAAGCGAATGCCAGTCATAAGCAAAAAGCGCAGATAAAAAGGTACAGTATGAATGCAAAAAACTATACTGCAAATATGTGTTTATGGTAACACCAAGAATGGAATCAGTTGGACAACAAACTGAGGCGGAGAACGAAACTTGGTACATCCATAAGTGGTTTCGCCAAGAAGAAACCGAAATTGTCAAATCACTAGGACTGTCGTTTTTAGGCGCCATATAGTAATGTCTGACATGTATCATGCTAACATTTATGGCAAACTAGTGGAAAAAAGGTTCGTGACTGAAAAAAAACAAAAAGGGTTAAAAAGACGTTCGTTTACTCTCAGCTTTGGCGCCAGGGTTGTACTTACGAAAAACTTTCGGTGGAATAGTGATCGATCGCAATACATGAGGGGCAGTCGAGATTACCGAGGTTCTTGGCCGCATAAAAACCGCTTTTATCAGCTAAAAGTTCACATTCCCTTGTAAAACTCTCAGTTTTTGCAAAGCCAGCAGTTATCAAACTCACTGTCCAAGTATGAACTTGTTTCACTAAGCTAAATGAAACGAAAATTTGAAACATGATTGAGTATAATATATTGCGTGTCGGATTGAAAATGCACCCTCTAAGGACTGCGGAAACCGGGGAGCAGTAGTGTGCTTCCGATAGGTTCCTCGGGACACAGCTAAGACCCACATTCCTGGGACATATTGTTTGTTTGTCTAAGTGAAACCAACAACTAAAAACAGAAGACCGAATTTGGAGTTGTTTCTCTGCAGTAATCTCACAGATAGTTTATGTGTGACTCTTGGGGCTGCTAGGTTGATCAGTGGGAAGGATAAAAACAACCCAAGATAAACAAATTGTCACGTAAATGTGATTAAATCAGCAACCGGATAACGCTTCTGATTATCAGGACCCCGTAGCTGAGTATAGACGACTAGGATGCACGAACATCAAGCTAACAGGTACAGGCTGACGACTTCCCAATGAAACCAAATGTACTCAGGTAACCAGGCATTTTGAGACATGACCACATTTTTGATCAAATCAGTCAGATCGTATGCGGGGATCGAAACACTTTTAGTACCCTTTGATAATTAGACAGTTGTTTAAATAAGTAAATTTTCTCACTGTCCACGGCTGTTTTACGAAAATCACTGTTGAGTTGCTCACTAGTCACGTTCTTAAAATTCTAGCCATCTCGAGTTGGAGAAAAACTAGCTTTGTTTTGGGCCAAAAGTGCATCCTGAGTTTTGTACGAAATTCGCGGGTCTGTGGGATCAAAATGAGTAGGGCGAGTTGGAAGTAAATTACCACACAGGAGCACCTTGCAATTACTTGGGATCAGACACGATGGAGAAAAAAGCTCATTGCCATCAACATGTACATACGTGATTTTTGTACGTCTGCAGTTGTAAAAGCTTTCTAAATTCATGTGTTTCTCTGTCTAAAGGACAGAGTAGAGCGAAACTAAGTAATTCTTATTGCGTGATACAAAACCAAATGCGAGGGGAGAGCAGATCAGGAAAGGGGAGAAATCGACATGCAGTCAGCCAGCTGTACGGGCGCAATTAGCAGCAATCTGGCATGCAATCAACCGGTATACCAGTGATCGCCAAGCAGAGAACAAACATGAGCAACGTCCAAATCATGCCAATGAACAATGCAAATTAGGAATAAACAGCTGGAAAACTGACAAAAATGTACCTCACAGCGCTCTCCAAAGTAATTTAATGTACATCTGTTTAAACAAAGAAAAGAGTCGGAAGGGTTATTCACAACCTTGAAGAAGGAGAGGGAGCAAGTTCAACCTGAGCAAAGAAAAACCAGCGAATTTTCCTCATTGTACAGAAGTAGCAGTTTACAAGATAAATCCCACTGGTGGTGGCTGACGGGAACTTCCCGAACCAGAAGCTTCGGACAGACGACTGCTGTACGGACTTAAGTGATCCAGCCACCATTGTTGAACTGTAGGACAAAAGTTGCACTCATTTTCTAATTTATCTCGAAAATCCCTTGTCTCAAAATACGAATGAACAGGGCACCTGGCTTTGTGATAGACCCTCACAAACGTTCGAGGTAACTACAATCCAACCAACCAACCAACCAACCAACCAACCAACCAACCAACCAACCAACCAACCAACCAACCAACCAACCAACCAACCAACCAACCAACCAACCAACCAACCAACCAACCAACCAACCAACCAACCAACCAACCAACCAACCAACCAACCAACCAACCAACCAACCAACCAACCAACCAACCAACCAACCAACCAACCAACCAACCAACCAACCAACCAACCAACCAACCAACCAACCAACCAACCAACCAACCAACCAACCAACCAACCAACCAACCAACCAACCAACCAACCAACCAACCAACCAACCAACCAACCAACCAACCAACCAACCAACCAACCAACCAACCAACCAACCAACCAACCAACCAACCAACCAACCAACCAACCAACCAACCAACCCATCGCTACGCGCCGCTACGCCCTCTAACGACACACTGGTGATGTGACCCCGATTGGTGAGGAAACGTTTGCAATCAAATTGCCCAGCTCAGCGAACAAACCAAAGACCATCTACGCTACCGGAGCTACCAACATTTTTCTCTATGGATAGCTACATTCCCAAACAACAAAAGCATATGTTATACTGATATAGTTTGGCGATGACAGTCATTCCATTCAAGCGCACAGATGGTCACGCCGGTGAGGGTGGACAACTCTAATAACTGCACACATTTTGTATTGTTTCGCGTTACATACTAAGGCGCCATACTTCAATCCTCTGGCGAAGTGTCACTGTAAATTAGGTCGGGGAAAATTCTCTGCTGAGAAGATGATATTCTCTTTGCATAACAATTGATTGAGCCAACACAGCTTGTGTTGACTGGGGTGTTCGCAACTGGTCGCCTCGTAACGAATTCGTTGATGTCGTCATATTTCATCCATGTTTCTGAGACGTTATCCAAAGAACTAATGACATTTCAGATCCCCTTAGTGTAGAGGCTAGGTCTCTCAAGCATACCGCATATCATTTGCTGTGCTGTTGTACAGGTCCCATGGGGCTTAGCAATAAACCTTTTCGACAATACTAATGGTGATTTACAGGCATCATTCTGACGTTTCCGGTCACATCTATGGGGATGCGGAGCACGCATAAAAGGGTGAGGTGATCTTGGTCAGCTTTTCATGCAGTTAAGGTCTCGTCCTGCAACTGAATGTCCACTGTGGCCAAAAACTTGGGAGCATCATATGGTCGTTTCATGCTCGTTTAGAACCACAAACAATTCTGATTGCACGGATCCTCAGGGTTGTTGGAACCCTGGACATACGGGGAAGTAGGTGTACATCAAAACTCGGCTACTGGTGACTGATGATTGACATGAAACAGAAGGTGGCCTCGATTAGCTCCCTCTGTGGATTTAAACCTCAGCTGAGTAGATCTTCTTTTTAAAAATTCGTTACCAGAGGAGCAAGCCAACACTGGATTGGCTGTTGAAGTATGTGGTTCTGTTCCCTTTTAGTGCTAGCTAATCACAATGCAGATCAGTCACTCATCGTTAGATGGTACCCACTCACCACTCTGAGGGCTTTATGGCAAATATTTCCGCCAGTTTCAAAAAAGAACGAAGCAACGTCGAGTGGCAGTTCTTTAACAGTAAAATGTGTGAGTGAACTGTCAAAATATCCCGCCATTTTTACTCGCTGCTTGCAAAACAAATTCATATGGTAGGATGTGTGATAACCCTTGTTTCGGTGGACACAACCTGAGGGTTATAGAAAATCCTCATGACGAGAACCTCATTTTAAATGTCGTGATCTAAAGTTTTCTTGATACTTGTGTTTCATGCTCCGATTGAGCTTTTCCTGCAATCAAAGTTGCCGATAACATTCCCCAAGGAACAAGAAGACCAGTTTTTTCCGGAGCTACCGTTCTCCAATCTTAGGCATTCTCCCGTCAAGTTACACGGTTTTGAAAGTGACCGATGGATCCTTGGTTGCATCTATTCCGACATAGTGCGACTTTGACTAGGACCCAACCGATATATATCCCTGTTTTTTGCATTGTTGTCTCACAACCATGTTACCACCATTACTTGAGATGGTCTCGTTTACCCAGCAGTGAAGTCACTTGGTTAGGCAGAATACTTCAGGGCGCAAACAGCGTAACCATCGAGAGGGACCAGTTGGCAGCCGAAGAGGGGAACATGAATAATTGTGTACACTTGATAGCTTAGATGCGTAGCTAATACACACGCTATCCAGAGCTGAGGTTTTCCGGTCAGCTGTATTACATCAGATATTCCCTGAGAAAAGAAAATACCACATTTTTGGTTTAGTTTGGGTGATCTGATGGATAACCTAGCCACATAGGCCTGCGCAGTCAGAGGGAAGTTACAAAGGCGGTTCAGAATCCATGGTAGGTTGCTCAAAGTGTTTGTTGTTTAATTTCCTTATAAAATAGTGCGATGATTTATAGTTTAGCAGAATAAATCACGAATAGCTACTACTAACATTCGCACGGTAGCGTTTTTTCTGGAATATGGCTTTGAGGACAGGACATTGGAGGACAAAAACAAACGGGAAACCACGTGCTCCAGTAGTCTTAGGTACAACAAGTAATGCACTATGGTGATGTAGGCAGTTTTCAAGTCCTGAATGCGGTATCCAAGCACTTTATGTATCGGCTCTGTCATTTAACAATGTACTTCCAACATATAGTGGCCGTGTCTTATGTTGGAGAATTCGCAAAACTATTTTTACTGATCTATTTCATCGACAGAATTTATTTAATGGGGTGTTTGGAATTCCAGTAGTATTTGGCTATGCAAAATATTCAAGAGTGACGGTGAAGCTACTGCGAGTAGGAGAGAACAGATGTTTTCTGTGGTCAACGTCCATTGTGACTCCTTACATACGGTATCTACGAGGAAATTACCCGTGAAAATATGTTCCGTACCCCTATTTGGGACAACGATTTGAATTTTAATGAACTAAACGATATGTTACAAACAGGAGCAGAGTTATGTTTGACCTAAATATTTTAGGTTTCTAGGTTGGTATCGTTCAAGCTGATTGAAACGGTGCGGTTAATGAAAACCTTTTGTTCTTCTCATCTGCTTAATACGTGGCTCGAATGCTAAGCGGTAGGTGCCGAACCATCGAATAAGTCGAGCTGCCAGACTGTCATTATCTCTCTGTTTTGGCGGTATTTGTTCAGCTGACAAGCGATGTGGAGAAATGTATCTATTCTCAAATGTACGGCAATATATTTGTTGCCTGAAAACTCTCAATGAATTGTCATGTCAAGTCCTACATATTTCGAGGTATGGTGAAGCTTTTCTATCCAGAGCTGAGGTTTTCCGGTCAGCTGTATTACATCAGATATTCCCTGAGAAAAGAAAATACCACATTTTTGGTTTAGTTTGGGTGATCTGATGGATAACCTAGCCACATAGGCCTGCGCAGTCAGAGGGAAGTTACAAAGGCGGTTCAGAATCCATGGTAGGTTGCTCAAAGTGTTTGTTGTTTAATTTCCTTATAAAATAGTGCGATGATTTATAGTTTAGCAGAATAAATCACGAATAGCTACTACTAACATTCGCACGGTAGCGTTTTTTCTGGAATATGGCTTTGAGGACAGGACATTGGAGGACAAAAACAAACGGGAAACCACGTGCTCCAGTAGTCTTAGGTACAACAAGTAATGCACTATGGTGATGTAGGCAGTTTTCAAGTCCTGAATGCGGTATCCAAGCACTTTATGTATCGGCTCTGTCATTTAACAATGTACTTCCAACATATAGTGGCCGTGTCTTATGTTGGAGAATTCGCAAAACTATTTTTACTGATCTATTTCATCGACAGAATTTATTTAATGGGGTGTTTGGAATTCCAGTAGTATTTGGCTATGCAAAATATTCAAGAGTGACGGTGAAGCTACTGCGAGTAGGAGAGAACAGATGTTTTCTGTGGTCAACGTCCATTGTGACTCCTTACATACGGTATCTACGAGGAAATTACCCGTGAAAATATGTTCCGTACCCCTATTTGGGACAACGATTTGAATTTTAATGAACTAAACGATATGTTACAAACAGGAGCAGAGTTATGTTTGACCTAAATATTTTAGGTTTCTAGGTTGGTATCGTTCAAGCTGATTGAAACGGTGCGGTTAATGAAAACCTTTTGTTCTTCTCATCTGCTTAATACGTGGCTCGAATGCTAAGCGGTAGGTGCCGAACCATCGAATAAGTCGAGCTGCCAGACTGTCATTATCTCTCTGTTTTGGCGGTATTTGTTCAGCTGACAAGCGATGTGGAGAAATGTATCTATTCTCAAATGTACGGCAATATATTTGTTGCCTGAAAACTCTCAATGAATTGTCATGTCAAGTCCTACATATTTCGAGGTATGGTGAAGCTTTTGAAACTGACGTCCACTTACAGTGATGTTTATGAGCTGGTTTAGGTTCTAACAATCAAACCATCCCAACTGGATGTGTTGCATCGCAGCCACCTGCTTCGTTTGTAAGTACACCACATCATACCGCTCCTCAGTGTGGGTGCACCGAGCGGGATTTGTGGCATTATATTATTGAGCCAATTACAGGAAAACGTTATGTGGTAAATAGTATGATGAACATAACAGAATGACTTAACGAATTTGCACGTGCGTGAGAAAGTTTGTCTACACGTTTACAATCGGCCGCATTATCGCAATCCTCAGACATTCACCGTTTCCGAATGACTCATTGTCTTCGAAAATACATAGAGGCTTGCTTAGGTTTTTCGGATTTTGCGGTGAACGTCCAGCAGTTAGTACGCCAATAGCTAGACATATGTGGCTTTTCAGCCGGGATATGCACAAATAGTTACCTAGTTTGACCCAGACAAAACAGGGAAATCCACCAAGTACTGATGAAGAAGGAATAACTGCTGTATGGCTCCGAGGTTGTAGGAGCAATAACAGAACCGAACAACATGTGTGCCGGGTCTAGGTGAGGAAATATTCATCAAAGCCCAGTGGGGTTGCCTGAACAATGTAAGTCTTGAAATTATTGTGCTTGCGGGAAAACGTGTTACGGCAAATGTTACGGGTGTATGATTGGCCTGAAAACTCACAATTCAGCTTGTGGTGATGGTGATGTCATGCGGGATAAAATTTAGGCAATTTTACACGTCGGACTGATAAAAAACACAAATGGTACAGTTTTACAAGTTGCAGGTATACGGTTGTATGCCGACGATTGGTTGATCAATTTCCAGCAACAAAAAAGGATCGGCCTCTGAGATTTCTCAAAAGGTGTTCACGGAATGACGCCATATACCAGTGCCGAACGTGTGAAATGAATTAGGTTGTGAATTGCCAGTAAATTTACTGCTTTTTGCAGCAGTCCGCCTGGGACTGGAACAGTGTGCCGTGCAAGGAGAAAACGTTTGTCTGTACTGTTTCTCTAAAATTTCTGGCAGATTTAAATTAAGTGAGAAAACAGAAGCAAACACATTGCGGGTCGTTCTTCAGTGTTTGTATACAACAAAACCAATCTGTGGGAGGAAACACACCTGTGATAAACACACACGACAAATGTGTAAAGTTTGAACATACGTATAGACAGAGTTTCTGGTGCCACTTGGAAGCATCTAACATTTTTATTACTGAATGCAACGCCCAAAACTCCGGAAATCTCGAACGATGTATTTAGTAGCATTTTCCCGTCAGGCTCTGCTTGTTGATTGCCTCTCCCCACTACCAGCCTAATAGTCTCCCTTGTCATCCGCGGAATAGACACGTTTTAGATCACTTAGGTAGACAAAATTACTCTAAGCGAGTTACACTTTACCAAGTGCGATACGCTTTCGATTGTAATGCCACCACCAGCAGCTTCAAACCGGCGAACACAGTACTAGTGACTTTTGTGATCAAGCACTTGTAAATAATCAACTACTTTGTCGTATACTTTGGTTTCTGGTATTTTTCTCTTTGTGAGAGATTCTGATCATCTGTGTTACAGTACAGTTAACTACGAACTGTCGCCATACTCACGACGAAGAGTGTCATTTTAGAAGAACAAGGACGAGAAGGTACGATGTTGACAACGGTGGCATGTCGAGTGGGTTGAAAAAACAATACAGTCAAGCAATGCACCGAACCGAACTACCATATGATATCACAACAAAATCAGGGCCTTATTTTATAAGGATTATCATCAGTGGTCAGTTGACTCCTCCTTCGTTATGGAAGCGTCTAATGACATATAAACCTGGAATGTTTGTGGCATTTAGGGTCGTCCGAGAAGTTCCTACTTTAAAAAGGATAGTGAAGTATAGTAAGTGAAGTATAGTAAGTATCAGTTAGCAGTAAGCAAAAACAACCGAAAGATTCATTATCAAATGGAAATTCATTTGGTTGGGTGGACTGGGAGGGTAGTTGACCCAGTCCGCTGTCAATCCACTTGGTCGTTTGTTAAACGTTACCTCAGAGTAAGTGCTGAAGCCTATCCACGGATATCCGGGACTTACAAAGAATTTAAGCTTGGGTACTAGTGGTGGGATAAGTGAGGAAAGTTGTTACAAAATAAGTTAAAAAACCACTCATTTGCCTCTGGTTATGGATGTTGTAACATCGGCTTTCGGATGCTTCTATCTATTCGCCGACAGACTCCTTGCTGCGGACGTATTCATTTAAGGGCGAACACTGTGATTCCGATTCATTCAAAATAACTACCACACTAGATCTATGTGCGTTAGGTTGGTTGAAAAAGTCTTGCATGCCGTTTCTGGATCGTCGAAACTGAAATTGACTCATTCAGTAGAAGCAATTTGATAAGCAGATTTCCCTGTTTAGTGTTTTTTAGGTTGTGAAATCCCATGTTTGAAACTCTGATGTACAGAGTTATTTTTGCAAATTTCCGTTGCTGATCGTCCCAATTACTTGCAATCATTTGAGGAATTAATCTAGTGTAACGGTCAACCTATATAAACTCTGAAATATTTATGTCCACAGCCTGCACATATCGATGATTGTTGAGTGCGATCTACTCACCTGCAATATGGTTTGTTATCTATAACGTAACACTGTCCACGGTAGCAGTAGTCGTGACATGGATGAACTGAAACAAAGAAGAATTAACAGTTAACCTTTCAGGTCATATAAAAACGAGTTTTGCGAAGTTGTCTTGAAAAAGTGCAGAAGTTGACACGCAATAGACAACGTTGGTGTTCTATACTAGCCTGAGTGTCAGCATTTGACAGAATGTTTACAAGAACCTGCTGCATAAATATGACAAGTAGCTCCGCACAGAATGCTCCCAAAGTTATCTAGACCAGACTGCGCATTTTGACTCATAAACAGCTAGGCCTTCCAGTCCTTTGTGTAACGTACTGAAATATGAGTTTCCAATGAACCGCTTTGGTCTTCTACTCTCTCCCTCATTTTTTCATCGTAATCGGTCAAAACGGTCATTTAAAATATATATGAATTGCTGTTGAACACTTTTGAAAGGAATAAAGAAATGTTTGAACCACAGAATTTTGTGGTGCTCCAATTTGGAACAAGTTTTTGAGAACTTATTCAGGATACGCCATAAAGAAGATCATTCTAATAAAATCTTGGTCGCCTACCTTCATGGCACAAGGGTTTGAACGGGCGACCGGAGTACAACAACATCAACCACTATTTTTAAAAATGTCCTTCACAACCACCTCTGTGAAGCAATTTAGGGAACAAACGCTCTTATCTAGGCTGGTATAGGAAACATAAAAACCAATCCGGTCGGAATGATGGGAGCTAAAGTCGAATTTCTGGAGCAGCTGTCGAAATTCGTCACCTTCCTCAGATGATGCCTAGCGCGAACGAGTTTCTAATAAAAGTTCATGTACAGCACAATTGTACTTAGTGTTAATCAGCTGCCTAACACTGGAGTAACTTTGGAGAGTTCAGAGAATAGATAGCCCATTATATGGTCCTTTCAAGAAGTGAAGTTGTTCCAGCGCTATGTTCATTTTGCAGTTTTGCGTCTGGCTTCAAAATAATAAGAATCATATTTTTATAAGTTTAGATTATCAGTAAACCGAAAGCAAACTGGGATACTGATAGGTAACTACCTTTTCATCTCTCTAAACTGTGCGGATAGAAGCCAACGACTCTAGCCCCAGAGGGAGTGCTTTGTATGTTATCACACGGACCTCGCTTCAAGTGTGCGATTTCACAAGCGTTGTGAATCCCTTTGCTGATTTGCGCGAATTGTGATGCTAAAAGTTTCCGTCACAAGGTTTCAAGGGTCAGGTAAAGGCTGTATTTTTGTAGTTATGAGAAATGGCCAGATGATTTGAGATATCTTTAGGTATTAGACTTCTGATGTCTAAAAAGCGTCGCTAGTGTCAGATGACATCAAAGACTTCGCAATGGGATGATTAGAAAACGGGTATTTGGTTGTTCTGTGGGTACTTCAGCCACGGGGAACATCTAGCATAATCAACTACAATTAGTGAAACATGTGTTACGCATATTGAGACTTTGTCTGGTGAGATAGGTAGTGTCCCACGTAGTTTTTTCAGATTGGCACAATTGCAAGGAGGAGAACGTATGATTTGACAGAAGGGTGTGAAGGAAAAGACAAGATTTAGATCTTGTTGGTGTGTTCTATTTTGTGATCCCCATAACCATTTTCCTGTACACTTGATTGAAGCGTTACAAGAACTGGTGGTTAATCAATTTCGGCAGTATTCGTGTTGTTAAGCTCCTCCAAGATTTTCCGATTAAGCGAGGTTCTCTGGACGCAAAGTCATACGGTTATCTGCGATGGGAATGTAAAGGCGGTAAGACGTTTTATTCAAGCGACCACTATGGCCATATTTATGGAATAGATGTTGCCTACGACGGTGTCAGGCAAAGATGTCCTCTGCAGCCCTTTCTCTTCACTTTCTGAATCGATATATTGCTTTAAGCTTCCTCCACTTTTAGAACGCCGGTATTTGCCCTCCTCTTGGGTATGACCCTTCAGAAGCGCAAACTCTCTTAAATAACCTAGGTAATTCTGATGCAGAGTTTGGGATACCGTTCACATCATAAGTGTAAAATGCTGCTGCATGACTGGGTGGGATCAAACCCAAGGCTTATGCTTCCAGGCGAACCGATCGATGTGTTAGATGAGCTTGTTTACCTGGGAAGCTGCATAAATCCCTGGAGGTTTAGCGAAAGAGGAATTCACTCCCCTTATTGGGAAGGCCAGGCAGCGTTTGCTAACTCCAACTTTTTGTGGCACCGATGAGACATCAGCTTGGATGTCAAGGGTAGAATGTACAATGCCGCGGTCCAATTGCCTTACTTTATGGATAAGAGACGTGAACACTGCGTGTGAAATATCTTTAAAGGCCCTCTGTGTTTCACTGTAGGTGTCCCCGCACCATTGCGCGAGTCTGGTTGGAACACAAGATCAGTAATGCTGAGGCACCGCACATGATTTCCAGGAAAGGTAGCTCTCCCTCGACCACATGTTACACTGGTCAGGTCATGAGGTTCGTAGGCCAGAGGAGCCCCGAAGAGCCCTCGTTGGTCAGTATTGTGTCGGATGAAGACGACCAGAAGCTGTAAGTCCATGACCTGGCTGTGTTACGCAGCCGGTGGTCACCGAAGCGAGCCTCCAATCCATCTGCAGTATTTTGAGTCAAAACGCGGTACTACCGTCAATGAAGTAATAAACTACGCACGCGACTACTCAGTCTGCAAGGAATTTCGAAATCTAATGACGTTTTTAAAGGCCGGCACCACTGTCTAACCGAAACAACCTCGGCACTGAGATTTGCACAATTTTTGGTTCAGTTTACAAATGGATTTAAGAATGAAAGCTTTCAGAATGAAATGACCTTCGCCAAACAAATAATACAGGTCTAGTTCCATGAAAAAAGATAACAACTGATTTTCTGTTTTTTTAAAAAAATGAAAACTTTAGGCGCACTTAGCGTGAACAAAAAGATGAACGTGGAAATGGTATCAAAACGTCGAAGCCCGCTTACAGGAATAGGGCTGTGACGGAGGAGCTTCTGGGAAGCATTGTTCTCAGTCATACTCATGTGCTTGAATTTCAAAGTTGATTCCCAAATTTCTGCAAGTTTAGCCTGACTCGTTTTTAGGAAGTTCAGTTCAGACCAGAGGCACAACTACTAGTGAGTGTGTGCGATGTTTGCTTAATTCTCGCTCATACCTTGCACGATTATTATGATGGGTCCACACCATATGATTTTCCGTGATGAGGTCTAAAAGAGTGTGTTGCCGACACAACATCCATTGGTCCGATGTGATTTATAACGTCTGAACAGGCGAACCGTTAGCACATGAACATCACTTTGTCAGCCTGACTGAATCTTACAGCAGTTGCAAAGCTCTGAAGCCGGTTGTTTTATATATAATCGGTCAAGTTTTTCGGCAAGAACCACCCTTATTTCAGCAGAGTTTTTACTCGTTTTACTCCGAATTTAAAAGAAATTCGCCCCGTTGTGACTTGAGTGATGTAATAAATCCCCAGGTGTTTGAAGGATATCTAAATTAACACGGATATGCTCTCGTTTAAAATGTTACTTGTTAAAACATTTTAGGTAGTTCGGAAACAAGAAACTGTTCCCCGATATTATTTACTGCCTACAATATTAATGAAAGCACGTCAGCAGTACTTTTGCGGCTTTGCCCTGTTTGGGTTTATCCGATAGTCGCATTCACGGAATTTCGGACAAATGCAGTTCCGTCATGGAGCAGGAAGTTGGACAGACATTCGGTTGAGCACTTATTTGCAAATGAAGATGAATTTCTTGTTTATGATGTGCCTCAACAGAATGTCCGGCTGGAACGTTAGGTTTGTTTGCGGGAGTGTTTGCTCAGGTATCTCGTAAAGCCACCTCACGCAACTTGTCTCATCGGTACATAATTGAATCTGTCACGCAAGACACACAGTGTCGCTTACATTGACGGCTATTTTTAAAAGTTACCCGAGGGACTTCAAATTTACATTCGTCCCTGGGCTTCAGCGCATTTAATCAAATCCTGCTTGCGGACCTAATCCGATCAAAGTTAAAAACTTCCACGGTGCTGTTGTTTTATGCAGATCGCCTGGATCTTATCAAAAAACCTATCTTGATGCAGTGTCCCAAGTATCTTCAAACCGGACAGCTGTAATCATCTGGTTAAAAACCTAATCGTAAAATAGTTTCCATGGTCGCATTTACTGTCTGAGGATAGACTGGGCGACATGAACGAACTAGGGAGTTAGTAAATCTGAAACCTGAATGCAAAATCCCGGGTGTATATGATCCGAACGACAGACTTTCGTGTTACAAACCAACATGTTCTTACTTTCTAGGTCAGTGCCCACTAGTTGACATCAAGTGAACGTGGCTGCATGTACTAAACCTTGCAAGTGACTCAACATTCCTCTTTCGATCAACTGTACTTCGGAAGAGGAACCATTAGAGCTAGCTTAACCAACTTTGTTTTGAAGGGGATAGTGCCCCGGTCCATACAAAAGTGCTAACGGCAACGGAATGGACACCTGTGAGACACTGAGCTCGCGGTATTCAGTCAATTGATTCACGTATGGTCGTAGATAGGCAGTCTATTTCTTTCAAGATGCTGCGGGATTCCACACTGTTTTTAACTGCTGAAAGGGGAACCCATTGTACAGGTAATGCAAAACAAAACCCAGTTGGATACAATTACTACCACGTTCACTCATCGGCTAGACCCATTTCTCATGCGAATATGCAAGTACACGGTAGT
Source organism: Clonorchis sinensis (assembly GCA_003604175.2). Classification (NCBI taxonomy): domain Eukaryota; kingdom Metazoa; phylum Platyhelminthes; class Trematoda; order Opisthorchiida; family Opisthorchiidae; genus Clonorchis; species Clonorchis sinensis. Next base: position 8,440,790 of record CM030370.1, read on the forward strand.
TAAACATCCACAAGCAACTAGCAGAGCTGGCTGCATAGAAGGAGTCGTCTGATAATAAAACAGCAAAATTCAGCATCTACTCACAACAAAGGATTGAGGTATCATTTTGCGCTTTGATGCAATTTAATGTAGGAGAGCATTTGGCGATTATCTGGAATAGCTCGGCAAATGTCGAATTGCACATCATCAAGCCGATTATTAGGGCTAGACGAGGCAGTATGCCTTTGTTGCACGTTATCAGGTTAAGTGACCAGCAACGGATACGCAATTCATGAAACGAAACATATATATGAACTCGCCTAACTTGTTAAAGGCCAGGGCATTCTGCTGCTGCGGACTCTTCTTTCCGCTGTCCGTAGTTAAGGGTTGGGAATCCTGCAATATCTGCGCAATGCTTACAGCAAATAAGTCGCGATAAAAGGACGAAGCAGGCGAAGCTTGCTTGGCTTATATGTTTTTTTTCACGCGACTTTTTAACCGCTCGTCTAACAAAGTTGATCGGCTTCAGCAAATTTGATATTTACCTGTATTGTCAGGATCGACATAGGAATCATCTTCACTCAGGATTCTAAGGTGTTAGCTTTGCGTTCTAAACCGAAGGTGATGAGTGTGTTCGGGGAATACTTTAACTCTGACTTATCAGGACTCGAACTCAAGTTCTGTCGCAAATAACCGGTTTAGTTCTGTTGTGCAGATTCATGGTGATAAACGAAAGTTGTGAATCTGATAAAAACCCATTCTGTTAGACAACTCACACTTTGCCGTTGGTGAACTTGTGGTTGTGGTCGTCGGCGTCGAAGTAGTGCTGGCTGCCCTTACTGGAAAACATGAGAAAAGAGGAAACATGTGATATAGTAGACTACAAAACCAAGGCGCTTTTGCAGTTCAATTTTCGCTACATGGAAAATAAATTTTTAGGGAGATTTAACGTCTCCCAGGAGGGTTATAGCACTTCAGCTTTAGGCAACATAGTAACCATTCAAACGTTATTTGTTGCGTTACACGGCCGGTGCCTGTACAGGCACCCGAAAGTTCTCCCTAAGCACAGTGAAAACAAAAGTCGCTTTTACAAACGAAAGACGGATTGCAGAAATTGGCGCACGAGAACAAAGTTGACTACTTGGTATTGTTTTCCCAATGTTCCCGCCAAGTTTGAGATAAGCCGATTAGTTTCAGACAGTTTTAGGTGATTTTGAACGTGAGCCGTTAGAACATATTTCATTACCTGAATTCAAACGATGAGAAGGACAGTGCTCTTATCTTTCGAAACAGAGCGTTCGGAACTTTCCAGCGACTCTCCCTGGAGCTAGCTTCCTCTCGCAAGGTGCAAAAGGATGAGCAAATTCAAAAGCACGCTAAACAGACATCTGGAAAGTGTATGGCTCTAGTCTGAAAAATGACAGCTAGTTAACGCAGTTAAAGGAACAGATGGGACTTCAACGAAATGTTGAAAATTTTCCCACTATCAACGGGATACTGAATACAAATATTGAATAAATAAAGCTGTCAGTTAGACGCTTTAAAATTTACCCGTTTGCTTTAATTGTAGAAGTACAACGTTTCAAAAAACATTTTTGTTTTAATTTTATTTGACCGCACACTTTTTTGCAGTGAAAATTGTGATTAGGTAATTCAGTTTTACACGAAGGTTTCTCGACTTTCTGTGAACCATTTACGTGACCATGAAAAAGTTTGCTCTTAAAAACGCAAGTAAGTTTTGAACTACATACGAATTCAGATAAACACTAATTCAATTATTATAAGTGACAACAGGATTAGTTCAGTCGTCGTGGGATCAACACCCCAGAAAACGGCTATAATTTAACCTCAAACCAAAATAACGGCGAGATAAAACATACCGTAACTGCAGGAAAGACCCTGAGCACTTGGTTCTTCGCATTTGTTGTAAGTTAACATGATTACACTTCTAACATGGGGTGTACGCTGTCTTTTATAATGGGCAACTTGTTTTATCTGATGAAGCTCGGTGTGAAACCTCTCCTGGTGGTTTCCACTGTTACTGGTGCTTGCGAAATTCTGTGCTCCAAATGCAATCTAGATAAAAAGTCCTAGAACGCGGTTACTGTTTCTGGCGCCAATGTGGCATTCTGCGGCTTACCTTGATCTCCTAAAACGGTATAATATTAGTGAATTAAGGAACATTTTAAGTGGTGGCGCAGTATTTTAATCGGAAGTTTTTTTACGGGAATAGCAATATATGCATTTCTATTTCCTATGGAAGTAAGGTGAGTTTTCAAGCGGTAAACCGAATGAATTTTGTAAAAATATTCCGATGCATCAACATGAAAGACTGCTGAATGGGTTTGAGTTTTAAATATTTTGCGTCATGAGAAATGGTACTGATGAAGCAAACAGTTTGTTCTTAGTCATTCATGTGTATGAGGTTGCGGCGCAGCCTATAATGTAAAAGTGATTTTATATAGATACCGCAGTAAAATTGTATTTAAATAAGACGACCGAGTGCTCAACAGATGCGGAAACTATCTAGATCCTAACCTAAAAAAATTAAAAGGTCAATGCTAGACGTATCTCCCACAGAAACCAGAAGTACCGCTTCACAAAACCAATCGTGAGCTTCATTCACACCAGCAGAAGTCGTGACTATTTTAACCGCAAGCTTTTGTCCGACACCGACAATATTTTGACCACAAGCGGAAAGCATTTAATAACTGCTTTAAATTGCTTACGGACATTTTCGCCAGTAGTTGCTTTCTATGGGCGCCTAAGACAAGTAGCTGGATTTTTGAACAAGTCTCTATCCTTCGTGAGTTAAAAATGTGAAAATGCGGTCGGTCAGATGATGTGAGTCCCAATGTGTCCAGTGGCCTTCCGTTTTATTTCGGCGTTGCTTTCATGTGTCCGTATGACGTAAACAAGCCTGGACAGCCATGTCTTACCATTATGCCGTCACATCACGCAGTTGGTGAAACAACGCATCATGGCACCAAATGTTAATCCAAATTATGGTAATGGATACGTTGTAATGGTTTAGCTGGCAGACATAACGAGCTTGGGTTTCATGTCTTGTATGATTATGGAACGATTATTTTTTTGCGTTTCACATGACGTTAAGGCGAATTTTAAAAAAGTCTTGGTTCTCTTAGGTCAATGAAAGCAAGCTCAACATGGTGAGTGTGGAGGTTCCCCTGTACTCATCGACCTGGTGTACAATGTACCACAATAACTGGCACAAAAGTACTGGTTCTGTTTCGTGAAATGTTTAGCCTTTTTGTTTGTAAGTATAATATTGTGTGTTATTAAATGAAATATTTATTAAATATGAATTTTGTGCATCCTCTGACATTTGTTTAAGTCAAAAATAAATGTGACCGGCCACCCAACCAATTTCGACGGTCTTTGTGATATGCGTGCGGAGGGAATAGATTCGGCGCGATTTCCACAAGAAGGATATGGCGAGTGAGGTTTACAGGGTAAAGTTCATAATAACGATTCAGACTTGGTTAACAAGATGGTTAAAAGCAAAACACATGATAAAGCATGTATTTCCGAAGATTTTTCTGACAAAACAGTGAAAAAAGATGAGAAAAGTTTTGCCAGAAGAAGTTGCACATGAGCTACACCTTACACAAATTCCTACAACGATTTCTTAAAGTTTTGAAGGTATTCGATACATTAAAAAGCAACATAAAATCTCCCAAACTGGTGGTTTGCAGTTTAAAACTACCATCTGGTTGCCAGAATGTACTACGGCCAGAAATGAGCCGTTCGGACCAAACAAGGAGGTGACATTTCATTACCCGAAAGGAAAGACGGCAAAAGATATTCAACAAAAATTGGTCCTTTTACAAAAGTTTTGGCTTTGAATCAACTTTTGTTCATATGTTTTGTAAGATGTTCATTTTTGTTAGGTGGCCCGTTATGTCTTAGCATGAAGATGTTCACAGTTTGAAGTTCATTTAGATAGTAGAAAAATCACTGCCATTAAGGAAAGCGGTTGATGGATTTTCAGAGGAAGTGAAAATAATTTTCCACTAGAGAGAACATGGTTGCTTGAACACTGTTGATGGTTGAACCAAGGCAAAACGGGAACGCTTATCTCCGTAAAAGAGTTTCAAGACAGCTTCCGTTCAACCAGCGGGTTAATGCGTTATGTAACCTAATTTTGTGTACTCAAAAAAGGATGCTAAATGGTGTCCAGTGAGCGCAGCGTCCGACTGCCGTAGGGGTTGATTGAATCGCAATTGAACTATACAGATGGATCACAATTGCCAGTTGGAACAGACTGAGTTCCATCTTCGTAAATATGGCTTTTCGTTTATTTATTATATACCCTCCCGGGGTTGTTCCGTTAGGGGGTTGCGCACATTAACCTTTGAATAAGACCTTTTTGTACCTTGTACTGGTGCAAGACAGTAACCCGGAAAAATGATGGATCGTTATTTTTTCCATACATTGCTTCCCTCACGTGAGATAACGTCTAAAGGTCCCGGAAGCCTCGTAGTCGCTCTCTAACCAGACAAAAATTCTTCGAGCTTCGACTTTATCATCATTTAGACTGACGAAAACACAAATGTCATCCGGTTGAAGATGTTTGTACACGCTCTTCTTACAACCGAAGTAATACACATACTAGGCAAAAATTTCTTTACATGAAAGGTGCTCCACCCTTATTGGTGGTTGGTCAAATAGAGGTCTGAAAGTCCTGCTTTTTTGTGTATCGGATAGGTGCACGCAAATGCAAGCATATTCAGCAGTGATGAAGGGACGATCGCAGTCGAGTCATATGGGAACCAACTATGCGCTGCCCAGCTTTGACCTCATTTGATAAACAACAAATGTTACACAAGAAGCCATAAGGTTTACGCAGCTGAGAGTGCAGGAAAACGAGATGACTTTGCACTACCCTGTTGGTCATGTGATTCCACAAACTATCAAAAAAAGAAGGATGGTAGCGTGTGGTCCAGGTAAACACCGGTTTGTGGAGAACAGTCTGTCTAGAAGGCCAGCTTTTGGGGCTGACAAAATGGGGCTTAGTGAAACAAAAAATTAGCCTTTAAGCATAGCATTGAAAAACACTTCTAAATTATTGCCCATTCGGCTTGGAAAATTCTAATGCTGTAAAACTTCAAGCTGGCTACCCAGCTGTTCCACTGGTCTAAAGACTACTTACACTAAATTTTAATACACTATATATTGTAGCATATAGTATCGGCTAAGCCACCAAAAAAGAATGACCGAAACTCGAGTTTAAGTTGATCTGTTTAAGATCGGTTAAAAAATAAGCCTGAAAATCGAGCCTGTAAAAGTGTTCCGGTAGTACTAGTTTGGAAAATTTTAGTCAAGGTTTAGGCATAGATTGGGTTTACAAGCAGGATAAAATCTCATTTGGAACCCCAGAAGGTTTTGGCCAATGGCTATTGGAAGAGAGTTTGTGCAAATATAGCTGCACTTTAGATAAAGAAATACCTGTCACTTCACTTGGTGACGTAAAGCAACTTATTGCTGTAGAAAAAGCAAGTCCTGCGAGTTTGGTGCATTTCCTCTAGTGCGGCTTCCATGCAGACGTTCATAACATGCAGAAGCATCTGCCTTATTCGGACTTCCCTAAGGGGTCACCAGCCCACTCACGGGGAAGCAGGCCGTGGAAAATTGAAGCTGAGGTCCGATCTATCTGCTTTTGAATGTTCACTAGATATAGTAGCATTCTGAGGACGATAACATGGACATATCGAAGACTAATAGAATGACCTCATGTCATGTGCTGCAATCTTGACGATGGGTTAACCTGCATTTTTCGAAGACAGTCGCTGGGTGCCGTATGGGGAAACCGTATTGGTGTAATGTGCTGACTGTTGGTGCGTGCACTTTGATGACCTACGTGTAAGTGGTGACAACGCCATCAGGTTTATGCCTGCTGATGACCCGCAGCAGGCCTCTGGATATCTCCGCTGACCTTGTTCCTTCGAGTCCACATCAACAACCAGATTTGCACACACCACCACGCTCAACCTCGCGTCCACCAGCTTTGCGAATGCATTCATCTGTCTGGAAGCTGTCGATCGACAATTCCGATTAGGATACCAGCCGATCATATGTATAAAAACTATTATATATAAAAAACGATATGTGAAGTGTGCGATGCATACCGTTTGACATATTATGGAAGTTTTTTCCGCGTTAGCCACTTCTAATATGATAAAAGATATCGATAGTCGGATGAACATGCGCACAAACAATAATTTTTGGGTTTACTGCAGCCTGTCTATTGCTATCACTAGTCTGAAATGAAAAAAATTATCACTGTAAACAGACACAGCATCAAATCCAGGGAACAAACTGTATTGTTTTGCTGTAAACGTGCACAAGAATGCAGGAAGTTTGTGACAGGGACTTACGCTAGGGCATGTGATATGGTAGAACCCTAAAAGCCAATCAGTATGACGCTGTAGATACCACTCAGGACAAACGTTTTACCGTTTCCTCAAAAACAAACAGTTTGGACTTCCTTCTGTTATGAAATGTATTTGATCAAACAGCGAATTTTTACATGCCTGAAGGAAAATTCGAGATAATGGTAGCAAAACGGATCAGAACTGACCGATCATGCATCACCGGACTAAACAGACGTAAGCAATGACTCATGTGTGCTGTGAAAGTTGGCGCGTAGTAGCCTCCAAGCAGGATCCCCTAACGGGGGACACTTTCAGACTGAGAACACTTTATTCCATTTCCAGGAGAGTTGGCTTAAAATTGTTCCTCTATATGGAACTATCGCCTGGCTTCTAACGCAGAGTATTCTATGTGATCCGAGAGGAAAGTTCTATTCCCAAAAATAAAATCGCAAAAAAGTGTGTTTGGGTTCGCCCTACCGTATGGCAATAAGTAGGCACGTAAACGCGCACATGAATTGGTTTCCAGCGGGTTTTAGTTTTTCAAACATGATGTATTCATTTGTCTGGACCTTGAATTTCGTAGCAATTCATCTAAGAAAGACCCTGTTGGAAAGAGATTGCTGCGATATCGCATATTTGTCATTGTTGGCTGTGTAGATAAATTGGAGTCCGTTTTGTTTTGGGCATATAAAAACTGGAAATGCAGTTAAGTTCCATATGCAAAACATCCGTCAGGACGCCTTATGTGATTAGCGCTGGATGGTCTAATTGCTTCTTTAAAATTTTCGTGTAATATGCGAATGGAAAATTTTCGCTTTACAGGATTTATTCTTTACTAATTCAAATGAAGTGTCATTCAGGGTTGGCATGACATAAGAGAGGATGCGCAATTCCGTGTGTAGTAAATCCAGCGAAGGCTATACCAATTTCAATGAAGGATTTCGAGAATGTACCAAATCAAGTTCGACCAAGCTCTGCTGACTTTTTAAAGACATTCTATTTCTCCATTCCATTGGAATTCTGCGTGATATCTATTGCTATGCTGCTGTTCCGTAACCACAAGTTCTCCCTTTCATTGCGGAACCCAGGCAGTACGCGTCAGTGCATCGCATTCTGCTAATAACTATTCTCATAACCAACCTCGCTTATTATACAAGTGCCTGACTGCTCCGCTCATCTAATCATCTGTTTTCGATTTTCTCCGCTCTCTTTCGTACGGAGTGCGTTGTCTAATTAACCAAACATGAAGCCTGCATAACTCCCTTGACATGCGATACTGTACTACAGTCAAACTAATCCAAACCCGTTGAAATAATGTCCCATCTTGGGATGGGTGAAAACATCGGGACTATTTCATTCATTATCATCCCAAAGGCAATCAACGATTGTCTACTGTCTCAAGCTGAATGCATAAACTATCTTGAGGCCGTGATTTCATCTATCCGGAAAAAATATGAAAATAAATTCCCCATGAAAATTTCACGGACTGTTTCATCTTATACAACCCTCTTTCTCTTAACTAATGGTCTTTGGATATCCAAAGTGTCCTGCCTACCAAGATTTGGCTATCGCTTCCCGTAGTTCAACCACGGCCTTCAGAGTATTACTATCATCCTCATATGATGTATTCAGCCTCGGTCAACAGCGGGTTACATAAGTTTTAGTTTCTTGTTGGGGGTCTTTTTGATAGCAACGTGGCAGTTCGTCTGTCCCTGGAGTTAGGCATTTTTCTAGAGTGATTTCGCCTGTAAAGCTAAACTACGCTGAATGTCCAGAAGCACCATAGAGCTGTTTCATACTAATTGGGAATCACCAGTAGTGCGGACCTCATGAAACTCAGATGACTTCACACCTGCAAGCTCCGGCTGGTAGTTGGAAACTTACCCGTTTAGCCATCAGCAGTGTAACTAGCTCACACTTAGGACGTAGCGCCACGTATCCTTCAATAAGGGAAGCCATATCACGTGAATGACTGTCTGAGGGTGATTTCTTTGGAAGAAACAGTTTTGTTAGCAAATCTGTCTCTGCGGCTTGAGGTAACAATACTTTTTCCATTATCAGAAATTTTGGTAAGCGGTACTGATATACACGTCAGTGGTATCAACCAATAATGGCAAGGACAACTGTAGTTGATCAAGTCAAAGCAAGCTGAGTCAGATTGATTTTACTACAGCTTGCTTGCCATGGAGGATTACTGTTCTGCGTTAATTTTCCCATAGAAAGTCAATATCACTTTTGATCGCCTTCAATATTGATTGCTTAATAATTCTTTACCAGATAGCTTACTGCCGACGAGTTTTTTAGTTACGTTGTGGTCATTTCCAGGCGATTAAATTGCCGCAGTAACCAGCTATTACAGAATTGTAAAGAAAGTAAGAGAGAGCTGGTATTAACTAACTCAGCGTACATGACTTCCATATACACAGGGGCGACAAAGAGTTACGTTTGGATCACTTCTTATCGTTTCGAGGTGATCGCCGCGGGGAGATTAGGCATCGTGAAGGTATTGCTAAGATGCACACTATAATATCCGCATCCAAAATGGAGGATTTTATGATAAGAAAAGCAAGAAATGATGAATTACGGTCATTTGGAGAGCATCTATAAGTAACATAACAGAGGCCATTCACGGACACTACTGGGACCCAGGGAGACGTGGATCACTCATATCCGCGGGAAATTTACCATCCAATTTTCTGTTGATATTAAACTGGATATCATCATTGTATCTAGTTAAGAAGGATTGCTTATTTTTGGTGTTGGCTGAAGCTTCACACCAGCATTTTCTAATTGATAATGACGGTTCGGCTGATCTGCAATGCTTGATCGCTAAAAAATCGATTCAATTCGTGACTTTGCTGAACGCCACTGACCTATTAAAGTTGTGGAGAAAGATATACTGGCGCCGAAACTTGCTGGGTTGACCGTAGTAAACCAAATGTGATCAGGTAAATTTCTCCTATCAAAACAAGAAAATAGCAGGATTTTGCGATTTCTAAAAGGTTTGAAAGGAAGTTTGTTTATGTGAACGGTTAGCACAGATGTAACGTCATATTCTCCCGATCCAGCTTGGCGGTCTGGAAAGAAGTTGAAATTGTCTTGGGGAACCGAGTTGACGGCATGAAAATAATGATCTCGAAATTCTGCTGAGGTTTTCAAATGTACTGCACTTATAATAACTGCCACTTGTAGTCGTTTGGAGCAGATGCTTTCCTAGAACTATTGATTTGAAGCAAAACAAAAACTCGAAATAACGGTTAGGAATTAGAAAATGTTAAATCGTGTTAACTGGTATATTAGTGTGTTGAAAACAAACGGGCCCATAATTATTGAATGTACATTATGCCATAATTACTCCGTTACTCTTCCAAAAATTCTTTATAATTTTTCCAGCTCCCCTATAGACTCAGTATTCTATTATCTTAAATGTTTGAATCAGAATAAACCCAGAGTAGTACAAATTTTGCGGTTTTTCATAGCGATTTAGCAAATAGCCGTTATCTAGCAGGCTTCTGAACTTTGGAGCACTGACATTCTTGTGTAGAGTAGTGTTAAAAACAGATATTAGTGAGGGCGAATTTTTTAATATATCGGACAGTGGGATTGGTAAACCTAGGGTCATCTGGGACTCTGTTCGTAGTTATGACGTATAAGTTACTCACCATGAAGCTTGTGTAATAAGTAAGTAAGGCTCCTCTGAAAAGGCTGAATGAGGCTTACAATTAACTGCGGTTATTCCTGGAATTAGACTTTCTTCCATAGGTAGTGGCTTCAATTGCTATATTTTATCTAATCTTCTTCGAACATCTACTAGTGTTTTTCGTCATTCTTAACTTTGATACCAAGAACTCTTGATGAGATTGAGTTTTGCACTTAAAATCTCAGGTCATGCCAAGATAGATCCATAAACCAGCCTGATTTTCTATCCGATATTTTGCTAGCCTGACCTCAGTTAATCTTCTGAATCTGGAAATTGCTTAACCGTACTTTACTCTTTGTGTCTCATCCAAGCATCCAGCTACGTTATTTGTCAGTTTGTAGAATATCTTACCAAAGGTAGCATCCGTTTCGTCATCTTGTTCTGGGATCTCATTCAAGAATCTTAACCAGAAGCTGTTCCCTAAGTACGGTGGTACGTTTTGAGAATCTTATTGAAATAAATTACAAACGGTTAACACAAAATTGTTTGTTATGTGAAGTACCTATTGTTTGGAGCCTCATCAGGATCCAGGAAGTGCAGTTAATTCTGTCAGGTGTTGTGACGTAACTCGATCCATGTTAACAACTAAGGAACTCACAGGTAAATTGCATTTTCAAGTAGTTCTTCGTAACTCGATCAGGGAAGCGAGGTTCATCCTTAGCAAATAATTATACCCAGGTTAAAGATACTTTGAACCTAAAAATAATGGAGGCTGGATTTTGCAGCACTTGGATGGGAAATGCGTTTTGTGACCATTATAACAGAGTACAATCTGTCCAGGTCTTCGGCAACGTGAAAGCATACTACATTGCTTCGGCCGTACCTTGTAAATGGGGCATTAGGAAACATGCAGCCGGTGGGCATGCAAAGTAAGTTCCGCTAAAACCAGTTATTTGTATTTTCGTAATGGACTATTCATAAGGTTGCTGAAAACTCTTCAACAGTCCATTACGAATATACATGTATCGCGATATCTCGAATATCGTAGCAACTGGAACATGAGGCGGCCTGGTGCAGCACATTCAGTTGCCTGAAATCATCACAAACGAGAGATTCAGCTGGGTTTCAGGTGAGTCTCTCGCAAAAACCAAATTGATTTGCAGATGAGTTATTTGTATTGTTTAGTGTTGCACGTTTTTGTTTACAGTATATGTTTACGTTGTTTATCCCGTTTCACCTGCAGATGGAACGACACAGCGTTCTATATAATCGGGCATATTTACTTAGAGCAAGTTTAATACGAGCATATGTTAGTGCATGTTGCGTGCGTCTGGTACGGCCTTGGCTGTAGCATTCTCAGTTTCCTCGCTTGCTGATGGACGTCCAAAGGTTCTGCTCAGATCGGTACTTTGTGGACAGTTAATAAATGTTGAGCTTGAAGAACTATTCAGTTTTTTGGACTGATACCACTAATAGTTTACGGCAGGTCACAGTGTAGCATATCGTCTGTAAAATCGTCTGTAAAGCTGGTCATTATAATAAGGAGTTTAGAACGTCGTCGTCCAAGTTCAAGACCGTGATTGCATTCCAAACGTAATTACCAAAATTTGAAGCCAGTTGCCGCATCTAAAGCTGGCGGTTACAACTGACCGGACCGTTGGAGGAGGGTTCTCTTATTACACACACGAACCCACAAATAGCATTAATTAAAATCATCCCTGGATAAACAGTGTTGTGTTTAGATGTAATATATTACTCATAACTGTCGTGTTTAAATCTCCAGGTAAGAAGAACTTAAAGTCGCTAATTAACTATTACCCGATCGTTTAAGATAGTCGGGTCTGATTGACCTGCTACTGAGCGTCAAAAGATTCTATTTCGTAAAGTATTCTACTTACAATTTGCATATGTCTTTTCTGATAATTAAAAATCGTATATTTCGTGCTTGCTTCATCTGTTTTTGGTGTTACAGTTTTAACAGCACAAAAAGTGAATAAAAAATCAAAACGGGATGTGCTATGACATTAGATGAATCCATTATGCTTGCTCAATACACCATAAAAATAATTTATTCATGCTCACTCTCTGAAAAGATTAAGAGAACGAAGGTCATTTGAATATCATGTGTCGAGTGCCAACTGAGCTAACTAAACCAAAGGGGGGAGGATGTGGGCGGAATTCGATGGTACAACTTTGGAAGCCACATCAAAGCAAGTGATGAAAATATCCAAAAAGAAACAAATTATTAGGAACTTTCAAATCATCGTCCGCATTTTTATCCTTTAAAAGTCAGGAAGTAAAGGTTATGCGGATGAAAGCTTTGTATCTGTATAAGGCACAATCAACGGCAGATATCGTGTATACTAAGTAATACATTCCGGCATAAAAAATGAAATTCCTATTTACAATGCGTTAATCTTTTACTCATGACACTACAGAAAATGTGACGTGAATCTCCTAAATGTGGCATCTATGTCTTTCAAAATCACGGTGAATGGAATGAACCATCTCTCAGAATCAGAGTGATTATCACCTAAATTGGCTACAAAATTCACAACTGATGACATTACGTGAAAAGCCTGAGGCATGTCATTGCACAGATAACGATCAAGGGCCCGAAACTGAGTTTGATGGCGTCTGTCTCATGGGTTGTCCTTAAGCGCAACCAATGGGGCAATATCTTTGCCCGAATTCTCGCATGGCATCATTGATTTGTTTGTCAGCATCCTTTGGTTTATGCAATAAAGTTGTATGCTGCACGATAGGCTGAGTACGCAGCTCCCAGTGGTAAGTTTGATACACATTCGGCGGCGAAATAGAACCGCTCAGTAATCTAATGTACAGTCAAATCTCAAAACGATTTCGCCATAAATACTACCGGTCCTCTAATCGAGCTTGAGGCGATTCAGGATTGTTTTGCGGATCGCAGGATCAGTTTATAATCAAGCAAATAACGTATTTGTCGAGGTAGTACTCTACAACCTTCTGTTTTAGGAATTCAGCCCCCGCGAGAGGACCTGCAGTGGACAAGTATGTCAGTAGCACATTGCAAGTAATTAAGCTGGTTTAAAAAACATAACTCAACCGATGATTGCAGCAATCAAGGTGAGCAGCTTGTAAATACCAGTAGAATGTCTAAGCGGCCAGTTTCATTTTCGTATACCCAATAAGTCTCATAAAGACAAAATTACCTCTAAGCTGATATTATCAGAAAGTGACCACGTATTCGGACACCTGATGGAAATCTATCCTCATGAATCGGTACTCAACAAAATCTTCAAAGAACTAGCGACCGTCCAGATTGAAAGCCTGAGTGTCCCAAGCAGACAAATTGTCTGAAAAGTTAACCTCTGATCGAGAGTAGTCGGCCGATGCATATTCCCGCGGTCGTTGGATTGAAACAGATAGTCCTGAGATGTTTGACATCCAATATTTGCATCGATCTCGTGTGGTTTACCGACGGAACAACAAAAAGGTTGTCTGGGTTTCTCAAGTGTTGGTGACATGTTTTTATTTGATGTACAATTTTTCCAACTCCCAGGCTGCAAGTTCATTTTCAGCGGTAGTTTTTTGCTCTCATTGGGACATTCTAGTATGGCACAAACGCCTGGTTAGCCTGAAGAGCTTTGCCTGATACAAAGCTGTTCTGCCCAAGTTGTATCCGATTTATTGGATGGCATTTAGTTTCCTTGCTGGCGATTTATTGTTTAGCAGTAGCATTTGTAAAATAAATAGTTTTTCAAGTAGATGCATCCACAAAGACTACACCTTAAAAATGCTCATATAACCGCAAAAAGACACCCATCAATACTCACCGACTAACTGGACAGATTTCCTAATATGGCCATTCAGGTTTTCTGCCAAACAAGTGTAGTTTCCAGCATCACTGAGTTGAAGTTTCGCCAGCTGCAGCTTGGAGAGATTCCTGCAGTCACAAAAAATAAGCAACGAATAGAGAGTAATTGTTTATTTAAAAAGTTTTGAATGGAATGTATAGAATAGCCGTCATGTCTTAACAGCTCGAGAAAATGGTTCTGTCGCTGAAAACCCAACACACATTACTCATGGCCGAGTGATTATGCTAACCTGCTCAGCTACTGTTGAAATGTTTAAAACCCAATGAATGTTTGCCACGTGCGCCCTGCTGAGCATTTTGAAGAATGATACACAATGCTTCGTGGCTTTGTAGTCTGGGTTGACTTCACTTGCAGAATGAAGCGCCAACGGGATTCTCAAAACCCACTGAATAAAAATCAAAGAAACAGTCTACTGTCCCTGATACCGCACGTAAAAATGAATGCTTACACGCATATTAAGAGAGACTATGTGTATCTTCGTCGACCTGCGAACAGAATTGCAAAACACTATGAACCGAATACTCTGATATTTTTGTGTTCAGTGCTGCGGTATTCAGCTTCGTTTTAGATGCTGAGCATTGCTCACAAAAAGTTGGCTGCCTGGGGGATTGAAAACAAACGCACGAAAAACCTTTAATTTGCTGGTTATGTTACGGTGAAAAGTTGGGCAGTCATTCTTGTAGTTATCTGAAATTTATGCTGTCATCGACATTTCGGTCACGTGAGGCAAGAGTTAGTGTGTAATTCTCATCAACACAACGTAGTCATTAGATGAGAGATTCTCATTCGACACGCGGCTTTACTCACGCTTGTTCGTAGTCTGTTCGTAGTCTTCTATGTCATGAGAATGTGACCAAACGTTATGTAAGTCATAATTTATCAAGTACGACTGACTTGTTGTTACGGATCAAATATGATCAACAAAATAAGTATCTGGTTACTCCTGTCTGAGCCAAAACTGCTAGATTTTGTGCAATCGGATTACGCAAAAATCTAAGTCACAGGCCAGACTTGATCGTCAAGACATCCGGATTTCAGGTGCGCTTATTGACTACACGGTTTGGAAGCAATAATGATTTAGAAATCAAGCAAAAGAGCAAAGAGCATTTCAAATGGAAATTTGGCTACTTCAGTCGAAAAGCCTCTAGCAGAGAAGACTTTCGCGAATTGCAGTCAGAAAGTATATAGGGGAAACAGTTACCATAGTATCGAATTCAGTAACGATAGAGTCTGGTGCTCTGTCTTGTTATTGAACAAAATGTTGAAAGGACAACAAAATGGGAACCAAATCTTAGCATAGTGCATCTGATAACATGAAACCAAGATTCGTCAGTTAAACCACCTTATAAGTTTGAGCGTAAGTCATTACATCGGAACACACCCAAAAATCAACATGGTTGTGACATTATATGGCACAAGCTTGCTCAAGTTTTTGTTCGAGGGAGCCCGGCCTGCACATCGTCCTAATTAGGATGCACAAAATTGTTCTGCGTCAGTAAAATGACACCGTGACCTTAATCAGAAAAGTCGTTTGGTGTGAAACTGAGTCGAATCAAATGAGATAGTTTCAATAAAAATCATTAAACGATAAAGCTTCAGGAAATTGAAGAGTTGGAATAAACATACTAACAAGAGATTTGTAAGTTGTTGTTATTTACTTGATAACCGTTATAAAGAACAAATCTGATGCCTTTAACCAATTTTTTTCAGATGGTTCAAGCGGTGAGCAGACATTCGATTTTTATGAATAAGTAGGTAATAGATATGTCAAAGCATCTTTTCGAGTCAGGTGTGCCATGTACCCTAGGTAGTATTGTTTTCAAAAGGTTCTTGACACACAAAAACAACATGCCGCAATTTATGAAGAAAAGAGAAAAATGGGAGTTGGACAAGGATCCACCTTTCCATGTTTCAACTATTGATTCAGAATTCTAACTTCTGTGTAAAACTTCATTCAGTGTGTATTATAATCACTGGTTTGTTTTGACATTCCGGCTGGAAGAATAAACAATACCTTTTGTCCCTCGTGAACGGCGGTACAAATCGATAAATACGACTGTTGAGAGGACAAGTTAAACATACTGGGGCCCTTTAGGTGTGTGCAGTAAAAATTTGGAAACCGAAAAATACAATACGAATAAATGATTGATTGTTCCGTCTATGGAGCCCAACCGACAAAACGTTTGTGCCAGTCCATCAGCAGCAGCTAGCATTCTTCCGAGTGCAGGGTTTAAGTTGGTTGAATCATGTCCAGCGATCTTACTTAATGGGGGTTTTATTGAGACTTTCTGCAACAAAAGTTAGTCGCGGTTTGTTTTGAACTTCTGGCTGGCTTTTTCAAGAATGTAAGAAAATTCACATTAAAAGACATTTTTTTCAATTTTTTCGCATAGAGAGTTTGATGGAAGCATAGACGTGTGACTGAGTGTTGACAACTGCCGGCTGTTTAGCAAGTTCTTCCCTCTTACTGGATTCGCATGTTAGTTATCCAAAAAATGGTCCTAGTCAACAATTATTTTTGGTGTGAAAAACCGTACTTGGACATCTTAATTAATCTTCGAGCAAACACCTATCAGGCCGGATTGTCACAGAAGAATTTGATAAATACTTTTTGATGACTTTATGGCTGCTCTAAATTGAGGAAAACGAGTAATACGACGTAGAACCGGCTGATAAGACCCCTGATTGACCATCGGGTTTTGCCCAGTGCTCACAGATTAATTCATTATTCAGCGATTGGAAGAGTGGGGAATTTTTGGACACGGGCTAATTATCCATGAAGAAATAACGTCTCTTTTCAACATAACCTAGGAATTAGTTTATTTATGAGGTTTTCGGTAGCGCCAAATGGAACGTACTATCTCCAAAATACAAAAACTTACACAGCTTCATGGATATTGGAGGCCCAACTTGTGAAAGGTGGAAACGGTCAATAGATTTTTGTTAAAAAATTCTTTTTGCTGCATCGCACCATAAATGCAGCATAAAAATGACAAAAATGGGTTGGTAGATAATCTTAATGTATGCAACATTGTTTCAAAATGATTACCAATGACTTCGCAACTGAAGTCTATCTAATTTGTCACGAAATATGTATTAAGAAAACGGAATCGGACTACACATATCAGTCAACAATTAACAATGAACCGAAATTTCAAACCTGGGAGCTATCGCGGACTGTAGTTAACCTGAAATTTAGATATCACTATGACGTCAAGATCATCAGTGTTTAAGCGCTGATTATCCGTAGGTGCAACTCTGTGTGGAAGCCCTTTTCACAGCAAGTTTATTGTTAGCTGGCTGAAGAAAATACATAAGCTGTTTCAATGTCATGCAAGATAATTGGAAAATTAGAAAATGAGAAATATATTGTTGACATTAATAAACTACGGGACGAATAGCTGGTTGAGTAACGCTCGTCCATAGTTTGGAGTCTTCCCGTATTGATTTCGGCTCGGTCAAATTGACAGAGTTTTGCAAAATAAAGATGTACATACTGATGTCCACCGTGCAAGTGTGACTGTCTTCGTGATCCACAACGTTGTCTTATTCTGAGTGATTCATTTTTAGTGTAATGTTCGTAAAGCAGGTTATCCAAAACAGCTGTATGTGAAGTACATAATAGTTGCACATTAGTACTATTTAGGGTACCACTATAACCGACAGTTCTCTATCTAAAAAATAACAGCTGTAACCGTAACACCCTTTTTGTGCATGGCTGACGTGCCACCTTAGGGAAGCATGAGGGCTGGGGTACTGCGAGTTTTTCCAAGTCCAGACAGGGACAGTCGAAATCCAGAGGTCGGGATTGAAACACGGACTTTTAGATCAGTATGCTCCACCTTTATGAAAGGAAAGCAAAAGTGTCTATGGAAGGACAGTAGTTAAAAGTTAACACCAGATTTACCAGTGTTTGTATACTTATGAATTTGCTGCTAGACAATACAGCTATCATGTGAAAATCTGTCCAAACATCACTGCAGAAACTGTTCTCCCAACGAAGAATTGGATGAAGGACGGTCGTCCTTACACCGGTTTTTAACAATTCTTTTGATTATCAATTTCCTTCTCTTGATGATCTCTCCGGAATAAAGCAAAAAACGTTTGTGTCACTAGGTGCCAGACAGTCTGAAGGAACAAAAAGTGCCGTCACAATTTTCTACCGTGTGCATCTGACAGCTTGTCAGCACTTACATATTGCGGAGCCACAAGCTTTGACGGATGCAAAACACTTTCTATATTGGGCTTACATGAGTTGACGTTATATATTTCGCTAAAATAACCGAAAGCGCATTTGCAACTTTGGGCTTGGTATCACGGAAATGCCAGGTTTTGTTTCATCCTTAGGGCGTAGTTTTACAAGAATATCTCACTCGTTGCAATCGAAATTGATTTTCCGCTTCCACTCCTTGTATGAGCGGATCATTTCGATTCCCTCAGATCCAACCAACTAATGGGTAACGTGACAGTAGACGAAAGGTGGTGTGGAAAGCATTTCACCCTGCCAGTAAACCATATGGAAAAACATGCGATGATTTCACAGACGAGGGGAGACATCTAGGTCTACAATGATGTTTCGTTGACTTGCAAGCAAGCATACGTGTTTGTGGGGCAGTTATCTATAGCCTGCTAAGATGGCTGTGTTACTAGTGCTAAGGGATATCACGAACAAGTGCGTTGCATATGGAGTCCTGAGCGGCACACTTAAAGAAAGCTGCATCGAGGTCCAAAAAGTTATCGTTGCAGTTGGTTTGAAATGCATGCTCTTAGAAATGATACTGTCACACATGAACCATAGATAAGAGAGCTACGAAGGTTTTTCTTATAAATCGTTAGGGCCAGCCTCAAAAGCCATGATGTGTGCTCTTGATAAGGACTT
The DNA here is from genome assembly GCA_003604175.2 of Clonorchis sinensis. Taxonomy (NCBI): domain Eukaryota; kingdom Metazoa; phylum Platyhelminthes; class Trematoda; order Opisthorchiida; family Opisthorchiidae; genus Clonorchis; species Clonorchis sinensis. The sequence goes on from CM030370.1 coordinate 8,459,540, forward strand.
TATAGCTTGATGGATTGAAATAGTTGCTCTACACTTTGTTGTTCCAAAAGAACGACTAATTCAAGGGGTCTCAGAACTGTTTGTCTTACTTAAAGCAATACAGAATTAAAGTCAGCCATGAGAATACAACAGAAGTATAACTTGAGCATTCAGTTACCCCAGTATTGGGAAAAGAGTGGTCAGTGTCTGCTCACAGTAAACAGACCCAATCAAACGGAGTTCCCAACTATTTTCTAGGCGAAATCTTTCTTGATGCATTTGAATCGAACTGTTTAGAGCGAACATGATGTGGGACACGGCGATTTAGTGTGACAATGTTTATTATGTAAGACGTTTTGGACACAAAATTAAGAAGGTCCATTTTTCAGACGCCTCTGGGTGTTCAACTAAACAGAAGCACGGTAGCTGGTCCGGGTGAAAAAATGGGCTACTCTTTGGACATGAAAACAAGCATAAACGGACCCAAAGGTACGTATATGATCTAAATCAAAAGTGATGGTTTCTATAAATAAAGCACTCACTGTGCCCTTTTAGTGAACGTACCACCGTGGTTGTATGCGCTACCTTGCATTTGAGGGCTACAGACCGTAATAAATCAAATCAGTACAACAAACAAATCAAATAAGGCAATGTCAAAGTGTAAAAACAACATAGTCACCCGTAAAACATCAATCCCTCGTTGCTCGAGGGTGTTTGATTTTGGAATGCACGAAACCCAATTACAATTTTATTCCTCAGGGATGTGGCGGTTAAATTCCTCAATTTACTTGGAATGTTTGGTCCGTCTTGCTTATTTCGTGGCGGGAAAGATTTATCAAGGCGAATACGGGAACCCATCAAGTTTGACTTCCTGTGAAACTTTCGCTGCATCGTTTCGTTGGATTCTTTTAATAAACCAACCACTCAATATAAAAATTTTAGCTCATATTATGCTCAGGCTCAACATCAAACGTCATAACAATGTTGACTGATTTGAATTTATGAGACGTTGACTAAGCCAATGCAATCGCCTGAATGTACAACTGTACCATTCGTCAGGCGGTCACACAGTTGGAGGACTTGCTCAGACCTTGCGTTTCGCGTTTGATAAAAGTAAACCCGAGGGAACCCCCCTCGTATTTCCATCTTTTTGCTGAACTGAGGCAATAGTTTCTCCATATCCGAGATAGGAAGCTAGTGAGTTCGCCTGTGCAAGCCAAAATGTCACAAACGTAATCTGTTGCTTGTGTTAATCTTGCGGTGGTAAGTAACAAAACGACACCAAGGTTGTATATGAGTTAAGGTCGATGTTGCTTGGAATTTAAGGTGCGAACCTGATGACCAAGTAGTCAGACCCAACCTCGAAAACCCAACTGCTTCTGTATAAATTTGAGCAACCTGGCAGTATCTCAGCTCTCGTGGCCCGTTCTGCGATGGCATGTCAGCTAGGAACCGAAACGGTGTTACTAATGTTGTCATCAACATTCAGGCCGCAAAATCTCCTGAGAAAATGAAACTGTTTGCTTACACCTCTCCTTTGTTTAATCCTGCCAGAGTGAGAAGCCCGGTGGGTGGGTTCTTTGGAAAGGCCTTACAGATAGGGTGGGTTTGTACCGGTAAACCGGATGTTTTAGACGACCCCAGTGTTCTCTGCTTGCTTTGAAGTGATATTCTGTCCAACTGCACACCCTTCAAAACATCAAAATGTCTGAAGAAATACATTTATCTTCAAACCAATTTGGCTTTGGCGGAAGCCTCACATAGAATCCAACCGAATCTTTTGTTTATGATGTTTTGCAGCAACTGAATGTGTTGTACCACACTACCCCATGTTTCAGTTGGCGCGATTTCCGTGATATCACGATAAATGTATAGACGTAAGGTTGCCGAAAATTCTTCGACGGCCCGAAACCGGTTTAGCTCTTCTCTGGGCCCATCAGGTGGACGCACTCGCAGAGTTTCCGCCAATCGTATGTTCTACTTGTTCTAAAAAGTTAGCGAAATACACTCACTCATCTCTAGTGTACGATGTTTTTCAATCGGGGAATACGCCTACCTCATGAGCCTTAAGAAGAGCGAAAACGGGGTGGGCTCTCAAAGAGAGTTCAGCAACCTCATGAGCAGTGCGTCACCTCCATCAAAATGTTTCTTCCACGAGGTTTGTTTAGGCAGTTTGATATGAATTAAACATCAATAATATGATTAACCAAGGTGAACTTCAATAGCTGTAGGTTGTTTCAAGCTGGACATCATTGGAAATATCTCGAAGGAGCATTTCATTTGAACCATCGAAAGAAATCCAGTTTGTTGTCTCCCTGGACATCCCAATAGACCAGTGTCAGTAAATTCTCCAAAAATAGATAACCGGCTAGATCAATTTCGACATCAGTCGAGAACTCTTGAAGAAAGTCTGACTCTCTATATGAAAAGTTTTCAATCGTTTCATTGAAACGTGTAAGACAGATGCCGGCATATTTCTCGCGAAAGAACTATTTAGCATACTGCCTCAATCAGTCACATCGGACGTTCAGCTCACACATTTTAACTGGGGCGAAGGTGGACAACATTTGGTGTAATTTTTTCACTCGGTGCCACAAAGTCAAAAAGTATTACCCAGAATACCTTGGATTTATGGTGTAATTACGGGGACATGACTGCAGTATACTATTCATAATTCGAGGCTTACCAGTATCCGTGTGCAAAGGGGATCTGTGGAATAATCGTGGAATATAAGGAACTCTTCCACATTCGACAGGGTAAGATGTACCGACTTATGAGTCCCCTGTGGGTTCACACAGAGATAGTAGTTCATACAGAAAACAAAGCAAAAAGAATGCCCGTTATTCCACTTTGCATTTCTTGAGCAAAATGGAATCTGGCCTGTTTCATCGAAAGCATCTTCCGTTGCGTAAAATGAATGTGAACGTTTATCTGAGGTCCCCGCGCGCTTAACATTCCATTCGAGATATTTCAGCGACAGATTTAAGACTCAAATTAATCACAGGATCTGAAATATGGACAGCAATGTGCGCAATGCAAACGAAAAGATGGAGTTCTTTAACAAACCTATAGACCTTCACTCAGAGGTTGAGTGATCCACCAGTTGTGCCATTAAAGACGCCTTCCACTGTCACACATACGCTTGTGCTTACCAGGCAAATGCTTAGTAACGGTACAAATAGGTAACAACTGTTGACGCGTTTGTCGGATGCTTGGTGGATCGGTGTGGCATGCGGCATGAGGTAGCTCAGTTGGCTGAACATTTACTAGGTAAGCTGGAGATGGCGTGTTAAACCCTCTTTCATGGACCCTGTCTTTTCGTTTGCGTAATGTGAAGTTGGATTACAAACAGAGACGTCCAGGGTTCATGCCTTTTCTGGAGAATTCAAATAAACTGACGTCGACCAACGTCGATCTTTGTCATTTTTGGAAGCCAGTATGTGTGGTTGGACCGTGCTTTGACGTACTAGACTAGTGGACACTTGGATGGAATACAAATAAAATTATTTCGAATAATCGAACTACATAATTCTTCTTAGGATTAGTGCCTCCAAACATTTTACTCGTTTTTGTCTGCCGTTTAAAGTGTTTTTTATAGCTTTATTGGTTCGCAATGTAAGTTGTGGAGGTGAGTAACTTGATTCGTCCCAACATAACATACAGCCTCTAAAGAAAAAGACAGCGTACTTACATGCTTGTCACTCTTTGTGCCTGCATTTCTCACTGCAGCTGTCCGCGTTTGTCTGCGTTTGTCTCAGGCAGAAAACCTGTCAACAATAGCCTCCACTCTCACCGACGTAGGGTAAATGGCCTACCTAATCCCGGGAACATTTCCAACCAATGATTATCCTATCTTATTCGTGAACTTGCAGCAGAAACATATTGTCATCACAGTGTAAAAATATGAACGATTCAGAGACGCATAAATCCACAATTGGAGTTATTCTGTTCAAGCTAAGGAGCATCTTTATGCAACTTGATGCCTACTTGTGGCAGTTCCCACCAAACTATTGTGAACTTACAAAAAAGTAAAAATCAAACTGAATGTTGATACAGTCCTACGCAAGTGCTCGATGTACAGTGTTCAACATGTACTTTAGACAGCAATGTAAAAGCAAATTATCTATCATCTAGCATTTTTACTTGGTAAGTGTGACGGTTTCGAAGCTCACCTTTATCGGAATCTTCATTAAGGTGGGTAGACAAATTCAACTATGCAGTGTAAATATGCAGTTGACATACGGGATTGAAGGTAACGTTACTCGCCAATGCTGTTTAGAAGTACGTAAACGCCGTTAAAGTTTAATTATAAGGAATAAATGTTCCATAATATCTAGATAGGAAATTTGTGACACGTAAATGATTCATAAAATGAAGTATTTTATTCATTCCTGGGGATTCTTTTAGGCGGACGTCCGTAGTTTGGAGACTTGTATGCTCAATGCAAAAAACCAAAGGTATGATGACGCCTGAATGCGGTGCTAAGACCGCATGGACATAACTGAAAAATGTGGACGTGACTGTTGGTGAACTCCATAAAGAAGCATTAACAAACAAATACGTTTGGGCTCAATTAGACATAGAAAATGTATTTTGTTATTTCGGTTCCTCCGCTAAATAAACGCAACAGTTGAGCTGGATTATATGCAATAACGTATTGATCAAAATCCGTTTGGTTACGAAAATTCTCATTAAGAAACATTGACAAACACCATAGGGAAAGGTAGCTTCCAGATACTCTGGCAAGTATTGTGCATTTTGAGTGTTTGCAGTGCTGTGCACCAGGTTGCTCAGTTAATCTCAGGCCAACCAAATTAAGTTAGAATAAATTGTAATGCTGAAGCTACGTCAGATGTATATTATGTGAACTATGTGGTAAATGTGTGGCGAAATATGTATGCCAAAGGTTTTTGGAGCTGATTGTGGGAAAACGACATATTGGTAAATGGGCTTTACGTCCTCAATCGTGTGGATACCGAAAACTACTCGCAGGTAATGATATTTTCGTGGCTCATCATAGTTTTTTACATACAATCACCGTGAAAATACTGGTAGGTGCACAGCGACCCCACATGGAGTGGAGCTGTTTGCCGTTCCTATAATCGAGGCTGGCCTTCGTCGAAGATCAACCGTGTCAGTGACGACTTCCAAGTGTCTAAAGAACAGACAGCTCCCGAAGCAATAAACCCGAACTTTCTGCATTGCACTGGTTGAACTGTATTTAGTGGTCTTGCATCCTTTTGAGAGAATTCTTGTAAATACTGAACATAGTGGATTTATCATAGAGAAGGTATTATTCTGAAAGGATCAAAGTGACTGAAAAGCTTTCAACGCCAACACAAAACAGTTACTTCTAAGCGGCCACCTCTTTCAATTGTGAAAAACCTAAAGAAGACCATTTTTCCACTGAAATGACAATCTCCGAAACATGGACAACATGGATAATATCCCTTGGAAAGGCAGCGTAACCTTTACAACCTTTCTATCTTAATGTAATTTCTAGCTGTGTTCGTACACATGCTTAAATATGATCATACGAGAAATGTGTTTTTGGCCGCAAAACTTCATCTCCTTGAAGATCATACACTACCTAATGGCTGAGGAGTTCCAGATGCCAGCGGAAATTGGCACCCGGACAGGGAATTACACCCACTTTGGACACAACGTCAAACGTTACTCTCAACGAAAGGTCCACGAGGATAAAGCACAAAATAAAAGTGCCACTATAGGCTAATTCGAACCCGTTAAACGGGCTTAATTGTTCAAGAACTGCTTAAAATAATATGGGGTCAAACATAGTTTTACGCGGCTGTTTTCTGTGGTGCTTAAAATCACCGGCCACCTCAGACGAAGTTTAGCTATCTACCGATGGTTTGGACAATCAGTTGTGTAAACATAGTTCTCTAACTCACCGCATTAAAAATAAATTCCGAGGTTTTTGTGCAAACACAGTGGAAAAATTAGCCCAACTGTTGAAAGTCTTTAGCTGCGATGTTGCGAACTTTTCCAATACACACAAAATTAACCCGCTGCATTTGCTTCAGAACTTATCAAGCATTTATTCAGGTAAGCTAAGCTTCTGTTTTAAGAAAACGTCATTGGATGAGACATGACACCACCAGGACGAACAGCATTCTAAGGGGGTACAAGATACTGCTCACTAAGCTACTATCTTTATGGATTTGAAGACAGAGACCCTGTAAATCTCGGTTGAATTATTTTTTTCATATGCGATTAGTGGAAAAATCACAACATACTGATGAAACAGGATTCATTCCTGCCATCAGGTGTACACTCCGGAAGACGGCAGTGAACAGGTTCTATGATTTGCTGTCGAGTTAGTTTGCTGTGAAAAACAATATGACTACTGTGTAAAAAGTGGAATACAGATATTCAACAAGTGGTTTACTGTTTCGTAGCTTGACAGCATTTTACAAGTGACATTCTGAACATGTTTAAGCGAGAAAGCGTTTGTTGGGTGTTAATTTCTTCAAGACCCAGGAAATCGGAATCGACATTAAAAGCTTACCGCAGAATGCATTGAAAGCGCTCACGACATATGCGCACAAATGCTACTGTTTTGTGTGGGAAACGGTTTTTATAGAAGACACCTATGTGAGTGATATAATGCCTGACTTATTCACATGAGATAATGGCCTGTGGACGATGGTATCGTTTCATACGCAGCATAACTTGTGCGGCTCAGTTTGATTGATTTCGTCAGTCATGGCAAAGCAACTGCTGCACAATTTTTCCGCTTTCTAGGACTTTTGGAGTTAGATTTGCGGACTACCATGGCAGACTCATCATTTCACCTATATTCCAGCATTTGTGCACGATTACCAGGAAGCAGAATGAACACGAAAACAGTCACACTGGTGCCTACAGCTTACAAAGAATACATTGCGGCGTTTTAAGTTCGATCATTTCCATCCTTATCAACATCTCACTTGTCATCATCACCAGCGTTATTTGCACTCTCAAAGAGGAAGTCATCGGCAGCAGCAGCCACGAAGAGGACTGTATTTTTTGCAATCAATGTTGGTGTGATTCAACTACATAAAATTAATATTATTATTTCAGCGGGCAAGTAAAAAAATAACGCTTCCAAACGCTTCCACAAGGAGCTCTGAGGTCCTTAGTAAAACAGTTAAGTTCAGTATGATCCCCCTTTTGAGCAGTGGATAATAAATAGGGGGCAAGCATGTCGGTTTTCATGTGCTCCCCATAACGCGTAATCAATTCAGATCGAGTAATGAGCTCCTAAACCTGGCCGTTGTAGCTTTCGAAAGTTCTCTTTGCTTTGAAGTTGTAAAACCTTGATCGATACGATTAGCTGCATTTTGGAATAGGTGAAATTACTTGGACAAGACTATGGATTTGAAAATGCTTAGTTTGCTATGTACTACTGAGAGCATTCTGGCTTGTCATGGCTTCATGTAGGAGTTTACCAGATTATAGGCGGACCTAACTTGACGCATCTATAGGAATTTTTCGGAGAGCCGGGACGCTCTGACACCCTCAAGGAGTAGGGTTAAATTAGGGACACTTCAAACAAAGAATGGCTGTTTTTTATACTTAGGGCATCAACATCTGTAAAATATCCAGCTTCGACGTTCAGGATGTCTAGCAACGCGCTTGCGTTGCAGTAAGAACCAAAGTAAAACTTGTTGGAATGTGGTGCATTACACAACAATACTTTGCGTGATCAATCGGTTTTCAAATTATTTTGGTCAAATGTAGGACTTAAAGAATTTTTTACGCGCTTTTGAACACTGGTTTTTGAACAACATTCCTGGGAAAGGGGGAGAGAAGTGCCAGGAAACCGGACACGCGCTCGGAAGAGGTTACCTTGTCAAACAGAATCTTGTGCGCACATTCCATGCAACGAATTAGGTAGTACAATGATTGGTGCATTGATACACTAACGATGAACCAAATATTGAATAGAGAATCATCTTTCACACCATTTCAAGGAACTCGCAAGCGACTCTCACTGCAACACCAACGACAATTGCATTGCGTAGCAAGGTATAGAGAGAAGGGTTGCAACCGACGCAAATACACAAAGTTTTTGGAGGTTATCGGCGCACTGGGACTACTAGGACGGTTTAGGTGAGTTCACAAACAGAGTGATAAAAATCTTCAAATTCTTGCAACTTCATTTGAACCAGCCATTAGCATTTCAATCAGCTGCTCCTCAAGACTGACAAAAACTGGGGAAGTAAAACTAAAGGAGGTACCTACAGAAAAACAAAAATAGCAATGCACTGTTCAAAATTGCCATCAAAGCAATGAGAAATACCTTAAACATCTATGTTTCCCGTAATAGTGTGGTGGGACCTTGACCCCGTGTCAAGCTTAGTACAAAGGGCCGCAGGATGGTTGAGTAGTAAGCAACTAAATCGTTCGGATTGTTCTCACCTAGATTTGATTATTTCGGTTGGTCGGCAGCCGAATAAATATATTTGAAACGTCTCTGTCTTTATCGCCAGAATATCTAAGTTTATGCATTTTGATCGTGTAGAGTGCCACCGGCAGAAAATATGGTTCCAAAATTATAAGGATGACATTGTTTGAGGAGTTAAGTACCTCCAGAGTAAACCTGTGTGTAGTGAGTTAACTCGAAATAGGTTAGAAAATTTTTAAATTATTCCGCTGCATGCTTTTTGATCGCTCTCGGTGACCATTGGTTGCCAACAGACTACTTGGTGGGTTGTTTTTTTTCGGTCTGTCTGATTAAATTACAACCGGACGCGATATTTAGGTTTGCTGGGGACAAGCCTGCAGTGGTTTAGTAGTCCATCTTTTGGGTACACTTACATACTCGTTAAAAGAGGAAGGCACCTCGCTGCAAACATGAAGTAAGCAGTTACAAGCCACTAGAGACGACAGTAAATACATAATCTACACGGAGTTTTTGAAAAGTGGAAATTCTCAAGCGTCCCCTTAAAAACATTCGTAACCGTTTTTAAAACATTAAACAATAATGAACGAACGCTGTAGTAATCTTCATCTTCCAACAAATGCGGAGGTAGAGCTTGGACATCGGGTCAAACGCTACTCGAATGGTTCATCAATAGTATGCACTTTACAACTGTAGCCAGTCCCAATCCCAAGTAACCCTGCTGATCGGAATATGACGCTATATATACATATATCCGACGAATTGGTAAAGCAGTGCAAAAGAGCAAATTCTAAATATATTTGGTATAACGCTTCACCACTTAATTCCAGCAGTTTCATTTGCGAGAAAGATAGAACTAACCACGGAATTTCAACTCCCCAAATGCTTTTAATTTTGATCACGCCAGGTAGGTAACAACTCCGCAGCAACTGCCCGTGCAAAGCAGTATGATGTAATGAAAAGCCCCATGTATGAACAAACTCGACGCGTTGTTTGGGTTGGGGGTGTATGCACCTGAATTTTCCGCTCTCTCCGGTGAGCATCTGAAATCTACGGCTATAGCTGAAGAAGAGAATGAAAATTTCGTTCTCGTTATCATGTCACCGTTCGTTGCATTTGTTCAGGGCTACGAGACTAGATGTGTTTTGCAGAGAATGCATACACGAGAGGTTCACCAACGACATCCATGTATCATTCTCAAAATTATCTGCTGTGGTAATTCCCTCAACCAAACTTCCCGACACTACTGAATATGGCATTGCAGTGGTGTCTGATGAAATCTTCGCAACCAAAAAACGCTAGCAAAGACTGAATGTTGGCTTCTTCCTAAATTTGTTTATTTATTAGAATGCCACATCAGAAACCTGACCAGTATAAGGGGTTTTCCTCCTAAAACATGATTGGGTCACAAAGCACAGAAACAGTGCCGCCGGTGTCAGGCTCAGAGAGCTATCTTTTATCTCTAACGTTATTTTAGCTGCAAAGGTCATTGTTTGTGGGTACGCTAAAATACTATAGAATAGTTTTATGAAACTGGATTACGTTTTCAGAGCCAGGGTTTTCTTTTAGGGTCCAAAATTTTATTATTTATCCAGCATGTTGTTATTTAACCCTAATACCTCAGAGCATCATACTTTCATCCGGCGCAATTCGATGTGATATTGTTGCTGCTATTCGCTGATACTGTTCATCTAATGCTGCATTTGATAGTTGAGATAAATATCCCATGTGTTCAAAAAGAACCGAGTTATAACCCTGTTCCAGCCGTTATTCGTGATTCGTGAAAATCCCTGCTTACAAGGGACTACCATCAATTTTCGCAGGATGAATAAATGAATTCGAAATCAGTTTGTTTGCCATTAGCTACACTTCGCTACAAATCCTAAAATCTGTACCATGCTTAGAAAAACGTTGCAAAAAACAAAAAAAATCTGATCGCAAACTCAGCACGAAACATCTGCTTTCCAAACAGATCCACTTATATGATTGCGCCACATGGGCATTCTAATTAGATTTGTACTTGTTCAACAGAGCCTCTCCAACCAATCAGAAAGATGTCCTATGCAAGTTCACCCACCAAGGTAACAAACCTGCATCCCTGGGAAAAGCTCCTCCACCGTATAAGAGTACACAATTAGGGCTGTGCGGTTTTGGCTTAAACACCTGAAAAATGATTGGAATTGTACCAAGAAATCAAAAGTTTTATTTACACTTTTTCTAGATTATTTGTTGTTGATTTGGTGGCTGTTTATCCGCTCACCAAACTTGACAATTAGCTTGCAAGATGCAGCGTATTCTTGTCGGATACCTTCCTGAACAGTAGCAGACCCCCAAGTGGCCTTATATGTTAAATAAGAATGACTTTCTGCGTTAAGCGAAACAAGAAACATATATTGTGGCAGTTCGGACAAAGTGGTATTTGAGCTTCACAAAGAGAATTATGGTGTTTGCAATAAGAATATCTCTGATATTGAGCACATGAATGATAATATATAACAGTGCGAGAACTCGTGCTGTGTAGGTGAAACCTGATTCTTAATGCAGATGTTGTGGCTTGGGCTTCTTTTCGTACCTCCATAACTTTATTGCAAATGGAGATTCATTCGGCTGTTTTACTTTCAAAAAATCGTGAGGCAACATAGCAACAGATAACGCCAATAGTCTTTCAGAGCTTTACAATTGAATGTGTACTTTATGTTCGGCACGTTGAGCTTGAACTGCAGCTATTTTCTGAGAAGTAGATTCCTTGAATTCAAGGTCCCACTAAATGTGTTTTCCTGAGTATTTAGTTGGCATGTACTTTTGCGCAACTTTTTTTAAAATGTTGGATGTTATTTTGTCTGTATTTGAGAGTTCTACGTTCTACTTAAACTTTTCACAAACCGATGCTTACTTTTTTTTATCTCGAAGAGATCCAAAATCTGCTTGTAGCTCATTGTAAGCTGAATTGCATTGCGCTTTTATCCTGTCTGTTCAGACGAAATATTTTTTACTCCGCATTTTTTCATCTGCCTTAGGCTGGAGTCAGGGACGTGAATCAGAATAGTACTATCAAATCTAAGCTAAATAGGTAAGATGATTTGTGGGAACGTCATCCCAAGATAGATTCAATAATCTCTTGGAATGCGGTTTTGCTACGACCAGGTAAGCGCGGCCTGCAAAGTCAGTGATACCAAATGTCTTATATACTGTTTTGACTTTAGACAGAACTCCATCGCTCTGTTATAAGCACAGGTAGGGTTTTCGCGCAATCGTCGATTTCTTTTAGTAAGACGCACAGTGGCCCAAGGCATGTGGAAGCATTTTCGAGCAGCTCACTAACAACTTCATCGAAGCAAATGCATATCGGGCATGTGTGGTATAACTACTCATGGAAAGCTCTCCTGTGGGGCATCAGGAATGCGAAAAGGATGTTACAGTCTTACGAACGAATGGTTGGAAAATTTGCCGGTTTATTTTTAGATTTGTTTTCGACTGGAAGCCAATCTATGCTGAAAAGCCGAAAAGCTTTGTACAGCTGCTTGATCCCTGCTGGAGATCATCACCTGTGCGTAAAACTATAATCAGTCCCAAAAACGCAACATCTCGGTCAGTAGTTTGAACGGGTCGCTTAGACCAAAAGATGCGATCCTGTGTTTAGAAAACTATCGAAAATTCATAAAAACGTACCTGATAAATATTGTGGAGGGCTGTCTTATTTTCACTGAAATATTCTGCGTAACTAATGCCGGAAGATTTTTGAAAGTCCATTTTACTCCTAATGTCAATAACCCGTAAATTCAGTTGATTCGCGAAAACTAAGCCGACGACCTGCTTACAATATTTTTATTGCAAAAGAAATTGAACTCTAGTCTGAAACAGCTTTATAAGACGACGAACAATCCACGAATCACAGGTTTCAGCCAACTCCGGCGCCATACGAGGTCACCAGTGGAAGTCAGGAAGGCATATCATTTCCAAATATGTACGCAGATTTGACAAAGATGTCATCTATGCACTCAGAGAGTGGGAAAGACTGGATCCGGTTAACACTGTAACGATTCTATCTAACGTTATTCATTTTCTGCTCGACCAAGTTTTCATTCATCTGTCTTGCAAGTGTCTCGCGCATTGGATTTGACGACATTCCGCATTGCATCTTCACAAATCGAGAAGCAGCCGCAATTCAAATGACCTTTGAACAGGGTTGTCTCCATAGCTCTGCAAGATACCCGATAGCACAATCAGCGTCCTCCACTTAAAAAAACACATACCCTTACAAAGGGATCCAAATACCGGAGTTTGTTTCCAGGTATTGTTTCTGGAACCTATCTGCGATAATTAAAGCAGAGTAACCCACAAAGATGAGCGGCATGTGACCTCAGCTTCACGGTGTGATTGGTGCGCGGTACACTGAAAGTGTCACTGTTAGGTAGAAGCGGCTGATCGACGTTGTGATTAAATCGCACTAACACAGGATGTAGGTGGCTGAGGAATAGTTTCCTAACAGACGTTACTGCTTCTTATTCATGCGAAAGCGTGTTGCAAATCGAAGTGGTTTACATGTGCTCAATGAGAGTGTGGTACTTCAAGTGTACTGCGCACCAATCAAGGCGTGATGCTGAGGTCACGTCATGCTCATCTTTGTGAGTTGCGCGGTTTTACCGCAGATAAGTTCCAAAAACAAAGAACTGAAGACAAACTGCGATATTTAAATCTTTTTGTAGGTGTATGTTTGTGCTTCCGGATCCATGGGAACAGCTCTGTTCAAAGTTCATTCGTGTGGCGGGTGCTTCTCAATTTGCAAAGGTTGCGAAGGGTTGCCATCCAGTTAAGATTGATAGATTCCTAAAAGCTGATCGACTCAACGAGGGTAGATTTTCTCAGTAACGTTCCGCGATTAACGAAAGTGAGTTGATTAATAGCCCGCAGGGCCTATTGTTGCGCTTAGCCGATAAAGAGAATGGTACCGACCAAAGATATAGTATAGCAATTAACTGAGGGCTTGGAGAAAACAAGGATTAAATGTATTGCGTAAACTTCGCCGGTCAGGCGACTTCCAAGACGCCGCTGATTGATGTTTGTGTAGTGGTTCTGTGCAGGGCAACAGACTAGACGGTCATTATTCATCTTTCCGAACACGTGAGCTAGGTATATGTAAGACATGCGATACATGCTGTTAAATACTCAGTGACCTTAACGACGGTGAAATCTTCAGACCATATGGCGAAACCATCGCGGTGGCGTGCCTTGGACAGGAAGACTCTCCCGTTGCGTTGGAAGGGGGCCCAAATCAGTAAGAATAAACATAACATCTTATTTTTCCGGATAATTTTCGCGGAGAGGTCACAGTGTTGAAGCATGCGCAGTGCAGTAGCATTTCAGGTTCATCAAAGTCTCGAATCACGGAAGATAGCGTTACGATTGAAGTAATTCACTGAATTACTAGTAAACTGCATGTAACTTGGCGGGGTTAGCATATAAGTGTTCGTGTAGCGTTGACAACTATCCCCATGAAACAACCATCGAAAGCTACTCCACCATCTCAAATCAAAAGTACGGTGTCCTGAAAAAACACGAAAACACTGATAAAAATGAAGTGTTTAGTCACAACAGTAGGTGAACTCAGAAAAGCATTTTGGTAAGATTGTTCTGGCTCTCGTCGTATTGAAACAACAGTCTGATACCTGGATTCGGGAGCTAGAGATGTCCTCAGTTTAAACATTGGGGACATTCAAGTGATAAAAACCAACGGAGCCCATGTTTTCTGTCCGCCAACCGTGAGAAAAGTGTCCTGTCGCCAGAAACCACATGTCTCTAGGGTTCTGATGATTCATAACGTGAAAACGGCTTTTGATAAAAGCCAAATGTTAATAATTGTTTTCACGTTTGTCGGGAGACGGTTCGATAGCTGGGAGCCTGCAGTAACCACGCATACTGGTCAAAGCGAAAGAGTGCCTCACGGCTTGCTAAAATCAACCACAGTGCATCTCTGTATAGTTCTCCTACTGAGTAACTCAGCTTCACAACTAACAAGATGGAAACCAGTTTATTAACGTCTGAAATGAGAATTTCAAATGCATTGGAGTGTTAGTGCCCATTGAGTAGGTTATTTTAACTAAACGTCTTACATTTTAGCCTCCTGATACGTGCAGTGGGCTATTAATTTACTTGAAAAGTTATTAGATAGAGATCCAATTGTGTTCATGAAGACGTTGAAGTTACTGACTCGAGGTCTCCCAAACGGCTTCTCAAACTCTGACCTAACTAGAACTTGAAAGTGGAGTAACTCAAGATTTTAAAACTGGGCTTTTAATGATCTTGTTATTTTTTATAGGTGCCTAAACATTCATAACGGCTACCTAGTGAATTGATTTGTGATACTCAAGTAAATTTTGAGGTGCTTTAACTCGAAAAAAACAACAAATGCAACTGCCTGTATAGGCTCGTTTATCCGTACTATGTAGCCAGTCAAGGATGCTAAATTCAGTGTTCAAAACAGGTACACTTAGTGGTAACTAGTTGCGAATTTTTAGCGGTATATAAGGAAGCATCAGAAGCATCGACACACAACTACCAGTGCAGTAAAGTTGGTCACCGATTGACTTTTAATATAGCAGCTGCCCTCATTATGAGCTAGAATGGCGAATAAATGAAACCTCCAATAGTCCGGCGACCTTTGTATGCTTGATAAATAACTATTTGTGTTGCTCTAAATTAGAAGATCTTCGGCTTACTTGTGGTTTTGAAAACTTGCCTGACACAACTTCAGTAGATGGAATGGAACTTCACTTTTCCTATTCCGTCCATAAATGGATCAAATGACCTGACAAACTTATACAACTAAAATAGCGCCCGACGTGTGCCGCAAATGCGAGAACAAGATGAATCCATGCAAACAAACATTGTCAAAAATCTAAAATGGCTACTTACTGAGATTGTTGTATTATTCCATATCTGGAGCCAGGTTTCCAAGGGGCTTTGATCTCTGTGTCATTGTGATACCAGGAGATCAGAGGTGTAGGCCTTCCGCGAACACGGCATGTCAAAAGCACATCATTATTTTCGTCGGCCTCAAGTTGATCCGCATGATACAAGGGACGCATTTGCAGTGGATAGGCTGGAAGGTGAAACAAACCAAATAATACAAGTTGATGGCATTAAACTGTCCGCCTTGGAGGTTATGTCAAAAGCATTAAGGTTAGCAAGCAAGTTATACTGACGGTGTACTCTTCTATAAGCGTCAGTGAAGTCTGTCTAGTAAATCGTCCGCGGTGAACTAAAATGGGTCATTTATCTTGTGGTTCCTTGCATCCTGGTTTTTCCTATCTCTTGTTCTCTACGATGATAAAGGGAGACTTATGCTCCGCGATCGGTCTAAGCAAGCAACGTTAACGGATAGCACACTTGAATTAGCGAAGAAACTCCCTTAAAGAAAGGTCCTTCAAGCTGATATTCATTACTTTCAGCTTGACGTCATCCAAAAAGTGTTTACGAACGGAAGCTTGCGTATAGAATTCAGTCCATAAAGCTAAATGATCCCTAATGAGGGCCTGTATCAGTTGCTTCGACGGACGCATCTATCGGCGCTGAATTAGGTCGGCTGTTCCAGTGCATCGAGTGAGGCAACTGAGCACAATGTCACCAGTTTTTTGAGGAGGTAGTAAAAGCGATTCGAGCCGTTTGCTGTGGACCTAGAAAAATCTGACGACTGTTCTGAAGAGACATGTTTTTTCATGATGGGTCACGTTGTCAGATATCTGCGTACATGCTGTGGCCCGCATAACAACTTATTTTGTGGTATGTTGCAAAAGTGAACTGATAAAAACAAATTCAAAACAGTGCAAAAAATGAGTTCGTTAGTGTGTTAAAGCTCTGGTTCCTGATACCTGGTTTTGAGTGTCGTATCCTAAATTATCACGTAGTTTTTAACTGTAAACAAGTTCAGTTTACCAAAAAATTGGCGGCAGGGCGGATATTAATATTTGCACATTCTCTAGGCATTCAAGGGCATAAGAGATAGCGGTGAGCATGGGGTAAAAAGGAACAAACTTCTGGATTTAGACGAAACAAATCTTATCCGATCAACAGCATGAGTAATTATGTTGATCCTCAGCGGTCTGGATGAGGTCACTGCAAATAGGGTAAAGAACGCTGTCAATGAATGACTCTATTACTTTTCAGTCTTATGATGCACGTACTTGTTTACACATAACACGACATTAAAAAACAGAAGGGCAAAGATTTGATTAGCATATTCCAAAATATGAGGAATGCTGAGTCACTAATTTTATCGAAGCAAAATCTTCTGATTCCGCTTCAAGTATAATGGGGTCGTTCCTGAATGGGTACCAACAACTTCTTCAGTGGTCATCAGTAGTCAGACCAAATCAAAGTGACAATAAAGGTCTGTGGTGCTAAAAGGAAGCTACAAAAGCTGTCTTCGAAAATACAGTCTGAATCCTGCTGCAAGAAAAGGAACCTATGCCTTTGAAAGTAGCCTGTAGAATCTTTATTTGCTCTGATCAGCCCTACAGGCTAACCGGCATTTACATAGCTCACTTGGCTTCATGACACATTGGCCCGTGCACTTTTTCATGAATTTCATACCACATTTGCACTTAGTTTCTGATGTCATATCAAAGCAAAAAGGATCAATCGCAGAAACACAGCCTTTGTTTAATTCCTGCGTTCCTTCCATGTAGCACACCAATTAATCCAGATGTCCGTAGAAAATGTACACTTACTGATACTAAGTCCTCCACATGGTTGCAATAAAGCCATACATATATATATATAATTTGTGACAAAAACAGGCTCGTCATCAATGGTGTGAAAGAACACTATCATGTGTCACTGTTTAATGCAGTCAAACTGTTGTAACCATATTCATTTGCGAAATATACATATTTGAGTAAGGTATGAACTTTGAAACAAGATTAAAGAATCGCATCCCACTGGATACAGTTGGGTGCTTTTCAACAAACGGGTAACAATTCATACTAAAGATGACACGTAGAGCTTACAGGAATCTTGCTTTCGTAAACGGGCAATCAAACGTCAAAATAACCAGGGAGTCACTTCATGCCATCACCTAGCTAAACATCTTAATTATGTCTCTGAATATTTTGCTCCGTCAGACCTCCAAAAGTTATCATACGGTATCCCAGTGATATCTTGACTGGCGCTCTTTTGTTTTTGTTCTAGAGCAACTCCAAATCAGCCCTGGGGCCACAGACCTTTGCATGTTTTTCCATTTGGTGTGCTAATATATCCCACAGAACATCAGTCGGGTTGGAAGGTTGACTGTAAATTAGCCGGTCAGAAACCTCCAGGAGACGGAACCAAAACCAGCTGTTGATGGAGTTAACATGCGGAACACTGGGTTGCCTTGTTTAATTATCCCGCCCTCCTGTCTAGTCATGGTAACAAATGTCAGTGTTGGATGCTCTACTGTCTAGACCTACGTAACAGTGACTTTACAGCCGTTCGGTATTGCTAATTTGCCCCAGACACTTTAAGGGGAAATACAAGTGGCAACGTTATGCGTTAAGATACAGATTGTCTTTCAAGTGTTTTTTGTAATGTTGCCAAAACCAACGCACGAGTCACTTGCAAGACAGGGGAATGAAAACTTAACCGAGGAGGAAATGAATAACGTTAGATCTACCTGTTGCAGTAATAATTGGATCCAGTCTGCGCCGCTCTCTGACTGAGTTATGTTGAATGCATAGATGGAATGTTGTCAAATAAGCGCATATCTGGAAGTGATATGCCTCCCCGACTTCCACTGGTGACCTCGTAGGCCGCCGGAGTTGGCTGATACCTCAAACTGACGGATTGCTTGCCGTCCTACAAATCTGTTTTAGACTGGACTTCAATATCTCTTGTAAAAAAATATTGTAAATGGTTCATCGGTTTAGTTTCTACGAACCAACTATAATTGCGGGTTATTAAGAAGGAGACTAAAATAGACTTTTGAAAAATTTCCGGCATTAGTTACGCTGTTTATTTTAATGACAACCAGACAGCCTAATAAATTATTCATCAGACATGTTTTACTAAACTGTTGATAGGTTTATAGGCGGAAGACCACATTTTCTGGTAAATTCGCAATCTTCTTTGCAAGCAATAATATAGATAAACGGTGGTGCGTCTATTTAACAGTTTACCTCTCTCGGTTCTCCTTCTCATATAGCCATATTACCGTACAAGAACATGCATTTGGCGCTTTGTCCTAGAATACGATCAGTCTCCAATACAAAATAATTCGATTCACATGTCCTGCCTTCGTAACCGAAAAAGGTAGTTAAGCAAGCGGAAATATGAGGTACAAATGCTGTGGACTTTTATGCATAGGCTAACCGTATGACAATATTTTGATCGAGCAATAAACTTGAACGTCCTACAGAAATGTAAATTTGGACGACAAGAATTAGCTCTCAGTGATCATCTCAGTGTAGACAATACGGTTAAAGAAACTATATGGACGCTTACTGATGTTGCTGGATAAAGTCTGGGCCTTGGTCTTAGTGGCACCGATTTTCATGCGCTAGTATGCTACGCGGACAGCTATTTCTTAGCTGATAGAATGGCCACTTAATAATGCATTCTGGATAAATAAGCAACCTACTGTGAGTTTGACATTTTCTCTATCAATGGAATCGGCAGAATTCACTGCGCAGGTTGAAATCGGTAAAGGAAACAAAGTAGCTTGACAAAACACCTCATCATTCATCCATCCATACTACTCATGAACATAGAGTTTAAAAAGTAATATGTGATCACTACCATTAATAGCACAGTAAAATAGTGTCAGTGTTGATGCGCGTATGGAGTTCTGTTCTGCAGTTTTCTCACCAGTTTCAAATTCTTGGCCTGTTTCATCAGTTCAGCTGCTGTTAACTTCAAGCCACTGACCCCTGATTGCATTTCCATATGTAGGCATATCAACGAGTCCTTCTGAGGTTTTTTGGTGACATTGCCATTCAAAAAGTGATGCCTGACGTTTGTGATTTCATTTTTAAGTTCATGCCAAATGGAATTAGTTGGAAGCCTCTTTTCTCTCAAATTAAGTCTTTACTATAGAGTGGCATTTGGAACACAGTAAGACGCAAATGCTATAAGACATTTTTGAGGCAATTTTTATTCTGCTGATGTGTGTTATCGAGCATAAGCACATCAGCACCACGGTGAAACAAAAACTGGAAAACAATTGAAATGTAAAAAACGACTAGTTTTTATTTCCCCCAGGTAACGCTAGAAATTTTCAACTGCTGCTATTACCTTATTGGGATTTGGACAATCTTCGCACATAATGTCTATAATTACGGGTTTTATTGTGAAACGTCTCACTGAAACATACCAGTATCCACCCTTTCGCACATTTTCCCCGTTTATTAATAAACCTTTGACAAGCCAGTACACTTCATACCGACAGTGATCAAATACCAGTGGTTGTTTTCAGTGGATGTCCGAATTCGAGGAGATGTGTTCACTGTGTATTGGAAACTGGTTCAATGATCACATGGTTATTAATATTTGTACCAGTAGTTAAAAATTAGTTCATAAAAACTTCAAGGCCATTTTGCAAGGAACTTACACATATGCACCATGAATTGGCTGATTTTAACCTCAACCTCTCCAAAATCCACACCAGAATTCTGGATAGAATCTCTTCTCTCCGAGTTCTTTTGGAATGACATATTTCTTGTATATATGTCCCGGGTGCTTCAGTGTATAAGGCAAAAGCGGTTTAATTCGTCACCTTGGACATTTTCAAACAAAACGGACGCATTTAGGATCACGGCGACCATCACTGTTGCAATATAGTGACCACCGCACGTCAGCAAACAATTTCTTTGTTGTGAATTTACCGATCCGTCAGGTAGGTATTGTAGTTCTCTTATGACTCAAGCCTCATTTAAAACCGTTTACATACAAATGGCACGTACACAAACACATAGACTGCCCAACAACTCACAAAGTTCCGGGCCAATAAAAGTTTGGAATCGTGTGAGAACAAAAGGCGAAACGCCAGGCAGTGATCAGTGTTGACACATTTTCACACATCTAAACCACCTGTTTGGATAAAAGTACGGTGGTGCGTATGTATGCGTGTTTACTCGGTGCGATAGAACAAACCCATTTCACACACAACATTGTTAGATTTAAACAGAGTGAAATAAATTCCAGCCGTCACTTGATGACTAAGTTGCTGCTTTTTGAGTATGTCTGAGTGTTTGTTTGAGAGATAAAACTGAAGTATCAAAGCAGTAGGTACTTACTTTGTGGAGATCTGACGACCTTTGGATGTTCGTCGGAAAAAAAACTAATTTAACATATCGTTCCAAATTAAGGTGGTTAACTTTGCATGGGATTATTCAGTGTTCACACTCTTACCAGTCAAATGTCTGCGCGAGGTAACTGGTTACTGTAACGGTTATTTATTGCCCACCTCGTGCAAAGAGTCATAAGGTCATTCATTCTTTTCCCACAAACTGGTGGAGAATAGTCCCCATTTTTGTGAGATTTGTGGTCATCGTAGCCGCTAACATCGTCTCCGCTACTGCGGTTATTTGAGAGGTTTTCCACTGATTACACTGACCGAGGGTTAGTCGTAGACCAACATTTTATCCGTTCCTCACAAAGCTCTGGAGTTGTACAAAAATTGGCATTTTACTCTTCACCCCCCTGAATTCAGTTTGCAAATAGTGGTTTCCGGTGGTGCTTGTTTGAGTGATTTGATGTGGAGTACCACAATCAGACCAGGTTCTTCTGGTTTCGGCAATGGTTGATTAGTAAGGGATGAAAATCAGCAAGAGGACCAGATAAACGATCTTTATAGGGTAGCGTTTTTTAAAAGGGTTACTGAGGGAAGCATATGGAGCAATTGGTGTTTTTTCAAACGAATTAACAACTGGACTAGGATCCACAGAAAGCTTGACTAACCTCACGGACAAATTAAAAATACCCTTTGGTTGACGATGAACGACAGTATTTTACGCCGTCGTTAATAAACTGTTTGAAGGTGAACAATTGTGACTATTTAGGTGCAAATAGAGAACTTTTTTGCCGGAAAATACTTCCCAAAAATGTGCAAATAAGTCATACATGCGCAAGCGACTCAGTTTATGCTCTTTGCTCCATTCCTACGTAAGTTCGATTTATATATAAATTAGGTGATGGGACCACATACCTGTAAAAAAACAGCAATATATAGATTTGGAAGTTACTAGTCGCTTCACTACCGAATGTGGAAATTATTCCTTAAACAATAACGTTCGTTGGCCGAGTTGGAGCATGTAATTGCAAATATGAGCTGTAAAATCTCCACTGTTTTTGACAATAAACTTTTCCATGATGAAATTGCGCACCTTTTTTGTGACCCAAGTTGACTCTGAAGGTGCGAAGTGTCCACCAAAAACAAGGTCTCAGCGCAAAAAATGTCACTGAAGATGAAAATACACGCAGTCTCTGAGAGCTGCTTCATAACTTACACAAGGTTTGTAATTGTCTAGCATCCTTATGTGACATTTAACTAACTACAGTCTTATTGAGTCCTATAAATATCACCTAACCACCCATTAGCTATTCCAATGTACTTATCTCATTCACGTTTCCCGTTTTCTGAGTGACAAATTGATACCTCAAAAGCAAAGTATTGTTGCCCGTTTCGTCAGAGTTTCAGAACTACGGCTGGCTTCTATAATGGCTCTGCTTCCTGGCTAGGAATTTTGGATAGTAGGAGTGGCTTTAACAGAAACCGGAAGTCATTGTTTACGCTACTACAGTAAAAAATTAAAAGTGGGCTGTTTGTTCACGTTTAAGTTGCTGGCATTCTTCCGCCTAAAGTTACAGCTCCGTGAAATTGGCCAGCGCCTGCAGCTGTGCGAGAAGTTGGTGTGTTGTTATTTTCATAAATAAGAATAAGCTGGCTGATTGATTATGATTAACTAGGACACAGAATGACTGAGCAAGCTCACATCATTGTTGCGCAATAACGAAATAGAGTACAGAGGGTTCAAACTGTGTGCCTCAAGATATTCTGTGTCATGGGCAAATTTTGGTGGGTTTTGGTGCACGTGCACTGCAAACACCAAGCAACACATAATTTCTCTAAGAATACTTTTGCTATTAGGTGAAATTAATGGCCTGATGACCACTAGGATTTCCGGATATGAGTGGGGAAAAGAGGAAACTCATCGTTAGCGACATCTGCGCCCCGATATACATTCCACTCATTGAACTGGAAGAACTAAAGAATGAAGGGCTGGAGATTACGCCTTTTACTCCTCATATGTTCCGAAGTTCATCGCTTCTGCTACACACATATCAATTGAAGAACAGTCGTATTGAAAAAGGCTGTATTAAGCGCCAAAATTTAATTATTATTAGACGAACTATGCGCGGATCTAATCGCTGATCGGTATAATTAGTGTCGGTGTTAAAATAGAGCCTCTGTAGGAGTCAGTTATATGTTGGCAGATCAGTGGTCACGTTTGAAAGATACTGTGATACGATCCGAAGTTAGATATTGTTGAAGTGTTTCGGTGTAGTAAAAATCCTCAGCAAGTGAGATTTTAGGCGAATACCCTTCACCCTAAATCCTAACTTGCAAGCAACGAGACTGCAAAGAGGAATAACCGCTTGAAGCAAGCATTTGTTCCTCGATACATCGTGCTTTGTTGGAAAACATGATGGAAATCCTGGGACATGAGGGCATGTTAACTCCCGATGGCAATCGCGAGAGTCTACGGCAACATCAATCTGCTAGTTTGTAATCCTTATTGCTTTCTTTAACTTATAGAACCGGCGAGGACGAACAGACGATGACCTTTTTGAGTACATCAGAAGGTCAGAGCATGGCTTTTGTAAATTACTTAGAGGTATTGAAGTTTAGGATAACAGTAACACTGTGACAGTACAATAATAAAGTTTGAATAGGTTTGTGAGCTTTTTTCTTGATTTTGTTTGTTTCTCGACTCTCTCTGTAAGTTGCTGCAGGCTAATTAAGCGCAAATCACAGTTACTTGTTGGAGGCTGCTCGAATAATACCAAAATAATTGGAGTACATGGAAACGCATTATGCAAACGGGTTGGCCATCAAATTTCCGGTGTTGCTGAAAACTTGACAAGAAAAATCATCAAAAGACAACAACTATCTAGTCAAGTAATACAATGCAGTCAGTTAGAGAAACGGGTAATTCTTAACCTGTTTTTTTGGCTACCACTCAAACCCGTCCGTCTTTCTATTTTACAGAGTGATGCAAACTACAGGGAAAAACACTTATAAGTTTGCTGAAAATTCCTCGGTGACCCACGACCAGTTTTTTCCTTCTTAAAACTCATCATGAAGTCGCATCCTTCGAGTTCCCGTCCACCTTATGTCCTACTCTAATTTAGATCATGCAAATCCTCAAAGTACACTCAGCTGGGATCTAGTTGAGTCTTTCGTTAAGACCAAAAACTGGAGTGCAAATGAGGGTATTTCTTATTTTGTATTTTGTTTGCATGCCGCTTCCTGCGTTCGTAATAAAACAGACTCCCAGTTAGGATTCAGTGGATCAGTTCTCACATTTAAAAAAATACAGCGTTGTCCTCATGTGAAAATTAATAATCTAGCGGAAGAAGACCTAACAATAATCAAAACACAAAGGGACTCTGGTTAGTTGGGAAATATGTGCCCCTTCTATGCTCTAAAAAGACAAGATATTTGGCGTCAGCCGACTTCCGGTAGGTTTTCAACCACTTTCAAATTGTTGAATTAAAATTTCGCTTACATAGGCCGCTAAGACAGTGCACTATGAGGAGAAGCATATCTGATAGGAAGACTACGTTCTCCCTTAATTTAATTGGACATGATGGTCATGCGCTGTAATGTAGACCTGTAGTTCAAGGCTTTGTTTTAAACCGGCTTTCTATTAGCGAGGTCGGCCAGAGTACAAGGCGGAGAGTATATTATCCAAATGCAAATGTGGAATAAGTGCGAATTCATTTTACAATATATTTTACAATATAGGGTCAAACTAAATGCAAAGCTGTACCATAATACAATCTGCCGAAATATGGTCTTAGTGTTTCCTCATATTGATTTTAAGTTCGTGCTAACTATGGGCAGGCCGCATCAAGCAACGTGTAAAAACAAGAGACTTTTATGCTTTTTCTGGTCGACTCCATTTTCGCCCATCACACAATAGACTAAACACCATAAGCGCCATTTTTTAGTTTTCCACCTTCATTTCAAGCTAGAGAAGCCATCAGTAAAAAAAGGGCACATTCAGCTCTAGCAAAAGGCTTTGGTGACCTACCAGTCTGTTAGAATACTGCGCACATTACATTTAGCTTTCATCTGAAGCTGGGCGAAAGCCTCAGACCAGCAATTGCCAGCCAGTTCTAACGCAAGCTGCACATTGTTCTTTGTTTTGCAGGTTGGGTGGCACGACACCTTCTTCATAATTCGTCCCTGTAGCCAGCCGTATAAAATCAGCGTGCGTTTCGCAGCCGATAGGAGACAAACATATACCAGGGAAACTTACCCTAACTGGTTGAATAAAACTACACATAAATGTATCTATACTACATTCCGATTTATATGTGCAAGCTCAAATTTTTTTGAAAAATTTGACAGCGTATTATGAAGGTTCATGTTAGTGCCTTTCGAATTTTGTCGCGCGTTCTCTTTTTATTCAGGTTTAAGTGGGCGCTGTTGGAAATCACAAAATTACAAGAGGAATAAAAATGTCCATATTTGTTTTCTTAAAAACCGTTAAATTTGCAATGTCTAACCAAGAGTTTATTGAACAAATACTATGTCTGTTGTCAACTGAATTCCACCTACCACGTCTGTATGTTTTATTAAAGCTGATATCGTGGGATCACCCAATTTAATTATAATTCATTGGTTAATGGAAGCAATCGAATTAATTTAATCGAATTAAAAATTCAGGTCTATACAAAAAACCATAGGCCGGTTTATGTTCAAACTGAGTCCTTCATCAAACAGCATTTTTGATAAAAGGTCAGTGGAGGGTAGAATAGCCCATTCACAATCGGCTTTATTTTTTGTGGTGTTCGTTTATTACAAGGGTTTGACGCACTGCCCTAAATCTAGTTTCCTAAAGATGCAGCTGGTCAGTTGCATGTTGATTCTCGCCGAAAGACTGCAAGTATTTTTCAACGTATGACATTTTACAACAGACAGGTTTGTAAGTTGCCGGCATGCAACCGGATAAAATAAGCGACGAAGGCATTAATGTCTGTAAAAAATCAGCACTTCTCCGATTAGAGAAGCAACAACCATTCATCCATAAATTCCTGACGTTGGAATGTGTTCATAATGCATGTTCAGGGCTAACCACTGCGCATATTTAACTTTTAAACTATTTGTTGACACGTCAACGATTTTTAAGCCACGATTCCGCCCCATCAATAAGCATGTTCTGATCGAAATAATTCTGTCCAGGTAGTATTAACACTGTATTCCCGAGAAACTTTTGAAGTGCTGCAGCCCGAGCGTGGCATGATCCACAGACTTCTTATCATCATAACGGTTTGCAGTTAATCCTTCTTTACGCGAAGTGCAAACCAAATTAGGGCATCTAAACACAGGCATTTTACAAGTTAATTGCTGAAATTTTGTCAACAAGTGCTCAAGAATTGGCAACTTGTTGATTGGCGTCTCCAGTGAGCGCTTAGTAACGGGAGTATTCTGTTTTTAGTTTGGTATGGGGAAACGCAACTCGAGTTCAGCCCATTCAATACGATTCAATGAGTTCTTTCACTGATTTTTTAAAATAACTTTGCAAGCATCTTAATTTACGACTGATGCGAAGGTGTTAATGACTTCCTATGAGCCCATACTTTCCTCCAAATTTTGGCTGTGTGACCTAAAGCATGTCTGTAAGAAAGTCTGGCGAATTTAGGTTCCATTCATCGCTAGGTTCTTGGGTATTAATGTCTAGTCGACGCTCTAAAACAATCTTCATGGCCTTGCAAAATCAAACCATATAAAATCAACAATGGCCAGAAATTGCGATCTTGGGAATTTTTGAATACTGAATATTGTCCCACCTGGGAAATAAGTTTTTTTGCAGAAATGTGGCTGGAAAGTACCATAAACGAGGGACCATGTTGAGCGTGAGTTCAATCTGCCTTAGATATGACATCAGGCTTCAAACCGTCAGATTGTGACAGCTGTGCAGGCTCATTGTATCAGTTCAGATAAACTTGATAGAATATACTGGAAAATACTTGCTAGACGAGTCCCAAGTTGAGCAGGGGTGTCGAAGAACACCCATCAACCTGAAGCTTATTATGCCAGGACATACACGTTGATATCCTGGATAAAGCTGCAGTTGGAGCACTGCACATTCACCCAAAGGACATTAACACAAAAGAGGGGGTCGGCTGAATCTTTCGCTAAAGTCAAAGTAACACCTAGGTTAATGAGATATGAAAGTAACCTTTGAGAACAATGGTCGCCTTGTAGAGCGCTCTACAATGTAAATCAGCTTGAAGTGATCTGCTTCGACTAGCTAGGTCAAGTCAAGTAAAACGCTTTGCAACTTAATGTGTAACTGCAGGCCCCTTAGTGATTTTTTCTGGGTGGTTTTACGACAGTTCGGTGAGCACTAAACACACAAATGTTGCTTAGTTTGCGGCGTAATTATTCCGGTGAGTCCACACCGAAGGGAAGCACTGGACTCGTGTAAACGCGCGAACAGGTGAACGTGTTCACGCTTGACGATGTGATTGGTGTGCCCGACCTAGTGAGTTTTAAGCGCCTGTGACGCTACCTGACTGGGAAGCCCTGACTGGCGGGTCGATCGATCGTCACAACC
Organism: Clonorchis sinensis; assembly: GCA_003604175.2. Taxonomy (NCBI): domain Eukaryota; kingdom Metazoa; phylum Platyhelminthes; class Trematoda; order Opisthorchiida; family Opisthorchiidae; genus Clonorchis; species Clonorchis sinensis. The sequence continues at coordinate 8,486,747 of CM030370.1, forward strand.
AGGACAGTTACTGGGTCGTCGTTCGATGGGTCGGGCACACCAGTCACATCGCTCACATCGCCTGTTCAGACGTGTCCAACGTGTGTTAGTGGAGTACTGTCAACACGCTCGCCTCGCATGTCAGACATCCAAAGTTCGAGCCCGGCACGGCCTTTGGATATGCACTGCTGATGAGCTCTAATAAGAGAGAAACTCGAGTCCAGTGCTTCCGTTTGATGTGGACTCACCGGAATAATTACGTCAGGACAGGAGGACGACTGTTCAAACGAGAGTGGTGTGAATATCAACAAAATATTGCTTAGTTACAGTCATCATGGAAACCCACAGATTTTGCGCTCTTTTGGACAAGCGTCAGCCTGCGTTTTCTGAATATAATGAATGATGTTTAGCCGGGTCAACTGCTTGACCAGTTTAAGCGAGTTTAATTATGATTTACTGTCAATCATTTTCCTAGTAGATTTTAGATTTCTATTACCTGACAAGAATTATCCGCAGTAAGCAGGACAAGCTAAATCTACTGTGACTTTAAACTATTTCATCACTCAGTGAAAACTGTGGTCATTTTTTTGAACTTTTTAGTTTACTCCGAGTGGACGGTTTAGCCGCCGGCGATAGGTAATCATGCACGTGGCTAATTGTGGCTGAGAGTCGGGACGAGCTGTTCGAGTATCCTCAAGTGTTGGCTAGGATAATCGAGGAAGCTACTTGAGCACAGATTTGACGTGCCCAGTGAACTGCCTGCAAGCCAGGTAATTGTCTCAAGTTGCTTTTAATGAAGTGCCAGCGGCCATGGATAAGCGGTAGATCTCATTTAAATGGAGAAGGTTTTGGCAGAAAAATGAATTGTGGGATGGGAAAGTGGCCGAGTCGGTCCAAGTACACAGTTACGTGATAGTTTGGGGGAAACTCAAAATTAATGATGGTTAAAATTCTTAAAATACAGACAATTTTAGTAGGATGTGAGTACGAGATGAGTTTTTTCTACGCTAGGCTTAAACCGACCCTGGAGGGTTGAAAGCCGAACCATTGATATAAGTCTTTGACATACACCGCTTCAGTCGTATGGTTTTTACCGAGAAGCGCTATTAGGCAAGTTAATACACACAAATATCTGTAGATGCTACTGTTTTTCAGTTGCGTTTTTCAGTTCAAAACACATAGTGCTTTCATTTTTGTCGTATTGGTCCTGTGCTGATCCTGTCCAGTGGTAGGCTGTGAACAGGTCCATCTTCATCGATGCGAAAACTAATAGCAGGCAATCTCAACAATCGAAAAAGTGCGTATTTCCCCGAAAGTCCGTTCCTGTCTTTACATAAACACGTTCGTTTCGGCATTTGATAAACAACCTTTGAAGTGTTCGCCAGCTGGTTGTTAAACACTGCTTTTGGACAGATTGTATTAGAAGCCAGTCCTAATGGACCTGTATTTTCTGCTTACAACGGTAAAGTCATCATTCAAAATTTGCTTCCTTGAATGCCATTTCAATCAATGAACTGCGATGCACACTGGCTGTGGCGAGGGGTGTACTCTGTAGACCTGCGAACTCCCAGGTGTGCTGGGTTACTTGCACCATTGAGACATGTAAATCACGTCAGCCAGTTTGAACACTCCGTCGATCAGAATTTCATCGGGAGAGAACGTGAAACACCATCTGGTACAAACCAACCTGATTAGTGGAAATCCAGGCAAGTAACCATAGAGGATAGACCACAGAGAAGACTGTTTACACTTAGCAGAAATGTTGAAGTATGCGAGTTAAACAGTTAGAAATATTGTAATTATCTTTAATTTGGGTCAGATGAAGACATTACGATAAGTGTAGGTTGCATCTGTTGTCTATTAGTTTGTTCAGTACTTGGAAACCAGGCTGAATTTACGGGTACTCGTCAAACGGCTATATTCCTCTCATCTCACATAAAGTAGTCCGTCCACAAGGATGCCGGATTATCGCCTTGTTCGCGGTGAATCCTTGAACATAATCACGCATGCTGCTTATTCTACACGTCATTTTTGCTGTTTGCCCTGGAGTACTCAAAACAAGTGAGGTCGTTGTGGCTCGACTACATTGGGATTTTAGACATCTTCATTCGCATGACAGTGGACAATTAATATTCGGTGCTCAATGCATGTTATTTTAAAGTCTTAATAACCCATGAACGGCATGGTTTGTGACAAGCCGCGCTTACCATATAAAACTCAGCATCATTTGATGTAAATACATAACTGAAAGTCCAAGCAAAGGGGCTAGAATGGGAATTCGGCCAGCTGAAAGACGCATGCAACGTTTGTCCAGGCCGGCAAAATTTATCAGTTAGTTAGTTAACTCAAGTAATTTTCGGCTAAATTTACTCAAAGGCCGTAGCGATTAAATAACCTTCATTCCGGTCGAATATTGTTGACGGTAATTTGAACTTCAAGAGACCTTTTGATTACATTACTTGCTGGAATGAGAACCCTTAAATAGTATGCTTATAATGCATGTTCCCAACTAAGCTGCTGTTTGAGATGCGTTTCGCATTCTTCCAGTAACTCTTTCGGGAAAGAGGATGCTTTGTCCCTCAGGGAAACCATGCATTGTTGCTCCAGCGTGTTTGCTTTCACGGTGAGCTTTATGGACCTGGGCGCACTATTGGTAGATAGTGAGAAAAACCAAACCGAAAACGGATTTCCGGAGCAATATGCGGGAAGCAGGGTTAACCAGAGTTAATCTTCATGTTTAAAAGAAGAAATGTTTACCAATATTGCACTCTGCCAAGTGTTTTTTTGTCTGAAACGAAGTCCTGCGTTACATTTCAAAAGCACACTCAAGCCTGAGAACTAGGAGTTGCCGTTTGTGACCCATCAGTGACTTTTGGAGAGACAAAATAGAATTAAAATCACAACTTCTAATTTTTGGTTTTTAAGTAGTAGAATGATTAAAAAATGAAGTAGCTGATCAGCGCCTATTTGCATCTCAAATGGCCTTCGCTGTTGAATGAAATTCAGCCAATTTTTCCAATTGCTAATTTTTCTCGATGTTTAAAACCTTCGAATTGTCGACATTGTTTTACATTGTCTTTACAAATTCGCCGACACTTTTCCATTTGAATTAATTTAATCAAACGTAATCCGAATTTTTATTCACTCGGTTGGACCTTATGGTAACCTACCACCCAGATATATTTGGGGAGTGGCTACATCCCGGACGTCATGGAATCCTTGAGTGCTTTTCACTTTCAGAGAAGAAAACTAAATTGAAGCTCTACAGGTAAGCTGACAAGTTCAGCCAATGTTGCCGGAGGGTATCCTCCATTTTCTAATGTCACTTAGCCCTCGTTGTTTTCACATTGAAGAGCAGCCTTCCTTCCTTATTCTGGTTCTGTATTACACAGAAATACATACCTTTCATTTGAAAAGAAACGCCTTTAAGAGAGGACTCCTAGCAATAAACTGAAATTAAGGTTGATTACGTTCTGAATTTTATTCGACCATTTGCAAACTGTTCCAGTAAGAGATGAGAAATAAGCTTTATTGCTATGCATCGGTTTTGCCAGATGAATCCAGTTTGAGCAGTACTTTTTACGCTACGACGTAATGACCAAACTTGCTGATAGTGATAAAGGTCCTACTTTCCTCACTGATGTCCGTCTTCCTGTCCTACGAATACCGTTGTTGATTGATTGCTTAACTTCTCAGATAATAAATATTACAAACTTTATTAACCACTAAACGTGGTGAAAAACACCCTGTCGGGGAACTACCAGTTTTTGGAAATTCTACCAATGTGGTCCCAAAACTTCTGTGCATCTGCGCAAAGCACAAAACCTGTTTGTTGATAGACAGGCATCCAAATAAAAGTTTGTCTTAACTGTCCAAGTTTTATTCACACCTTGTTCAAAGCTTTAATGAGACAATCACCACCTGGTGACTGAACGCGGTTAGCAAGGAGAATGAGCGACAAGTTTAAACCCATAAAAGCTATTGTTCACACTAGAACTTCAAATTTCATGACATGTATATTCCGAGTGGATTCTCATGCACTTTCATTCAGCCTCCCTTCGCCGTCTGTGGAACTGCAACTGAGCAAAACGAGATACTTCAACCAGTTTGTCGAAGAACACTTTCCTAACAGATGTTTACATCCCACGCGAAAAACGATGCCTGCATCGGATGAACTAGTGACCACTTCCAGTTATATACAACCTCAGAATTGTTTTAACAGGGGTTGTTCCATCTTTTGGCGGAATGGGCAGACAACACTGAGTTCAGCCGGAATAGTGACAGGAACAATATTCGTACCCAGTTGTACATAAGTGTTCTACCATTTTGCTTCAAAGAGATTGATTACTTCACTCGGACCATAGCTGCACTGAGAAAATGCGTGTCTAGACATAGAGATTGTCAGTGCAAAATAGTAATGATACCTGTGTGCCGCTGATGACGTTATCCAGACGCGTAAAGTAAATAAATTTGGCTAGTTCAGGAAGCCAAAAGATAGTATTCTGAGCTTTTGCGAAATCACCAAGTTAACATTTTCAGTACACTAGTTAACCTATTACACAACATTTCACCTAGCCACTTCTCTAACAGAGAGATTGTTATAATGTAAGTATTAAATGTGGAAATGTATATATATATAATACATAATATATATACTATTTATATACATGAAGCATGGATGGTTGAAAATCAGCAGTCTGACCTTGTCTAGCAAAGACACGAAGAAATTAATACGATGCATATAATCGCAGTTGGGGCTCGTATGTGTATGTTGGATTGCCAGAAATAAAATTCCGGTGGTTTATAGCGTAACGGCAGCACGAAGCATACCTCCAGATTCCAATGCGAATAATAGATGTAGTATAGAACCATAGCTTAAATTCGGCGATAGCTCACTTTCGTATTTTCCTCTTTGCCGCTCATCAAGTAAACTTCCGGCCCAAATGGCTATTCATGCAAAAGACATTGCAACTCAATCAAAATGTATTTATGCAGAACAGTTTTCTCACTTATAAAGGAAACCTGTCATTTCTTGTGTATCGTATCTACGCGTTGTGCCCCAAAATGACGAAAACCTTAGTTGCTTGAGGACAATAATAATGACAACGATAAACAAATAAATAATAATAAAAAATAATAAATCGATAAATCGATAAATAAATGACACTAAATGGTTACCGACCGTGCGAACGAAACGTAGCTCATTTTGAATACATATGTTATGAGGCGGGGCGAGATGGCTCAAGTGGTTAGAGCGCGAATCTACTGACCGGAAGGTCCGTGGTTCGAACCCGGCCTCTGTCTCTCGACTTCCCCTGTCTAGGCTTGGGCAACCTGGCAGTATCCCAGCCCTCGTGCTTCCCTCGGGTGGCATGGCAATTGGGCATCAAAAGGGTGCTACAGATGAACGATGTTATGAGGTTCGTGGGTTTGTTCAAACGAAGGGTTTAAAAAATCAAGCTTCAACTTAAATGGACAGTTTGGAAACGATGAACGCTGAATATTTCATTTGAAGCATTCTCTGGCATTAAGAGAAATACAAAATATTTACATATTTTAATACTATCTGGGTAACCCAGATTATGTCCTCAACTTTGACCAAAAATGTCCATAAACTCAAAAGGCACAGCTTTCTCAAACTGTCGTAAATCAGTTTCTTTTCGATCGTTCTTGTAGAAACACTTAGGAGCAGTTCATAATTCACCTCACATTTCGTCTGTAATTCCGAAGAATGTGAATGGTTTGTTGTTCTTTAGCTGTCGTTATGACTAAATCTTGAACTGCTTTATAAGGGAAAACAGCCCATTTCCCACGACGTTGTTATTTTCGAAAATAAAATAGCATTATAGCATAAAATAGCATTATCAATGCTATTTTTCTTGTTCAAAGTTGCTGAAACGGTGAAGCGAGTAAAAGCACCATCCACAGCCGACCAGTACTGGAAAAGCGAGGTAACTACGGTAGTATTTTACGTTGTTATTCATTTCGATCGGGTGCATTTCACGAATCTATTGAAGCTGAGGATCATTCAAAATATAACATTGATGAACCGCGTCTAAACGAAGAGCCTCATAAAGGGCGGAAGAAGTGATGGGCAGTCAAATATTTTTCAGCAACCATGTGAAGTGTATTCCTTTATGCAGCATATTTGTACTTAAATATTCGGATACAAAGAAGTAGGTACGAGTTTGTGTAAACAACCATTTGTTTGCTGCGCGAGCGCCCTCCCTAATCGGTCTCCGAAAAAGCCACTTTATGACACCTAGAGACACATGCCACATATAAGCAGGTACACAACGCAGTGGAGTTCCATTTCAAAGCTCAAATCGAAAACCTTAGAGGCAAGTCCGGATTGTCATCTGGTTTCCTATACACTGGGTTGACTTGTTGACTTGTTAGGAAAGGCTCAAAGGACACTCTATTATCGCGAATTCAGTGATTTATTGCAAGTGAAACCTAAAGGTGCCTCACGGACTCAAGTAAGTCTTGGAACTCGAAGAGCACTCGCAGGAACACTTATGAGGAGCTTTTTTTACCCACTACGAGTGATTAGAAGATGAGTTCACACAACGCTTTATTTTGATGCCTTCCTAAGTCATTTCAGGCTAATTAATGTTTCACAATGGCTTTTTTTCTCTATTCAACTTAAGTATACGGGAGAACGTCGTGTTATCGGTAGAAGAAAAGGATGTGTTCGCTACTTGCTTTGCAGCGCGTTCAGGATAGAATTGTAGTCCTTATAGCGATTCATTACCTTAATTGAATTGAAGTTGATTTATGTAAATTTGGTTTAGCTTTTCTGTTTCTATAGGTCAATAATTGAAAATTATGTGCTCCGTGAAAACAGGCCGTCCAAGTCTGAAAGTTTATTGTGAGTTGAGAAAGACGTGCTACACAAAAAGTCTTCCCAGTTCTCTTTTTAATAAGTGCTTAGGTGAAGTATAGGCAGCTACGAATATTTTAGTCCACCAGTCTATTGCCCGTGAAACACGCTTTCAAGGACAACAGATGTGTTGGAAACTCTTCATTTAGTTTTTTGTCTTTGTGCAAATGATTTTTGAGAACACTAAGTTTATTAAGTTCATCATCAAATGTGTCTACTCATTTAGATTCTACGCCAGATTTGAGCAAAAGACACATTGGGTGAAAGATCCTGATATAAGTATTAGAAGCGTGACTATTGAAATTGAAAATTCAGGTCAATAATGTCTATACTTGTTACGTGGGGGAAAGAGAAAGCATGGATTCGGACGCCTGAAAACTGAATGTCTTTCGCAAATCACTTTGGTACCTACTGAAGTAAGTTAGGCATTTCCAAACGGGCAGACTAATTCAACTCAACTTTGATATCCTAGAAATCATAAAATAAGTTCGTTTTCCTTGAGTTACTCATCTGGTGTATCAAATCGGCTGGAATAATACTGACTGATGATTGTGACCATGATTAACAGTTCCCTTAATCAAGACAAGCTTTTTTTGTTTGATATGAAGTTCAACTCAAAATTTTTATGCCGGACTCAGAGAGAAATTTAAGAGACGTCCATTATCGCTGAAAACCTGCAAATAATTGTGCGGCTATTTGATTTGCATTGGGAATACTTAGCACTCTGCTTCTAGCCAACTGCACTGAGACATAAAACTGGTTCGCTGGCAACGCGCACAGTTTTACCTGCACCTTCCTGCATTTTGAGGCCTTGGAGACGGTCCCGTTAATATAAGATCACCTTGGGATAAATCCAAGCATTATTGCTCTGTCTAAATTATATCATTTTGTGCCTTCTTGTGCTGAATGTCACTTAGCTTCACTAGATTGCTGAAGTTTAAAAAAGGATGCTTATATTTTATGCCTAATGCACTACTCATAAGGTTGCTGAAAATCCTTCGACAGCCCATGAGCAGTTTCGCCCTCTGGGGGCTCATCAGGTAGGCGCAGTCCCCGAGTTTCAGTCACCCTAATGTTCTACTTGAAACTAAATTGCAAAAACATAGGAACAAATTCGGTTTTGCGGGGGAGACTCACCTAGAACCCAGCTGAATCCCTCGATTGTGATTTATCCAGGCAACTGAATGTGCTGCGTCATGCCGCCTCATGTTTCAGTTGCCACGATATTCGAGATATCGTGATACATGTGTATGCGTAATGCACTACTCATATCTCGAATATCGTGGCAACTGAAACATGAGGCGGCATGACGCAGCACATTCAGTTGCCTGGATAAATCACAATCGAGGGATTCAGCTGGGTTCTAGGTGAGTCTCCCCCGCAAAACCGAATTTGTTTGCAAATGTTTAAGTTTTGTTTTCCAATAAAATTCCCGAACTCCAAGCCTACAATAAGTGTCCAACTGAACATTTCGAATTTCAGTCTGAGGTTTTGCTGTGATGTTATATTACAACTTGATACGGTTTATCCGAACACATTAAAACTATCAGGCTGAAAAATTTTCCCATTTCAAGAAACTAGTGTTTTGATTCGGTCTGAGCCCTCGAATGACAGCATCAGCTGTTAGCTGCTGTTACATACGTCACCGTACTGTCATTTTGAGTATGTTTTCCGTTAACGAATCGGGCAGCTGTCGACTGATAACCTTGGATGACCGCAGACGTTTCCATTGACTTGTTGATATTTCACGAAGGCTTAGAACACGTGGTCCTATTGAATCACGAACCTCATGCTTGGCGTCAATGAGTCGGCTTACTACTTTTTGAATATCATGATTGCCAAATATGGTCTCTTTCCAAAAAAATCCAAGCCCTGTAATACAATACGCCTTTCTTCGCCTCTCTCCTGATGATATTTTGAATTTCATCTTATCTTTCATGGTGCTCTGTTCCTCTAAGCAATTCATTTGTTGAATTTTTATCCATTAACAACCTTGGATCAGTACTGAGATATTGAGGCCGTTTTGCGCGAGTTTGACCTAAATCTAAATCGCTTGTCAAATTTAGCTTATTCGTTGTGCGAATAAGGCTATATTGCTACATTATCAAGTTTATGATAAAGACGACTTTGATGCCGGGATACTGTTTTCGCTAGCCGTTACGTAATTTACCCACTGAGGAATGCTGTAGTCAGCTAAGAGCCAGGCAACATTGAATATACTGCTTGAAAGCACGTGTATGGTGGGTTTTAGAAAACAGGAAGTCAAAAGAACACAGTCGGTTTGGTTTGAGTGCAGTTATCAACAGGGTCAACAGTATACAACTGTAACTCGACAAACATCCTTAGGCCAAAATTTACTGTGGGTTGTTTTACATCCAGAAAACTTTACGATACCATGTTACCGGTCGGCAATCTACATGAACCTACTTGAATCCAGACGCTTTCAGCCGATTAAGTGCAAGAGAACGAGTAAATAAACGAGATTTTGCTGTTGCCATACTGAAATGATGGCACATTAGAAATTGTGCTTGTGACTAGGGTGGAAATTAGTTTCTGGACAGTATGTTTAGACGGAAGCATGTCTGAAAGAAATTAACACCTCTAGCCAGTGTGTGTAGTTTAGCGGTGATTCATAGTAATCAAATTAATTCAATTTTACCGTAACGTTCGTATCAATCGTAAGGTTCCTCACCGACTAGCTTGCTGGTGCCCTATTTACAATGCACAGCGATGGAAGCCTAATTTAGAAGAAACTGCAGGAAGGCTTGCTTATTAGCTGATTAGGATATAGTATAAATAGTAACAATTCGAGATTTTATAAGAAAAGTTTTCCTCCTGGGTCTAACCTTTTATTTTTGATTTCCAAATCCTCCAAAATGCATTTCACCCGTCGAAAATGGGATTCACGATAGTTCTAAGCTCCAGTCGATTTGTGTAACAGCAATCTGGAGTGTTGGTTCTAAGCAGTGAGCGGTTAGTTTTGAATAGAAAATCGACCTATGGAGTGAATGTATCTATGCACTCGTGCTCTTTGCATTGCTACCTCATACAGTCCCTGGAACTTCCAAAAATGCAGAAAAAGTCCTGAAACATTCAATATGCGCATTAAACCCAGTAGATCTCACTGCGTTAAGTTGTGGTGTCGAAATAGGTTATACAGTGTCCAGAAAATTATGCAGCTGGAACACTCAAGAAACCTGGTTGTTGAGGAAACCTAGTCAAGTGAAACAGTAAAAGGCCAAAAGATATCACATTTGGCAGGTCAGATCAATGAACACCAATAACGCTAAACAAGCCATCCCGTACATGCATAAACTTAAACATGACACCAAACCGCAAGTTGCAAGCGTTTAAAATGACTATCCAACAGCGGTGTACGGTCCAAACCATAACAAGCTAAAACTGAATCCGTTTGTGGTTCACGCACATTCCAATCACTACGTCAAAGCTATCCTGCATGGTCCGTAGACGCTTGTTTATATGTTCTAATATTTTCCGTTTTGGTCTGACCTCGTACACGCGCGGCACCAATGTTGGCATCAGAGTCCATATGGCAAGACCATAAACAAAAACATATACAGTGGGCTGGAGATGTACGTCGGTCGTTTGGACATATCATAACATTGTAAGGTCTACTGCGAATAACTTTAGCATCAGTCACGCATTTAACAGTCTTACTATAAACCTTTATCGTCGAAATCGTATAAGCCGCAGCTGATCAAGTAGCCACTTTTTTCGATCGCGTCAACGGCTACGGTTACACGCGGACAGAACGGTTTTCTATTCCTAAACCATTCAGATTTCAGTGACATCCAGGGCCTCCTCTCTAGACCAATTCCTCGCCGAAATTACCCTATTTGCACTGACTATGTTGACTTCAATCGGCCTGATGTTTTTTTTAAATTTCCAATATGGTTTATAAACTCACGAGATATTTGACATTTAAATAAGATTTATTTATTGCAGATGCTTGCTGAATGTTGAAATTTCTGTCGATGTCATCATTCGTATAATCTTGCAGGTACATGAAGCACAGCGCAATTAAGAAACGAAACGGAAATTAGCAAGGCGTTTTCGTGTCGGTTTATAAACATTCAAGTCCGCCAACGACGTTCACATGTCCGTAGTAGGCTTTTGGGCGTGCACATGTGTGGCTTGTATATTGACCGTTTTCTCGGTATAATATGCAACAAGGTCTGTAGTTCTGCTGACTCTTGTTTTAACTTAAATCCAATGTGAACACAGAGAATGGGATCACGTGTTTGAGGAAAACCTTGCAACAGGATGATTATCCGAAGCCTTTCATTGGCATTTACAGTACAGTCGAAACGCAAACAATGTAGATCTTATTAACCAGAAGGAAAGGCCTATACCCCCTTTTTCACCTCAAATGAAGCAGACTTGGTTCTGCAAGCGGCGTCTTATAGTGGTTGCCAGTCGATTTGCTCTGCACAATCATGAGTCTACGCTGTCTAAAATGTCTGTCTCCCATATACTCTGTGAGTTCTGCGTAGCTGCGGAGAAACTTGCATCAGAAAACCAGACCTGTATCTAGCTAAGTGTGCGACAGGACACATTCAGAGATATGTGTCCGTCTGGTTAGGGGCAAGAACCTCAATCTTGCTTCGTAAGTATCTGGACATTTGTTAGCTACTGACCACCGAGTTTGCCCCATCAACTCTTTGCGACTTACACTGAGCAGCTCAGACTCCAAGTTTTTAGCTCTAAGCAAAGCACTGTTAATTTTTTCGTAACCAGTACCTACTACGCGTACAAAAGCAATTGAAGCAAATGATTCGCCTGCGCTGGTTTTGATCAGGTGACTTGAAGAATTCTGTCAACCATTGTCTTTTCAAAATTTTATTTTTATAACTTGCGTGTCCTACGTTCACTAGTGAGGGGAGAAAAAAATATCAGCATGTAGAAGCATGTTTTCTGTCAATTTTAACACGTCGCTGGTGCTTGGTCGATTTTAAAATTTCGGGCTTATTTTCTGGAAAGCTAGTAAAATTGTCTCAACCATTACGAACATAAATTGAACGGAACTGAACAGAACAGAAATAGAAAATAGAAATACAACAGAATATGAAAAGAAAATGAACATTATTAACTACAAGTTTACCAATAACTCGTCGCTTGCAGTGATGTCAAATATGAAGTTTTTTCGTTGAAAAGTTTAACACAGTATTTGGATGGCAGCTTCAAAAATGAAGAAAGACGAGGGCTGGGATATGGCCAGGTTGCCCAAGCCTAGACAATGGAAGTCGCGAGGCAGATATCGGGTTCGAACCACGGACGTTTACGTCAGTAAATTCGCGCTCTAACCAAAGACTCATCTTGCCATGATGGCAGCTTCAGACAAAATGAATGTGCGATCCCGAAAACGTCAGGCATTCATCAGGCATTTTATATTGCAAGAAAAATTCGTCTGCTGCCTAAAACACCTCAAAATTCAAGAATATATTCCAATTATCTTGTGTTGTAGATTATGAACTCTTTTCTTTACGGGTTTCGTTGCCCAGGGTTTACTTTTGAAGTACATTTCAAAATTTTTACGTTTGAAAAAATTGCAAATTATAGACACAGATGCTACAAATTGTGAAAATGTCAACAATCGTTTGAAGGAATATACAGTGAACTTTGATACTGAGTCCGTAGTTTTAAAGATCATGAAGTAAGTTTTCGTTATCCATTGACCGTTATCCAATGACCGAATATTGCTTAAATCAAATCTTTTAGTTATTTTGCGTAGTTGGTCACCGGCAGCACAGATAACACTCAGTGAAATGGCTTAACTCTCTAAGGCGCCATTTACCGAATGTGTAACGTAACTGCCGATTGGGATCAATTCACTATCCTGATGGTAAGTCTCGAGGCACTCACATTCACAGGTAAAAGAGCAAACATTTTAAGACTATCTGTCTAACTGGATTCTGAAAGTAACTTAGCGCAGCATATTTGGCTGAGGCATACGGTGTTTGAAAAGTTAGTTTTGAATTAACTCAAACCTCAGTGTAATGACACACAAATTCGAATAATCTAGTCGAAAGACATCCGAGTTCAGGCAATGAAAACTATTGGTTTATGGACTCCACACATTAAATGAGTCACAAGCTAGTAAGAAAACAGCATGGTGCTACCGGCAAGTTTTAGTCAAGTACTTAACGCTGTTAACGGGGAGACGGCGCTAAATTTGTGCTATGAATGGCGACAAACCATCAAGGTTAGTGATAACCTCATCTAGGCCAACGAGCATTCTGCTGTCCTGCTGCAAGTATGTTTTTTATCAAATGTGAAGAAGACCGAAAGAAAACCCAGTGTTTGCAGACGAACAAAAGCTGCAGCTGATCAGTTCCTGGTTGTTGATTAGCTGGCTGCTGATGTGCTTGCCTAGCTTGGTAATTAGAATGCGAACTTTCGTCACCAAAGATTGGCTGTACAACTTTTGCGAGCTAATTGCCATGTTCGGCGAACAGATCAACAACCACCTGTTTAACACCCAATAAATATTTCGACAAATTACCAGGGCCGGTTAATTTAACTGGCCAGTAATGCAGATCTAGTTGGTATGGTTAGTAAAATCTCAGAATACCTTCCTTCATATTTGGTGTAGTCTATGCCATTGTTGCCACATCAGCGTGTTGCTAAGGCCCGAGTTGACATCAGCGGTATTGACATGTTTAAGGACATTGACTGGCACATTAGTTGAAACTCAGTGGCTGTGCTGGGTAGTTTAACTGCTTATTTAATACCTTAACGGTTCTCAGATAGGTCCGTTAATTTTGCGAGCAAGAACCCAATCGTGAGAGACTGCCTAAGAAGATTTTATTAATCGTGCTGGCTTAGAGACGTGGTTTTAAGTTCCGAGCCTCCACCACTTTTACCTGTTACGTACAGAATGAAGACGGTTCAATCAATGCCATGCATTAGCCTGCTGGCAAAACGCTACGTAAATGCCGTCAGCTGTGGATGATGGTACAACTGTTGGGGACCTTGGTAAACAGTACTCAGTCACATTCATTGGTGCTTCTGTAACTGAGCGGTTGACTCACAGTACACAACTAGACGTTTTCTTTTACCCATATGCAACCCAAACAGTGCAGATACTTTAAAACTTACGGCCCAGTCGTAGAATCCTTTGAATTCGCTTTACCGCCTGCCTGGAGTATCTGACGGGAAGTTGTGAGACTTGACAGAAACCGGCCCAGTTAGGCCTCCGAATGAAAAATATGTAAGGTGTATTCAGCTGCGCATCAATCTGACATCTTCCCAAATCAGGATATACATTGAACTGTCCCACTCGTATAAGATACTGTTCGCGGATTGGAAACAGGCTTGCAGGGGTTTCTTTCAATACCTGGGTAACGTACACACTGATATTATACATGGGTCCATACCGTCTTCGATAGGTTTCAAGTGGCAATCCAACAATGACATTGTCCGCAAGCAGAGCGCTTGCCTCAACGTCATTACGAAAGCGGTAACGACAAGGTAAATGTGGAATGGATGGTTCAAACATTGTGATGTCTGGTAAATACTGAACGCCTGGGTGGTAATCCTGGTCATCGATTGAGTATGATGTCGGGTTTGCTGATTGTTGACGATTATCAATAAATGCGGAGTTTGATAGAGTGAAAGACGAAAGACTTCTTGTTGGTAGGTAGGTAAACATGAGGAAAATGATCAGAAAAAGTTGACTCAACGATCGACGAAAGTTTGTGTTGCAGGGAAACTTGGGCGGACTTGGACTTTTTGAATTCCTAGAGGAGGTGGAAAGAGCCGATCGAGTACGACGGTGATAACTAAAAATTCTCGGGAAGCCTTGATTGTGTGTAGGATGTAGTTCATTACACTTTCTGAGGAACAGCACAGACGGGTGATGATCCAAATAGAAATATATAACTCGAAATGCTCGACTGCAGATAAGCTGTGTCGTTTTACCTGAACGAATGTAAACAATGAAAAAAGCCTCATTTTCGGGTTCAGATGGAGGAAGCATAGACAGCAAAATGCGTGCAGGGTACGGATGAGCTAGCATTTCCAGTGCCCAGACTTTGTCCAAAACAAGGTACAGCTGTACTATTTTGAGCGCTGTCAGCCATTGTTGGATGCATGCACCTTGAAAACCTGTTTCACGCGAAAAATCCGACCACGATCCCTGTGCATTTCCGGTAGCAGGTCGCTCCATGCTCATTGCTGAGATTTTCCGTTGCGTAAAATTGTAGAGGAGACGGTATTCCAGAACCAGCGCGCATTGTATTTTGGTTACTGTAATGTGATTCATGGACTGATGATCTGCCATCCAACACAGTGTACTCCTTGTTCTGAAATAAGTAATTTGTCGTCATTGGGGTTGTCAGTCATGATTTTGTATGAGAACACTATAATCCAGGTAGTTTGAGTAATACACTAATATGTCCAGGGACTTGTGCACACACGTCTCAGTAGTACGCCCGGTCAGGCTATCAAACTAGGCTCTACTGATTGTCTAAAGTGATATTCCTTCACCTTTGGTTCGCACAAGAAACAAAAACAAAAGCTTAACATAACATCGTCGCCACCATCCAAACATGACCCCACGACCGACGAATGATGTAACGTTTGTGTTTTCTTGTCCACGAACATGTGGAATTGTGCGTCTGGTCCAAGGTGTGTGCAGAGTGCGTCCGCATGCATTCGATTATTAGCTTTGCTAATCGGCCACACACTAGTGTGCGGTAGCATGGGGGAGATTGGATGATGTGCACACACACACAATACATGAACAGTGTGATCAGTGTGCAATCTAGACCCATGCACACACGCCCAAATCCATTAGGCGTGCGTACGCGTACACAATCCCGTGTGTACAAACGGTTGAACAGAGGCGTCCACGTCTAAAAGGCCCTCAAACGGGAACACAACATATGCGTAATTATTGCAGATTGAGAAAACAAAAGAATAAGAGGTCGGAAAGCCATCACACAAAGTGCAAGTGCATGAATGGGCTAAACGAATGGTCTCTGCGTTTGGGTCGCACATTGTAGCGCGGGTTTCACTATGAAATGCAGATATAATAAGGCCAATAACAACGTGGCGCTTCGTTCTGGGATTTCACCGAAGGTCGGCTCCAAGCTGGACAAGAGATTGTCCGGTGCGAAAAAAAATCAACAAAACAGTCATCCTCGCCTATCGCGTTAATACCTGTAGACTCGTGGGATTGTTTTCACTTATCACCATTTTTATGATAAACATGAAACTGTGGGTCATTCGGCGAATTTACGATTGAAAACCTTGGAAAGGGGTTAACAATAAAACCAGCCTTTGCTGAACAAGTGCGACTAGCCCCACCTTCAGTTTATTTTGGTTGAAAACCGTTATTTTAGAAATATCCGATACGTAACTAGGGGAGTTTTAGAACAGTGAAATTTTTTCGAGCGATAAGAAGACCGATCGATTGAGCCAGTGTTTTGAAAAAAAGGGCTGGTGTGACAGGTGACTCAGATGAATTAAATGAAAGTTACTCTAGCTACTAAGTCCACTTACATTGATTGGGACCACTGCCAACACCACCAGAGTATGGATTTACGAATTGTGGCGTCATCCGGTTATCAACAAACCTCATGGTTTTTGAACCGAGAGTTGAAAATCAAGGTTATGGCTCAACCAGCAGAAACGAGGACTATGCATCCACGTTCTCACAAGACGGAACAGCTAGGGGGCTGTATATGACATTAGAAAGTAATATCTCTTGGTTGTCGTTGGCGCTTGTGCTGACAGATTGAGGTGGTGTACGGTAAGCGAAAAACCTGCTTGAACTTATCTTAATTGGTAACTAAAAGTGTGAATTCCTTGTATGGGAAAGATGTTCTTTGCTGTGAATAATTTCCATCAACTTCGTTGTAGTTGTTGTCGTATCATCAAGTGGTTCCCATTTATTCTCAAGTTCCGCTTTAATATGACTGGCGGTTTGCAACAGAACGTGCAGTTAGGAATAAAATAGACATCTAGTTTCCCCCAATGTATCGCTCGTTACGAGGGGTGCTCCATTTGCATCGGATTCAGGACTTGCAAATAAAAAAAAGCTTAGGAACAATAGCTTTCGGATACCAACATTTGAGTACTTCCTTACGGGACTGCTCATTATTGTGCCGCAATATCTACGTTCCACTATTTTTCTTTAAAATATAAAATGAATATTTTCTTGTTGAAGTGTACTGGTCGTAAGGTCGTTGAAAATGAGTAGGCTTGTTCACATGAAAAATAGACGATTGAACGGGAACATCGATACATTTCTATTAGATTCGCTTTAAATCCGTGATTCGACTGATGAATTGCTTTCAGAGGTTATGAAAAAGACTAGAAACCTCAAAGTCAGAAATCGAAAGTGGTTTGTCATGGAAGGTGGTCTTTAAAACAAAGGCAAAATAGTATCTCGATTAAGCAAGCGGGCAGCAATATCCTCCGGGCCAACAACATTTTCCTTTTAGCATTGTAAGTTACCGGCTTCCTTAATCAAAATGAGAACTTGGGGCTGCAATCTGATCGCATATTCACAGGGATCTTGAACTCCGGATTAAGAGACTATGCCGCTGAGGGTAGTCAGTTTATTTCAAATGCACTGGGAATGTTGGCGATTTTCATGGAAGTAGTCTCAACCAGTGAGAGAACACGACTCTTCATACTAACGGCTAAGGATGATGCACGCTGATGCAAACAACTTCAAGATGTTGAGAGCACAACTTGAACTCGGTACTTGTGTGCAGTTGAATGAAATCCTAATTGGAATACTAGGTTAATTGAATTTTTGCCTTTGAAGGTGACCGATATTCCTGGAGGAAGTTTGCTGATCTAATAAGCTCACCTGAAGACGCCACATATCTGCAAACAGCAGTGGTGTACAATGGTCTAGGTATCTTGCTTATTCCAATCGACCATCGCAATTAGATGACCATAACAGCCTTTAGGAGACTATGCTGCGTGTAGGATATGGAAATACCTCATTCGGGGAGGTTGATTTTTGGCTTCTTTTGAGAAAACATTACGCGCATATTCATTTTTGTATTATGCTAAGGTAAGTTAGTATTTCTCATTAGAAACTCCCAGCCAGCCGCGAAGAACTGAACTCATTCAAGCGTTTATTCGATCAACATATAAACCTTCGAAAATTCATCTCGTATGCATGTGATCCGCCTACCGGATAGCAATCAGCTAGGTGATATTGATTTAAAGCCGAACTTGGCAGTTAGTTAACGCTCGTAAACTCCATGAATCCGACATAACACCAATGAGAGGCGCTTTTGATGAAATTCGGATAAGATACTTGTGATAGCATTATAGGAACCTGAGAAGGAACTATTTACGGTCAACGCAGTATCAGCTAGACTGATCATTGATCGTCAAGCCTCTTCGCTGCAGGCTTAGTTGAAAAGCGTGATAAGTAGGAGATTCATTATTAGCTAGTTTATCAATGGAAACTCAGTTCTCCTTAATTAATGTCGGGCTGGAAAAAAGAAGCACACAACCGTCATGAACTGAGAAACCCAGAACCATTTTAGAATCAAACCACTAGTTGAAACTTATCGAAAGAATGATTTCTTCCAAACGATGAACCCGGTAGTTCACATTCAAAACGAAATGTCTCTGTCTAGTGAAATTCAGTGTAAAGGTGGACGCATAAAAATGAAAGCGTTTAATTTGGTTTGTGTTACTAAAGGTACCCTGTTTACATTCCGGCTGCCTTTATCGCAAACTTAACGACTGTCTGGTACAGCACCAAACGTATCACTGTTGTTTATTTGAAATTATTCTTTCCATTTAGAAAGAGAAGCACTCGGAGCGATCAAACCTTTCCAAGTCATCGGGATTCCGTTTGGATGAGCAGGGTTTTCGCTCAATTCTCTTTGAAACTGTACATATTCTGTGGTCCAGTTTAAACAATAGATCTGTAACTAACAGTTCCGACTGAAGGGAACTTCCAAATTTCATCGTCGGAAGAAAATTCGATCATCAGCCGGAAATCGGCTAGTTTTTCAAGGGTTAACCGAGTCGGTGATTTATTGTTTCTGTAGACTCCTGCCTAACTTATTCTATTTTTTACTGAGGTTAATTTCATAACGAAATGAATAAGAGTACACTTGAGCATGTGGCCTGTTCCACAGCGTCCGCATTTCATGTCCTGGAATCAAGAATATTTTTTCATCCAAAGGGTAAAGTGAATGCACGAGTTGTATCTACATAATGGTTTTCAACCGTTCTTCTTGTCTGGTCGTCACTGCACTGGCGTTTTAAAATGTAAGTACGTAATAGTAGATTAGTTATTCAGCAAGTAATTACATCTATTCTCGTTATGTGGACGTGGCACACAACTCATAATGTTGCTGAATACTCGTTGACAGTCCACAACCAGTTTCGCCCTTGTTGGAATTCATCAACTAGTGACAGTCCCGAAGTTTCCGCCAACTTTATGTTTTGCTCGAATCCAAATTCAACATACTTCGACAACTACACTCATTTGCATACCCAGCTGGTTTTCATGGGAGACTCGCCTGATCCCCGGATGCATTTCTCGCTTATCATGTTTTTATTATGAGTAGTGTGCTACGCCTATACACTGAGTAGCGATACTCGAATATCGTACCAGCCAAAACATGAGGCGGTCTGGCGCAGCGCATTCATCTGAATAATATTATAGACAGGAGATTCAGCTTAGAACCAGGTGAGTTTACAGTAAACATCAAACTGGTGTGCAATTAAGTTTATCTTCTTTCCTATTCAGCGACCCTTCTTGAATTGATTGACTTTAAATACGAACTGGCGATTGTGTCTGTCACTTGAAAGCGATTGGCTAAGCCGCTTTTCCGAAAACCCTTTATTCACTGATTCACTGATTACAAGAGTACTGGGCCAATATGGATAATTTTTTCTTGTGAGTTTTTTCTTCTATTCAGAATATACGATAGTTTTTCGAGGCTGACATCCGCAACAATGTCATTAATGTATTCAGAGCTGTTCAGCTCACTCAACTGTTGCTTGTGAGCCTACCTCGATCTCGACAATAGCACCGGTTCAAACTGCCAGCGGAACAAGTTGAATAGGAGCATTCGCAGTTGTTAAACATTACGGACTAGTGATTGGGCTTTTCTACTCTCTATCTCTACAGAATGCCTCCTGTTTAGGCTTCACTCTTGTTAGCTCCGGGGTTCGTAAAGGCTATGTGTAACGCAGGTGAATGAACTGGCTCTAAAATTACCCATGTTGGCAGGACTACTCCGCAAACCTTGTATTTCAGAACTATATCATTGTCCTTTCTGAAGGTATTGCGATTGGAAAAGAAAGCCGAGAGAGTACAACAGTGCAACTTTCCGCCATGTGCCAGATGGAGAATCAGTTTGTTTTGTTTACCAAAATTGCTGGAAGTGAACGGATCTCGTGAAAATGAAGCAAGTATGAAACTTCAATTGTTAAGGGGAACTAGGATTTCAACATCACGAAGTACATTTTCACACAACGGGCAGTTTGAAGGCAAATCGTTGTCTTTCGTGAATGGGTCAATAAAAACACAAAAATTAATCTAAAACTGCAAGGAGGTTTTTAGACCATTGCCAGATACACCAGGTTCGATCGGACATCCAAACTCCAATTCAGCGTTGCCCTTCTTCACACATTATAGAGAAAGACCTCACCTTTTCGAAGTAGGTACCCTGGCCATCTTTGTACATCTTGAAGTTCATCAGGCAGACGCAGTCCCTCCTTCTTCGTCAACCGCGTGTTTTAATTGAACCAAAATTGTGTGCACTGCAAGCAAATTTGGTGTTAATGGGAGACTCAGCTGAATGCCGGCTGAATCGCTCGTTCGTGGTAGTCTTCAACTAAACGTGGTGCACCGAAGTCGCCTGGTTTTTTTGGTGTAGCGGCGTGTTTTGGAAACGAAACACCCTGTTCATAGGTTTCTAGAAAACTGTTTGATAACCCGCTACCGGAGTCGCCTTTCTTGGGGTTCATCGAAGAATCATACAAATAACATAATTGCAAACTCAAATAATTCTCTAGGGTAACACTACTTTAATTTGCAAGTAGGCTCATTTCTACAATTACGTACAGTTTGGTGTTAAAATAAATTGTAATGCTGGTGGAAACGAGGGACTGCACCTAATTCATGGGTTCGAAGAAGGGCGAAGCCAGTAGTGTGTTGTCGAAGAGTTTTCAGCAATCGTATACGTATTGTACTACTGCAACAAAAGCATATCTCAACATCTCGAATATCGTACTGATTAGAAGGCAAGGTGACTTTTGTACAGCACATTTATTTTGAGAATAGCGTTAACGAGAGATCCAGTTGAGCCGGGTAATTTAGTCACGCCGTTTTAACATATCTGGTAGCATCAAACAGCTTTACTTGCGGGGAAAATATTCGTGTTCTTGCAGGACAGAATGCTACTGAATGAAGTTTCCGGCCAACCCAGTGCCCCACATGCTGGATGTGCCTTGCGGTTGATGAAAAGATATTTTTTTCAATTTACTATCTGTGGTGCCCTAGAAACGTATTTTGGAATCACTGCAAATGAAGGTGAAGTTGTAGACAACACGAGTGGCAGGACCATCTGGTGCGCTCTGCCTTGTGCTTGTGAAGCAGTCTAGGTTAGTTTACTTCTCCCAAACCGTAATCCGCTTGGTTGGCTTTTCCGGTTTGTCGCCATTAGCTGTCAGGGCTCAAGTGGTTTCTTCAGTTTCCGTGGGTTTTGCTCATGAAACGGAACTTGAGCAGATTAAAAAGCGCAACCAAAGTACAGATTAAGCGGATTGTTGTCATTGCACCACGGTAAACAGTCTGAATGGACGATCAACGTGATAGAAACCAAACGGTTGAACGTGGCACTTCTGTTCCAGTTGTAACTGTCTTCATACTCACTGACTTGAATGACTCACGTGGTTAGCGCATCAAGTGACACGCCCGCTATCCGTTAACTATTCTGCATCCCGTACGTTGCTGGATTTCGGAGGCACGTGGCTCAACATGGCGCCCTGCTACTCTGCCGGCAGGCCGCATACATGAGCAGAGTGGATAACTCTGCCACACGGATTGGGTGGTTTGTGGCAATCCCACTGGTCAAGGTTAGGAACCGTACTAGATGAACCAGTAACAGCTTTGGGTGCTGCTCAGTCGGTTGTTATTGCTTGGTCACCAATTCGTGCGGTTGTTTGCGCCAAAGAACTTTTTATTCGACCAAATGTTTTACAGTGTCTTTTTTTCGACAGTACTTTTTAATCTCGAGGTGGAAAAAATAGACGGCCTGTCTCACATGCTTACTCCCATTTAAGTCAAAAACATTTCTAGAAATATATAAAACTAGCGCTAGATACGGTGATTTGCTTGCTTGTAGGTCAGGTGGGTGTTGATCATTTTGACGAGTTTGGAAATTTGCCTGCAAATGTTTCAACAGCACGCTGATGAAGCCCCAGAGAGAGGTGACGAAACACTTGCAATCAACTTAGCAAACTCGGCGAAAGGATCAAACTTCACCTGATTTACAGCCAAAGTGAAAAGATGAACTGTTTGACTAGCTGGGATCCGAGACTGACAAAGTCGCTGTCGCACGTAGTTGATAAAACCTTTCAGTATGACACTCTAGCATTAAGTGAGTGCACTCAAATCCCAATGACCCCATCATTTTCGTTGATGCTGAAACCATTTTCGAAATGAAGGCTAAGGTGGTGCCTAGCATCTTATCAAAGTCTGGGACGTAGAATACACAAAATGAAAACCCTGGGTGACTTCTCGAAGCTTACAACCAACTTCAAACTGCAACATCTGACGAATGAAGGAATGGCCATTTTGTTGGGAGCATTGGTAAATGAGAAACTGTCCATTTTTCGGAATACCCTCCTTCCAAGTTCTATACGTATAAATGTGGAGAGTTTGAATAGTGAATTTAAAGTGCAGGTATGGGGAAATCCCTTCTCTCTTAGCTGACTTTTATGATTTTTTCTGATGCGCTTTCTTTGACGTTAGTTTGTTATCGGTTGTTTTCGTATCGGATATCTTTGCATTTCCCTGTTTCTCTTCTAAGTGCATTCTTGACCATAGACGTGTCCGACCAGGTCCGTGCACGCACGAAATATTTTATATGAACTACTGGTGTGAAACATGGAAAACGTGACTTTCCACCAGTCTGAACGGGTTTCCATCGGAATGGGCATCTTAACCTGTCATCCGAACGCTTGATGATCAGAATGTCTAAAAACAACAGACCACAATTTAGTTCTGCCTCACGGTTTGCAGACGGGCTTGGGTATGTATGCTTCGACCTATTGTCAGAAACTTTAGGTAGAAATGGACTTGAAAAATCAACTTTACCATCAACACATTGGGTGTATTTAAGGGGGCTGTTAGGCAACTGAAATTCGGCCATCAATGAAAATATGTGGCTAGACGTTGACAGTAGTTGAATTAGCGACTTCAGTAGTAGTTTGGTGTTCGCTCACTTTTTATACGTGTTGGTTTAGGTCACCAGGCGGTAACTACTGTTTTATTCCTAATAGATATCTACCAATCAACATTTAGTTGTTATTGATATCTCTACTATGACAGTTTTGAACGAACAAGTCAACCTTCTGAAATGACGTGGTCCACTGAATAGCTAAACATCCTCGGCCAATTGTATTATCATAAGAGTGACTGGTGAACTGCGATTAAAATATCCATGGACATGGCGTCCTGTTTGTTAAATTTGGCAGGTAGTATGTGATCTCGGAGAGCTTTTTTTCTCAAACATAATCTCTGTATTTGTTTCTTGATGTGGGTACCTCTGATCTTGCGGCTGACGAATGTAAAACGATATATGGACCTCCTGTCCTCTTGATCTTCCAGATTAATGACTAATTGTAGTGTAATCTTCATGAGATTTAGTTTACCGTTCTACCATTTTGTTTGATAGGGTATTTGCTGGGAAGTATCAGTGAATTGGCCTTTTGAGGATTTTTTCTCTCGTGATGATATCAGAATTTTTACCCACTGGAGCTCGAATCAACTACCTTGATCTATATCATTTCCTCGCATGGTTCATCGCTATCCGGATTAGTTTTGCTCCCATCCCACCTGATTTTGTACACCACGAGGAGTCAGCTGATGGAAAATTTTGGGAACTCAGATGCACTTGGGGAAGTTGGTTGACCTCTAGCAGTCCCACACTCACTCCTGTTACATTCAACGGTTGGCCTGTAAAGAAGATTTTCACTTTTCGAATAACCAACATCACGTAAGGTTGATGAAAATTCGGGGGTGGCGTTTGCCTGAAAAGCCCTAAGTAGGATGAAATCAGTCGAAGTGTTTTCAGGAAAGCTGTATCCGATGTTCCTCTAAGAAGACCTCTCACAAACTTTCATGATTACAGCTGGAATGAGCCACTGGGGTTGAAATTACTAACAGGTCAATGGCTGTAGGAAGGACAGTGAATAGTTTGGGTCTACATAGACCTTTGTGAGTTGGTACTGGCTGTCGTGAAGGCTCTATGAAGGACTGATTTGAAGTAACTGCGATAGACTGGATATAAATTAGAGGCGACAATATCGTCAGACGGGTGTTCGGACCTGGAATAAAGTAAGATGAAAAGATGGGGCAAATTAGGGTAAATCGGGATGAGACATGGTCATTTTTCAGACCATGGACTGTTCAGAGTTGGACTGCTGAACAGTTTAGATGCAGAGGTTTACGGTTGATCGAATACAGTTACTCGATACAAATGATTATAGGGGTCAACATGGGTGGACCACATATGAAAAATATTCAGAGTTGTAAGATCACATAGGGACGCTGGTGAAAAGGTGAAATAGTTAGCTTTTCCAACTTTCTTGTATGAAATGTGTTTCGATCACATTACTTTGACTTGCAGAACAAGTGCCAAACGGGAGCAGTCACCTCACGCCAGAGATACACCCAATACAATGAATTCTATATGCATAGAATTCACTGGTCGCAGACCTGAAACTTGATGATATCGAAGGAAAACTTATCGATAGGGGGTGATCGTTTAATAAACAACAATCTTCCATGGGGAGGGAGAAGACGATTTATTGTGACTTTTATGCCGTAAGACCGAGCCCACGGTTAGTATTTACAACTTTCCTAGGCTGGTATTCAAAGTATACTGAGTCAGTGAATTCCTCATCCCAATATACTTGTGCAGATGGTACGGCGCATAATATTCTACGTTTTTCCTCCCGTTTTGACATTTTAGTGATTCTAGGGGCTTAACTTCCGATGTGCTTGTCAACTAGACTTAGCTGGCTGCCGAGCGCCTCCATTTGTGTTGGGTTGTTTTTGTTATTCCAAGCCGCAGTGTCTGTTTGTTTCGTGCACCATGGGTTTTGTAGACAAAAACATTTGCTGTACAATACCGAATGTATTTTCCGGGTATCCTACTGATGAACGAACAGTTGGGTCAAACAGTGTGAGTTAATTTCTGCTTTCCACGCTTCACAATAAATGCCATGGCGGTGGGCGAACAAGCATTGGGCGAATGTCAGAAACGTGTGAAGCCTCATGGATACGGAGAACGAAACATGATGTGATACGCACACATAATAATACAAGTTTCGTTTTATACATTTTGCCTTAGTTCACCGGCTAAATTCACTCGAATAATGACAGAGAAGCAGCAAAACTGGCGATCCACGTCTTGATATGACTGGCGTTCAAAGTGCTATATTGCGCCTGGTTGTTATGCTGGAACTTTCAGAGTGACGCTTAATTTGTTGAATGTTGGTTGTACTGAAGTGCGATCATATTGAAATCGGTTGCTTGCACCAGGTTGACTAGATCTCGCGTTTAGACCTAGCGAATTGAAAGGACAGCTAAACCGCCACTTTCTTAAAAATAATTATCCTACTTCTGGCTTTGAACCATAAATTTCCAGAATTAAAAATAAGTTTTGGCTTTCAAATAACAGCAATTTTATGGGTATGAAAACCATTACAGCATTTTCCACCTTCCAAAACTGCTGCGTTTATCAGGTGACCATAGTGTACTTGGCTTAGCCAGACAATGGTCTCTTCCACGACAAGTCGCATTAGTGGAATGCATGTATCTGACAGCACAAATAAATGTTTCTGTGTGGAACGACTTCCGCGTTGCCCGCCCGCAAAAGGAACATTCCTGGCATCGTACAATGAAGCCAAAAATAACAGCCAACATATCGACTCTATCGTTTCATCAGCATACAAATGCTTGTTACTTGGCAGATCAGCCAGAAATATGACTTTGGTTTTTGTACGTTCGTAGTGTAGACTTATATGTATAACCTGGGAGAAATACGTCTGATTGTCCCGCAGATT
Source organism: Clonorchis sinensis (assembly GCA_003604175.2). Classification (NCBI taxonomy): domain Eukaryota; kingdom Metazoa; phylum Platyhelminthes; class Trematoda; order Opisthorchiida; family Opisthorchiidae; genus Clonorchis; species Clonorchis sinensis. The sequence continues at coordinate 8,512,920 of CM030370.1, forward strand.
GGCTGGTCGCAATTTAGACAAATACTTTTTGAAGTACGTGTTCCCTCATCACTAAATATCCGGAGATTCCGCGTCTGTAAAAAAGGAGTTTAGGCATGTTCCTAGAATGCGACGCGTTTGGGCAGGACCGACACTCTACCTCGCAACGATGGGCTTTTACCTTTAGTCTCATAAACTTGTGAACTAACTTGTAAGATTTACTGTTATGATTGAAAACGGGCCACCAATTGTATACTAATCACACTGAAAATCGATCGAACACGTTCATCGTTTTATTTGGTTGTCACAGCAATGTTGCCTACACCACCAAAGTTCTGATGATCCATTCTATGCTGCGTCCACGATGAAGTTCCTAATACATCAACTTTGATTTTTTATTTTACCCTGGTCTTCACAATTAGATGTACGCGAAATTGCGCGCAAATCCGTTTTGTAAGGCGGCTGGGCAACAGTTGCTACAGCTGTCCTAGTACTATCTATCTGTATTTAAAAACATGCTGCAAAATGACGGTTCTTAGCAAAATGATTACGACAGAGTGGCAGCCTTTAATTCAGTAACCACCAGAATTCAGAAGGACTCCACGCAATAAACCGCAGTTCCGAATAACTAGGGATATTAAAAAAATAAATAAACCGGCATCAATAAGAGGCTTAAGTAAATTGACCGTTTATGATATTTTCCTCACCAGATGCGTCGAGAATATATATTGCGAGTTTCGTGCCAACCGAGACATGAGGCGGGCAATACGCATCGCATTCATCATCATCATCATCATCATCATCATCATCATCATCATCATCATCATCGACAGCATGACATCAGTGTTCAACACCGATGCTTCGCTACCATACAGTTCATGGTTGTACGTGGGCTGGGATACTGTCAGGGCACCCACACGTAGACAGGCGGAAGATTAGGGTCTTCAACCAAAGTCTTTGGCTCAAAAGCCTAACCGCAAGGCAACGGTGTTTGGCGGGAGATGCAAATGCATGACCATTTCTACGGAACAAGTCGCCACATGTTCCAACCCCCCAACCTGTGTTCGTTAGACCTCTACCCATTGACCAACCTGGTATGAGAGACTCTGTGACTGTCGCGGGGACACCCTCCAGTATAGCTCAATGGGTCACCGAGGTGCTCAAAACCGTTACATCACGGTAATGTCCAAACTCTTCGTGACGGTATCACATTCAGTTGGTAGGTATCACAAACAAGAGTTTCATTTGAGTCTCTTATGAACACTTTTTTGATTCGCAAACGACTGTGCTTCGTCAATACCATTTAATTAACTGTTCAAGCACGAAATAAGGCGGATGGAACATGGAGGACTAGTTTTACCTTAAAACCTCCCCGAAAAGATTGAAGGAGGAAGTGGGCCGCCAAGGCTTTTTCAACATTTCTATGAGTAATCTGTTCTTCCGAGAAAATGAATAACAGTATAGGTCACCAAAGGTTTACAGTTTTTATGTAGGGTAGGTTTCTTTGAACAAGCTGACGGCTTGGTGATGCAATAGCACAGAATGATAAAACAGCTTCCGTGCCTGCATTCGTTTATGTTTTCTGGTTACAGTAAGGATTTTATTGAATGCTTTACAACCGTTATGACCATTCATTTTAAGAAGAATTTCCACATCGAGCAGATTTTGCAGACTATTTATCAAAAGCAATGAATTTTTGAAGTTTTGTAGGTTGAGATCTGTTGTTTCCAATCAGGCAATTTATGTGTAGATAAAGTCTTGTGAAACTGATCCAGCAAACGAACTGGAGTCGTTTATTGTAACAACACTCTGTTGGTTATAATTACAAAAATGTTGGTGGCCTAGGTTGTTCTGTACACTGAGCTCGGCGATTGGTCATTCCTTTCAACAGAGCGTAATAGGGAATAATTTTGAAAACATGATTGTGTCAGAGGTTGCAAATCAGAAAAAGTCACTTACCTTCCGGAGTCTTTTGTTTTAGCGTCTGCATACGTTGAGCTTCATATTATGCTGGCCCTATCCAGACAAATATGACACGAAAATTTTCGGTGATCGACGCACTACTTAATCAATGACGGCATACTTGTTTACCCCCATCATTTCGCACTGACATTTTCGTCGCGTCCTCCACCAGCCTAGCTCATGCATGCATTGGTGGTACAGTCCATCGGTTGTCAGCCGAAGTCCACAGATTTTGCTTTTTAGTGTCTCATGGACAAAACTTCCCGATAATAAGTCATGGTTACTGAGTCTTTCGGTTTCCCGATAGTAAAATTCATTACTCATTGTTGTTCCTCGGAAGCGCACTTTTTTACGATTTCGCGGACCGATGCTTGTATCAGAAATTGCTACTTATTACAGTAAGCAACACGCAAGATATCCGTATTGCTATTGGGTTTCTTCCACGACTAGACCGCAAGTTGGCACTGGTCATCTCCAGGGCTGCGATGCTATTCACAAGTGCAACCCAGAAGGAATACAGTATCCTTCTGAAATTTTTTGAGACAGCCACCGCAGCATTTAAAAACTTCCTTCAGAAGGACGGTAAAATGCAAAACTGGTGATTCTTTTTCAAAACGATACTAACAAATATGCAAAAGCAAGCGTAGCAGAACCTACACTTGCAAGTTTAATCCTCACCACCACTGTTCCTGGTAAGCCAAATTGTATTTCTGATAATTTATAAATAATGTCTTCAAATTTTCTTTCAGGCAGCCGTCTAGAATAATAGATAAATCGTGCTCCAGCTTCAAAGAGTTTTTACAGTTCTTCAGCCTCGACTTATTCAAAGCCAAATTCCAATTCGAATTCCAATTCCATATTGTTGTCCATTTGTGACCCTTTACCATAGGAAATTTAGGTTTTTCTATACTTCACATCATAGGTAATTTTCCTCCGTTTGAAATATGAGCTTGTGTTGGCCGTAGTTTAAACGCTGATGCATTTCTGAATGCGTTTTCTGCGATTTGTTCTCTTTGACCATACATCATAATTTTATACAAAAATTGCTTCCGTGGAATTACCACGGGTGACTTCGGATGATACTTAATTTCTTCTTGGAAACACAAAACACTGGAATTGGCACCTTTATTGGGGCACATCTACCCAGTTGCTCAGTTGGGGACAGGAGAGCTGAGAAACAGCCCGTTTGTCCAAGATCAAACAGGAAGAGCCAAAAACTTGTGTTGTGTTTGAGAAAGATGGAGTTTTCGGTCAGTAGTTCTGCGCCGCTAAGCTAGCTTGAGGTTCATCCACAAGGAACTGACTGATATAACCTCATCTATCATTCATATATATATATATATCGAATGTTCTGCGACCAAATTAACCCAGAGTTTACAATATTTCCTTTACGTCCTTGTGTAGTCAGCCGATTGCTGTTAAAACAGCTAAAATCCAGCTGAACGGATTCCACATTCTGCTTTTTGCTGAAATAATATTCCGTGCTACAGATTGTTAGAATGGATGATACCACCACCGTCACTTGTAATAAGTAGTCGTCAGTAGTTTGCACAATATTTGAAGTATGAATATGCAGCCCATTTGGATATCTAATGTCCGGTAATACATGTCATTTTCGGAAAGACTAATGCGATTTTAAAGAGGCCTCCTCTTGCGGAGGGATTGCACACAAAACCTTATCTTTGAGGAAGTGATGTCATGTACGTTCAAGGAAATTTGCTCTCGGGGTGACAGCGTGTATCAATATATGACGTAATGCTCCACAATCTTGGCCAAGTTTTTTACGTAGCAATTATAAATTGAAGGGCTGAGAGAGTGATGAACTGTGTGTTTGGATAATCGGTGGATTACACAAAACGTTCAACGTCCATTGGACGAAAGTTGTAGTTATCTGATTACCTAACTTGACTGCACGTGCCACATTGGACTCGTTGCGTTATTAGCATATACATTAACGTGTATCTATGTCCTGAAGTACTACCGAAGTGTATAAATGCAAGAAAACTCAAAGTAGACACTACTTTTCAAAGACAGACTAGATATGCTGATTTCGGTCGAACGCATGGGTAGATGAATTTAACCTTATCACTCCTGAATGGCAGATAACATCACTGTGCTTTGTTCAGGTCTTTCGGTAGTCTAATTTCGAGGAATTGCTGTATTACTTGGCATTCATGTGAGTAGAAATCATGATTGCTTCTCATCCACTATGTTGTAAACAAAAACACAGCCACAATCTTGATGTAGCAAAAGTACAAAGTGCAAATTTTGCCTCCTACTACTTTCCCGAGAGAGGGCTTTCTTCATGAAGACGGTCACCTGACTAAAAATCTCCTCCGACATATTGACATTTTGCTACCCTCTCTTGAAGATGAAAACCCGACTCTAAGACAGAGATCACAAAGCCATTCTTGAATTCTGAGAAGTAAGTTTTATTTTTAGCGTCTCATCTGGTAAACCAGAGCCAACCATTTTTGAGAGCTACTAGGTACCAACTGTTCTGCTGAGTTCCAGTGTGCACAAGATGGGAGAAGTTAAACCACATTGTTCAGGCGTGGATTGAAGACGTCATGCGGGCTTCTGCTCTTTTGGATACCGATCTTGCAAAATTCGTAACCATGAACTTCATCACTTGAAATTTTATTTCTCTGAAGGAACATCTACTGTGTGAATCGTTAGCTGTCTGTGAGACACAATGGCTTTGGAACTGTTTAGATGGACTGGACCCGTCGGCACATTTCATGAAACTGAGGCTAAAGACATTAAAGTTATGTTAATTCCTTAAGACAAATAGTGATTTTCTTGGTTTAGTAACGCTGAAATACGGAAACCTAGCATCAATATAATCATCCAATAAGATCAAAAGCTTCATTCTTGAGAATACTGACTCTGGAGATTTTGCAGATGTACTCACGGTAACTCGCAGCGCATTTAAAAAATAATGAGAAAGTTTTCTAGTCCGTTTCAAATGTCCTCATCCTCCCAACCTTATCTGGTTGCTAGCAAGTTTCTTCGGAATTATTCACACATCGTTAACGAAGTTTGCTTTTTAAGTTAGTACTGCCGCGATTTTTGTGTTCTGCCAGTAGATTGGTTCATTGATAAAACGGGAAAGTGCACGAATTTTCTCAAAAAAATCAACAGAATGGTACTTTCTTCAGCCTCAAAAAGCCAGTTTTTTCCATAAACCACGCTAACATTGTACCCAGGTTTTTGTTGGAATCGCGTTTAGCTTTTTCTTACCCGGCATCATATGTTAATTCGAAAGAATAGTATATGTTGTTTTTAGTTGGATAAATTCACACAGACCCAGCTCCTTTTCAGAAACCTGCACGATAGTAGACTTTATCAAAATGCAGCAAAACATCAATAAAATGAGTGAAACAGGACCACTTACGTAAAATACGTCTTTATTTAATGGCCAAGCCTGCTGGAGTTGTATGCACTCTCCTGAAAAGCCGACTTTGTCGGTCAGGCCTCTAAAACCTCGGCAAAATCCGGGAAACATTTTTTTCGCTAAGGAATGGATTGCAAAATTGGAGACATCCGAAGCTTCCGCACTGTGGCAGTCTGAAACACTGTACATTCCGCCTTGGATCATGGAGGAAGCACGTGGTTGATGGACCGGCCTAATTAACTACCACAAACACGGATGTGAACAGCTTGGAAACACGACAATTCTTGGTGCTACGAAAGGGTTGAAGGCTTCACATAAAACTGTCTTCTTAATGCATCTTCCATTTGGACTAGCGCAAGATAGAGACCTATCTACCATGACAGAATCATCCCAGTGGGTCACTAACGTACTCACCAGTCAGCGACCAACTGAAGCTTGCCCGACATTATCCCCCCTAATACATCAACTTCAGTATCCATGTGATTAAGGAAATTCCACCAGATCATCATCCATTTTCACAACCACGGACATTTACACAGTCATCTAAAGTGGCAGGTGTGGCGTTAAACTAACGCAAAGAGAGAGAGAGGAGTGATGCCTTCAGCTTGCCGGTGGGTCACCGTAGTCGCCGCCTGTTTGTTATCTTTCTCGGCTGAGGGCTCACGACAGGCACCTTCAGGTTTTTCCGCAGATTTTGCTTCATCGTGCTGGTATCAGTTCTAAGGGCTCGTAAGCGACGCCAAATTTAGGCCCGCACAAACCGCCAGTCATAGGTCAACTTCACGGCACCCTTCCGGGTTTTGACCACTGCCGGCCTGAAAGCTCGATTTAGATAGCGGAAATGTTCTGCGCAGTCTCACTGTTGGAGGATGATTGAGGGAATCAGAACAAGTACTGAAATACACTCGTTTTTCGTGAACTAACCAAGCTAGGGTAGAATCATAAATACCACATACTTTGTTCCTTGTAAAAGCTAAGGCCAATCCACGACATTTAGCTGGCCGTGGCAGAACAAAAATGTAAAATCCAATGTTTAAGGCAATGTTATGTTTGGAATTGGGTACTTATGTTCGCACGTACATAGCAGTTGATTATATGTGACAAATGTTGAAAAAAACCATCGCAATCTGTGGAAATGTTAATTATGTGAGGTATACTTACACCTAATTTTCATAATTTCTAGTTTCCCCTGAATTTCTAAAGATTAATCAAGCCCAGGTTTTTGCAAATGTTCGCCAAAGGTCGAGAGAAAAAACATCACAAAAACAGCCAAACCAAAGAGGTGCGCGCTGTGACGCACCACCGTTCACGCAATGCTATGGATGTTTCCGTCCGTTTTCAATATATGATCCTGAAACTAACGAACTATCTCCGTATGCCTAGATAGTTAGTAAATACATGCTTACTAATTCCTTATTACTATGGAACCCAGGGGAGGGTCACACAACATGCTGCTGCATGCAAAATATTACGAACCAGGAAAGTTCGCGTGATATTGTCATTTTTTCGGTGACCAATGAACAGAGATTTACAGCTGGTGCGAAACATGATAATATTCTGAGGTTATTCCTGACCTGTCTCTGATCGTGAATGTTATTCCCGAAATTTTATGATGGTTGAATGGTTTGAAGCGGACCATGTGAAACACTTGTTAACTTGCTACCAGAGCGTGACCGAAGTCAAACCTGTTGCACAACTCCAGGGACTCAGTGAAGCACGGATTTTAGCAATAGAGGGAAAAACGAAAAATGATGCCCGCTAAAGTTTGTCCCGATAATTAACTAACTTAGAAAGACCCAAAAGGATTTGGCGTGGTTTACTCCGATTTAAAAGTGCATGGGAAACAAGAATATTTTACGTCCGCCTACCAAGGTTTTAACTGTGCGGAAACTCAAATATTTTGGAGACCAGAATGGGAAGCAATGAACTACACTAGCGAGAGGCGGTCTAGATGAGTGGCCGTGGTACGTGTATTACTTTAGTTAAGGAACAATAGTTTTCTTCGGCCGGAGTCAAAGTACCTGTTTAAGAGTAGTCCTGCTGGTGGTACTGCTGGTTCCAAACATCTTTTATAGTGGATTTCAAAAATAGCTCAGCTGCAAGCACCAACTGTCTCGAAAATTGTGACACTTGTGACGATATTTGCTCAATAATTTGTCCAAACGATCGTCAGGACTTAAATCCTCTGACAAATTATGAGGACGGCCCAGATATGGAATTTAGGAGACAACTACAGCTTTTAGGCAATTAAAGAAGCTCCTGAAAACGAATGCTCAATCTTTTGTCATTTGACAGATGTTTAGCCACACAATTTATTGGTTGTGTCTACATTAATGTTACTACTTTTGTGCGATTTACTCATCAAAATTACTTCTGCTTTAGGTTACTATCTGTGTTTTATGTACGCCCCGAGGGTTTTCAGTACAGTCCGATATAAAAAGTGGGGTCCGTTTGACGAAAACAAGCTTGACAATGCCATTTTGAAGGCATTCATTGGACAGTCCTGCTAACAACTGTCTTTTACTCATCAGAAAATTTCCAACAGCTGAACACAGCCGTGTGCATTTCGTTACTCACTATCGCGGCCGAATCCTCTTCCTTTTGTTGCTTTTGCACTGTAAGTGATGCAGATAGGCTCCCTTATTGATTCCGTCCAACTGAAGCAAACATGCTTGCACTAACAGAGATTATTTGTGACTACAATCCTCATTCCGAAAGACGGAATTCCAGAGTCCCAGTTGTCAATGGTTTACTCTAATGATGGTTCGGCTTGCGCGTTGGTTTAGAACTATATAGGAACTGTTCGGCTCGTGCATCGAAGTGCCTCAGTGGAGCAGAGGAAAATGGGAAATAATAGCGATTTACTCTACCTCAAGGGTACCATAACACCATATGCCAAATCTATGTTGTTTTCGATGATAACAAGGGTACTGAAGCAGAATATATAGGGAGGTGCATACAGCATGCGACGGTCGGACGAATACGTCATGCAGTCTCTCAGCGATCAGCACAAAACCCCACGCTTTCAGCTGCGAACAAAAAGATTACGAAGTCCATGGGGTGTTGGATTACATATGCACTACAGTGTACTCTGAAGACTCCAATTGGCATCCGGGCTGAATAATTTTTCGATCTTTCACTGAGTTTTTTCAATCCTAATTTGATGCACTGCGTGCCTGTTTATTCATCAGACGGGTTGTTGATTATTTTCAAACCGGATCAGATTAGGATCAAATACAAAGCAGTCACCTACCAGTCTACGTGACCGACTGCTGCTGTCACACTGTCTCACTCACCGTGCACCAGAAATCGGATATCAACAGCTGTTTAGCGAATTTGTTTTGTTTAAAATGAGCAGAAGAATTGTCGATAAAAAGCGATACATATCTAAACTGGTAAATTAATATGGTTTAAAAAAGTTTCCACTTGAGAAGTTAGGAATCTTCAAACATCTGAACATCTGAGAATGAATTACAAGAATTAAGTATACTCGAATAATTTGTATTATATATGTTGTTGTTCTACCATGACTCTCATGGTTGCTACGTGAGAAATCGATTTCCATAGTGTGTCAGCGATCGATACCGAAACCATAAAAAGTGCAGAAAAACTTACAGCTGAAAAGTACTGATACGATGTTCTGTTTGCACAAATCCGACAAATGGTTTCCTCCATTCGTGGTTTGAAAGCTATTCTAGCCCACCAAACCAGCCTCAAAGATGCTCCTGGATTTGAGGTCGCTGCCACAATAGAGTAGGAAGAAATTTCAGAGCCAGGTAAAAATGACACACACGGAAGCAGACGGGGCATCTTCTAGAAGTTATCTGTGAGAAATGGTGTATTTGATAAAAACGTAACTGGTTAGGAGTTGGAAAAAGGAACAAGTCTAGAATAGTGGCCTCATGATTTAGGTGCTAAGGTGATGTAAAAAGTTGGTTGGGTTAGGAGTTTCAGTCGCCAATCAAAACTCCCACTGATCTTCGTCAACAATGAGAAGGAAAACCAAATGTGAATACGGTACGAAAATGAACGTGTTTTTCTATCTGCCATTAACACAAGGTGTCTTGGTTGTACTCTGGTTGTTGGAGCCACTTGTAATATCCGTGAACTGAAAACGCACTTAATATCTATCTGGTCACGACAGGTGTTCAGTTATGGTGAGTTGACGAAAACGTGTGACTGCCTAACCTAACCAGATGCCTGTAACTGGTTCACTCACGTGGTCATAGCTAAAACCGAGGCGTTTGCAGGAGCCTGGGTGTAAACACGTTGTCTGCGATGATGAAATCCACACCGTACTGCATGGGCATGCGTGAAGTTAAAGCAGTGCGTCTCGACTAGAGGCATTGCAGACGTCTCTGTGGTCGCTTAGTTGTCCCGAGGCTGGAGTTTTTAGGGTGCTCACCAAGGTATCCTGAATTTGTCCCACATGCTATGATGGATCAGTGGAACATCCCAACGCAGGGGCAATGTTGTGGAATATAGGTAGCTCGGGTGCGCTGATTGATTGTTGGTCTGTTGGATTGCAATCCAACTACCAAGCTCGGCGAACAGACCAACAATCAATCCCAACGCATGGTCAAAACGAATCCATTTTTGGAATGTTTCAGTTTATTTACTGGATGAATCGTGAGGTTTTGTCCTTGAAAAAGACAGAGAAACTGATAATTGATCAAGGGGCTGTTGATCTGTTCGCCGAGCTTGGCAACTGATTTGCAGACGTTTCGTCACCATTCGAGGAGATATCTTCAGTGCGTTGTTGGATGGGTCTGAGAAGCAGGACCACAAATTACAAATTCTGAACAGCCTTACGGGTGTTAACTCTGTTAAGCAAGCGGACGACCCCATCAAAGATGAGGGCGAGTTAGTTTGAGACTTCGGTCTTAGTGGTAAATGCGTGTCGAAAAACGAATTGTTTCAGACTGACACGGGCATTGAAAGATTTCGAAAAATGTTCGGGGTCAGGGTAACTGGGTAATTGGCTCGAAACAGGAAAAAATTGGAATCTTACTATTTCGTCTTATTTAAACATTTACTTAAACCACAATCCCGCCTGTCAACTAAGTACAATACAGGAACTCTACTAGAGAATGTCAATTATAACGATCTTTCTAAATCATCTAACAATTGGTCTATGCAAGCATTCCAAATAAAAACACAGCAGCCAAAACCATTATTATCCGATTCATTTTTCATTCAATAGTAGACCACCTCAAAGTAAAGGCTTTTGACATACACTGTGTTCCTGAAGCCCAGCCCAACGTTTTCTCATCCGAGTGAATAAGATCCTGACTTCCTGATCCAGCCGCTCCTATAATTTCGGCTGCATTTCGCGCTATCTCCCTGTTCATAAATGTAGTCATTGTAGCTTGCGGACGAATATACTGAAGCTTGATGGGACTTCCATAGGTGATCTATTTCACTACGTGAACGATGTTGTACATCGCGAGCGTTAAAAATGAATACAAGCGACATGCAGTATCACTTCAATTGATGTCCCGTCGGCGATGAATAAGTTCAACTGGCTAAAGAGTACAACTGCAACCCACGGGCAAACTTACTAGTGATTGGATTGTTTTTAAATTTCTTTTTCCAGTGCACCAGTATGTATGGCTAATCTTACCCAGGATTCGTTTTTTATCACCGACTGTTCACTGTGGGTGAGCACCATCTCCACTGTCAAGGTGCTATACCAGCTCATTAACGCTTGATGCTAATCTGTTCAGTTCGAAGCGTCCCCTATCCAAAGTACTTCTGCGAGAGCCCAGTGTCCACATGCTTCTCTTTTCAAACGGCTGTTTTTTATTCTCGCATATTAAGCCAACTGACGGCCACGGCTTTCATCGGTCGCTTACATTGTCTTTAATATCCCTAGTTTTAGGATGTGTCTTTAGCTAGCCTGCACTGGTGTTTCAGCATGAAATAGCAAGTGTTCAGCTACATTGGAATTAACGGAGTTGCAGCCGTATCTATCATTTTTGAAAGAGGCCTCATGCCCCAGCTGATATGATTTCCGAGATATCACAAGGTATTTGTTTGACGGAACATAAACCTGCTAGAAAACTTCGACCTCACGTTGGCGAAAACTAGAGGAGTGGAGGTTGTGCCTACCTGATAATCCTGACGAAGGGTTAAATCGGTCTTGTGCAGTTGAAGAGTTTTCGGCAACCACGACCATGACTAGTGTATTTTACCAAGAGGCAGTTCATCCACATGTTACTGTTTGGGCGTTTCACGGATTATTATATCTTATAACCACACTCAACCGGTTTGTCATATGATCAAGAAACAGTTGCACAAATTGCAAGCGTCTGTATGGCATTGGGTTGTCATGAGAAGTGCGTCTGAAGAAACCCTTATTTGTGTTTAGATACCAGGATCACGGTGTAACCAGCTTATTCGCCATTTTAACTATTGTGCGGTAGGAAGACTTGGACGCTGCAAAAATAACACGTTCTGGTTCCCGTCTGCTTAAACTCATCTGAATCAATGGGAAAGACTGGAAAAGACTTCGAAAATCAAAGTCCTACTTAGGATAAGCGCCATTTGGGTAGAATACAGTCTGAAGAGAAACAAGCTGTGCCGGTCAAACCACTTGAAACGAATGGACGAAACTCGCTGAAAACAGAAGTTAAAATGCGCGACGCCCAAAATTCCACCAACTGGACCACATGCAGTTATGTTTGAAAGGGGTCAACTTTTATTTTAGGTCATTAGAGAAAATGGCACTTAGAACAGTGGCCTGCAGAATGGCTGTCCAAGCAAGCGAAACTTGACACGCAATTCAACGCGCATGTATAGAGGAATAGGCTAATATCCGCAATGAAACCTTGACCATGTGGACTTTTTTCTTATTGTGGCGCCATATTTAGACTGGTTAATGACATTTAACGAGTCTATGCGTTTTCACCAGTCAACCTTGTTCCCTCGGATTAACATGAGCCCCAAGTGCTCCTCGCAACACCAAATTAAGCTCCGCTCAAACTGTGTGTGCCGTTCCCATCGGGAATAAGTGTTCGCCGAAAAATGCAGTTGGAATCCAAGCCATTCATTGGAATAACGTGAAATTTATTACCCCAGCAAATAGCTCGGGGGGATACGAGACGCATTAGCCGAACACAAACAAACAAGCTCTGTTTTATCGACTGCGTACCGATCAATTTAGACAAAAGCTATTCGATTTATTATAATAGGCTGAATTATAAGAGTGTCAGACACCGACCGTCAATTTGCTGGCCAGAGATGTGGCGCATCATATGTGGAGTTCAGATGCCCACATGTATGGGAGAGACAAAGCTTTTTGAAAGCTCGGTTTGATAGACCACCCGTCCAGTGCGCGCAAAACATGTTATGCGTACTTTGAACTCTGAGTCCCAGAAGCCTATTCTGCACGTTTACACTACGTACAATCCAGTGTTAAACAACAGAATGTTGCACAATTTTAATGATTTAAAACTCACCGGTAAAAAATAAATATGTGGTTGGTTAAAGCTAACAAGCATTAAAAGACATCTAATACTGTTACTTGCTGTTTGGCCAAGCGAGTGGCATATCGCCTCCTAATACTAAAATCGTATACCAATATGCTATGCACTGGCCAGAATACTTCTTCGGGCAGACATCGATACGTTTGCGGCAAAAATCTGTGGCATAATTCTAGCGATATTCTATTTCCAATAGGTAGGTAACGTTTGATTGGCCAATTGTAAAGTGTTATTTACCTCCGAAGGCAATTTTGAAGATGTTCTGACACCGGTCTGGTTATGCACTACACAGGACCGGTTCTCGTAATCTTGTTTGTCTTCTGTCATTGAACTGAAATGTGTGTTTACGACTACTATATTAGTAGTCGTTAACTGACGCCAAATTCACCAGTGTTTGGGGCTCGTTATTCTCCAGCTTGTAGACGACGTTTTTTCAACTTTACCGGACAAAAAGGCTGATTAATAAAACGCACCCCATCTGTTGTACGACAGGATCTCTTTCAACACTGCCTGGTACTGCCTGTCACAACTGTCAAACTTGCCTTGTTCAGACAATCAAAATATTCGGGCAATTTTTCTTCACCGAGTTTAGTATCTCTTGGGTTAATTGACGCAGTCAGCTGGAAGGAGGCTGACAGCCTGAGATGGCAATTTTTGAAAAAGAAAGAAATTTCAAAAGCTGGAGGGCAGGCAAAAGGTGGAAACAACTAGAAGCTAAATGAACAAAATGTTTACTCCCAGTAGCCTGATTATACTTTTTGCATGTCTTTCGTATGACTTCATGCAGAATGCACTGAAAATAAGGTATTCACTCGGTTGAAGGAGCATCCCTATGGGCAGTCTTGTGTTTCCTCCCATTTGGCTGGAATTAAAAACGGCCCCCAAACCTAGTGCGCTAAACAAACGCAATTTCAAATTCTTCCAGATAGGGAGGCAGTATCAACGCAGAAACTAAATTGAGCACTTGTAATTTTCCATTAGTCATAAAGACTTCCGGTGGGGTTTGTTACTATGGTCAATTTTTGAGGCAGAAGGATACTATAGTGTTTGTGGGTATGTGCGTTTTGCTGGAGAATTCGTTCTGCTAGTGAATTTGTTCTCTGGAGAGCTAGGAGGGATTGCAAAAGAGTTTCACCGTTTGTACCAATACTCAGCGGCATGTATTTTACGATTTTTTAGGTGCGAATGGGTTTCGGGATATTCCTATCGCTAGTGAAGCTCTAAGCCATTTGGTCACGAGTAGTTGATCAGTTGTGGGATTTGCTTGAATTTTTTTAAAGGCGCTTGCAATAGTGTTGTTTTACTATAGAGTTTACATTATATAATCAGGGTTATAATTCACCCTCCCGGTTATTTAGCATAAACTGTCACCAGGAGCTTTTGGGATAACCAGACCCTTGGGCAGCATTAAGGATTCCGCTAAGAAGTCAAGCAGATTTTAAGGGCTCCCGTTGACTGACGTCTCTGCTCACCTCTAACCAAACGTAAGTCATACAAGGTGAGTTCACAACTTCATTAGCCAATGAAAACCAAATTACACTTCAATAAAAACCGAATCTGAAGTAATCCAGTTGATCATTTCCTCTTGCTTATATTGACCCCTTTACACAAGAGCATCTGTTTTCCGCCGTATTCCAATAAAAACTGCCATTGAGCAGACCCAGAGCAGCGAAAAACCCATCTAGCGGAAGCCGATGGAAATTAATCATGCTGCATCAACTAAGACTCCTCAGAAGTTTCATCCCACGCAAGTAGTCCTTCCAAATACTTTGCAAACTAACGTTATTTAATCGATAAATTTATTTGAAATTAAATTAAATGTCTTGTTTGTGTTTTGATAGGAACTATCTTGTTTTCTTGAATTCCGCTCCTGATAAAACACGAGGCGGTCGCCAATATCAGCGGAATTTATAGTAACATTCGCTTATGTCTTGGGATGGTTCTTCCTTGTGTTTTTGTATGGGCTATAATAACGTTCAATTCTTAAGAGTGGTATACTTATCACTTCCTGGTTTTCATAGTGTCACTATAAACAGATTATACAGACATCCATCTGGTTGCTTGCTAGCTTAGAAGCTTCCTTGTTTTGATCCGAAAAATCACCGAATCATTGGATTAGCAAGGATGCACAAGGTATCCAAAGCCAAACGTCGAGGTGAACCACTAGGTTCTACCTAAGCAGTCTAAAGAATAACATTGGAGGAAAATGAATCGTCGGCATGTTTATACAGATCCTTCGTAATTAGGCAACTCCTGGGTGGGCCAATACAACTTTTCATTAACCAAAGTATGCAAGTACGTAGATACAAAACGATTCCAACCGGATACCAAAGCTTGTATCACTTTTACATGTACTATTCTTGGGTTGCGTTAAATCTATCACCTCCGATTTCTGCGTTCTTGAAGAGTTAGTCATGTGATTAGTGCATTTTTGTTGAAACCAAAAGTTTAGCTTCATTGTACAAAAGCTAGAAAGTTATGATGAGGATGACTGAATCATTTATGTGAAAATGAAGAATCAGATCGTTGAACAAGGTGAGGTTGATCCAAATCTGTCTTTCTGACGGACGTCACGAACCTCATTACTTGAGAAACACCAAAATTTATTGGATTATGTCACAATGTGTCACGTTGGTACAAAGCTAAATTATCTTGTGATGCGAAGGTTCGATGAAGTAGTGTATTGCGAAATCAGACCCACGTAACCGTTCATTCATAAAATAACAGACTCTTGATGAAATATGGATGCTGGTACGATCAAAGCACGTACGGGAGCTTTTCTAAGTCCCTTTACATTCAGAGTACCTTTCAGATTTTGTGATAAATGTTTTACGCAGCTAAATGTTTTTTCTACACAAAAATAAGTTGGTGACCAGAGATGGACTGACAGTTTTCCGTAGGCGTAAGGTGTTCTGTCCAAGCTATTCATTAGTTGAACACATTTACCTAATCTATTCTATGTTCTTTGAGAAAAGTAGGCGACGCTGCACTCCGAAAATACGACAGCATTTATTAATATCGTGGGTGGACAACTGCGTAGGATGCATGTTTATCAGAAAAAGCTTCGCCTAGTTTTGCTTCTTTACCAGTCATTTGCTTTGAAGTTAATACTTATATTACTAAATGAAGGATACCACCTACTCTTAGATGCGCCTCCTGGTTATCATTCCGTGTGAAAAACATGCAACCGTTGCGGGGTAGCTTACGTTCAAATGGTTCACTGTCATTAACTATATGTCGCTATGCTTGTTGCCTGAGATATACAAAAAATCATGAGAATGTGGAATGCAAAAAAATACGTTTTTCAGTAACTACTGATGGTAATTCGTAGGAAGATGTGCGATAGATCAAGTTCAGCAACATCTTAAGACTGATTATGCGTCCAAAGCTACGAGCCTTGTTCATCTAAACCACATTCATTGACCCCGTTTATTGTGGCCAAGCTCTTCTTTAAATTCTATATCAAAAGGACGCAACTTGATCACAGTGAATCTGCTCACTGTGCACAAATACCAGTCATAGTTTACACATGCTGCTTTATAGTTGATAAACAAGCTATGGCGGACGAAACAGAAAACAGTATTTTGGACATCTGGCGAGCAGAAATTTTGGAATTTTTACATTCTAAGCGGTGTTCTGCAGAGTAATATAGGTAATATTGTTCCGATCAGATACACAAATTGTCATTTTAGCTTTCTTCCTAGCTGTCTGTGCGACAGGAAATAGCTCATTTTTGAGTGGACAACCTCAAACCGCAAACGACCTCATTTGATATCATGTAAAATACATGGGTTGAGATGGCCCAAGTGGTTAGATCGCGAATTTACTGACCGATAGGTCCGTGGTTCGAACCCGACCTCTGCCTCTCCACTTCCCCTGTCTAGGCTTGGGCAACCTGACAGTATCCCAGCCCCCGTGCTCCCCTCGGGTGGCATGGCAGCTAGGCACCGAAAGGATGTTGCAGCTGAAACGGTCTTTCTAGGGTTAAATTCCACCAAACGTTTAAACCCACCCTCACAAAAAATTCTTACATCGTTTTGGCAGCGTATAATAAAAACGATAAAGGTAGCTGATGAAATTGTGGTTTGGGAAGCTGTAATTTGATCACTTTTCAGCATTTGTTCCTTAAGGTTGGAAGCGCTGTATGTTGGTATATGTGAACCATACAGGACGGACCCTAAATGAACGTTAGGGGAGTTTGACCGGTCCTGCGAATACGCGTTCACCCGAAACTCAACATCTGCACAGTCGGTTTGGACGGAGTTAGAAAAGCCATACAGGTGATCACAGCGATAGACCACTTTTGTGGATCATTCGGCATTTTTCCGGGTTTACTACAGTGATTCATCGAGGAGCGTCTCCGAAACTCCGGTGTGAGGTGCTGCTTCGTCTGTTTTCGGGGTACGCTTGAGTGTGCATAATGTTGTTCAAAGCGATGTCACACGAAACAGCCATCTGTTTTCAAAGCCGCCTTTATATAATGGTTCCGTAGGATGGTAACAAGAAGCCGATCCTCCCACCGTGAAAGCACCGTCTAATTTTTCAAATAATAATTAGCTAGAAATTCGCTGCATTTACTACATCCTATTTATGGTATCCTAATTGTCAGTTATGGAACTGTTTAACAATAACCTGCGTTAACCGACTACACAAAGGCAGACGTTTTGTTAGGAAGACCTGCGTGTTAGTCGAATCAAAGGTCAATATTCACAACTAATTGTCCGGGTTACTTGGAAGTTATGACGGGATTTTGTTATCCTCGGACGATTAAAGAGGACCTCAGTTTGAGGGGATAACTAAATTTCTTCCGAGCACCAAGTTTGAGTGTGAGAAGTTCGATGGAAAGAGTGGTTTACCTAGTCTACCTGCTTTCATAAGTTTGCTCAAAATCCAAAATATAGCTTCGCGATTAACAGTGTTTTTGTACAATGGACTAAAATGAGACTCAATTTGACGTTTACCGCTTCGTTTAGTCCATTCAGAAAGTGTTCTTTAGTCAACTTAGACGGATGGTGGACTGTGAATCGTACGTGAGTAGCACTACATGCACAAATGAACTGACGTAAAAACGATCAAAGGCATCAACACTATTAAATTGTTCCTGCCTTACAGACATGGACTATGCGGCGAAAACCAATGTTTGCTTGATATTTCCTTCTTCATTGGGAATAGTTCCAAAACCAGAGTAAAGGTTTAGGAAAGTGGCAAATTCCACCAGAGAAATGTCCTAAGTGCAAATCAAACTGCAGCAATATGTAAACCGTGGAACGCATTTCAACCTGTGAGACATTTGCTCCGGGATATGCTTAAATCAGGCACCTTGATGCGATTAGCTCTGCTAACATTCACACTGGTATCACATTCATTACAATCACAGACCCTTGTTGTTGTGACGTTTAATCATTGCTGGCCCAAGTTCTCTTGAGCGATCGACAGACTTGCACTAGTTAAAGCGAATAGCTTCCCACCAAAATTACCGTCGTAATAAAACATTTCTCCAAATAATTGTATGTGCCCACAAGCACTTTGATAACGCTGATTGATTGTTCCCATCACAATTGAAGTAATCTGATAAGTCCACACTTCATCCTTCAGCCTTTGAAATCGGGTGCAATGGTATACCAGTTATTTCGGCCAATAGTAGCCCGCTTTGTTGATGTATTTAGGGGCCTAAAATTGACACAAAAATCCCCTCAAATACTGTTCTCTGATGATGTTGCTTGAAGTGAAATGGCCCTAGTAGTACTGTCTTCAAAGGCCAGTTGCTTGATTACTTGAAAACATGGAACTAGCCATGTACCGTCAGTGTCTTGGACTTTTGTTCTCATATGATTAATCTGGCTAACTGTGACTGCTATTGGATCATCTGTTTGGTAAACTCCAAACCGGGAGAGTAGGTTGGGTAGCCATAAAGCAAATGAGCTTTGCAAGAGGGGGGCCACCAGCCGGTGCGTCTAGCTGACATGGGGTAGCGGCTATCACTAGACTGAAAATAATAGACGTTAAGCCACGCAAAACCAGTCAGAGAGATGCAACGCTGTTTGCTCACACTCGTGCAAGAAAGATACAAGCAATGCACTGTAGGTAAAAGCAGGAGGCCATGACAGATGTGTCTAATGGTTAAACAGAAATTTGAGAATTTCTCAGGTATGTTAAACATCAGAATAACAAACAAGTCTGCCGTCACTCGATCATTCCGCGTCAATGTTGACAGAATGATTTCGTGACCATACATGAGGAGGATTTCCTAATACACCAAATATTACCTCATCAAGATGTCCAGATTTTTAATGAATGCCGTAACTTGGAAAACCTAGACTGATGAAGTAAGGAGTAATCCATTGACGGACACAGCTTGGTAAGAGAATTGGAATTCGCCCATACCAAGTGAGGCTGTCATGAGAACGGAGCATTAGATGTTTGTAAGGACCGACCAGAAAACAAGTATAAATTCGTCAAGCTATTTGGGAGTAAAAATAACAGCTCCCTTTGGGTCGCGAGGGGGGGGCAAGTGATCCCACGTGCAACATTGCGGAGTAAAAATATTGATAACAGTAACATTATCCTTTCAAAACTTGGTCATGGAATTCACGCTAAAATTCATATATGAAAATCGACAGGTGTAATCAGGATCCTGGAATGTTTTTCACGCAGTCGGGGGATACTGAAGACCTAGTCGGGATACTTTCTGTTATGGTAATTGCTAAGATGACAAATATATATATATATATGTTGGTGGTGTTTAGGAATTCAGTGAACTGCATAAAGTATCCGTCTCCCCAATTAGACAGGCTTTGAATTCCTTGAAAGATGCTCAGGCATCTGGTAGGAGCAGAGTTAATGATGAACACCTGAAGACAAAGGGAAGTACACTTTTTTAAGTGGTAGCCATGTCCATCAACGAAAAATCTGACAGTAGAGTAAGATGCGAGTTTCGATTTCCAAGTGGTCGGGTGTGGTGTCGGGTGTGGTGCTGGGTGTGTGTCGCTAAGGATGCGCACGCTGGATTATTATTCCTTTTGTAGGTGTTTGGCCCTTAAGTATCGAAGAAACACGTTCCCTGCACATACAGTATCTTCACAGCGATAACCTTCGGTAGACTAGGCGTAAGCGATTGGACATGTACCACTGATTCCGCAATATTTGGTCAGGACAAGGACTTGTTAAAAATACTTCAAGAAAAAGGTTTAAACATCAGTCTTGCCTTTCTTTGTGGATGTATTTTCCATCGATTCTGGACAAAGAATTAGATTCTATGCATCATCAGTAATAGCAAAACTTCAGTTTACGTTCTAAGCTTTTCTGCTTGTATGCAAGCAACAGTGTAATTTACCTCAAGGATACTTCCTGATCACTGAGCGACTAGTGCGTGAATTGTCCACTGTTTTTACAGTCTAGTGCGAAAGTATATCACAGACAAATGAATGTGTTCGCTTAATTAACCATTAACTGAAAAACAGGAAATGCTGATTGACGTTTGATGGACGCTCGTTCTGTAGCGGTATTTAACTCTTGGCGCCGCTGTTGTCTTGATTACTGAGCGATTACAATCATCTATGGAGTACTGAACCCATTGATAAAAACTCTGCGTACTGCAACTGAGGGTCACACCTTGAGTTATTTGTATGTCCCTGAATTTTTCCCCAAAAACGGAACTTACACAGGAAATATATCATCGCTAAGGTTGCTGAAGTGCGTAACCTGTCCGATGCCAAACTCTACGAGTTTTCGTCAATCTAGTTTGCTCGCAGTCAGTGGGATATATAAAACCAAGGATGCAAACTGAGAAGCGGGACTATTGTATGACTTGTTGTCCTCCTTTTGTGACCCTCAAAATCCAACCCTTTGAATAACGGTAACGGATGTTGACGCGAAGAATTCGATTAACCCACTTTTGATCGAAACCGACCGG
Source organism: Clonorchis sinensis (assembly GCA_003604175.2). Lineage (NCBI taxonomy): Eukaryota > Metazoa > Platyhelminthes > Trematoda > Opisthorchiida > Opisthorchiidae > Clonorchis > Clonorchis sinensis. Next base: position 8,533,654 of record CM030370.1, read on the forward strand.
GTTGTCTGCAATTCGCCCTTGCTGCCTTAGACAATGACGGCTCTTAGTGGGGCACTAACCCGTTGTCGCTTTTAAGTAGTCGTGAAATAATTTTAGGCTGAAAACCATCAGAGATATGCCATATCGCCAAGGGAACATAGGCAACGAACCTTTAGCGCCTTTTTGGTCATTCCTGAATGTATTGTTATCCTTGTAGGGGTCTGCAATAGGAGGCGGGTCTGTTGTATTGCAATACAGTGCATATGTGCGTGCGTTATACGGAAATTGAGGAGTCACCCTTACTGAGGCGGAGTTATACAATACTTATATCGCAAATGAGGCTTATTGGAATTTCCTCGGACGCTGCTGGCTTGGAACTTACGCGCCGACATATTATTTTTGACTCTATTTAGAGATGTCCTGAATACTCAGTTGGACTCGTTTTTAAGATCTAAACGAGAAAATAGTTTGCTATTTGCACTGTCCCCTTCTTTGCACATTTCGTATCGCAAATGTGCGCACTGGTTGCACACAGTCACTCAGGGATGAAGCACTATTTTGCAATGATCAAGGTAATCAGAGAAAGCATGGCTTTTTCCAATGCGTCTTCAAAGTTTTTGGAGGTGATTTTATTTATTGTGGTTGTTTTGTGACCAAACTACTAAATTAACTCTGATTTATCTCCCAATATGGAGGTAACAACATGTTGCCCGTTTTTATCGACAAGGTATTTTAGGGGCGGATTTAATGCCTAATAATGGTGTTATGTTTGTGGAGTGAAAAAAATTCGCCCTTTTTCCCTAAAGATGCCGCCCAGGCCTCCTGTCGCTTTGGATTGCAACATTTTGCAAGGGACCGGTGCTATGTCTTTGCTTGGTGGCTATAAGGTGACCAATTCTCAATGTCCTATTATTCACCATTCCGGAGAAGAGTGCCCTTCTCCGGTGATCTGTTTCAAAAAGGTCTGTGCAAGTGACTTTCCTTGTGGCCCTTTGAGTGTAGCTAATGAGAGTGTCATGGGAACGAAGGTTTCAATTTTTATAAAACAGGCCTTGCTCGGGTACATTTTTGTTCATGTGTTTGAATATTTCGAACACATAAATGGCTTTGTTAACACTAGGGTTTCTAAACTGTTCACAGGGGGCGAGATGGCTCAGTGGTTAGAGCACGAATTTACTGACCAAAAGGTCATAGTTCGAACCTGACGTCTGCCTCTTGACTTCTGCTGTCTAGGCTTTAGCAACCTGGTAGTATCCCAGCCCTCGTGCTTCCCCCGGGTGGCGTGGCAACTATGCACCGAAAGAGTGTTACAGCTGAACGATTATTATTATTAAACTGTTCACAAGGCACGATAAATGATCTATGCAACGATTTCTGCCAACAACTTTGTGCTTTCGTCTTCATGAATTTGTTAGAAATCTAGTTTTACGCGCCCTGAAAGGTTTGCGTGTTCCGTGTCGCGGCTTCTTCGATCCGGCCATTGTGTAATGCACCTGCTTCGTACTGTTGGGGCGTACGTATTGATGGATCATTAGTCGTCCCCCTACTAACCAGTGTGGCCCACTACGGAGAGCCATCAATAATGAACTTTTGGACTTTGTTCTGAGATTATTTGCACGTATACATGAATTATTGTGAAACCATCAGCCGCCGGGAAACCCAGAATTGTCTCAGTAATCAGTTCATTGACGCATGTTCTCAAAAATTATCTTGAGGTAAGGAACTTCAAAATGCAACCCACTGTCTTATCGGGTGTGTCTGATCGGCAGGAATATAGACTAAACCATCAGTAGGATGCTTGGAGACCTTTTGCAATTCTTACCGGGTTGAAGAAATCATGAAACTGGAATGCATACTTCGTTGGACGTATCTGAACTGTTTAACAACGACCATACTTTACCCATCATGTTGCCTTGCGAATTGTGGTGAATGGATTCACCAACTCCGATGGACTAAAATAAGCCCATCTGCCCCACATTTGCTTTGCCAATCATTGGGATTCCTTGGCCCCGATTCACGGCTAACTACCGAGGTGTTTAGCGGCCCGGGATCTTTTTGAAGTACTGGAAAGCAATTCATGCCCTCGATGTCGGGTTGTCTGTTCTTCACACTTAAGGTGTTTGTAATTTTGTATAATCCATCAACGAAATCAGATGGGCTGCCTGTAGAACTCGTCATATAGTTCAGTTCCCAGCTGAGAACTTCCAAACACCTTTGGCGTTTCGGGCTAAGCAGATACAATGGAAATCTGAAATCAGTCGATTTACTTTCAGTTTGCTCTAGTGTAGCTAGGTTGACAAATATTGTAATGCTTGTGTAGGGCATGACCCAGTTAAATTTGATTTCATCCCTAACCTTTATTATCAGAAGCCTGAAGACGGGTTTTCAATAGCATATACAGAGGAGTAATGCCACTACCAAATACCATCTATTGAGCGTTTTTGCTCAGACAGCGCAAGCAATAACATCATTGGTTTTTGGTGAGCGCTTTCGGGTTTTTAGGGTCAGTTTATTCTGTCAGGAACCATGGTTATTCTGGTCAAGTCGATCCGATAGGAATAAATATTATGCAGTTTTGAAAGAGTACATTAAGCATGGTATTGGTTTGTACTGAGATCGTGGTGCTACCAAAAGGTACACAATTTTGCCAAAAAAACAAATGGAATGGGTTGGTGTAATTTTTTCATAGGCGTTGCCTTCTGTTCTGATAGAAGAATGTGTGTTGTGTGACGGAAATTGTGATATCCTGAGAATTTATTCGTTCCACGCAAACAGCATTAGACGGGCAAATCCAAACTGGTGGCTGGCAACAGTCTATCAACAAAGACCAATGCAACGGCAGCCCACTCGCAGCACATTGTGGACAGGTTAAGTCGGATGACAGCCACCAGGAATGTTGATATATCAATCAACGGTCCCGGTTAATTTCCAATATTTACGCTCAGCCACAGGTTGCTTGTCATAGTCGAAATATTGGACCGTACATATTTACTTAGTCTAATTACTTACCGAAACATCCATCATAGGGGACCGTCCAAAGTATCCACTTCAACAACAACGCCCTCGGTACTCTAGAATTATTTTGAAACAGATTCTCCTGTTTTGGGCATTTGCTTCAAAGTTAAATGTTTGAGCTTCTCCAATAAAGTCATTACTATTTTAGAGTAGCATTTCTGTAGAAACTTCAAAGCTTCAATAATTACATGTTTAGTAACAAAAAAAGGTTTTTGAAGTATACAAGATGAGTAGTTGGATTATGTTTTCAAAGTCGGAAAGTGCGTACCTGATCAGCAGGAACTGGAAATACGAAAACACTCGGTTCGCTCAAATTTCTCTTGCCAATAGACAGCGATTATTAGGCAGGATCTTTGTTGAATGTCGTAGCTCGCTAACCATCAAACGAGTATTTATACTATAATTATGCTTCACCCGGCAAATGAACGTAACACGCTAGTTAGAGCAGCTGGAAATGCTGTACTCCGGTACTCACACGATGCGTAAAACAGTCACGTGTTTCGAGTAACCAGATTAACAGCCATTGTAAACAGATTGGCTATTTCACTAGCTAACATTATTATTCACTTTCCGTTTAATATTACTTGTATAAGCCCAAATACATGCAGGACGCTTTTTTAATTTATATAATGCATGGTGTCAGCTGTTTCAGCCGGCACCTGACAACGTTTACCATGCAATGAGAAGCTGGTCTGAACCTTTCACATGGGTTTGAGGATCTCAACTGTTTCAAACGATTAAGTGTACGCCAAGACTTCATCAGAATCGTAAAATGACAAACGGGTACTATTTTTTGTGTTTGGTCCTAAGGGTATCTAAGAGGAAGTATAAATCAACGCAGTGTCTGAAAAGCGAAATACAGGGAAAAATGAAAGTCCATTGATCAATAAATTTGTACCATTCACTGCGCAAAAGTTGAAGGGTAGTGATCAATGTCGTCCAGCACACAATTTTAGGTCTATTCCTGCTGTTCGATGTTGCCAATCTGGTGAGGTTGAGCATCCACTGGCATTTATTATGTGCACATAAGCCAAATTTATGAGGTCTGGGCACCGGCAAGCAGTCAAATTCACGTAAGCTCCGAGTTATTTGTCGAAATGCCATACAGCATCTAAAAAGTTTCGACAAAAGTAACAGTATAATCAGAAGCAGTCAAATGCCTTGTAAATGAATCGGAATTTGATTTTCAATCTCCGCGGATTAGCTTATCTGAAACACTGTTTGCAGATTCTGTCAGAAAGTCATGCGGTCAATACATATTTGTTGGAACGGGTCTTCTGAATGGGTACGCAAAAGAGCCTACAAGAGTTGCTCGTACACAGCAACACATTATCCATTACATTTACGCACGAGCAAGGTTTTCATTGAACGTTTACCAGTAAATCTGTTGCCACCTACGTCTTTTGGATAACTGTTTGCAGTCAACTTGATATCGCTTAAGTCATACGAGTACGTCTGATAAGTAGATCGTTTTAAATAGATTTTATCCTTAACTGATAATTCTTATCTGGGTTTTAAATGCCTTGTAGTTTTTATCGTTATTGACTGAATATGCCAGCTAATCATCTTAACGAAGCATTCAGCGTGTGGTTGGAGCAAATTGTCTTTATCCAGTCAATTTAAAATAACATAATCTTCCTCTTTGCTTAAAGAGAACAAAGCTACAAAATGAACTTTTCATGTGTCCTAGAGTCTGTCATCGCTTCTTCTAACAGTATTAATATTATTCTGACTTCTTATTCCAGAGTAAAATTGATTTTTCTCGTTTGAGGTGCCAAGATCCTCGAAACGAGCACGGCATTTGCACATTTTTATTAATGTGTTGTCCATTTTAGAAACCGGCCGCGCAGGAACACAGTCATGTTCGGCGACTAGATATATATTTTAATTAGCTGCAGCAATTCCAAGAAAATTGCGGGAACTTCTCAGAGTTACTTCAAGGACAGTCCACGTTATTTGAAAGCAAATTTTTTGGTATCGTTCCTTCTCAATCATCCCTTTAATGTATTGGGTTTTGTTAATATTGGAGTCAGTGGTTGCGTAAGAGTGGTTCGTCAAAATGGTGGACTGCTTGATAGCCATTTGGACACAAAATGCAGTCGCCGAACGTCGTGCTCACCACTGATCGTATAAACATTTTCTGGACACATGGTTGAGAGTTTTAAGACGTGCTCAGAAACGTTAAACAAAGTTGAAATCTATGTTTGATGTTTATCTGTTGTCATTACTGGAGCAAATTGGCTGAAATCACTATTTTTCTCCCTCCTGAGTGCATTCTTATAGCCGGTCTTTAACAGATAGGTTCACCTACCCAATAGTAGAAAAACTACCGAACACATACAGAGCATTCACAGTCCGACAATACATTTTGTCCTTCAGTTGTTGTTCCCTTGGAACTCGTAAGTTTAAAGGATCTCGTAAGTTGGCTAAATCTGAGGTTGTGTTAAAGGCTTTATTAGGCAGCCGTTTACTGTATAGCATAAATGTTTCTGCGGCATATTGCTGCGGCAATTTTGTGGGTTTCTGGTTGCAAATTTTTCCTCAGCCATCTACCTGAATATGCAGATGCCCTGGGCATTTTCCTGAGGTATTCAAGGCCTTCAGGCAGACTTTTTCATGAGTAGTCTTATTCCCTTTATCGACTATACTTAAGTTCGTTAAATCCAAATGAGACAAAGCTGTTAGTATTTTTGTGTTAATCAGACCGGTCGCTACGAGCAAGCACACGCTTCAAATAGCTGTTGCGTGTCCTAATCCTAGCTGCTCTGCATCTGTCCTAAGGAAACTATTGAATTTTTCACTTCGTTTTAACTTCAGTGGACCCAAAAGACTTTGAGTGATTTTCCTGTCCTGTATGCCTGTAAACAAATGGCGTAAATATCCAGAAATTTATGTTCGCTGAAAACAAGTACAATATTTCGGAGAGGAAATTTCCGATAAACAAGTGACTTAGCTTGACTTCTATATAAAGCCTTATTTTGAGTTTTAAAATCACGATGTGCAAAACCAACTACTTTTTCGATTCTGAAGAGTAGAACTTGCCGAATTTTCCTAAGAATATTGCGCTATGCATATGCTCATTCAAAGTACATGCCCCATATTTAATACTAGCAGCTGTTGCATTTGTCACGTCCTGTCCGGTTGATACGAATTTGATATCCTTGTCTTTTCAATACAATCTTCCAGTCATGGCGTCAAAACATTAGGTTCATAAAAAATGGTCCCCATATGCACTATCTTATGCGAACGTGTAATTCGGATAAGTGACGACCAATAAACAAGTAAAAAGCAAACCACATGACATGCCTAAGAAGTGTTCTTCGATTTGTCTAATAAAGCTCCAGCAATCTCAGGAAATCCTGATGATAAGAACGGATCAACACCGCCTACACAGAATCCGCTTTATTCAGTGTCCGGATAGTTGCTTGTTTCTGCACTACTCAGCTAGCCTATTTTTTTGGACAAAACGGAGAGCGCTATACCTAAATTTGCTGATAATTTGAATACGCTTGGCGATCCGCATTCACAGATAGAGAGCTTGACAACGTTGAAGGTGGAACATCAAACGGTGTCAAACACATTAAAGTATAACATTTTAATATTTATTCCCGCCTTCCAGATGTCTGTCCACAGGGAAGTGAATGTGAATTTAAAGCACAGCGAAATTTGTGGTTTTCAAACCCGACTAAGGGCTTGGTGCTGCAATACTGGAGAAATTGATTTTATCACACAGTTATGGCAACAAAATATAAATTTTCAAGGACCAACTAGCAGGCCTTAATAGGCATTCTACAAGGACGTATTCCAAGAGCTCAAATGAGAAAAATACAACTCCATCTGCTCAGAATGCAAACAACCCAAACCAGATGTGCTAGTGTTTCGACTTTGGTTACAAAGAATACTGCTTAACACAAACTCGCGCAGTTGCTGGTGGAATTTTACATGCAGTGTCGAAGCCATTCATAGTTCACCATGCCGAAAATATGTTTGAGCTGGTTAGCAGTGGGGACAACACATCAGCATGTGAAAAGACAGGGCGATGTTTCCACGCCGGTCCCATTTTCCTTTATGAATACTACCGATTTTCATGCGGTATTTCACGTGTGGAATTTAAACACAACATTTCTTATAATTCATCCACGATGGCACTTTAAATTGAGACATAATCTTTCAAGCACAGTATCTGTGCAGATAAGGGCAGCCCATCATGTATGACTGGCAGAAAAGCATTAAAAATCGTTATTCACCTACAGGTTGCAAGTGGTTCTATAAAGGTATTTCATTCACTGGTGAAGAAAAAAATGCTGCACAAATTTTCGCACATAAGACGTTCAGGTCAGGAGCAATTTAGGCATCAAGGGTACTTTACGCACAGTAGTCCAGATTCCATTGGAAGCTACAGATATACGCCTACCAAAACTTCAGGTGCAATGGCAGAATCATTCTTCAGGTTTGTTTTTGTGAAATACTGTTCTTTCGGAGCCGCTGAGAATTACTGTTCAGACCAGTGGCAGACCTCACCGTACTGTCAGATGCTACATAAGGTGCTGTAGATAAGAGTTTTACAGGTTAGTTCGTTTTTTTAATGGGCCACGAGGTTAAATTGTCTTGTGAGACTCCAGTTTTGTCTTTAACATCCCATGAGTTTGTGACTGGTTGACATTTTGTTCCACCCACACGTCTGAACCAACTTGGTATGATTTACTAAGTAACGGTCGGAAGTCTTACCACATAAAAATCTTCACTGGTCAAGTTAAACTCCTCTTAACAAACTAGAAGATTTTTGCTATCGTTAACTGTGTTTTGGCGCTAGAAACGTTGCAATTTGTTTCAAACGATAATTTAACAAAACAGCCAATGAAAATTACTAAAGCATGCTCCATTAAGAAGCATGCCTTGAGGATATGCTCACTAGCTTACTAAGACATCGTTATATTATCTTATTTTTGCGGTTGTAACTCACTGAGGTTGATTTATACTATCTTATATCCTTTGGCTATACACTAATCAAACCGATGAGCTAGAAACTTTGGGCCAAACGGCAAAGCTTTCATGACTGCGTACATCAATATATGCGTGGTTGTCCAGAGTATAGTGCTGGGTAACTCCATAGTACCCAAGCATTTATCACCACCTTTGAAGTATAACTCGGAAACTTCGTGTGATTCTCACTGCCTAGAGTACAAACCGCTTTGCGTTGAATGCAGTGTTTAAGTTGAGACTGTGATGGATGCAAACGGAACAAGCAATTTCAACATAGCCCCAAGATGCCATTTTAGGCCAATACCAGATAACGATCAGGTGGTTACTTTAACTACCTTCTAGTCAATACGAACCACCTTTAACATGAAATTTTTAATCCAATTTTGATTTGCCGGTGGACCAACTGTAGGTCTGTAAATCTCTGGCCTACACATGTAGGGTAAATTTTTGGAGAACAGTTCAAAACTTACAAGCTGACTTATGTGGGAGATGCGACAGTCGAACAAAAAATCGGAAAATCAGGATTGCGGTTCCAGAAAATAAAAAAAAAATATTTTCTTCAGGTGTGAAACACAATGCGATGGAAGTTGCGTGTAGGCTTTGGCATACCTCTTGCTGATTGATACCACTGCACTGGTACACAGATTAGGGAAAATGACTTGTGTTGCCCTCCTGAGGGGAGTTTTTTCATCTTAGCGTCAGTGAGATTCCACTGTTTACCTCAATTTTTTTTATTAAACTAAAGAACTTACATTTGATCCCTTATTGGCGATAACAGCCGAAAAAAAGTGCTTCGTCAGCGTCATATTTATTTAAATCCTTTGTTCTCCAAGCGGTTAATCTGTGGAGACCGTAGTTTGATTTGCTTTGTGAAACTATTTGCAATTCGATTGCACGTTCGTCTTTCGCCCTGTTCCAATGAGTTTATTTTTTCTTTTGACTCGAATGCGAGTAGCTATCAGTTGATGGCCTGTTGTCTCTAACATTGCAATTTAGTCACGTGTGCACGTGAAGTTGCATGTGATGAAGACAAGAGGTCTGACTTCTATAATACTCGACACCGCTTCATGCTTGACCGGTATTGGTAGCTAGCAGTAAATATATATATTATATATAATATATATATATAAATATATATATAATATAGATATAACTGTGTCTGCAGTTCACTGCAATGCGCCAAAACGCTTTATGCAACTGTCCACGCGGTCCCATTCTCGTCCGACGCACTCCAGCCTACCTGAAACTAAACAACAAAAGTAACTGTCGGTACATTTGATCACAAAGATTTTCAAAGTTGCGTTGTGTATGTTTTCTTTCCATACGTAATCATTACAAAGCAGTAAGAGAACAAGACTAAAAGGTCCCAGGATTGCCTGTCTACATAATATTGCAAAACTGCAATCATATTGCAGATGTGGAAATAGCACTTCACACAAGAACGTATCCGCACGCAAAGTAACGAAGCGTAGATTCGAGTTACGATAGTTTTCAATTCATTTGACGACAGTTGGGCTAGTGACGCGAAGTAGCTGAGTATCTGTGGGGAACTGGGTAAAATAATTAAACCAGAGAAATATCACAAAATACGTTTACTAAGAGGGTCGCATACAAAATGCGATTCTGGATGACAGTCTGGACTCATTCGAAGCTACGGTTATTTTAAGTGGATATTAAGTCAAAATCAATCACAGGATTTTATAAAAGCCGAAAACAATTCTTTGTGGTGATTCTTGGCTGTAAGAACAGCACAATGGGACTTAAGGTCGTTAAAATAACAACGCTTCAATTTGACTGAAGTTAAACGAGAAACTCCATAAAGCACCAGCTGCTCCGCTTAACCTGCACTTTACGAGGCTATCCAGCAATTTTCAAAAAGGAAACATAAAGCACGGTAGAGGAAAATGGTAGCCGATATTCTAGCTGCGGCAAACCCAAAAGCGAGTGTAATTCCAGTGGAACATTACCCAAGGTGGGTAGATATTGTAGAGTTTGTTGGAGAAAAGCGTCAGCAGAAAATGTCAGAAGTATGAATTTGATGTGCACGCTGGTTGTGGCATCACTCCGAAAAAAACAGTTGTTTAAACCAGACTATAGGCCTATTCACCATCTACGGTCCGTTCGGGGCTAATGGATGTTAAAATCAGCACCCAATACAGTCAACCTCAAGATGATGGCCCGGTTTCCCTCGTTTTGAATGTTACCGAGTGTGAAAGCATAAAAAATGCCCAAAATGTGCACACGAATTTCCTTTGCTTCTTCCTCTCAACACCAAAATAGGATGCATCAGGTATACTTTCAGAAAAAGCGTGATATGCGCTGAGTGGAACAATATGATACCTTATAAAACACAACGTGTAAGTTAGAAGTTATCAGTAACCTTACCAGTAGTGTTGGTTTATACGAAATACTGCGTCAAGTTGAATATCTTACCAGCTGAAAAGGAGTTGGTATCTGTGCAGCACGTGTATTTGAACAAGAGGTTCATTTTATAATAACCTGAATAGCTAATGAACACCAAGGCAATTCATAAATGAGTTCATACCCCTAGAATTGTACCAATTCGTCTGGAACGAGCAGCTGGCCTCTAGGAGCCATCTAGTCGTTGGCACTATCCCCGTTTGGTCTGTTGATCAAATAGCCATACCGGATATACCAAACGATTTGTTAACAAATGGTTGTTGCTATGAGCGTACAATACAAATTTACTGTATAACGTTTTAGTGGTGATGCTGGACTCGAAACGTTACCAATCAACCCCCCGAATCAAAATATCTCTCACGCTGAATCATAAGTTGTTCTACACTTTGTACAGCTATTTGTTGACTGACGTTACTGGCCAATTGGATTGCAATTCGCTCTTCGTTTAGAATCATATTTTATTTGTACGTACTTGCCTAACGAGACCATGTTGACACTACATGACAGTGACGCATTTTACTTTGTTGAGAATTACCCTGTTAGTGGTAAATCACATGACCTGACGATTGATTCAGGCTACCCCTTGCTGAATGTGGCACAAAAGTGCCTCGAGAGATGAATTATGGTGGATGAAACAAGCGCTTCTTATGAGCTTTTGCTCACTCCAGTTACTTAAGCAACGTGGCAACAATTCTGCTACCAATAATAATAATGATAATAATATTAATAATGTGGGAGACAATCACGGCACATCAAATGTTTGCCAACTCCAGAACTTCACACTCATGTCTGTACCTTTGTTTTTCCTGTGCACATTTGCTTGTTTATACTAATCGACCCAACCATTTACGGGATGGACAAACTAGCAGCGTTGTTTCTTCGGACTGCTGAATATTAGGTAGTATTCTTTTTAAGTACTGACAAAATGGGGGGATTTGGTAACTTGGCCCCAAGGGGCCAATCGGCAAGGAATAGCGCTACTCATCCTTCAACCACAGAAACCACATTACTTGGTTCCTCATCGATAGAAATAGTCAGCAGTGGGTATCACACGAAACTTTGAGTTTCATTCTGCCTCACGAAAAAAAATTACACCCTTGGACCGGGAAGCAAAAAAACCTGCACTTTAAGGACCATCTCTAAACAATAAAACATTAAAATGAGTTAGTGAGTCCCAAAATGTAGATAAACGGAATTTGGTGTACATATCGGACATTTCGGCAAGTAGTCTAAGGTACCATCACAGCAATACCCAATCAGCCCCATTTTATCAATATATCTTGCTGTTTCTTGTTTCATCGCTTTTGACATGAGAATCTTTAGTCGTGCAACACGGTACCTGATGCTTTTTTGGTGGGTAAGACTTCGGAAGAGGGCAGTGAGACCTTCTCTGGTCCGCTGTCGAACAGCCCTTACTATATTCCACATACGCGCCTAGCCGGCAACGGTCATGTGGTACTGAAGGGTCTGAACTCTATTAGACGCCAATACCCCAGTGGGCTGCCGATAATGAAATAAAGACTTTCGACTGGTCTTCAGTCTTTTTCCTGCTAGTAGCCCGCAAGAAATGAAAGCTGTCGCACAGGGCAACGTGCGTGCTATTCGGAATTCTAAAAATGAGTGACCGAAACGTCCTGGTTCCATTTGACTTCCGAATTTTCTAGAAAGTTTCGTCTAAGTCTTTCGGCTTAGGGACACAACATCTTTTTGTAAGTTTCTAGCCACCATAACCGATGATGTACAGGTGTGTTCCAAGGAATCTATATACTGCTTGGACAAATTTTTACCTTGTGTTAAAACTTTCCAAAACCCGAGTGAATAGCACACATATACACACGTTTACCACAACAACAGCACCGCTTTTCAAAATTACAGCAAAGTAATCCAAGTAATTGTTCACTTACTTACCAAAGGCGAATCATATATACCTACTTTTTAGAAAAATTTTTAGACAGGGCGTTTTTGTGAGGAAATGTCAGTTCAATGAAAGCAATTTTATCTTGACGTAAGCATTGATATTTTGTTGTAAACACCTGACAACTACATAGCGCGACAGGTGTTGCACAATTCTGATTAAAGTTAAGACCTCAGAGGCTGGGGAGGTTATGTAAACACAGGTGTGACCTTGATTGTGATCATGACAGAGAACTTGTGTGAATTATCGGAGAAAAGTAGTGAAGTGCTCCTTTTCGATATTTTGTACCTTAACCTTCAGACGGACAATGGGGAGCCACTGAGTGGTTAATACATTACTAGCGTTGCGCGTCCTGCTAAGCCCCATGATAGTTCTAGCTTCAGACCTTTTTCTAGTGGTCGAATATGAAGTCACGCAACTAGGAACGATAGACACTTTGCCACTAACCATTCAGCTATTCACTTCACATCACGTGATCTTTTGTTCACGTCTCTTTACTAGACCAAATCATCTCCGGTTGTCTATATCAGAATAACTCGTTATAAAGCTTGACTAACTATGGTGCCTGAGATAATCACCCGTGGAGTTATATCTACAAGAGATAAGGTTGTAAGACGACAATATTCAGTTGTTGCGTTCGGCTTAATGAGTTCCCCACCAATCGCTCCGATGGAACCAAACACCTGTTAAGATCAACCTGACGTAAGCTTTCTTCGTTTGCAAACTTGTTTTGTCAGAGTTGTCCCATGTCCAGCGCATTGGAGGGTATGTACATACAGAAGAACTTCGAAGGTCCATCGGAAAACAAAACTAATCGATGAAATCATGTTTACAAAAAGGTTCTGGTGCTGCCAGCATGAAATGCCTCCAGCTTCGACATTTTAACATAACATGTTAGCATTGCTAGTGGACCTATCTTGCAACCTTAAAAATTGTGCGCGCAGCACTAGTCAGGTGAATAGTTCCCGCCCAGGTGGTTTGCTTTTGGCATTTTTCCGAGGGCATGATTAGCCGACATTTTGCGGGTGAAGGAAATCATTATACCAGAACTTGGAGTAATTCATGGTTCATGATGTGTGCTGCACTGGTAAATACGATGCTACTTTGTATTGCATTGTTTTCATGCCTACACATCTAATCCCGTTACTGGGCTTTCACTTTTGACCACCAATCTTATTCGTTTATACCAAATTAATATTTTTAAAGAATGACACATCCTGAACCGCGCAGTCAGCTTGGGTCCAGAGGCCTCAGAGACCTCGCTCCCAGTAGTCCAAATTTGAAGATGAAAAAATATTTCACGCTTCCACTTAAAAAGTCTCCACTCAGGGAGCCAGCTTGCACGTGTGACCATATGATGATTCACGATGCCAGTGAGTCATTTCACATTCGGACGGACGAATTTTGTGGGTGATCACGTACTTTTTCCAACATAATTTCAAAAAAGTTGATTTGAACAGTTAGGTAGATCAGCAAAAAGCACATGTTAACCCTAAACTCCCCTATCAGTAAAGGTAACTTTTAAACTGTCTGAGATTTTTTGAACGCTGACTGCAGAGGAACTCATGCATCGACGAGATGCTTTAGTGATATGGTGTTATGGTGTCAGAGGTGGACTCAACTGTCAGTGGATGGAATCGGATAGTTCTTTCGCCCCACCAACGCAGGATTTTGCAAGAAAGAACAGGCTTGCAAAGATTTTGTAACCATTGTGACGGTGCTCACATTTTGAGCCAATCAATAAAGATATCAGTAGATACTGGTTCTGCATACACTTGGAGAAGGCGATGGATCCATCATTAATATGCTGAAGCATATTACCACCAAAAAGAGTAACTCTGGTCATCGGATTCAAATAAATCTGCCTAGGGCTAGCGCTGAAGAACCCTGCTAAGACCTGCAAGTTGTATAACTGCATAGAAAAGCCTAATTTAAGATAGCCTCACTCAACTGTGAGGAAGGAATCATAAAATGCCACAGTGAAGCTGCTGCTCAGCGTCATATATGGCTCTTCAATTATAAACCCAGCTCAACGCAGCTAGGACTAAGTTAGTAGGTTGATATTTTTGTAATCTTACACACTGAGCAATAGGAGAAAGTGTCGAGCAGAGGGGATGTAAAATGTTCCAACTTGGTGGTTTCACAATCTGACCGGGAGTCCTTATTACACCTGGCCTAATTGTAAATCACTCATTGATGTTTGCAGTTAGAGCCATTATCACAAATGCCAAGGACGCAGATAAAACATGAGAACACACAGAATTTTTAAAAAGGATTCCGTCCGGCGCAGCGATTACGCTAGTTTGCCAGTTTGCTATCCATCAACAATTATAAGTGAGATAAGAACACAAAGTGGTTAACTAAACAAAAGATGTGTCGGAAATACTTTCAAGGTGCTAATACAAAAGGTGTTCCAGAACGGCACACCGGGAAAGAAGTTTAGATCGGATGCGTGTTGCGGCAAACCAAAAGATAAAATAAAGGTGGAGTTTTGTGCAAGGCATTGGTTTTGAGCATATGACGTAAAAGTGGGTGGAGTCAAGAGAAGGAGGAGGGGAATTCACAAGCTAAAGTGGTTTCGCAGATGGAGTGGGAGCGTGCGATCTGTAGAATGACAGTGATAAGCACGGAACGAGATGATACGTTGATTCTCACAAACTCCACAAAGCGATACATTTTGGATGGAAATATATTGAGTGTGCCGTGTATGGTTTTGCTACTGACCAGAAAAAATATTTTGGGAGGCTCGGTTGTGCGCAATAGATCTTTTTAAAAAAGTAATTAAAGGTTGCCGAGATGGATCGACTTTTCTTGACCAAGGTTGCTTACTCGGCCTTCACAGTTGGGTATCTGTAAGCAGGATAGAAAATGACAGATTGGCGTTACACACACACACCGCAGAGCTTAAAAACCGAATGATTTTGGAGTTTGAAGGGATCTGCTTGATTTCCAACTACTACAAATGCCATCTTGTCTACTCACTGAGTACGGTAAATTCGTTAGAAACAAAATGCTGTGACTTCAGTCTGCGGCTACTGTTACAGCATATATCGACATGAGAGCTTCAATACTTTTGAAGCGGATAAACGGACATATAGCAGGTATGCAGGGTTTGTCAAAGACTGCCACTTGTTATCAACAAGTACACCAAGTTTAAGAATAGTGTCGTATATGTAGTGAACACAGGAACATGTTTCAAAATGGCTCAGACTGCGGTCAATTTACGACGCCTCAGTGTATCGCAAAAAGTCGGAAGTGACACACTATCGAACAGCGTAAAGGATGAAACTTCCTAGATGTATGCAGACATTAGAATGACGGACATATCCTCTGCTTAGAAAAAAATTTAGGGCCTAGATAGAGTATACCAATGCGAGTGTATAAGCTTAAAGACCGTCAGATGCACAGTGCACTAGCTTCAAAGTAAGCGCGTTTTGTGCCTTTTTTAAATGATGTTCATAAACAGATGTATTTATAGCTGATCACTTCTTTTCCTGCGCTTGGAATGCAACAATTGGCTAATAAATAATTTGGCGGATGTGTTATTATTTGTAAATCAAGAACATCCATAATTTTATTTGCTTTCATCAGTTACGGATGCAAAATCCACAGCATTCATTCAGCAAATGTAAAACAACAAAAGGCAGATCAAAATGACGTCCTTATTTACGGCGGTTTCATGCAATTCCAAAGATGATAGTTAATAAACCGCTAGCCTCTTTGTGCTCAAGGCAGTCCGTCTGGCTTCCACCCGATTTATTCCCAAAGTCTCCCATTGGAACAGCTCAATAGGCTGAGCATTTAGTGTTGCTTAGCACTTATGAATGTTTTAAAGTTGGATGTTGAATGTGTGTTGTAGCCAGCTTGCTGATAATAATCGTTTCAACAGTTTTCGTGGAAGATTTTCGCCTGTTACGCTTATCTGAATGTTACCGTAGATGACCTGGTGTGGTGTGTAACCAGCACCCTTCTATACATTGAGGTAAACGTTGAGCTTGAAGCGGTGTTTCAACTCATCAAACTCCCAAATTTTTCCCGTCATTAAGGCTGGTTGCACGTGAAATCAGTCGTAGTTTGATCATTGTGTCCACATATGATTTCGGATATAGTTGTTCTTCTTAGACGAGACACTGTGGCAGGACTGGTCTCATTCAGAAAAGTCACTGTTCAATGTACCCAAGCAGTTTTTACACCTTCAAATTGTTGGCCATTCCAGCCGTTCTTTCTGTGGCTGGCGACAACTTTACCATTCGAAAAAAGGTCCGAGCGATAATTTTTCAACACCCTCCAGAAGATACCGAACTCTTTTGCTAACATTTACCTCTGAAGGTCAATGAGCTTCTGTCACTCCATGAGAACGGCAAACCATCAAGGAGCAACCACTATTACCGGTTTGTCTGTCCAAAATAAAACGACCGAATCTTAGCGTGATAAGACTCTAATACACTTGCTGTCGTGTTGGCTACACTTGATAACATAAGTTGAAGACAAAATGTTAAACAGAATGTTCTGCAGAACAGTCCAGATGATCTCCAGTAGTCAGTTAGCAACATTTTGATGACCAGCTGCAGCTTTTCGAGCTCCTTGATGTTATTTATACCGGATTGTGTAACATCTGAGGTGACTGGTTTGGCCCAGCATAATTCTTGAAAACCCTGACAGTGTAATGTTGCTTAATACCAACTGAGGGAAAATCATTTACCATAAGCACAAGCTTGTTCTATAGTATTGAAAATTCAAAAGCTAGCGGTAGGATAATAATGCCCTGCCAAATGCTACTTGCAGCCAGTCGAATGCAGCTTTGTGATGCATACTCATTTGCAAATGAAGTTGGTGGTATAGGGAGACCGACCTGAAATTTCTCTGATTCTATCATTTTTGTTACTGGCTAAATGTTTTAAGTAGCGGAATGTTCGAGATTACGAGATTGATTTCAATACCACAACTAACGGTGATGGGAGCTGTGTGGACCCCACTGCAGTCTTCGCTCTCCCCGAAGTTCACCAGGCAAACGCATTCCTCGAACACCCGCTAGGTTTAGTTTGCATGTGAATGCCATAGTGTGTATAAAATGCTATAAGTGTTCACTGGAAAAGTTTTTGCCCCGTCTGTCCAACTTGTTATACAGATACCAGATGAGCAAGGGGGATTAGGCCAACCTGTTTGACTCTGGAAAGGGCAGAAATGGCAGTGGCCATCCCTGGAGATGCCGCTGGTCTGATCAGTAGCATCGAGTCTTTGTAGTCTTAAAAGCTGATTGTTAGAAACAGTTGTTAACTAATAGGATATTCCTTTCATTCAGCCGGGCTTTCGTTGAAATCAATGCTGAACATGATAATTGTGGATGTACCTTAATGAGATACACCAGAGACCCGCCCCAACAGCTCCTCTATTCATGTTACTATGGTTGATATATTCCTGTTGATGTACGGTTTTTCAGACAAGGTGGATGCAATAATTGTTAGTGATTTGGATGACAACATCCGTGCGGTCAGAGAGTATGTAGCTTGGAACACTTTTCGGCATTCCGTAAATGCTCTTAGAAGAGTAGCGCCAGGTCATGTCGGTAGTGTAGATGTGCGGTTGTTAAGTCGCTCTTGCATTAGGGCATCGACTGATGCGGTGGACTCACACGTGTCTATTCTTAATGCCAATCTGCATTTACTTGAGACTCCTAGATACCACTTTGCCTGTGGTTTCAAGCGAGAAAAAAACATGTTGAAACCACTTTTCTAAATATTCTCAGTTATATATTATTTTGCAGGAAATCTCATTCTAGGCAATGACAAACGACCTCTTATGTGCATAGAATAAATAAAACTTTAGAGGGTCTGTAACACTCATCAAAAGTTAAAGTGGAAAGACTGTAAAACGGACGTTTGATGGAACCTAGCCAGGTAGCTGCAAAGCAGTCAGTTGCACAGATTCATGCGTGATTGCACTAAACCCAGAAATCAGTGCTTGTTCTGCCAGGTGCGAAGAAATTCTTTTCAAAATTTATTCGATTATGATGACTTGGAAATTAACACGCGCAACATTCATCCATGTTCGGAATCATCAGCAAAACGCAAATCATACATTCTCATGCGAATTCGCACCAGTTTAGTAGATATGATCCATAGTTAGTGCTCGCTTGCATAGTGAGTTCGACTTGACGGATTATCGGGCAGTCTTTTCACCGACTCACAGTTTACCTCACATGCTTAAGGGATGTGTTGCTGAGAGCGTCTCAGCTCGGATAAATTTGCTGTGGAGCTTTTCTAGAATTTTTGATCCTGCACAATGCTACCATAAACCTTCCAGCTATCCACAAACTATGTGAATTCCTAATAATTTTTAAAGCTTTTTATCATCTTCATCGGCGCGAAATAAGAGTATGTTTCAAAACGTTAAAACACAGAAAAATCAAACTGATATAAAACTCATGATGCATGTAGGGAATACTTGGGATAAAATAAGGTCTTTTTTAGGTAAAAAGAGAACTGTATCTGTTAATTAACTGACAACGAACTTGATCAGATTCGACGGACTTATCTTTGTAGTGACAGTCGTTGGATTTTTCCTTTAGCATGTTTTCTTGCATGCAACCGGCGAAATGTTTCAGCGATTACAGACGGGAGGTCATTCTTTGTCGATATCATTGTGCACACTCTGTTCGGCTACAAAGGTGTTATTAATTACTGCGGACATTAGAAACTACGCAAAGTGTGTTAATATCGGTCGCCCAATCAGTCTTCCAGGTACACCAGATCATCACACAGACTACCCCGCAGTCCGACCACAGCCAGAGGCAGCCACTGTAAAAACCTGCAATTCCAAGTCACCGAGAAATCTTGCCTCACTGAGAGCGGTTTCAGTAAATCTACGGTTTTTTAGCTGCAACTATTCACATCGTGAGTAAAATAATGGGAGACATTGAGATCTAATGAAAGGTAGGTTGCAAACGAAATTCAAATACCACCAAACTTATAAGAATGTCGTAATATAACACTAATAACGCAAACGCTACGGATTTTCTGATAAAATGTTATTCTACAATGTAAGCTTTCTAGATTTTCATTAGTCAGCTGATGAAACTTTACGCTTCTAAGGAAGTGTAACATTCGAGTAAAGGAAGTGATGGCCTCCAAAGAGGTTGTTTTTCTTTAATTAGGTTCTTGGTTGTTGAGTATCACAGAAACCACACAAAAATCTGTAAGCCGCATCGGAAATTAAAACTATTTGCTCATTTAGAACAGCTGTAGCAAGAAAATTCACACAACTGACGGTAAAGCATATGATTACGTACTAAAAATACTAGTTTATTACTTATGTTTCCTCTCAGTCATCAAACAATTTGTGCAGACTGTTTTCGCTTTCACGCATTTAAATGGAGTCAGCTAGCTGCTGACTATGCTGTAACGTCCTCTCAGGTTAGATTGTATACCGGCAGTATTGTGTTAGAAAACCATTGCATCTGATTTGAACACTTCTCAAAAAGGTTCTTGGGCTCAAATGAAGCAAATAATCTAACCAGTAAAGTTGCTCAAAAATAGAGACAGTAAGATAACGTCACAGTTAGCTGCTTTATTTGGTGCGCAACAACGGTACGGAAAAACGTATATGCTGGTTATTTCATTTCAGAAATAAAATGAAACGGGTTGTCACAAATAAGAAGTGCTGATCTATGGCAAGGAATTCATGGTGTATGACCACGTCTTTACTCAACTCAAAATGCCAACTGTATCGGTACCAGTGAATAAATTTGTTTCCCAAAGCTCGTTTGTGCTAGCCAAATATGCCATCATTAATTTGGAATCTTTTGAAAGACTTCCTCTGTTTTCACAGTAGCTCAGTTAGGGATTGGGTAAGATACCCTGTTGCCAAACTGCTGAGGTTAAAATACTTAGTCGGCTAAAGCAGTGCTGAACAAGCGAAGTTAGAAAACCACTTTTCTGCATTAACATAATATAAAGGTAGTGAAGGGGAAAGTTATTCACTGTCGGTTGAATATTCCTCCTGGATCGGTGTCTTGCTATCACTGGAGCTCGAAATCATCATATAATATCGTTGATGGTGCTGGAATTTGCCCGCCAAACGTTTGACGTGCGAGGTAAGCGTTTAGTCTGCTGCGTCAACGCCCACCGGGCACACCTGTGTCATCAAGTCCGATCACGCGACATCGCTAGCGTTTAGGCTTGCCAAGCAGGCCAAGTCTCTGTGGGGTTGCTTGGCTGTAAAGCGTTGAAATGTGGGGCCATCATTAATACAGCTAAGACAATTGCCAGTTCGTTGTCCGGACCACTGAGCAAACCAATCGCACCAATAAAGGCTGACCACGTTCATCCTTTCGAACATGGTATTCGAGGTGCACGTGGCATTCTCTGGTGCACTAGTGGCAATATACTTGCTTCTATGGTTGAGGAAAGTTCTGGAAAGTTCGCAGAGCTAGAGTTCACTTTATAAACGGAAGCTTCAGGTAAATTTTAGCTGTCTCGCCTGTCAACACTAAGTTGAATTGGAAATCAGTGGTCATCGCAACAGTAGTGTCCAGAGTAGTGAGTTCAACACGACCAAATTTCATGCAACTGCTCATCCACGTCAATTGCGGTAGCACACCCACACACCGAAAAGATTTGAACAACACCTAACAGATATTGCTTGATGAAGTGAGCAAGAAGAAGCAAATCCTAGACCTGGCCTAACTTCACGTGACGTTTATCCCTAACCCACTGGTCGGGACAATTGTTCGCCCTCGTTGTGTGACAAAGACATTTGGCCCCTACCCGACATTGATTTAGCCGGCTAGTAGGATATATTCGGTTGATTGACTTAGCTGATTAATACACAAAGCCAAATTTTGCCCAGCAACGAACCTATTCACTGTATTTTCCTAAGTGATTATCTTGACATTACTTTGTGAAACGCTTTCAGCAGCACAGTGCACTAAATGGGCCTGAATGAATCTCCACCACAGCATTGTACAACAGCCCAGTCTAGTTTAGCGATGACCTGTCACGTTATTACCAGGAGAGGATTTATTCACAGGCAGTGCTGAAGCTGAAGCTGCTGATGATGTAACCCCTCTAGGTATTGGAAGCTTCCTGATGAGCTCAAATTATAGCGATGACTTTTAACAGTATATGTATACTGTCATCAATGGCTTTGTACATATCCGATGTACCTCGTGCATTCTATTCCTCCGCATCGCTATTCGTTTTATTAGTGTGCGTAAACTAGTCAGGTTCCTGTTTTTTTTAAGTAGCGTGCAATTGTTTAGGCCAATACTCTACGGAATCTATGCGGTGGGGTAAACTTCCTCAGTTTTTGAACTCGGCCATTTTATGGTTTGATGTGTTTTTTTTGAATGTGCGACTCGTCTGTCGAAATGAAAGCAAAGTCTATGTTCGTACGACTGATGTCGGATATACCTGAAGACATCAGGCGGGTACATCAAAAACAGTTGTATTCAACTGGTTGACTTGTTATCAGGATTCTCTTTCGAATATGACTGCACAAAGTTCGGTGAACGATGTTAGGTCGCTGTCAAAAACTATGATGAAACATCCCGTATTGGATCACGGTTAATCACCGGATATCCATAAAACATGTGATAACATCTTTGTTTCCAGAAGTGTGTACGTTTTAAAAATAGTGGAGATGAAATAAGTTTTTATCCTGAAGGTTGTTTACATTGACTCCAACATCCTGGACTTTCAAGATTACCCATACTTCCCATAAATAGATGGTAATTTGGAGACTGGCCACACCGACAAACATGTTCAGTCCCATCGTCATGTAACTACAGCCCGATACTCAACCAATATTTCGGGAAAGTGTAAATAGTTTGCAAATGAATTGGAGCTCAAATAATTCAGCTTTGGTGGGTGCCACTCACTGCGGACAGATACACCTACAGATGAAGTTGGGCACTGAATGAAGAGGCTTTAACCCAAAAAACCGCTGATGATCAATTATGGAGCCCATGGCTCTCCCGCTAACCAAAATTGGCCACAAATATTGAAAGCCAGTGTAGACGATCGCGTAAATAGCTTGCAAAATCTCTATCAAATGAATTAACTCAATGTTGTTTGAGATTGTCTGTGGTAATGAGATCACATACACGTACTTCGGTTAGGCATTAGAATATGATAGGATTACATTATATGTATGTATATATACATATATTCACATACACATATATACATATATACATATACATATATATATTATAGACCTTTATAACAAGATTAGTTGAATAGGATCACAAACCTTTGAGAAACTCAGACATTCGAAAAGCGCCTCAGAAAAGGATAGAGAGAAATAACCAGATATAAGGAGACGTCTGCGCCAAGTTTAAAATAACCAACCAATTTTCTGTGGTGTCGTTTCTACGGTATTGTTAATACATCCGTTTATCGGAGTCCTTTAACTCGCAAACATCACAGGCCACACTGTAACTTTAGGCACAACACAGTCCGGAATAAGGTACGACATTTTTGAGGTCACGATCTTTAAGGAAAACCGTTGGTAGGGTTTATAACGTAAAAATAATAGGATACGGAACCTTTTGCAAGAGGTCCTCGTGGACAGTGGTGATGTTTGTAGCAGTGATGTTCGCGCGGCTGTCGGGGGTCTATTGTTCAACTGTCTCAATTTTCTCACGTTAAATTAGCTGAGATGTAGCTTTGGCACTGTTGTGGAATATGGGTGTAGTGTGCCAATGGTTTTGTGTATGGAAGAGGTTGAAGAACAGTAGATCGCTCCGGCGACGTGTGCAGCAGCTCCCTTGCATAATTAGAGGTACATATTTTAAATGGCTATACACGTCATATCAGCGCTCATCTACTTACCGAGTGGCTTGAAACCGATTAGTAGGCATTGCGCACGTTCATAGTAAATAGTGATCCTCCATCAAGGAATGTGAAACTGTGGCGGATCTGGTTATTTGTGTTTTTAATAAGCTATGCACTGGAAATCACCTATGGAGCTTGCGTTCTTAGTGCCCATCTTAGCTTTGCAGGATGTTTGCCCGACATGCTGGGCAGAGCCATTTGTGAATCAACTTTGGTGCGACAATTAGTGAAACAAGGCGAACCGCACTGACTATTCGAATGGGTGTAATAATTTCAGTCTCTGAGGGTTCCGCGCTCGATGTGTGTGTCCATAATGGCTAGCTGCGTACGATCTACAAATGATTGTATATCAGTAAGAGACACTTCTTTCCTGTTTACTATGGGATAATTCAGGCACGTTTCGAAAACAATAATCATCGTTTCTGACCCTCTATCACCCCCCTCAGACGATACCGAAAGACCGTCAGTTAGCCCGTCCGCGCGCCTGGTGAGGTTCGAGTAATCGGAATTGCAGTGCACACAGACCTATGTGTTTGGAACTTATTCCCACGCTCTTGAAGGAAAATACACTTCAGTGCGGCTCACAAGTACAGGCGAATATGGCGTTATTTATTCGGCACTCTACTGGGGCAATAATGATTGATTCTTGGTATAGCGTACTGATACGTCCGTGAAAAATTACAGTTTATTTTACTCGTTATCATACTGTCATCATCCCGAGATAAAAGGCAATGATAAAACAATCTCCACAAAAATGTCACTTCTCAGGATGCCATTTTCTATCCATTATGTTCTCGTCTAGGAGAAACCAACTGGGGACACAACACAGACATTTTATAGATCCGTAATCTACAACATCTAGCGTCATTAGCTAGGTTTTGTTAGTGCATATTAGATGAATCGGTGTATGTTAGGAGCAGTTATATCCTTGGACGACCTTGAACGTACGTGAGATTTCTACAAATTTGTTCCTGAATGCACACTACTAAGGGTGAATCATGATAATTCGTCGCTAGTCAGTATTCGCAATTTTTTGTTTTCACGCCAGAGTTCATCATTACAATTAAGTGCCATGCTTGCTGTCCTGTATTCGATCTTATCTCACTGAAAATGAGGATACAGTGTGGCCTAAAAAAAGAAAGACAGTAATAAAAGTTCATCGAATTACCAACGCGAAATACAATTACGGAGACCAAAAATTATTGAGCATGCAAGGAATTCATTCCAAGAAGCACGATAAATTCCATCCTGTCATAAGCAAGTCTGTTTCGGACAAAAGAATGTGAACAATATATGGTTACTACAGCTATTTGGCTACCTTATTTCAAAAAACCCTTATCATAGGCATGGTTCAGTATCTCTCACACAAAGGCGTTCAGGAGAAATTTCTTGAACAACCCGGTTACGGATTTGCTATTCACTATATGCATGCACACAAAAATATCAATTTAACCTCTTTTGATTAAGAGGATAGGAATTAAGCGGGTCACTATCTCACTATCTCTACACCACTGATTCACTGGCGGTTTTCTGACCAGTTTACAGAAAGTGACATGTGGAATTATGACTGGTTTGAACAAAACTATCTATCCGCTGTGACTTTTGCTGTGGGACAACTCAGAATTCAGCCTTTAAAAATCTTTCGTTTCCACCTAAGGTGAACGTGTAGACAAATTTCAAAATTTCCGGACATCATGGCAACTATTGAGGGTTTCATCCCGAACCCAGTATCACGCGATAAATGCCGAGGTTCCTGGGCAGCATCAAATCTGAGTTGGCACCAAGGACCAGAAAAGCTGAAGCACGATTAATTGTCTATTTCAATAAAATCCCATAATTCGCACTTTTGTGGGGATTAGGAATCTGGCCACTGACCTCAACCCATCAATCAACGGCTGCTATTGAACCCCTATTGTTAAACGTTAATCTCCGTTGTGATGCGTAGAACGAATGTTTCCTAAGCGATCACATGGCTGACCAAACTATCCTTGGTGTAACACGAATTTCCCAATTTAATCTGTTTGTATTTTCCGTGACCAGCTTGCACCCGCGCGGCGCACACAGCCTCTCCGGAGTGTAACAGACGCAGCTGAACGTGGCACATTTGACAACTACAATAGGTAATTTGAACCAAACCGTGTGGCTGAATTTTCCCGATGACTACCCTAGCTTCAGTACACAAAATGTGATTGAAGGGCGCGAGACGTAAACCGTTCCGGATCATAGAAGTATATCATCAAAACCACAAGTAACCCTGTGCGGTGTATCAAGTTCCAGATCACGAGTACTTTCTTCGTGGATAAGGGCAATGGTAAATCACGTGCTCACATGAATTATTACAGGTAATCCTTTATGTAAATCCACCTGAGTGATGCAGTTAAAGTAACTGAAAACACTTTCCAATATGTTGTGAAAGTGTCAAAGTCACGAAAACCAAATTAGAGTTTAGAAACATATTGGTGTCGACATGGTCCTGCCATTACTTTGACCGAGTGTTGAATCTTAGCGTAGAAACAATCGCTTGAACAAAGAAGTCTTGTCAGAGCTATTTCAGGCTACGTAAAGATGTAGCTACTTGACTTGCCTTCGAACGGTTTAGTCAAGCTCAATCAACTAGTTGACTTTGGGTGCACACTTAGCTCCGCTCACTACATACCCTTGGTTTGCTCACTTATTGCAGGTCTGATGAGGTCTGAAACGTGTTCACAAGTTTGAAGTCTGGAACGTCCTGACAGGTTTGCGTGAGCGATTTATCTTTAAGGAAGCGTAGAAGATAGAGAGAAAAATTAGAGAAAATTAGAGATAGGGTGACAATGCGCCCTTACACTTAACACACACCGTGTGTGTATTCTAAAACACGTTGGATTTTTTATGTATTGATTTAAAAAGAAATCTCTAAGATGCATTCTTTGTCAACAGGTCCGGTGCATCGTCCTCTATGGCTTGGTTTACACTGATATCCGATCTTGGTCCAAAATATTCTCCACCGCCTTATATGGAAAACTTTTTGATCAGCGTGACATTTTGCTGCTGGGCGTGATGCGCTGCGACATATTAGTCTTCCATTATTGAGTAAACTGCTGGGGTGTAAACACTTCCCATGTGAAATCGAGAACACAAGAGGCGTCAAATCTGTTTGCTGTGCGTCTAGTTACGGGCCAACATATAGTGCCTGTCTAGACTGACTGGTTTCGAAATTTCATTAAACAAAATGCGTTTCCAGCGATGCGCTAGCATAAACCACGACAGACTCCGACTTAAGAACAAATAGACCGACGACACTGTTCAACTTTTTGCTTTCTTTCATTGTAAATAACAATACTCAAATCCTATCACCAAACTATACACCTTATTCACCCACATATCTGACTGCCGAATTTCAAATTATGAATCCTCAATGAAAGCATATCACTAAGGCTACGAAAAACCCTGTTATCGACATCAAATTGGCTTTTGGTCAAACGAAGGTGGTTACTTCTCATGCGGATAGTGTAGGGTCCAAGAGAAATCGTGAGATGTCGGTATTTTGAAAGTTCTATGTGATATTAATGGACTTTACCTGGAACACAATCCGAGTCATACCGCACTCACCATTCAGGTGACGCCTTGAGACAAAACTGCGCGGCAAAGCCGGATTATCCCAAACTCCTAGAAAACACTAAACATTTCTGTGCTTGAGTTTTGATAGGTTGAACTGAGTGACATTTCACGGTACTGTCTAGGCGTGTAAGTTTACAGGTCAAGGCTGGTTGTTTACTATGTGGGCCCATCGAAAACACAAAAGCAGTTTGGGCAGCAAACCAGCGGTATTTCGTATCACGGACATGGTGATATCAACTTCGGAAAGTGTCTACACAAGACAGTTTCCATAAAACAACTCGCCAGATAACATATGACCAGTGGGACTGTACAGCAGACAACTTTCAACCTTGACCAAAAAAGTCACGTGAATGTCTGGCCAAGTTTGCTTCTGAGATAACATCTTTATACAGTATAGATGGTAAAATCTTGCGGTTCTTTTGGTGAGGGGTGATTATGGTCCAGATGTACTGGAAGTTACTGTGGAAGAAGACCAATGGAAACCCCTGACCTTCTGAATACAAGATGATTTATTTCAAAATGTCTGAGATTTAGGTGGTTGACTTTTACTGATCTATCATCAGATAAAAGGCACTATAAAAAGTTTTCGTATGCATATTCTTAACCAAGCTGACGACACAGTATGTAAAACACTCTAAAATGATTCTTTTGGTAAGTTAGGTGTGGATTTTGTGGTAAATAGAAGTTGAGCTATTTCACTTGTACACCAGGAAACTGGGGGATTTTGATTGTGCAGTGGAGATGCTAGAAGTGGCCAAATTGTCTGATGGCTTACTTTTAATGACCATTCAATCAGTTGATTTTTCTGTAGCCTAAAGTTAAAATGTCTGAATTCCATCACACGTATCCTTTTTTTGGAGTCCTAACGGTTCAAAACGCATTGCCTTCTGAAAAAATACGCTTTAGTGTTTATTGCGTTGTTGTCTGATTGTCTCAGGTATCGTTGGTTAGAGAAATTTCAACAACACCGATGTTGTGAGAGTTTGCGGTACAACCTGCTGAGGAGGACGACCCGACGCAAGCCGTAAAAACGTTTTTTAGTTAACAAACAGTATTTCTCCGGGCTGTAATGTGAAGAGGGTTCACAAGACCAAATTTCTTCTTTGGCCTCTCAGTTGCCGCTCAAATAATGGGCTGTTGCCACCTCAGTTTTGGAGTCCCTCTTAACCCATCAACTTCACTCAGCCTATGGTTGTTCGCCCACTACAACTCTGGCCACTCCAGCTGATTTCATGTCACTGTCCGGACATGCGCGCCGATAACAGCATCGGTTCGTAATCTTGTGCGCAAACACAATTAAGGCAGTGCTCCCACAATTGAGGATTGTGCTGAACGATACATGGGCCCACATTGTCAAAACGGCTGTTGATTGCGCAACCGACACATCACAGAATCTTGTTGGGGTCAAATGACAGGATATGTTTGCACTTGGTACTGTCCCTCTAACGGGGTGGTATGTTATTGTGCCACTGACACCCTCAGTTTAAATATTTTCGTGGTTTTAACATATAAGTGGAAATAGGACGGCAGGTACGTCATTACTGAGTGTGATCGACTAGTCGGCACACCATCTGATTTACTTAGTGGTCGGCTCTATATCAGTAAAACAGTCTTGTTCGGTTGATGCCAAAATCGTGTCACAGAGGACAACCATCTTTCGGGGAATTTTCTGCAGCAAAGCAACCAATCTGAGCTGGCTTTGCGAAAATAATATCAGTGTAGCTAAGAAAATTTGGGACGCTGGTCTTTTGTACGCTTGTGACAATATGAAGACCAGGTTCTCTCACTGCCTATTTTCTCAACTTTGACTTCGAGTCTACAATGGATTTCCGGAGTTATTGGCACCCAGTGATGATATATTTCCTATTGCATTTGTAGTTTTTGTTTGGTTTGTGAGAGGTGGAAGGGAAAAAAATCTGTGGGCAACCTATGCTTGCTCGTTCCCGAGGTTTGTCATAAATATGCAAATAGAGCTACATTTAAGGAGCGTACTTTAACTCGGTTGACAACGCACTCAGTGGAGCAGAATTCGATTACTACTTCTGTTAAATGCAGATCCATGAGCTGTTTGTGTTCGGAGGCGGCAAATTTAGTCGATGCATTTTGCACGTCTTGTGCAGGTGGGCTAGTGGATGTTAGTCAACAGTACTGCATGTTAGACACTGACTGGGTTTCAGCAAAATTTACAGCTATTGTGTCGACAGCGTTTCCGGTGCAGAAAAGATTGTACCTAGTCAATCACTGTTTCTTAAATACTTGTCCACAAGTTGCATCTGCAACCGTGTTACTGTTTAGTTGCTGTATCCAGCCCACAAGCAATGGGCTTGAGAAACGTAGAAAGGTCACCACCAGAGCAGTATCGCAGCCTACTGACGGGCTAGGGCCGCCAAATTGATATAAATTCTGGAAGCTAGATGCTAGTAACCAAAAAGCTGAATTTAGTTAGGGTTAGAGGTGTATTTTGGTTCCCACTAATTCTTCGGCTAAATCTGTAAACCAAAAGTACCTCGCGCTTTAGATGTGAGGAGTAGGCCTTCTGTGATGTGCGCTAAAAGAGATTTGCTGACCAGCTCTGTCGCCTCAACTGCCCGAACAGCCCCCAGGGTCCCCGATTTGAGGATATATTACTGAGTTGACCGAGGTGGATACTCGAAGCGGAAATTAAAAATGCGCGAAAAATGTGTCTACAACGTTCTAGTATGAATGATAGTTTACCAAAGGCGGTGAATTTGGACCGGTCAGTCTGGTTTCACATATTCAATTCCATTTTTCATCAGCTTTTCCCTCCTTAGCAGATTATCACTGGACAGTCACTGACGGACATGGAGGATGGGTATTCGTAATTAGTTTGGTTCCCCGCTTGCTTGTAATCGCAGTCACTGCGGGCACTGCGTGCGTGTCATTTGATCCCCGATTAAGCGGTGTATGTTGTTGACCACGGACCAAATTCCCTTAGTTTACAAGCTTGTTTGGCCGTGTGGATCATATTTACGCAGGTTTTGACAGGAAGGACTCCAGCAACACGGTCTCAGTAACATGTCAAACAAATGTCCCGTACAAAGGTGCAGACATTTGTGATGTCATTGACTGGAAGTGATGCAGTTTTTGTACCTGTTGAGCGGTGCCAAGCGCCGGAAGACGACAGAAGGGTGTAACCAAATGAACATTCGATTGGCATCCACGGCAAAGAAAACTCTAAGAACACTAGATCATTAGTATTTCAAAATCGAACATTTTAGTTCTGCTAAGCGGAAGTGAATTAACCACATTAGAGACATCATTTTGTGCAACAATGTAGACTTGACCACATCGGTACTAAAGTATTTTTAAGACACGATTCGCGTTTATTGAGCTGAAATAGCACCGACGAAAGCGACGAGAACGGTGTGACTTCTAAAACCGCTTTCAGTTTATTCACTCACATCAAACTGTCAATGGCATTTTATTGATAGTCAGCAAAAAATAAGCAAATAGTGACTCTATTACTGTTAGTTTATTGCTAGTTTAACGGAACGAACGCAGGATTGAATGTAAATGCGTGCGTACGAGCCATCCTATGAATGCACTATTCCATGAAGTATCTAGTTTTACAGGTTTGAAAATCCAGCGTAAAATTGTATTCGGTCAAGTGGGGCATTGTGTTTGGTTAAAACAGAGCCCAACTAAGCTGAATCCTCGGTTCAGGTGGAAGGCATTCTTTCTGTCCTTTCAAGCCATCTATTAGTACCATCGCTATCACAAGTCAAAACAACCGGACCTATCACTTTCTGGTTAGAAGAATTTACATCAGTTATTTGTATAACTTTGTGCATGTCTGTCACATTCACGTCCTATATTTAGCTAAAAAAATACCAGCAAAAGTGTATATCAAGATAAACTCGTTTTCTGTAAATAAAACAACAGCGGCCTTTGGCGAAAGCGGTGGCAACCAATGTTTTGCCGGAGTGCATTGTTGGAGCCTTCCGCCTTTCAACACCCGTCAGTTTACCGCATCATTTTTATTCGAGATCAACAACGTGTATCTACACAATATTGCAAACTGTAGACCTGCTGTGCTATGTGGTTCAGAGTGGCCCGCGATACAACATTGGCATATGGTTGCTTCAAATGTAATGATGTAATGTTTAGTTAATATGTATTGTAACGCAGAATATGTTTCCGGTCTAAATTTGATCCAATACGATGCACCGATTGTTGGGTTTACCTCAATTTGCGACATGCATGTGTGTTTACTACGTTCAGTCAAATTATATAAACTTTAAAGAACAGTCGAATACTTGGAAAATAAAGATCCTATGGAATAGGAGCAGGTCAGTGAGAGATTTTCGCCTAAGCGTTTGCGGGTGGGGGAGGGTGTGTGAATAAAGTTAGACACACTTTCCGTGTATTACAAGTGTATATTTGGAGTTTATGAATTAAGGGAAGCATAAAACTTTGTCGGCCATGTTCAGTAAGAGTTCAAGCTGCTAATCGCCAGCCATAAATGGAACCCACTGGTGTCATATGAAACGTGGAATGAATGCGGCAGCACAACTCTACCACAGCATGCTGACCACCTTTGGATTGCAACAATGACATAATTGGACTCGTTGCCCACGCAGGTTTTAGTGGCCAATGTCCCGCTCGCCAGTCTATCGCTCACTAAGCATTACCACAGTTCTAATTGGGTTGATTTTTAACTGTCTGCGGATTGTTGCCGAGTTTTTTTATTTATAATTGTACTGTGCGCATGTGAATAGTCATTCGTTCCAAAAAAAAACCTTTTCATGTTTAGACTACGTTAAATGGAGAAAGCGGTAAAATCGAGGTTTATAGTTATGAGATTGGAATTCGGGTCTCAAGAGGACCAATAATGTGTAGTTTCGCATAAGTTTTACAGCAGCAAATCTGAAACTTCTATTCCGTGTGAACAACTGTGAGGGAATAGAATGAGGACCGGTCACACCCGCGTGATATATGTAAATAATCCAGGTACTTCGAAGTTACCAAAAAACAACTGCGTCTTTTGCAATACAATCTTCCGGTTGAAAAGTTTTTGAAACGTAAAAATACCGAAATGCTGAAAATGCGCAATATGTTACAGTAACTGAGTACAAGCACCGGTTCATATTGGGATATTTAAAAGAACCCGCACACTAGTCATCCGGTTGATTGACCAAATTCCTAGTACTCAATTAGACACTGGTATGCAAAATAAGGCAGGTCATATGCCACCGTGACAATCAGAAATACACTTTCCACTTGGAAGAAATATTTTCTTGCGAAAATTGTGTTGGAAGCGGGAAAAGTTTCGTTTTGCAAACCCAGTGCCAAAACTTTTGAATGGGATGAATTGAAGCAGATCAGCTTCTAATTATAGAGTCGAAACTCCAGCCTTTGCCCAAAGAATCATGGCTGCTCCAAATTAGAGGATTGCTGGAAAGCTACCTGTCCGCGGATGACAATTAAAACTTATTTTCGCGCCTCACGGTTAATTATAAACGGCATTGTATTCCAACTGCTATACAGGTGACACACCATAAATACGCAAACGTGTAGACATCGAGTTTGGATGACATTCGAAACGAGTTAACACCTACAAGGGTGTCAGCAGCATGCCCTTCACTATGTATATATATATATCCCGGAATCGATCTAACAAAGATGGCCTACTCTGGGGGCGCATTCAGTCCTGCACAAGGTAATGGTGAACAAAAGCTGTTCCCTTCTGTGAATATTCTTTCGATGTAGAATGCACCAACTGTGGATTACATTCGAATTACATCGAGCCAGGATTGAGGTGACGTACAACTCGTTGTTGTCAGGGAGGCAAGTTTAACGATGGCGTACACAGTCAATCGAGGGGCATCACAGTTGATATACCATATGCACTTATGGTGTAAACTGCGTCAGTTAGCAACTTCAGCACCAAAGCCCTCCCATCGTGCGCTATTTTAACACCGCCTCCCTATAATGCTACCCCTCATGAGTGATTAATTACAGCTAACCCAGTCAGGTTACTTTTTACGTACTTATGCAGCGGGTCGATACTATTAACTGGAGGTTTGCAACTATAGTCTCAGTCCTCTTTTGTAAAGAGCTAAACTAGACGTATACTCAAGCAAGTTTTTAACTCAGAAAAATCATCCTAGAATAACTGATCCTTCTGGAATGGTCGCTTTTGGGCATCTAGCAGTTATAATTTAACATCACAGTAACCCACTCCGTACTTCAACGTCACAATTTTTTTGCCTCTTCGTTACAACGAAGGAACGTTCTTAACTATTAATCATGTCCGATTAATTTGTCATAGGTTATTGTTCTTACCTGGAACTCAAAGGTCCAGTGGCGCCCTCCCTACTATACACACAACTAAAAAGCCCTTGACTCAAGAGATGAAACTATTTTGAGCATCTGTCTTACTTACTCTAATGAAGCATTCGTTAGTTTCTTACTCCTTAAACGGTGTTGTATGTATCACTCCGTTTTCATCTTAACTAACGTCAAAACAGGGAATCCTGTCGTGAGGAGACTGAAGTTTTTGTGATGCAACGTTTGTGTATTCCGGCATCTCATTAAGCTACGTTGCAGAATGTCTGTATCGAGTGCACAGGTTGGGTAAGATTAAGGTCTCGGCGAACACAGCTGCCTGACCTTTCAGATTTGGATTGAAACCCTTGCGGTAAACTGTTCCCTAAAAGTTGGACTAATACAACAATCTGACAAGAACTGCCGTTGCATTTCAGTCAGACATTTTAACGAAAGGCCTCAGCTGAATACCACCCAGTCGGACACTGCGAGCCAGGTAGTACCACACCCTACAAACCACCACAAAATTCACGTGGACTATCCCGTCGTTCGCTGCACTGACTATTGACAGCAGGTTTGACAAACAAAACTATGTTGCTGTTGGCGCTTCCAGCTTGTCTCTTTTCCTAGCCTTGTTGTGTGTGAAGGCATTTTATGACCCGCCTAATAATAACCCTTACGGCTTTCCGCTTTAAGTCAGTCAATCACTACCTCTCCCCCTTCCTTGTTCACCTTCTGTTCTCCCTTTGTCATGGCCCTTAACTAGCTGTAGAAGCTAGGAATCTAAACGCAATTCATAACTTAAAAAAGTATAAACACTTAGCTGTTGCATCTTTTAGGTACTTAACTGCTATGGGCCCCGAAGCAAGCCTGACGGCTGAGGTGTTGACAGGTGCCTACACCGGGACAACATAATTGAACATTTTGGGGGTGATACCAAACCAGCGACCTTATGGTCAGTAGTTCTGCGTCTCAACAAGTAAACTCTCGCGATCCGGGCAGAGTCCACTAGAGTTGCACCTTGGTTGGTTTAGATTAGAAGCAAAGCCTCGTGGTTGTGACGAACAAGTTTCGCATGTTTTTGTCCATTGCCAGCTCTTTCTTAGTTTTCAGTTGTAATTGACACTGATGGGTTGCACGTCGTTTTCCTAGTGCTGAGCAGCCATGAGGCCAAAATGATTACCCGATGAGTTACACACATTAATTGGTATCACGCTGTTGTCCTGTAAAGGTGGTTAGTAAATCCGGGCGGTGCATATAGAACACGCGTTCTTCAGTTTGCCGCACAAGCGCTTTGTGAATAAAGGTCAGAGAACCTTACTAAGGTTAACTGTGCATTACTATAGGAGCGCGATCTTATTGGAGTAAGACTGTTCCGTGGTGAGAGCATAGCACGAGGCTTGGGCGCGTACACAGGGTCCTAGATTGGGAAGGGTCACTCCTTCATGTACGTTCATTGAATCTCCAGGATTAGAAAACACGTAGGTCATAAGATCGACTAGATATCAACTTAGAGGAAACGTGTGCATAGCTATATGGCATGAGGGAACCAGAATGTTCAAGAATTTGTAGTAGCTAATATATTTGGGAGAACTGTTTCAGCAAATCGACAAAGCGGGAAAAGGCAGGCCATCTATGATTGGATTAAGGTAAGATAACACTAAGGATATAATATATGTATATATATACGGATATAAATACATAAATATATTGGAGCCGGTGTTAAATGCACCGACTCTGTAACTCACTGTTTATATTCTCCATCCCAAGCTTCTAAATCGGGGCATTATCCGCCAGTCAGGCTGCTTAATCAGTTGAATGGTGCATTATTAATAATTCCTTAATTCCTAATGCTTTGTCGGACTTCTGCACAAAGCGCAGTTCCGTCAGCATTAATCCAGGAAGCTGGTATGTCAGCCTGTTTCGAATACACCAGTTGAATGTAGTTATGAACGAGCGTGTGTTACAGGGAACGAGAGCCAGCAAGTCATCATTAGTTAAAAGTTGCTCCAGGTGGACATTCTAACCAGCGCTAAAACCCACTAGTTTTCGTAATGCTGTCAGTGGTGACCCTAAAGCTCGATGTCTACTTCCTACACGTGGTGTTTGAGGATATTTGGTTCTGGCGGAAGGTTACTGATGATCAGATGGTAATATTGCAACGAATAAATGCAGGATCAATAGCTGTTAGACAACTGCTTCAGAATAGTGCTCAAATAGAACAGGAGGCAACAAGTGTTTGGAAAGCTAAGAGCTGCCAACCTCTGAGGCGCAAACCGCTCAATGGGTCATATTCAACTGAAAGAGATCCATTTTGAGAAACCAAAATAAATTGCCCTCCAGCAAACCATGAGAAAATGGATCGGCCCGCAGAAAGCAGAGGTATGCACAGAAATGTCTGTCCTTCTAAACATTTATCCAATTTTCTGTCTTATTGTTGCAGTTTCGCAACAAACGCTTGAGCAGCGTCAACCACAGTAGGCATTAAGTCGACCAGTGTTCGGCGTTGTGTTGAATTCCAAGGGGTGGTTAATAAGACCGCTTAGCCCTGTTAAAAATCCCCGGTCTAGCTTTATTTACCAATCAACTTTTGTTGATCGAACAAAATATCAAAGATGTAAGCAATAGCATGAAAACCAAGCATCAGCAAACTAGGTATAGATGAAAACGTTGGCAGACCCGGAGTGCACAGCAGGTGGGTTGATAAACCTTATTATTGACAGACCAATAATGTCTGAACGAAAACTTACGTTTGTGAACTGTGTTGACTGTTTCTCGTTGTCTTACGATTATCATAGCAATGTCTATTCGGAAGAATACGGAAATGTCAACAAAGTGTTTTGAACTATCAAAATATTTTTAAAGTGTATTTGTATTATAGACACGTGAGGAAATTATCCGCTCACTTGTGCCGTACGGGAATTACTCTAGGTTTATGCCCCCATATATATTTTTTATTTCATTGCCTTACCAAGCTTACTTGAGTTGAAAATAAAACATTTTCTAAAATAGACAAAGTCACTCCAAAGAAGAAAATCTACGTTCAGATAAATGTTAGACCAAATAACGCTGCAGCACAGTATTCGTCGGATAGGAATGCACTTTGAAACTTGCAAATATTTCCCTTCGACATTTATGCCCCAATTTCTGTTGGAATTCACAATTCAGAACACGTCTTATATTAGACCACAGATAGACGCTGTTGCTAACTAGCGTTTGTTGAACGTGGGTTCCGACATCCTTGGATATATTGTCCACAAAATGGGTATAACGTAGGCGTGAGAATGTTTTTTGGTTTGGGGTTTTTCTTCGG
The DNA here is from genome assembly GCA_003604175.2 of Clonorchis sinensis. Lineage (NCBI taxonomy): Eukaryota > Metazoa > Platyhelminthes > Trematoda > Opisthorchiida > Opisthorchiidae > Clonorchis > Clonorchis sinensis. The sequence continues at coordinate 8,570,003 of CM030370.1, forward strand.
ACTGTTTTTACCTCCAGAACACCTGAACTATTAATTAGTCGCGAACCTATATCAATCAAATTAAAAATGAACACAATGCATTTAAGCCCACGTTTTCCTACCCACACAACATTAGGCTGGGTCCTCAAAACACTGCTTGGACGCTAATGTGTTTAAACACCAGACGGTACAAATTTTGCAACAGGATATTTTTGGAACTGTTTCGAACTATTTTTCCGAGAAAACGCCTGCATGTCAAGCATATTCTGAGTAAAATGGCTATCCATATAAATGGGAGGTATTCAGGATGTTCTCAGGTTTTCACTGGCACTCTTTTAAATCTAGGGCTTTTGCTCGAATCATACCGGTTTCTGAACAGATTGGATGCTTTCTGTGCATTGTGTGCATCAAAATGTAAGCTAGCAATAATGAAAGCAATGAACTGCTTCTCCTGTCAGAGGAAGCAGTCGTTCTTGTATCACAAAGGCAAGATCAAATAGTTTACCGTGCTTCAAAATTGAACTAAAACTTATTAAACTCCCTCAAGACAAACAAAAAGGCTGCACATCACCGAAGATTCCAATAGTCTTTGGCAGTTCTTAATTAAATACGGCCTGCGTAAAAACACAGCCTTTAACACAAAATGTGAGTCTGATTGATAAAACACGTTTTCAGTGTCACCAAAAAGGAATGACTGATTTAGCGTTTCAATCGGGTCGTATGTACGTCGTAGAGGCATTCTGAGTTCTCAAAACTTCATTGTCAGTCGAGAAAACCGGTGAATGTGTAAGCATGAATCAACATAGTGCTGTTTCAGTCATATTCGGAGTCCCAAGCATTACGTCCCTGATGGAATAAATCTTTGGCCAATCAGATGACCGGTATCCTACCCATGAGTGATTATTGGTGGCATTCGTTTCGAATAAAAACGTACGGCCATAACAGAATGGTGGAGCGCTGTCCATCATACACTGTTCGTGTGTCTCCGTTTCAGGGTTACCAACTGGTTAGTGTACAGGAGCACAGTACGGCTCTCAGTAGAGCAACGCTACCAGTGAAGATGTCAGATGACGCGCACACACACAACACTCACTCAACACATTTCGTCATCTTACATGATGCAGTTCAAGGAATCGTGCACATCACATCATTTTTGTTTCTGTTGTAGTTTTTCCGGGAATAAGCATGCGTGACAATTACCATACCTCTGAACCAAGATTAAAAGTTGCTACTTTTCTGAGTGATTTTATATTGTAAGAATCATTTTCCTAAGGGACGGCTTCAAGGATTAAATCGCAGTTAGTCCGACCCTGAGATGATTATTTCAGACGGGAACAGCTAAATAATCAGAGAAAACATTTCGTTGCTCTTACAATCTTAACTACGGAAAGTGTGCCTAGATTCGAGGTAGAACCACTAGATTTCTTTAATCTAAAAGAAGGTATATTGCAATTTCTTGACATTTACTCAATGTAATCACGTGAAACAAATAGGAATGTATACAGCTGCAGCCTAGTAAAAACATTAATCCTCGCACACCCAGTCTTGGCCACGGGGGTCCGAAATTCATGAGGTATACTCGTGGTAACTAGAATGATCCGTATTCGTTTGGTTACGAATATGAAGCACACTAGCAAATGATGCTTTTGGGTCCACCACGTCACCCTTTGTGACCCGAAGAACTTTGAACTCGACGATAAGGGAGTCCTGGACTCGGTACTGTGTTGTGTCCTTGTGACACCATTAATTTCATTTTGCATACCATGAAATGTGTCTGCAGGATCGTTGCAATTTCATTCCACCTATATGGGTGTCACCGCAAGTGCAAGTGGGGGGATATCTTATCAGGGATATTTGATAAGCTCAAACCACGATGTTGAAAACCGATTCCTGTAACAAATGAAGACGGAAGTGAAAGGAAGGATAGGTGAACGACAATACTGAGTGTATTGTGAGAGACAAAGTCTGGACTATGTGGTCTCACTTGTAGAAAACGTGAAAAAAGCAATTTTGGATGTTACAGGTACTCGGACAGTTTTGTGTTTAGGCGTAGAATGCCTCCTGGTGAGCCTTTCAGGATGGTCGTTTGCGATTTAGGTTCTCTTGAGAAATTCAGCTCCCTAGGTTGTGTCGTTTGAAGAGACTATTCGGGCCACATTATACTGTTTTCAATGATCAGTATTTACGTGAGATTTGCGTCAAACTCATAAGTTGTAGGTGCTGACCACTCCAAATTTTTTTACAACGGACTAGTCGCTTTACTTTGACGTAAGAATATATGGCAATACTTACGACACGTAGCACTATATACTTCAGATGCGGAAACGTAACTATTCTTTCACTTATTGAGGAATACTTTAAAATGAAGTGAACTAATAAAAAATAAAATGTCATAAAGTGCAAAAATGGTTTTGGAAGTATTATCAGAGAGTTTTTCCACTAACCTTACTCAGAAAAATGTCCGTCACTTTCGGCCATAGACGACTGTCCATTGAGGCGTCATCTGTGACCCACAGTGAACATGTAGAGATTCATCTAGTAACTGTGCTACCACCTTACTAAATTCTGCTTGTTTCACGTATTCGCTTAGAAAGGTCGATTAAGATAGAACATTCCCCAACATATCATCTGTCTGTCCTGACGAAATTTAAGTGACCTTAATGATCTGACCATGTTTGAAATGCTGTCTGGAGTACTCTCCTTTCTAGTGGGTGAGTTTTGGTTGTTGGAATGTCCGATAGAAAACCATACCTCCCAAAAATGTATTAGTCAGCACAAAGGTTTACTAGGTTTTCATCATTCGAGATAAAATATAGTGCGAAGCAAAATGGAACTCGCGGTGACCATCATGATATCGAATGATCAAATGAAAAGTGGAATCGGTAGAAATAAAAGCCGTTTTGGCCCTGTATTTGCCTTGTAGTCTTCATGTTTGATATGTGGAGCGTTTCCTATGGTTCCCTCAAAATGTCATTCAAACACCAGTATCAAGCGGTTAGTGTTTGCAAATAACACCGGCTTTCTATTCATCCAACACAGAACGGGGCGTGCCATGTAGCATTTGTTGTCTCTGTAAGCCTATTTCCTCATCGTGTGAGCCGGGGTGAATGATCGCTTGAACGTCCAGCATCTTCGTCTGCAATATGTGCAGATTGTCGAAATGGCTTGTTTTTTTAAAATAGCTTTTGAACCCCCATCTTTTGGAGAACACTGCTGGAAACACATCTTGCAAGAGTTCAGTTGCTGCGTATCGTTTGGTTAGTGGCATTTGGAGACAATCATTTAGAAACAGGAAAAAAGAAAAGAACAGTCCTTTAGGTTGGCCGACTTAATGACCAAACACAACCGAGCTAGTCAACCAATTTCTACTGCACGCTTTTCAGTTTTATTGGGCTTCACAAATTTAAAGTTTTATCTTGGAGGGATTGTTAACGGTAAGGTGTGAATTCTGTTTGCTCCAAGATGTGAACCGAACCGTGATATTGGTAGCCCATAGAAGAAGAAAACCAAGAGCTAGCTATTTGTTTAAAGTACCACTAAGCTTTATATCTGCCTTTGGTACACCCCGGTTTACTTACGTTTCATTTCAGCACTGTACCCACCATTAGCTTTCACTCATGGAGGAGTGGTTGTCCATTTGATGAACTTTATTCAAACTGCATCCCATATCACCTAGTACTTTTAAGTTGATCACAATAAAAGGCACTTTGAATTACCTCAGGTTGTTTTGCAATGATCCTTGGCTGATCACAATTTGCAGCAAGCAAGTTAAATAAGTATAGAAACGTCGTCTGTGAAAAACAGGGTAACCTTGATGACTGCGCACGCGTTGATAAACGACCGGTCTTTATTCACAAGTGTAAAAAGACCATTGGATGTTTATTGCTCCGATATCACAAAAGCCGTCTTCACCTTCGTATATTGCTTCCTGGGGTTTTTCATGCCATGCAGACCTACTGTATGAAATAGAGTTTTCCACTTCGCCTACGTCTATCGAGAGAAGACAAACACACTAGCGGAATTGAGTGGATTCAATCTTACCATGTTTTCGAATTCGGCTGTTACCATAGCTCTTTTCTTTGTTGATTGTTCCATGTCAATTAGGCGGTATCTGCTCTCTCTCTTTCTTCGCAAAGCTGACATAACAATAATATCACTCGTACGTTTCAGCTACTTTAACAAGGAGAAAATAGCAAACCGATTTTTGGCACACAGCCTTCCGCGATTATTGTTTTTTTCTACCATTTATATCGCTTATGCAAATAAGATAGAAAAACAGTCCGAAAAAATGAGTTTTGCATAAGCTTGGGAAGAATAAGTTCGGGTGTATCAAACAGAAGCTGTTATGCTAAGGGTCAAAGGGCCACATCAATCATGTGTCAAACCATATAGTTCGTAGGTAAAACAATTTCTAGGTGACGAGGCAATAACTACCTCTATGGCTGCATGAAAACCATTTGGACCTGAATAGGCTCAACGCTATTGGCATAGAATTAGTCCATGGCAGACAAAAAAATAGATGTGGATGAATGACCCACTGTGTTGAGCAATTTATTTTGAGACAAAGCTGTTTGGAAAACAAAGTCCAGATTGCTGACGTCGATTTGTTTATTTGGCCTGCCTCTGGTGATAGGATGACCCTTAGACTGGTGTTGGTTTTTATGCCAATGTACTGGAAACAGAAACAGTTAACTTCTAGCAATTCCCAAAAATACCGCCAAAACGATTCTCGCTTTGCTTTAGTTTTCCTGAAAAAAACTCAACTTTGAAAACACGAGAGTCCACCCCTGCATACTGAAAAGGAATATTCCATGAGTGCATTGTAAAAAGGAACAGACTGTCGAGAGCCACCTGCAGGGTTACTAGTCAAATCCTTAGAATTCTTTCTTGCGATAACATCAGCTTGAAGAGAACTTCATTCGCAGTGGGGAACACGGTTATTTGAAAAAAGCCATGGGAAATGCGTGACTTATAGGGTCAGATAGCAGAATGTAGCAACGAAAGCAACCTAAGGATACTGAATGCAGAAGTAAGAAATTTGCTTCTCGTTTGTCAAACATGTGCAGTAGGTTAGTAACGTTACCCAGAGATTGTAACATTGTCGTCAGTGCTTTCCCCATTTCTATCCATATATATATATATATTTGTATACGCCCAATCTATAGGCAGTTTTATACCGAAATAGAATTCAATGTAACCAACCAATAAAGCCAGGACATTCCCAGCGTAAGACCTGAGTACTTCAGGGAACAGAGTGTAGGCTTGAAATTACTAATCGGTGCAACGACAATGCCAACACTCGTGCTCTAACCTTGAATGAAGACCGAGTGTTAACAGCATGGCTTGACTCACTCAATGGCCTAGTGCATGAATACGGCTTTTGGGGCTTTGAAACTCAGATTAAGTTCAGCTCTCTTCATACACAGTCGATCACACCCCAGAACATCAATAATTTCTATAGGTGTATGTAATACAACAGCCAAATCGGTGAAAGGGAGAATAAGTATAAAGATATCAAATGTTTTATAATAAGCTCAAAAAGTTACTACCCTTGTTCAGGCTCAGCTGTGAACTCTTTGACATTTTTATCACCCTAGCAGAGATTTTATAGTTTTATGGTCCGGATCACATGATAAAACTGATGACTAAAACTGGCTTTTTCATGGGTGGGATTCACACAACCTTCGTGGTGCCCTAACACGCAACTGGGCTGCTGTACACGTCCTGCGTACGGCTCTGTTTAATTCCCGTTTAGAAATAGTCACCATTTAAGAAAACACTAACTGAATAAGTTTTTTCAGCGCTGTGATTTGCGCTCACATTTTTCCGAGCTTATTGAGATGTTTTTCAAATAAACCGTCGGAATGGCTGTTTGATTGCAGTACGCCGTTCCCTAATTTGATCGTTTTGATGAGTGTGCTTTAAGTGCAAGTCAGTTTGGGGCCATAGGAAAGCGTCTCGACTGATCCGCATTTGTGCAGCCTGAGCTGGAAGTTTGTACAATCAGGTATTATTCCGTTCTGGTGGAATTCCTTTAGAAGCAGCGAGACATAGTACCGTCTGCATTCCTGGTGAGCCACAAGTCCGAAAATGGAAGTATGTTTTCCACTTCAATCCTACAAGTAGCAGCAGTATTTTGATGAAGTGCAATGAAAAACGCAAGAAAAGTTAAGCCCGTATATTACCTTCACTCCACTCAGGATTCGTCGTTAAGATATCTGTAAAATTCGTTTTCAGAGGATCCCTCATGTTGACAGTCGATTTCCTGTGAAAGCAAAATGTCATTTATTCGGTACAAAATAAAATAAAATCCTTAAATTGAAACAGAGGATAAATGGTCAGTCTTGAAAAGCTTGTAACCATCGTCACGTGACTTTTGTTCCAATGCTAGTATTCAGCTTGTACACTACAATAAACCAGGCTACAAGTTGCTTATAAAGAGAGACGAAGCAGGACCAATAAAGTGGCTGTTCTATTTTACGGGCTCCACCTTTACCGCCGAAGGTGGCAACGTTCTCTTCAGTATCGATTTTAAGCTGAAGTTGAGCCGGGTGTCTTGAATGTACACACAGATAAACGCCAACCAATTCGCAAAATGTTATGCCCGCTTTGTAGCGTTTACTTCGAAAAGAACACAAGGGTTTACTGTGAGACGAAGGGAGTTACTTTTATAGTTTCAAAAGGTAACAAACCATGGCCAAAATAAGGCGCTTTGTGTCGATCTTCCGTAAATTGGTTGAACGGAAAACGGATAACTGTCTTGTATGTGTACACTGCTGTTCACCTGAAGGGTTCTTAAAAGTTCGTTTTTAAGCACCTCGGTTTGAACAAAACTTTATCGCAGTGTCACCATACAGGCTGATTACTTTATTTTTGAATTGCCAAATGGTCTACACGTTTTTTTTGAAAAAGTGCAGTTTTTACTGTCCAAAACCTCACATACCTTTGAATCTCTGACTGCAAAATTAGTCCAGAAGTTAAGTATAAATTACAAGGAACATTTTTGTTGGATGCAGTGTTCTGGTCCAGGACTAATAATGCCTCTTTTCGAATAAAAACACTTTATGTAAATCGTTAAGAGACAATTCCTGGTGAAAAATATTTGCCGTTACTTGAGCTGAATCATCTCTAGATGCTCTTTTGCACTACATGTTGACAAAATATTTTAAACAAGTTTATTTTTTATTTCCAGAGACAAACGCGCTGGAGGCATAAACATACGTACTTGGATTTGCCATTGACCATTTCTTCTACGGATACAAACTGCACAACGTATGCAACTAAACGTAAACCACACCCTTCCACAACGCAATGCAGCTAATTTAACACAATACGGGTGGCCACCAAAATAGCTGCAGAAAAAACATCCCAATACGTCCGCTTGATCTCACCTCTTTTACGAGCACAGTTTTCCACAGAGCGCTACTGAATAAAATCGCGAACCAAATGTACAAACTAACTTTCTCATAAAGGCTTTCCAAGCTGGAAAATTTAATGCAATAAAGGCTTGAGTTGCCTGCAAGCGCTATACAACTGTTATCGAGTTTAGGTGAGGCTCAGTGCAGAACGCCTCAGTCAATTTCTTCATAGGGTGTATTTTCCTTTCCAAAGTAGATCTCGTCACTTCCGAAAAGGACAATTGTCTAAGGAGTCTATTTTCATGCTGTTTCATAACAATGTGCTGTCCTGTATGTGAAATTTACTCGCAGTTTCAGGGCCTCGTGGAAAACTGCTTGAACTTGTTGAACTCTTCAAAACGTAAAGGCATCGCAGAAAACCGGCTGATATAGGCTATTGGTGAGCTCTCGAATATAATGTTAAAGAGGGCACCAAAGCGTGTCCGGTTAACTTTCTCCGGAGTAGAACATTTTTGAGTTAAAAATAATTACGTGTGATATAATGACTACGTTTGATTTCTTTCTGTGTTATGCACAAATGACTTTAAAATTTTGAAGATCTAAAATTTCGTCGCTATGCTAAGTAGCTGGATGACAAACCAAAAACGTTTCAGTCGGTCGAAGCTACAAAGTGGATAATAAAACTGATCGGATGTTAAAAGCAAATGTCAATTAGCACGTGACGTGTTGTGTGCTGAAAGGTAAACCTGTCAGCTTTTGGTATTAGTTCCCTTTGCGTTTCCTTCTGGACGCGGAGATCTTTCTGCAACGTCCGTTTTTGACACACACCTTACGTCTGTTGAGCTGCGTGATATGTGTCTAACGCATATCCAGCCGGTTCGTTTGTCAGTTTGGCAAAACGAATGACTTTTTGAGGTTAACCCAGATTTCTGGGTCATTTACATGCAGAACAACTCTAGGTTATTTTGTCTTTAACCGTCACAGGTCCTAATCCAATCCTTTGAAACTTTGAAGATTCACTTACAACTGTTTGTCCACCGTGCTCCAGATCGTAGCCTAAATTTTAGTTTTGAGTTTGCTCTAAACTCTCAGTTCTTTTGTTCAGCTCTTATGTATGTGACGCATATGAGCTCGGGAACGCATAGCGATTTAAGTGCGAAGCTAACGTCCGGCAGGCTCGTGGTTCGAACGCAAATTTGCTTTTCGACCGCTCCTGTCCATTCTTGGACAACCTAGTAGCTTCTCAGCCCTAGTGATTGTTTCGAGCTCCAAGACCGCTATGCACCAAAATTGAACTATAGATAAACGGCTATCATGTGACCTGTCTTGATGGGAAGTGGTGGATATCCTTGGTCAGCTTTGGTGTAGCATCTGAAGAGCTTAGAGTTTAGCTCTATAAACTGAAACCAGTCTTCTTATATTTGCTGAAGTGAACGACCATTCGGGTGCGTCAGTTAACCTGTGGATTTTTTTAACGTGGTGGTTATACAATCACTCAACACACCTGCTTATATCTCCTTTAGGACAACACTGAGTATATTACTCACCACGGGCTGCAAGCAGCGAAACCCACAAGCGGTTCTGTCTTATTTCCGATAATATTACAAGGTTCTTCGGAAATAATAGGCTAAACTTCCACCGCCTTGCAAATGGAGGCAAAACAGCTGAAAAAGCAAAAAAATATATGATAAAAGCTCGTGCAATAAGGGAAGTCTACGGCTTGGCTTTTTAACAACGAGCAGAGACTCAACATTTGGCGGTTGGGCAGATTGATGAAAGCATGGTCAAAGTAACTGAACGTTTGCTTCACTTCGTATACCCTCTATGCAACAGACTGAACTCATACGACAAGAAAATATCTGATTTGGTGTAATTCATAAAACCAGGAATGTTTTTGGATTACTCTTGCTGCTATTGAGTGTTCAGTGTTGATATGTATGTACTGCATCTTAGACTATGACTTAGAGAAATACATTCAGCTTTACTTTGCATCCCGTCCCGATCGCGTCCTTCATGGTAGTTTATGTGATTATCAAAATAGCCTTACTTCAGAAATTCCTGGCCAGTGGACAGATGTAGAGTTCCGTTAGGCTCATGTTTGAATGCTGTAGTCAAGGAAGCAGATAATGGTGATCACATATCGACAGCCGATGATGTGGCTGCCATTTGTAAGACAAGCCGGATAACTTTCTCCCGTGCATGATACTTCAAGATAAACGTATGGAAATAACCTCTTTCATCAAGTAAGGTGTTTTGTCTTGATCGGAGAGCAGTTATCTTAGCAAGGCAAATCGTGTGTTCCCATAAATGTTGAAAACTTCTCTTAAAAAGCGAGCTGATGTTTACACTACAGCCAACAACCCCCATCTAAATCATTATTTTCGGGAAAAATTGTTAACAATTCGGTATTTTTCAGATAATGGACGCTTCCGTTATTCATTGTGCTTAAGGGAAAGATTGGACGACAACTTACTTGCTCATAGGTCTAATGAACTGTTCTATGGGGTCTATTATAGATCCAGTGTTCTTCTCTCCCAAGTAAAAATATTTAACGCACTCATTGTCGTTTACTGCTAGAATACTTCCATCAAATTGGTATAGCAGGAGAGGACGGAATAAATCCGAAAGACCTTTGATTAAAACACTTGGACCTCACATACAAATAGCTTCATACATGTTGGATAATTTTCACGTTAAAATTTTTAGTTACTTGTTAGTGTGTGTGGAGACGGTCGATGGTAAAACGCACCTATCCTGGAAGCTATAAATGAAAAAGGGATGTTTGGTCTTTTGTTACCACCATCAACTGGGTGCATCTCACCTGCCACTTGCACACTGCACGGTGAAGGATAAGCTGACCAAGTAGTTAAGACTGTACACTAGAACTTTGACGCTTACATGGGCAACTCCAATTTGGCTGTCCAACTCTGCCATGAGAAAATGTATGCATTTTATTTCAGAAATAAGTAAGCGAAAATTAACCTTATACCGTGATCTCTAGCATACAGCTCTTCAAGACTAATCCAAAGGTTTGCAAGCTGTAGTCCATCCCGATTTTAATGGATAAGATACCGGCAATAATTGTATGCAGGAATTAGACCGTTGCAAACTGGAGGATTTTTAAGGCAAGTTGAAACTGTCTTACTGAGAAGAACAACCAAGACATGGTTTGAAAATACCTACCTCGTGCACTTGCGCAGCAGCCGGTGATTGTTTATTCCGCCCGTCGAGTGTCACCCAAGTGCTTTGTGCCCACAGAGAAACCCAGCGAGTCAATATTTTCAAACTGTGGAGTAACTCGAATTCACCCTGGGGATAAATCAGAGGTTATCAAAAGCAGATTGAACGTGTTATCATACTGTACCCAGATGGCAATATGGCAAAATTTCACTGGCTCTAACACCCGAAGAGCAATCCGGTAGCCAGGGATAAGAATGCGGGCGTTTATTCTAGGTTATCTCTATCGATATTGATTAGCAGCATTTGCTCGGGCTGGTAATTGTTGCCAAATGCACGCTCACAAATGAATGGAGGGTGTTTTACACTTCCGATAACCACGCACCTGTGAGTCACAGAAAGGTGCGCGCAGTACTATCGTTAACTGCGTCAAATATCGTCTTCTTTTCTACATGAGAGTGCAGCCAGATCGCTGGATCGTGTGTGATTTCTTTTGAAACAATGAGATAACGGATGTAGAGTTCCGTTAGGCTCATGTTTGAATGCTGTAGTCAAGGAAGCAGATAATGGTGATCACATATCGACAGCCGATGATGTGGCTGCCATTTGTAAGACAAGCCGGATAACTTTCTCCCGTGCATGATACTTCAAGATAAACGTATGGAAATAACCTCTTTCATCAAGTAAGGTGTTTTGTCTTGATCGGAGAGCAGTTATCTTAGCAAGGCAAATCGTGTGTTCCCATAAATGTTGAAAACTTCTCTTAAAAAGCGAGCTGATGTTTACACTACAGCCAACAACCCCCATCTAAATCATTATTTTCGGGAAAAATTGTTAACAATTCGGTATTTTTCAGATAATGGACGCTTCCGTTATTCATTGTGCTTAAGGGAAAGATTGGACGACAACTTACTTGCTCATAGGTCTAATGAACTGTTCTATGGGGTCTATTATAGATCCAGTGTTCTTCTCTCCCAAGTAAAAATATTTAACGCACTCATTGTCGTTTACTGCTAGAATACTTCCATCAAATTGGTATAGCAGGAGAGGACGGAATAAATCCGAAAGACCTTTGATTAAAACACTTGGACCTCACATACAAATAGCTTCATACATGTTGGATAATTTTCACGTTAAAATTTTTAGTTACTTGTTAGTGTGTGTGGAGACGGTCGATGGTAAAACGCACCTATCCTGGAAGCTATAAATGAAAAAGGGATGTTTGGTCTTTTGTTACCACCATCAACTGGGTGCATCTCACCTGCCACTTGCACACTGCACGGTGAAGGATAAGCTGACCAAGTAGTTAAGACTGTACACTAGAACTTTGACGCTTACATGGGCAACTCCAATTTGGCTGTCCAACTCTGCCATGAGAAAATGTATGCATTTTATTTCAGAAATAAGTAAGCGAAAATTAACCTTATACCGTGATCTCTAGCATACAGCTCTTCAAGACTAATCCAAAGGTTTGCAAGCTGTAGTCCATCCCGATTTTAATGGATAAGATACCGGCAATAATTGTATGCAGGAATTAGACCGTTGCAAACTGGAGGATTTTTAAGGCAAGTTGAAACTGTCTTACTGAGAAGAACAACCAAGACATGGTTTGAAAATACCTACCTCGTGCACTTGCGCAGCAGCCGGTGATTGTTTATTCCGCCCGTCGAGTGTCACCCAAGTGCTTTGTGTCCACAGAGAAACCCAGCGAGTCAATATTTTCAAACTGTGGAGTAACTCGAATTCACCCTGGGGATAAATCAGAGGTTATCAAAAGCAGATTGAACGTGTTATCATACTGTACCCAGATGGCAATATGGCAAAATTTCACTGGCTCTAACACCCGAAGAGCAATCCGGTAGCCAGGGATAAGAATGCGGGCGTTTATTCTAGGTTATCTCTATCGATATTGATTAGCAGCATTTGCTCGGGCTGGTAATTGTTGCCAAATGCACGCTCACAAATGAATGGAGGGTGTTTTACACTTCCGATAACCACGCACCTGTGAGTCACAGAAAGGTGCGCGCAGTACTATCGTTAACTGCGTCAAATATCGTCTTCTTTTCTACATGAGAGTGCAGCCAGATCGCTGGATCGTGTGTGATTTCTTTTGAAACAATGAGATAACGAATCTTATCCACCACACGTGTGCATGTGTGTTAAATATAGATGGGAATCTTCACCGTCAACTCAGCGTAAACGCAGCCAATTTTGTTGATCAAAACCCTGTAATAGGTTTCACTTGAAAGGTTTAGCACAACACGTTTTCGTTCTTCAACCACAGTCTCGAAACCGGCATTCTACAGAACAATTTGCGGGTCTTTATCTATCTATTTCTTATATCATCAAAAGAACTGTTGGAACAAACAATCAAATATGTATGTTTTACCAACTGATAAACTAAGGTAGTGTTTGGGCCCTCAAATTGACGCCACTTGTGTTATTAAGCTATAGTTGAGTGTCAGTTTGAGTCCTTATTACTGGCCCGGACAAGAGCTAAAGCGAAATTTTAGTCTAGCGCAGTCGAGTTACATGCATTAAGAAAGCCGGTCAAAAAAGAAAAGGTGTTTAGAGATTTTCATTGCCATTTTTACCCTCGAAAAATGAACCGAACAAATAATTGTCCAAACAGCAGAAGAGGAAATGTCCGGTACAGATAGTATGTCACCGGAAATATTCAATTATTATTGAATTTGTCGGAGGGCCAGTTACATAATACTGTAGAAGTTAGAATACTGACATCCAAAGGAATTTTTCTACGGCCAAAGTTTTTCATTTTGAGCTTGAGCCCTGTTACACCATTTGTTGCGACTGCCGTAGCCGAGATATACGTAACGCTGTCTCAGGCATCCTGCACGAATGACCAAAACGAAGATTTGGTCAAGAAACATAGCGCTGCATATTGTGGCACCCACTTATTCGAATGTTGTATGATATCAGAACCAATTTGGTTCATATTTCATAGTGATGGTACGTGTTCTTTGATAAATAGCAGTGTAAAACCAAGTGATGTAAGACTAAACATGGTCTACCAGTGTTAGGCTTGAAAACGTCCTTGGATCTTTGATAGCAGTTCGCTGTAAAGGGAATAAAAAATATGTTTTTCTCACTTGTATTGTTCTTTCCAAGTTTAGTAGTTACGTTACCGGTAGGAACCTGCAATACTTGAAAATACGGATTACGCCAACGTATATCATCCTTGGTTTAGAACCAAATAAGTCTGACCACGTTAATTCTTAAACAACTTCTTGGATACCCATTTTCACCTCAGAAAATGCTCAAAGAGTAACGCATAACGTTAAGTATTTGAGTACCACAATTCTGCAGAATGCTAGCACTCCGTTCGGTCATTTATACTGATATTTATGATCATATTCCGAATAGTATTTTCGGATATCAAGTACCATGGGAGAACTAGTGCACCTTTGATGTACTTCAATATACCTATACTCTTGAGGATACAAGGACGCTCCTCCAGACTTATGTTGATGGTTAACCACCGTGTTCCCAAACACATTGTATTCGAAATTCTTTCAACTATGTGCCAATTTGTGTGTTAGAACCAGGCGAACAGACTCAAACAACTTGTTATATTGTTTTTATCATTTTTTGAATGGTTTTGTATTCGTGCGGCTATTTTACTGTTGCATTGAGAATTAGGCGATCGATTTATCGATATCAGACCACAGTAAGCACCTAATGTACGGTACCAGAAGAAACACATTCATACCCAAGCCTTACGGGCGACATAAGTGGGAATATTTCTGGATTATTCGATATTAGCGCGCGCTTTCCAACCAAACGGACGCACACTCAGTGAGGTTGTGAATAAAGTTCACCATCATCATCGTCTTCATCATCGACAGCATGACATCGGTGTTCAACGCCGATGCTTCACTGCCGTACAACGATGATCTGTTTGAAAGCCTTAATGGAAAGAAAAGAATAAAGATGGACGGGTAAAGGACTTAGTGTTAGCACACCACAACCATTCCGATGTGCTCACACCTCCAGACACTCATTCAGGCAATCTGGATAGAAACTGACAATAGAAACGTCACTGGCATCGGTTGGCAGCCGTAGCTTGCTGTATCTTCTAACCAGGCTCAATGGGGATTACGTGATGTATGAGTTACAACTTGACCTACCCAGCATGTGCTATCATATTTTATTCCGTCTAGGTACTAATCGCCCGGTCAATATTTCCGATCCATGACTTGCAACTGAGTGAAAATCAACCTTGCTGTGACAATGCCCTTCATCCAATGTGGCTTTACATTAAAGCCTTGCTTTTTGGTTGTTGTCTTTTTCACTCTCATGCAACTTTATATAAACGCACAGGAAAACTTTCGAACCCAATCGTTGTGATGTGTTCCTGGTGATAAGAACTGGGTAACTCAAGGGAGTGCGTGGAGCGGCTGTCTTCCTCTGGTGATTTTCATCCCTGGTCTTGAAGTTGTAGTTGGTAGTAGGATGGAATGGTCGATTTCTTCAATGAAGCCATAGGTAACCTCAGCAAACTTCGCACCTCCTCAGACATCTTATAAAATATCGGTTCTTCTTCTTGCTAAATCAGTGATTGGTTTGTTTTAACATAATGAGTTGTCCGTTAATAATATTTGCCTTCAACATGGAAGCTGGTTGATGACATACATCACTCAAGAAATAGATTGTATACACAAGAGTTATTCTTCACTGAGTAATAAAAACGTTCACTGTATCATCGGCCACACACTTTCACCTCGCTCTTCGATTCGCCATCCGCCATCTAGCTCATCATCATGGTCACCTTATTGCATCTGTGTAAACCGTCTACCTAAACTAACCACGACAAAAGTGGAGCTTAATCAGCTACGGGTAAGTACATATGCAAACATTTGGCGTTTTATAAATCTATCTGCCGGAATAATCACCGGCAAATGCGACATTGGTTATACCCACGTTTAAATTGTTTGGTTCCAGACACTTTTTGACAGCCATTTTATAGTAGTACTGACTGAATCACGTCTGTATCTAAAATTTGGTGGTGTGCTTCATGTGAGTTCGGAGGTCTGCAGTTATCTGAAGACAGGATAAGTGGATGTTCCATTGCGTTATTTTTTCCTGCTCATTCAAGAGTTGAAAACCACCGGTCATATTTTCTTGGCATTCAGAAGATACTTATGAACAATGAGAACGAAAAGCGTAAATGTGTCACTTTCACGCATTACAGAAAAGTACACAGAGTGGTAAAATTAAATTTGCGCATATTCGATGAAGTTAATTCCTCCCCAAGTTATCTGACGAATTCGTAGATGCGTTCAATCAACTGGTCGCTCATTCCGAATATACTGTGCTTCTGTTGTGGACGGTTTCTACTCAGGTAGCACTAAGTTTTCAAATGGGATACATTTTTCAGCCTTAGGTTCAACTATCTTTCGTTGAAATTATAAGAATCAACTTTGCACATAAGTTTTCTATTTCTTTCACCGTCTTCCTTCCTATCAGCCTCGGACAAAGCTGTTTAGCCGACAGATTCTTAGTGTTGTCAAAGTTCAGCATGCTGTGACTTGGTATACGGTACGTGCTGCACTGGCTTCCTCGTCACAGAGTCCTTGCAAATGAGCATGTCATAGCAGATTGCCTACAGCTGAGCACCTACGTGTGACACGATAATGGCATCGGTCACATTTACCATGCTTTAGACGGGGGTCGGAGGTTTTTTGTTATAAAATCCCAAGCATCTCTCACTAGACTACTTACGTTCAAACGTGAGCAATGAATGTTTGTTCACAATTATCTCCATGGCTTGCTTCGCGCAATTTGCTTTTTCTGACAAACTTTCTTAAACAGAGTCCGCATTTCATCTCTGTTGTTTTGTTTATTAGGGAGCACGCTTAGACCAATTACACCTGACGGAATCAATCATTGCATGTCTGCTTGGTTTTACTCTTGTTACACAAGCATACAGCTGCTGATCAGTGGACGTTTTTTAATCTAGATTGCATAAAACCACTGATTTTTAAGTAGGAAACTTTTGAAAGCCGACAAACTTTTGTGTTCCAAAAACTAGCTTTGCAGCGGCTCTTTAGACGGGCTTAGTTACCGACTATTCTGTGTAGGCATAGCCACTTTGCTCTCTGCGATGTCAACCCTACTAGTGGATACTAATTAAGAGACCATTTTGACGCTGATCAGCTTTTCTAAAAACAAAGTGTATTATTCACCGCAAGGACAATCCTACTTTTTTACGTATGAATAAAAGCGTACATCAAAGGCACCCCAACAGCAATAATACAATATGTTGGCGTAAACCGGTGGGAAAGACCACGTGGGCATTTTTCTGCGAAACAAGTTTATTAAAAACCAAGTAAAAACGCAAAGCATATAACCGTTAGCCTCCAAGCAATGTCTTGTTTTTTCAAGCGAGTCTTATTAAACTAGTTTACTAAGAAGCTCAAAAGCATCAGTCACTGCGAAGAAGCTCTTTTATGAAAATATATAAATGGCTCGCAAGGAAATATGTTTTAACGGGAAGCACGCTTATTCGAAAGACGTTGTCTACTACAGAGTGGTCCACACCTGTTATTGCATACTTCGGTCTCCAGTTCAGCTGCTCATTTCGCATCTGGAACTCAGTCGCGGCAAGTTGACTAGACTGGATTTTTAGAGTTGCCTGCAAAAAATACATTTTCCTGGCTTATATTATTTCTAATAGGCAAATTCAGCACTGTCAACTGTCCCGTATGACTTTTTAATTTTGCTCGGAACCACGAGACGACCCGCCTCATACCACGGGCATATGTCTGTGATTCTTCAAGGAACAGCCACCCTAAAATTAGCGGAAAAGCTAAGTAAAGCGGACTAATCTTTGATTAAAGGTTAAAAATCTATTTTCACTTGACCAATCGGTCATCTACTTCAATTATTCTGTTCTGACCGCTAACAAATGTGCACGGTGCACAAAACCAATTAAGTTGAACGATGCGTTATGAAATTTTACTCCGTAGTGATCCAGGGCATCCGGTTTAGTTGCGAATCAGACAGCTATTTTCTCCCAGGGCAGCTGTAGACAGGCAAACACACTAGCACACCTGCCCATTCGACCGGGTCAGTACCCGGCCCACATAAAGGACGTTAGGCGAGCCCCGATCAAGCTAACATCTTAATGGACAAACCAACACAACAACAGACACGTTGACGTACGAACGGATTAGTGCGCCTCGAATTATAGGCGTCCACTAGACAGGTCATCAAGGGGCAGCCGGACCACCTGTTCTGAACTGAGAAGCGGGTATTTTTCGGCCGTAAATTACTCCCGAGTGTGATTTGCAGAAACGACCCTTTTTCACATGAATCATCCGAGGTTTTTACAGTTTGTTCACCTACAATTTATTTCAACAGATAATGATGCGTATTGCTTTGAGCCCTTGTTTGTCGCACTGTCAACAACGAAACAACTTCACGGTCGTCGCGGCCGCAGATTTTTACTTATATTTTCATCTTTAAAACTATACCAAGGAGAACTTGATTTTGCAATATTTTTAGCAACTGTGCAGAACCCTATGTAACAGCTTTGCTGTCTAAAGTCGGAACAGCGCAATACATAAAACCATTACTCTCATTTCCAGCTATGCTCATTCCTAAATGCAACATATTTTAGCATATAAATATAATCAGAGCATCTCAACTGATCCCGAGGCATGTAGATTCGGTTAAAACTGGTAACTTTCTTCGTTTTTTCCCGGATTTCGAATGTGTCCATAGGGTTTGGCTTTGAAAAAGAAACTTCAACTATTATCTTACTTGATTGCGGGGTTGCGCATTGCGTGGAATAGCTTCTTGTATGTCCTAACTACGCCCTGAGAGACAGAATATGGCAGCTACCAGTAGGGTGTAGAAGTAATTGTTGATTTGTTTACCATTGTTTTTGGCTTATTTGCCCTTATACCGGTCCTTTCATGACCAGTTCAGTCTTACGTTTGTGTGGCCCAGCGGAAAAACTGCAGAAAGGGGCGTATCGATCGTCCAAATTGGCAGTTTGCTTATCCGTTCTGATTGCCCACTGCCGTGATTCACCGTCCACTGGATTACGAGAGCAGACGCGAAGAATTTGCTTGTTCCACCTGAAGATATTTTCGCGTGCGCGTAGGTTGTTTTGAAAGGTCACGCTCCAGGATGGACGACGCCGATGCACCTCGGGCATTAGCCGCTGGAGACATGTGTTGACGTACCATTAACAGGTGTGAAAAAGCAGAACACAAATTCTGGATAACCACAACATGGACGTATAAAAATGAACATAGGGACGCCTTGGCTACATGTTGCGAAAGATTTTCGAGTTCTCCTTGGATTGAAAATGACCGCCGTAGCATGGGTCTCCTTTTTCGAAAGAGAAATTAGCCGTTTCCGTTTGGCAAATATGTACTGAGTCTGGAAGGTAGAACTTTTATTAGTGGCTTGAAAAATGCCGCAGCCTTAGCAGAGCTCGTACGATACAGCAAGACCAAAATACTGTTCCAAGATTAACTAACAAACTATTATAAAAGTGTTTTCAGTGACTTTAACTGGCAAAACTATGCCCCGAGAACAGCTTCCTACGGAACTCCGTTGATGAACCACTAAATTTCCTTATCGTATTGACAATTGCCGACAACGCATCAGAATTTTCACGCAAGCATCGTTGTGTAAATTCACAATCATCTTATTAAGTTCAGTTTACTCTTGTGTTGCTTATTTATCGATTTATACTGGTAGGTCCAGACCTGCGCTTGGCACCACAAAATAACTCCAAACGTTCTATCTGAGTCAACGCAATAGATCCTTTAAAATTAGCCTACCTATTTTAAATTTGTTTTATTTTCTACCGTAATAAACTTACACAAGTCCGAGCAAAATGAGTATTATCCAGTTGGGGGTTGTCTCTCTTACACTCTTCCTTGTTAAGGGCGGAAATATTTGTTTTAATCTCATAAGTGATAGCATCTTATCGTCACTAAGAGATACGTAGGAAAAAATTTTACCCCTTTTCCAAACCGTAAGCAAAAAAGCGTGAGTTTGCCTTTGAGAACTTTGAGTGACAACTTGTTGAAGGAGTTCTGGGAGTTTGGCACCATCTCGAAGTCGGAGTTATTTCTGCGCGGTTTGGAACATTTCGTGAATTACGATGGCTTGAAGTGTTTCCCAGCTTTGTCTAGTTTTGTAAAACGGACAGGGCAAGAATTAACAAACACGATCATTTCACTGCGGCTATGAGGCTCAGGCATCTTTGAGTTCTTCTCCGGTATAGATTTGCCTTGAAAACTACTACTGGGGAACACAAACGTAAATAGCAGCTATCACAAGCGATAAGAGGCTCATGTTACGGTCGCCATGAGCTGAAAGACCAGCTGGTATGCCTTAATTTTCACACTGTCAAGTTTTAGATATAGATGTTATCTACATCATGTGCCTTGCGTTGACCCTGTGACTAATGTCGCGTATTTGCCTTCAATTAAAAGGTGTACTCTTACAGACAGCAGTGCTTGCCTGAAAACGCTTGTAGTAACATGCGCAATACTCCTGGACCCACCAGATTATTCTGCACCTTAAATAGGTAGTCTTGGCGTTTTGCTGACACACTTGTGGGAATGAACTAAAGGCTTGTTACCATCAGCCGTAAGACAATAAGTGCCCGCTACTTTCAAACGACGCTACCACATACGTATTGTGATTTGTGGGCTGTAACCGGTGCATTCTGAAGTGAGCTGTGATTAGAAGTTGCTGAGATTTATTGCTTTAGGATATTGAAGTTCGCCGTTGTTCTCCGGTCCACTACCTGGGTGGCCCATTTGAAATGCGAGGATCATCTGTTCTGTTAGAACGTCGTTAATTGACAGTTTACAAATCTGGTGAGAACGGCAAACCCACCTAACTGCGCACTGATGATGTCTCCTCGTATGATGACGAAACGTTTGCAAGTCAATTGCCAAGCTCGGCGATCAGATCAACAGCCACCTGATGAACAACCAATCTCACAGATCTCACACAGATCAGAGGTGATCACATGGACCAGAGCTGGGGACAACTTATAAACGACTGGCAAGATAAGAGATAACCACTCCTCAGTTCTC
The DNA here is from genome assembly GCA_003604175.2 of Clonorchis sinensis. Lineage (NCBI taxonomy): Eukaryota > Metazoa > Platyhelminthes > Trematoda > Opisthorchiida > Opisthorchiidae > Clonorchis > Clonorchis sinensis. The sequence goes on from CM030370.1 coordinate 8,590,608, forward strand.
TGCATCCCAGCATAAACAAAAATCTCCCCACCTGAAGACCTATTCAGTATTTCACCTCTCTCGCGTCCCTCCAATGAAATTTCTGAAGTGTTAAGGTCACCTAGACGAGCATATTACCGTTCTGGCTTTTGCAGTATTTTAAAAACCGAAATGAATATTGTGCCAACCTAAAGCACAATCTGAAGGCGATTTTGGATAAACTGCGTAGTTCTAACATAAGGTGACACAATACATGGTGCTATTCAGGATCAAAGGAATGTGTATCTCGCCCTCATTCAGGATCAAAGGAATGTGTATCTCGCCCGCGAAACGTTTGTAACGCATACTTTGGGCTTCCAAAACTATCATGATTAATGGCTGATGATTATTTATCCGGGTAAAAAATGGTGTTAGGTATTTTGTTGTCCCCAAATAGCTGGATTGTAGCTTGTGAAAAACAGGAAAACACAGTACGACCTCAGAATTCCAAACATCTTTTCACTTCCAAAAATTTGCTCCGTTCTTCCAGTTGACGGTTGAATGTGGTGTGATCGGGATTACCGCTCAATGTCAGCCAGTTTTGAGGTATTGCTGAATGTGGAATACGTCACTGCAGAGATTCCTTAGATTCTGATTTACAAAAGGAAAAATAATCAGGATAAGTCAGAAGTGACTTTTACGGTATTTGAAACCCAACGCCTATAATGCATTTGAAATATCAATACGGATTATCAATATTTCGATTGTACATTATAGCCCGCTGCTAAAAATATGCTCCTAATATATTTAATTGATTCAATTATTCTCAACGGGTACACATACTCTCCACGGTTACAAGGTACCTCACAACTCAACACTCGACAAAGATGGTTTAGCATTCAAAACAACGTTCCGACGTATTTTTTGAGAGAATTTTAACCAAACATAAGTGAGAAGACAGTCGCCTGTCCGCGCGAATCTTGAATAAGGCAGCAAACACAATCGCACAGCGGTGTAAATCATCCAAAATAAGACCTTCAAATAAGGACAGAATTGTATACAGGATGCCATAGAAACAACTCCCTCGTCGTATTCAAAGTACAATCTTATGCAAAACCAAGTGCGTCAGCGATTACCCATTTTACGTTTTTGTCGGTACATTTGGTTTGAAAGTGGGGCATGAACCTTTATGAAACTTGGATGCTTAGGTTTATGTCCCAAGATAGCAAGAACGAAGGTCGCTGCTGAACAATGGGTGGATGACTCCGCGACTGAGACGTTTCTGATGACAAATGAAAAATACAGGATTTCTCGATAGCTCATTACGCACCATGAAAATCTATACTTCTAAGGGTCTATATTCAATAATAAAAATCGTGCTTTTCCCTGCCTAATGAAAGCTTCAATTATCCGAAACTTGTTAATTTGGAATAGTTAGAGCTCTGAAAATTGACGGGTTCTCCTAATTCTTAAAACTATTTTCCAAGCCACATCATGCTGAGTGATTAGAGCTCTGAAAATTGACGGGTTCTCCTCATTCTTAAAACTATTTTTCCAAGCCACATCATGCTGAGTGGAGAGCAAGGATAGTATGGATTATCTGTTGCGGAAGTTGGTCATAGAAATAAGAGTTTGCATGAGATAACATGCATTGGGCCATGCGAATAAACAAAGTTGACTTCATATCCGTTACAAGGTTAGGGTTGACAGATGCCTAATCAAACGTTTATTGCCCGGTTCTAATTTGTTTACCTATCAACTAAGAGGCTCGAGATTGAACCCCTCTAGTGATTCGTAAGACCATTATGGAAAAGTACTAGCTGCGTGATGTATTCTCAGTGCTAGACATGGACTGACCGTGTTTGGAAAATTAAATCTCGGTTTACCCGCTGAATAACTGGCACTTAGCCGCAACCTGTGGGTTGAGGCGGAACTGTTGAAAGTTCTAGTTCAGACTTTGCAGGTGAGTCTTCAGTAGCTTCATGGATAAACGGGAGCAACCACTGCTATTATTGTTCCCAATCTTCCTTAAACCGGCGGGTTGTTCCCCTTCCAAATGCCTTGAAAAATCAAAAGTAATCATTGTTGCAAAATATAGACGGTCTCTCATTTACATAATTAGCTAAATAAATGGTATTCGGACACTTGACGCGTTGACTTTTCCAGCTGTGAGAGAAATACCGGTAAACCTGAGGCATCCAGTAATAGCCAAATTTAAATAAAAACACTAGCCCCGCCATTGCGGACAAACTACATTTCTTATTTGCTCCCGGTTTAATGACTTAGATACCTCCTTTTTCGCCGTATACCTTACAACCTAAACTGCCCATTTGCGTATATTCGATCTATGACTGTCTTTGGCAGTGGAGACAATTTTTCGTAATACTCAGTGTAATGCAGTAACATCGGAATATCAGACCGACAGTGTTTGTTCTCTGCACAGATCACCTGACAAGGCGGACCAAAAGTAATTTCCCCTTACGGAATATTTACCGGTAAAAAAACTCAAAAAACAGCGATAGAAAGTTTCTTCTGGTGATTGATTTAGCCGGAGAAGGCAAATGTCGTAGACCACCTTTAAAGGCAATCATCTTTGGAGTGGAAACAAGGCACTTGGACTTCAAAAAGACAGCTACGAGTGATTTCTTTTGTAATTGACTAACAAGATTATTCTATCAAGTACCGATTGGTTATTACGAAATATTTAAAAGAAGCATGTAGATTATGAGTTTGAGCAGAACATTATTATTGAAATTTGCTGCTGTTATTGTCTGAACGACTTTAAAATGCACGCATACGGTGACGTTGGGAGTAGTGCTCTTTGGGAACTTCTCGTAATGTTTGAGCTCATACTGGGGAGATCAGTCGAGTTGTTTTTTTAGTAGTCTTATTTAAGAGGGACAGCTGATTTGGTTTCATACAGGAAATCGTGTTTCAACAAAAAACGTGACTGTAATATGGCTAGTTGAATGCTTACTTGATAAAACGAAAGCGGCTTGCATTCCAATCCTCGTTTAGGGAAGAATTTAAGTCTGGGAAGACACGCAAATTAATCGCCGTTCATAGTTGCGGCTTCGTCATACAAAGGCTGTAGCTATCAACCCGCTTAATGGAACCACTTAAGTGGATTCAGTCGGACTGGTCTCTCTTGGGGAGCTTTTTGTGGGGAATGTTGTGTTTAATGCAATATTAAATATATTAATAAGGTTATTTAGCCAATCCACTGAAACCCGAATAATTCATTGTGTCTGAAAAACCTATGGGTTACTTTATTTTATCGGGTTCAACCGTTTTCTGATGAACTATGCTTGCGTGTGCCTGGGATAACAATAATCAAGATTTAAGCTTTTAGCATCTTCATGTTTTCTAACTTCGCTCCAGGAACATTATCTCATATATAAGCGTTTATTTTTTGCTAAAATTTATTTTGGGATGGGGTCAACTTGCCTATTTTAATTGGCCGGAACCTATGAGACTCGTATACTCCGATAAATAAAACCACCGAGTGACAAAAACAAACTGGTGCCTTGTGAACCCTATCAATTCTAAATAGTGTCACGGGTAATTAATCCGACTGATCGCCGATGAGGTAAGCGGTTAGGATTGTCGGTATACCACATATCCTATCATGCCGTTCGAGCTAACATCATCTTCATAGAATAATTACGGTTAATAAAATAACACGACTCCTGGAAAGGACAAAACGAGCTAGTGTATGATATTTTGTACTGGACAATGGTTCCTAGAAACCGGTCGGACTACTTCGAACTTGTACTACGACTACCTGCATCTCCCGTTCCCTACCAAGTGATGTTCGAACATAAATAACCTCGCTTCTATCGGATACTGCATTTCACTGTTTCGCACACTGAGGTGAGTCAGGATTTTGACAGATGAACATGCACAACGTTGTTACGCGCACATCAATGCACAAGCAACTGTACGCTTCATCCCTGCAACAACGGAACCCCTCATCATCTCTAGCTGGTGAATGGAGAAGAGCGTCTCATAGCTGTGCACACGGGCTTACACGTGTCTAAGCGCACCTGGACAGAACAAGTACCTATAGCAATAGACTATGATTAATTGGGCGATGTCCATATCGATCGACCCCGTTTCTGTGTGTTGTTTTAAGAAGATTAGGCAGCATGTTGATATTGAATATCTCACTCTGGACATGACGAAACGCTGAATACGCTGGAATAAGTTTGGGTTAAAAGCGATTGTTTGCTGGAGTTTACATTACAGAAGGGCGTGCAACGTTTTTGTTGTGCCCGAATATGTACGTGTTAATTAACCGAATGTAAACTGCAAAATTACGCCAAATGCGTACAGCGGTAACTGGCCAAATAGAAGGCGTGTAGTTTATAGCGGATAAAGTTGCTGGTCAGCAACATTAGCAGATCAGCGTCCTAGGCAAGTCCTGTTTCAAAAATTGGATTAGTACATTGAGTTATTTTTGAAAATTCGGCTGAACGTTTTCTATAGCTTTGTGAAGCAATCTATTCTCAGTATAGGTTTTGTCTAAATACAAGTCATGGCACTCCTCTGACTTGGCAGCTCTTTGATTGGCCTGGGGGGGGGTAAAGATTTGCTGTGTATTAATAACGCAATCCGTAGCAATCCAGTTAGAAACCAAAGGGTCAGTTTCCAGGGTTGTGCTGTTCCGATTTTGTAACATTTTACGAATCGGTGCAGCTGTCACTGTTTTTCCCATAACATTACGTGAATTAGAATTGATGATGAAGCAGTTGGTTTAGATCGTCATCAACCCTCTACATGAGAACCCACTGGTTGTATGTTTAATCATTTCCTTCTCCGTTTGAAAAAAAGAAGGTTGTAAGGAATACTTTTTGATCGACTTAGCTTTTGATCTGTCAAGCGACCGGATTTTTTCAACGCTATTAACCATCTTTCTTTGTTTTTACGTGCACATTTAACTGGAACAAATAAAACCTTCAGCAAATTAACAGATGTTAAAGCAACTTATTGCATGCTCAGATGTGGAAAGGTTACTTAGACCAGTTCGTCGACCTAATCTAATTGTGGCCCGCGTGCGGCATGCGGAATGCTTGAGAATCCGAAATGTGATGCAGAAAAATAGTAATTGCGGTGTTTTTTTAACGCGACAAGCACCTACTAGTGAGCTGTTTTGTGAATATGTGAAAATAGCACGCATTTTGGTGTAGGGTGGTGATTGCCTGTGCTTGTGTCTGTGGTTAACAAATAAGTCACCCGCCAAACTCTAAGCACCTTGGATACGGTTATGAGAATGCTGGTGTTTTACATCAAAACAGCCCGAAAGTTATACGAACATTACTGAAGACTACTAATGATAAAGAAAGAAATTGTACTAGTTTGAACTTGGTAAGCAGCAGTGGGAAACTCACAAAAATACAGGCGTTACTTTAGTTAACTGGAATGCTGCACACTCAACATGGAGTCAGCTGGGGATTCATATAAACCATCAAAGACCTGTAAAATGTAAATGGTATAATAATATCCTAAATGCATGCAACTTGTAGAGGAACTTGTGGGATTGAATTTAACCGCATGCTGAAAAGGGGTCACGTAGTCTAACTATGTGTTCCTCTACCTAAAAATCTTTACTAACTGTTCGGTTGAGCAAACCCCAAACTTTTGTTCCATGCTATAAAAAAATTTTCCATAACATTAGAGCTTCGGATTTAAATCACTTACTTTAATTATTTAAGTTATTCTTCAAAAGCACGCACAACTTTTACTACTTGAATAAGAATAACTGTTTATACGTAATGCACTACTCATAAGGTTGCTGAAAATTCTTCGACAGCCCACGACCGGTTTCGCTCTTCTGTTTCGGGCTCATCAGGTAGGCGCAGTCCCCGAGTTTCCGTCAACCTTATGTTCTACTTGAACCCAAATCGCACTGTTTTCGAGAAATACACCCATTTGCAAATCAATTTGGTTTTTGCGAGCAGACTCACCTGGAACCCAGCTGAATCTCCCGTTTGCGATGTTTTCAGAATAACTGTTGTCAAACGCCATAATAAATACTTCTTTCAGCGTGTCTTTGGATGGAGCCTTTTCTATATCTGCCCTTGTTTATGGACAGTTGTGGTGAGTAGGTCGCTATCTCTCAGGCTCCCATCCAAAATGATACGAATTCAATGGACAATTTTAGGCATTGTCTTGTTCTCTGATCTCAATGATATCTCTTGAGGGAATGCAGTCTAAGCATCATTTGGATAATTATGCGGGCTTGTTGATTCTGTCGAATTCTAAGTTGCGAAGGCGCTTCTGACAAATCGGTTCATCAGGCTGACTAGATGTTTCGTACAGATGATGCAAAGCATACATTTCTGTGACAAAAGGTTCCCTTCAACTAGCAATTTGAAAAATGTGGGCAAATGACCTCAACTGATACTAGCTTGCGGGGAATGCTCCCAGTGAGCCATCACAGTGGTTGCTGTTCTTAGTTCGCGATTAAATTTGACAGTAATGTATAGGACAATAGAGTTTTTGAACCACTGTCGAAAGAATTGTAAACTAAAAAAAATTTACTGTTTCATCTCACAACTTCATTCCAGAGCGCAACTAAGTCATTTTCCTTGTGTGTTAGGTTGAAAGCCGCAAATAATGCTTCACTATGTTATTCACATATTCAGAAGACATTCCAGCCAGGATAGAAAGACAACTTCACGAGTACTGTTTGAATGTGTGTGTTCAAGTGGATTTGAAACAACTACGTTTTTGCTGATGCTATGGTTGCTCTGAAGATGACGTAACATGTTTTTAGATGAAGGAAACTGACCACAATTATGCTGAAAACCGTTCAAGAGCCAGTGACTCGTTTTGCTCTTTATGGGGCTCATCAGATAGGCGCAGTCCCCGAATTTCCGTTCAATCTCATTTTTTACTTTAACCTAGATTGAGCAGATTTTGGCAAATACTCTCAGTTCTATATCAATTTAATTTTCCTGGAAGATCCAGCTGAACCTTTCGTTTGCGATATTCTTTAACTGAACGTGTGTTTCGCCGGAAATCCTCCCGCAGGGCAGGCACAAAAAAGATATAGGTGGTGGTTTACACGGCATTACTTGAAACCTATTTTCTTCTCACAGAAGCATGACAGAACACCTTTTCAATGAAAACATAAAAGGTCACCACCAGGCACAAGTTGTTCCGCACCTACTTCTCAACTTGCCTTTTCATAGGTGTGCGACTCATCCGGTGCTTGCTTGGTTGGTAACTGCCCACTGGCGCTGCAACATACTAATAGACAAATGTCCAGTTTATCAGAGTAGGGAGTCGTTCGTCTACTTGAGCTCATGTCTTTGGGAAGAGCTACGTTCTTTATAAATTTCTAAACACGTCCTTCTGGAAGTTGTGCGCTGTGTTTCACTTAGATTTCGACTACTCAGCTGACGCAAATCACCCATATCTGCTGCAGTGGTCTGGTTAAGGTAACTTGACTTGTGCTGGCGCTGCGCATGATCTTATCTTAACTTAACATCAGTTTATCCAAGAATAAATCCCCGGAAAATTCGAGTTTCTAAAATGTGCGCATCATTATAGTCTGCCGGGGAAATGTGAACCTTCCGTATACCTGGTACTTTTAAATAATCAGGTCTTTAGTAGTCAGCTATTTTCCGACGAAATGACCGGAAATCAGTTGGGTGTAAAGCTCTTGGCTCCCACAGCCTCGTCGAATGCGATTATGCTACAGTCTCTTTAACAATGAATAAGCCTGTAGCCTTTGGCAACTTTTAACTTTTGTTTCTTTTATATTTGGCTGACGTCACCTTTTTGAGTTATACCTAGCTGAAATGTATCACCCGTAAAGTGCATTCGCATAAAGTGCGACTTCGGTGTGAACAGAAAAACTTGTGGGTTCCGACAATCAGCAGAGTAGATAACAAAATAATTTTAGGCATTTTATCTTCAACAAAAAAATCCGAATTTGCGAAAAGTTGCTCTACCAACCCATTTTTCGGAACATAAACATGCTCACAAATTATCAAGTTCAGCGTATAGTATCAAATTTGAAAGTGTTCTACACATTAGTCCCTGATATTTGCGAGAGAGGTAATATCTCTTCTTAGCCGGGGCTTTTCATAAACTAATAAGAAATGCCAGAATGTTATTATCAGCTGGTGTCTGACACAAATACAAGGTGTTCGTGGCTACTTTGGTAGTTAAGACGGAGCAGAATAGATATAAATTCTTATTTTACCGCCTCCTCTAATCATCTGTGTGCTTTCTGCACCTTTAGAACGTAAATAAAATGCTATATTTTACAGAATCATGCAGATTTCTCTATTACCTAACTTCAGTATAAAACGGTGTCTATGCTTAAGGCCAAGCTGCCGTCGTATTTTCTCTGTAACCCCAATTTTTGTTGGATACGAACACTTATTACTGGAGTTTCAAACCCGATGTTATCCGCATCCTACAGGGTCTACATTATTTTCACAAAACGATCTGCACCAGTGAAGCGATGTACCGAAACTTCCTGGAAGAAGGAATCGGGGATTTCGGACATTTTTGATTTACCAGTTTCCGGTTTAAACCCCTTTTCTTGGAAAGTAAGAAGTGATGAAACCGTTTTGCAATAGATTTATGTTTACCTGTTTTGAATCAGCACAGCAGCGCATCAAGATTTTCTCTACTAGTTGCTTCTTACGTGCTGTCCCACGGCTGGCAGGTAACACAGAAAACCGTGAAATATACCATGGAGAATGAGCAATATATTAAGCTAAATTTCTGGAACAGTTGCAGTGTTTATCACTTATTTTTGCAAACCGTTTAAGATGGTATAAGAGTAACTTGAGGCTGTACTTCTGTATTATTTTTCGTATGTCTGACATTATGAGAGACTTGAGACCTGCGCATTCAGTCTTGCCAATATGAAGATTCAACCTACAGTGAATCGTGGTTGGGTAACGACATGGTCTGCTTATTATGTGTAGTTTGCTTATTCTTGCTTGCATCGAACAATCAGGTGGATTAAATTGGGTTACGCACAAAGCCCCAAACGTCAAATCATTCCAATACAGGCTTGTCAACAAACTGTGCATACAGTAGTCGGCAAAGTTTACCTAGGCGTGTTGGACAAAGGACGATATACTAAAATCAAACAGTAATTAGGCAATTTGTCAATTACTTTAGAGGGAATAAGAAAAGAAACGGAAGCACCCAAATGAAAAACCCCGTCGGCAACAATAAGAATATGAAAAACGACCCAATGCCTCCCGCAAACCCGGTATGGCCTTTCAAAATCCATCCGCTTATTTTACTGTGTACAGGAAACTAAATCAACGCAAACACAACAGCTGATCTTGCCTAAAACGCATTCCTCGATCCACGACACCCATTTAGGCTGAGTGATCAGCTAGCGGTCTCGTACTTTTTCGATAAGAAAATATCCGTCGTGTACCACTCCCCAAGTTACCACAATTAGTCCACTTGAACATGACCAATTCTTGAGGACCTGGTCTTGACTGTGGTGGCCCAGTGGCGGCAACTTAGATCATCCCCCCTGATCAACAGAGTCTTTGACTCAAAACCCCCAGCGGTTTTGCGTGCACTTCTGTCAGAGTTTTGCCTAGTGAATTGACCGACATCCTAATCTTGGGCTCAAGGAACGTGATCATCCAATAAGCAATTTATGCGTGTGTCTGAAGGCACGCCAGTGTGCGTATTGTACTAGCGAAATTTTGGCTTCTGTAAAGTATTCAAGCCGCGGATCATTACTTGTGAACCAGAGATTCTTTCTTGTAATTGACAACTTTCGAAGATAATTTGAATAGCGTCATCCATAAGATAGCTCCTTTCAGCTTGACCCATGACGAGCAACAGAGGAGTTTGCTGAATGTTGGTTCTGCCAAAATGGTGATATTAGGTGTTAGATTTCCGTCATATGTACTCTGGAGTTCGTAAAAAAAATAAGTCACACGGTCAAACATTTAGAATATCTATCTGGCTGCCCCGGAAGCCTCTTTCAGAGTGGTCTGCTGGCTTATCTCGGATCCACACATATCTACATAGCATTACTACGATATGTTCGTGAATAAATCTCAATCTGCTGACAACGAAAGCCTCAGATTTTCTTTTCCCGTTATTTCCTGCAGTCAATTAGTATGCATGTTCGTACTTACTTTTTTCAACCTCAGCTGTTTCGGGACGCAGCGCATTGACCTCATAGACAGGACAGCAGCTTGCAGTTCCGATCGTGTTCTGGTAACAGGCTGTAGAGGGCAAATGCGGGAGCATCGATCAGAAAAATACAACATATCATCCCGATGTGCGTGATGTGCACTTTACACAGACAACAGAGCTGCAGCCGACTTCGTAAGTATTAAATAAATATAGATTGAAGTGCGATGAACACTAAAATGGGCAGGTAGATTGCGCCTTCGAATATTCAAGTCTTCGGATATAATGCTATCAACCTTTTCAATGCACACCTAGAAGTCATCGGTAAACAGCACTTCTGTAAAGAAGGTTCCGAGCGGTGGTTTTGCTTTACGACCTTGATCAGCGAATGCACCGTCTGCTTCGACCATTCATTTTTCTTAGCAGCATACCTGTCTGGTGATTCCTAGAATGGGCTTCTTGTTTGATGCTCCACATTTGCACCATATGCATTCCATGCAAACAGAGAATTAAGCCTATGTTTTCATTAAACTTGCAGCCGAATAATGAAGTGGTTTCCGTTGCGTTCGAAATTAGCTGTTTGCGCTTGCCATAACCTAGATTACTAAACAGCGATATCTACAAGTTACTTGTCTCAATTTACTCTCACCGACAATTACAAAAAGTAGAATTCATCGAGAAATTGGTTGGTCACGTAAAGTGTTCGGATAATTACGGTGTGACTGCATCTAACTACTTAAGTATCACTATAATTCGTCAAAAGGATGCCCATGCCATTTTTACTTGGCTAAAAGAGCTCTTCATGTACCACTTAAAAATACCCCACAAGACATTGGATCACAGAGAATTTTGTAGATCTAACAATACTTAAAATGCGCTTTTGAGTTTCCAGGTTAGTGACAGTTGCAGTGACGAAATCAAATAAGACGCAACAGAATATATACCAATTTTATGTAATAACAACTAATGTACACATATGCCATGGATTCAGCCAGTCAAAATCGCAGCTAATTTTCTTTGGATTTAAATTTTCACTATTGGTGTACCTTATTTGCTTTAAATTGACACCGGGACTAAAACTCAAGCCAAGGGAGTTGATTTCCGCTCAAGGCAAATCTAACCACACACTCAAGACTAGTAGATTCGTATGCTACTCTCTTTTTTAAACTGATGACGACAGGCCGACCTGGCCTTCAAACATCTCCTTTGCACATAATATCTGCTAACAAATGTGGATATGATGAATATATGTTTTCGGCCATCCATGGACGGCATTTCATTACATCCATGCAGTGGCCGATTGGTAGCAGGAGCTCCACCACGGGAACCCAGTTTAGTCTCCATTCCCTTCGGACCAATGTTTGTGGTCTATGATGTCCTCAGGAAGACAAAGCAGTGGATTAAACTCAAGAATAAACTCATGTATAGCATGTAGACAGCTTATATTGATATGCATCCTCTCAAAGAAGCTTCTCAAACAGCCAATATAAGGACCGGGTGGCTGCACATTGCGGTGTCTTTTCAACCATTTAAAATCAAAAACCGGACATTCCTGTCCTAATGAATCTATGGGTGTTCAACTGCTTAGCAAATGGACCCATACTAGAGATCACCTCACCCGGGGATATGTCAAACTTTTGAAGAAGAATACTTAAGGAAAACTTCTTAGATAAAGGCTGCTTGCAACGACTTGATTTTAGGTCCAAAGAACCCGAATTGCATTAGAAGTTGTTTAAGTGCACTAAACCAACTGTCGGTCTATAGATCAGAAGCAAACACGTTTTGGAAAAACAGTTGTCAAGCGGCTTCTCTTTCTGTGTTACCTACTGATTATAAACTAACTGTACAAAGTCATTCTTCCAAACTTTATCATTTTTACGCTTAATTTTTTCTTTGTTCTCACGGGGTTTCGATCTGAGATAGACCAGGTGGACAAAATTACAAAAGCTGAATTTCCAACCGATACAAAAGTACGACAGTAGTATCAGGTGGTAACTCGACAGTAGCATTTTCTTGGATTCCAGATGCATGTACAAAAGAAGACCTCCGCTCCAAGATTATTTTTACACAAATATCTTTCATATCTTGATGGTGATCCCTCGATCTTTTACAGTATCATGCTATTGCTGACGCATAAAGATTCCCTAAGAAAAGGATACTAGCGTCCGTCAACCCCAAAGTAGTTTGCAATTAAATAAGAGTAATTTCTACAGATAAGTCTTGCTCACGTGGATTAATGCCTTGCGTAGAGCGAAGTCCCAAAATCATGCTCAAGATATTGTGAGCACTTGTTAAGAGTGAGATGGTTTGAATTTGCACTGCTTGCGTTGCGGTCTGATTAAAATGCTTTTAGTGCCGATCTTGCTTGGGCTTTCTTCCATCAGCTTTCGGTTAGACTTCTCATAAAACGTGCGAGTGACGCTAACCTTCTCTCGAGATTGGAAGAACTTTGGTGGAACATTTTGCTTCGTACGCTCCGGGTGTCACGCACAGTAATGATCGAAATTCTGACTTGTATGTGAGCATCAAAAGTCCAGAGTGGTCTTTTTCTGTGTAGTCTATATATATGGGAAGTCATTCATTTTACGGTGCTAGTGGTATACTGCATCAGGGTATTTTAGGAAAACTTTCACTCATCAATGTCTTATGTAACTTTCTGTCAGAACGCACAAACTCCGGGACGCTATGTGCAACTATCTCCGTCTTGTCTGTGGGTCACCGTTTTGGTTAAGGATTTGCACCTTTAGCGTCTTCTCCGCAAGGTATGCAACATCATGCTATTAGACGGGGAGGAGTTCCAAAGTTGTTCAGCTAACAAGTGGATGGACTGGAAGTCGTCACACGCTGGAATCAGAATATTCCTAACCCAAAATTCATTTCTAGCCTGCTTTCTGTATAATTCATTGGGCATTTTAGCTATACACGCAGTCTAGAAATAAAAGTACATTTTTTTGGCAAACCAAGTCATATACCTCAAAAAGTGTATAACCAGTAGCTTGAAAAGTAAATCTGGATGGTACCAGACATTCAAACGCATTAACTTGAAAAGGTTCCAAATGTCAGGCAGTCGCTTGTGCCCTTGTTAGTTCGAAGCGCCGGTTTGACTTTTACAAGCACGCTTGGTTGTGAAACAAAACGCAACTATGCCGACAACTGTGTTTTGATAGCCAAAGAGCTTATTGTTTCTGCAATAGGAATAAGTGTGTTAACAACATAGGGACACACATATTTCGGTTTGTCTAAAGCAAATGATCTGCCTATCCCAAATCTACCTGGGTTTGGAGTTCTCTGGAGATGTGCATTTGAGCTCTAAACATATTTTATGCGGATTTCGATTTATAAATGTCTCTTCTGAAAGAAATCCATTAGAGTGACCGGATGGTGATGTATGTCGTTCGGTTTAATGCAAAGTAAATATGAATTGTATTCAATCCAATTGATATCACTTATTTGACAGAGTGACAGAACTCTCTGGAGCAAAGATGACTTGCAATTCTAATTTTTCGGGAGTTTGAGGGAAATAGTTGGTCATAATTTAAGCAGCATAGGTCTCTATGGCGGTTGTCTCTATTTAAATTACCTGAAAGATCGTTTCCAAAAAATTCTCACTGTCAAGACATATATCCAGTGCATAATCTGTCACGTCTGACAAAATATTTGGAATACAGTTTCAAACAACTAGGAAAGAAGCAGCACATCAAAGGAAAAGAAAGTGACTAGTTTATACGTAATGCAGTACTCATAAGGTTGCTGAAAATTCTTCGACAGCCCATGACCGGTTTCGCCCTTCTGCTTCGGGCTCATCAGGTAGGCGCAGTCCCCGAGTTTCCGTCAAACTTATGTTCTACTTGAACCCAAATCGCACTGTTTTCGAGAAATACACTCATTTGCAAATCAATTTGGTTTTTGCGAAATACTCACCTGGAACCCAGCTGAATCTCCCGTTTTTAATGTGAGTCTCTCGCAAAAACCAAATTGATTTGCAAATGAGTGTATTTCTCGAAAACAGTGCGATTTGGGTTCAAGTAGAACATAAGTTTGACGGAAACTCGGGGACTGCGCCTACCTGATGAGCCCGAAGCAGAAGGGCGAAACCGGTCATGGGCTGTCGAAGAATTTTCAGCAACCTTATGAGTACTGCATTACGTATAAACTAGTCACTTTCTTTTCCTTTGATGTGCTGCTTCTTTCCAGGCTCAATCTGGCTTAAGGCAACCGAATTATGTCGTCCTACGTCAGGCCCAGAAGCCTGAGACGTGTATGCAATACACAGCTACGCATTTGAAAAGGGTTTCATTCAGTAGTGCGCTGTAAACAGTCGGTAATACAATCACTAAGAGGTAGAGTACAGTCTACTGTAAGATACCGGGTTCTTTTAGGCTTTATTTCCAATACTACGCTGCTACCAGTTCTAAAAAAGTTAGTTAGTGGGCTTGTGGAGGAGACGTGGTTGAATCTTGATCCAGATGTCCACGTAATGTAACTCAATTTCGTTTCCATAATTAAACCATTTGAAGCAGATCCGTTCGTGAACATACTATAAAGTCTAGCAAAAAGCATGTCCCAAGAATCTGCATTGTGAGCTAAAATATCCCGATTCCTATTTTGGAAAATTGTCTTGGACACCAAATGCACCTGTGATTGCAAAAAACGTAAACGTGGTGCAGGCGTTACCCACTCTTGTCCAGGGTAGTTAACAAAGCCCAACTTTGGAATGCACAGGTTTCCAAAAGGGGTACTTCGTTAGAATGCCAAGACCTAACTTGCAATAAGGACAGCAGTGTGGTTGTTTTTGATAGCAGTGTATTCCAACAGAGAAATTTATAGAACCACGCATGCAGGATAAGCACAATCCGTGTCTTTTATTCCAAGAGCTCCCAGTGTATCCGCAAAATGCCACCAGCATCCGTCTCCTACTGAACTCGAGAATGCCCACCGTGGAAAACGGCGCAAATACAAAGTCAATTTGTACATTCTTACCCAAAAAATCTTTGAACAAAATCCAAAGTATTTCAAACTTGTGCACTGATGGATAAAATATTTCAAACTCCTACGAAAATAAAGTAGTAATTTGGTTTTGGAACTAATCGGGTTCCAACCTCAGTTTGACGGGTTTCGATTTGTTCCCGTAAACTGTCCAGACAATTGTTTCGTTGAAAAACACTGAAAACACGGAGGTGAAAGAAATCCATGATTACTTACGTTTTTGCAATACTTTGTTGTCTAAGGTGTAGTTAAGTTTCTGTGGCAAAACCTCGTCCGGGACGTCAACCACAAGTGAGACCGCTGCCGATCACCTACAGTAGTCCCATTGCAATCCAGTGAAGTTCTAAATCGACTTCTTTCTCATATGTTGTTGTATCCTATGTTTTTGTAGTGTTACCTATTTATCAGACTGTTTTGCATCGTAAATGTAGACTTTCAAATCAGATAAATTCAAGTCTGAGGAAGAGGTTAAAGTGGCAAAAACAAATGAGACTTAATGTAATCAGTGTTTTCATGGACAGTTTGCCGAAAGTTTCGATCAAACATTACAGTTTGTTCCGTGCAACAAATAAAGGCTAGATTATATTTGAAAATACGACGGATTGTATAAATGACGAGGCTTTTTCTATAGTAGATTGCGTATCTTTTATATTTTATTGTCTTAGTGTAAGAGGTAGTGGTTTTTACACTTTTGTGGTACACGTAACGGTTTCTGTCCACTGACGTAATCGATGGGACCACAGTAGCTTCACGAACTGCGTGCCGTCCGCAAAGCCAAGCTGTCAACTACCTTGCACCTAGAGGTCTGGAGCGTGGGCAGCGGTAAATCTATATCCAGGAGTTAGAATGAGTTAAAAACCTAGAGACCGCCTAGGGGAGCGCAAAACTAAATAAGAATCCCTAAGATGTACCGTATTTTCTCTACGAACGGCGAACGGCTTTAACATTTTGCCGACTATTTTGCAGAATTACATTCAAGCATCACAAAATGTCATGCGAAAATCTTCAAATTTACAACATTCACAAATAAGAGAGCAGGAGCTGGATTTTACGGGCTTCTCGAACCGCTTATGATCATCCGATAGACAGTATGTTTTGGGTTTTGCACTGGGCTTACTATAAAAATACATAGCAAGTAGATTTTGCAACAGATCTTATGTCAAGCAGCCTTTAGGGTGTCCGAACTGTGCGACTTCTAGAAAGCGGTGACCCCTGTCAGTCACTTAGTGTCATGTGGCTAGTGAATTTACGCTTCCACTAGATGTAGTTGATATGAGCGAATGCTGTTTGGTCGTCACAAAGCATGCATAGTTTTTTGGTAGTTTTACGGCTTTTCGCAATATGCTTTACAATTTTTTTAAAACATTTATATGCCCTCGTTTATAAAACTCAGAACAATCTTTGTTCGTTTCGAATACTTATATCGTGTCAAAGGCTGTTGAGGCGGTAATTTTTGTGTCGCTTCAGATTTCATGACGACATTGGCGTAGTCGATTTTCAAATAACTATTTTCACTATTCTAACGGTTTTCAAGGACTCTGCTCAAAGTTCCACATAGACCAAGAAATGCCTCGGATGGCAGTGTACTCAAGCTAAAGTGTGTTGACCCAAACAAAAGCTGTGAACAGTCGATAAAAATAAGTGTTTTTAGCAGCTTAATACACTAATTTGCACACCAATTTGGTTTTGACGTGTGACTCACCTAGAAATCAGCTGAATCTATTATTTATGATGTCTTTAAGCAACTGAGTGTGCTGAACTAGACCATCTCATGTTTCAAGATATCACGATACGTTGTACAAAACTAATGCACTACTTATACAGTTGCTGAAAATTCCTCGACTGACTTCGACCGGTTTCATCCTCCCTGAGACTTATCAGATAGGAGCAGACGCGAGTACCATCTAACCGTTTGTTCTACTTGTACCCAAGTAGAATGAAACTGGCAAAGTACGCTCATTTGCATACCATTTTGGTTGACATCAGCAACGAGAGAATCAGATGGGTTCCAGGTGAGTCTCCCGTGGAAATCGAATTGATATGAAAATAAGTATATTTGTTGAAATATGTCTAGTTTGAGTTGAAGTGGAACTGCGATATCGCAAATATCGTACCAACTGAAACATGAGGTGGTCTTTGCGCAGCACATTAGTGTCACAAAAGAGAAAACCGGTTGTCCCGTGAAAAGCCAGTCGAAGTTCAAATGAGTGTATTTGTCGTCACCTGTCCAATTTGGGTTCGGCTAAAATGTAAGGTCGACGGAAATCGTAGACCTCGCTTACCTGATGAGCTTTAAGTAGAGAAAAACTGGTCATGTGCTGTCGAATCGATTTCAGCAACCCTATAACTAGTGTATTACTTTCATACAAGGCTGGTTTAATGTTTTGACTAGCGGTTCCAAATATGGCAAAATATTCAGGGAATTCAGAAATTTTCCAGGATGTCCGCCAGTGTGAGGCGTGACAATGAGTGCCTCCATAGCTATTGATTTTACCAGCTTACTCATCATGAGACAATGTTGCGCCTTAATTTTCTAACCAAAATGCGGTTATTGCAGATATAACCTAGCAATAAAAGTACCTTAGTGGAGCTAGAAGTATTGGGAGATTACATCAAAAAACTGTTCCACAGCTGGTTGCTTATCATAATTATATGCACGTAGATAAGACAACACAAACTGCTCTCTTCTGAGTTGCTTCAGAATAGAAAAATACTGAAAAAACATGCACAAACCGGTAGATCAGGTAGCATTAAGTTACCGTATCAAGGCGTATTAAATTTACTCCATAAGGTTTGTAAACTGAGCGGCATCGCTCTCTAAAAACAAGGAACCCTTAAAACCGAGTTTATAAACATTGTAAACTAATAAAGCACACTTTTTGGGGCAGAGTTTACTTTCATCGTTATGTAAAAGCCTCCCAATGAGTTCCGTCTGTAATAAATCGTTCCAAAACGCCCGAAAGGACGTAAGCATTTATTTTCTCTCGGAATCCGGTCTTTCCCCACCAGGGGCTGGATGTGTAGCCCGCCCAATACGCTTTACCATATTCTGATGCTTTATTGGGCTTCTGCTCCTCTGGTTGGCTTAACTTCATTTAAGGGACAAAACCTCGGTTGCGATTTCCAAATATCCTCGTACTCCCAACGAGCAACAAGTATCTTAGAGAAGGAGGATCTCATACGACGAGTGAATCTTTCACTTGAGAAGCCGCCATTTGAGGAGTCAACCAACTGTGACTAGGTGGTTTTATTCAGGCGATTGAAAGCTTACTGGCGCTGTTACCCACCCATACGCGATTCCATTGCACCGCTGACTAGCCAGTGGTGACCTATTGTTTGGGCTTTCAACTATCAAAAAGATTTAACTTGCTTAGAGATTCTTCAGGTTTGCACAGTTGATCATTCCAGCTAAGGAAAGATAAGGAAAAGCTGTACAGGAGGAAATTCCACGAACGAATAAAACCATTTCGAATAAGGTTGGGCCGCCTTCTATCAACTGAAAAAGCCGCTGCAATTTATTTATGGTCTAGGAAACAAGCTCCTCTTTTCTGCTCGTTGACTTATTTGACCATTACCACATAAATAAATGCCACCCAATATGACAACTTTTTCAGATCGATCAATTGGCGTACCACTATGGTTGAGCGTAGTTCAGAGGACTGAGTTGCTTTCATGGTATTCTTCTGTCGCAGCATGAACGATCAGAACTGTCTGTAAGGTGGATTATACTGGCCTAGATTTATCCACATATGAGCGGTGTTTGGCGACAGAATATTTTTTTTATTTCTTGATGTTGAGATGCAAACGTTTACCTACGGTTATCCATGATGTGTACATTTACAGATGGACTTTGAAATTGTGGTTTTAGTGCCCGAGCACCACAGTGTACTTGGCCAATGATCCGCTGTTAATAGCAAACTTATGCTGCTCAGCTGATGGGGGGGTCAACAGAGGCCACATGTGATCTGAAACTTTACATCTGTGCACTCTTGGAAACCGTAAATGACACGTTCTGCGCTTGCATGACTTTTTACTCCTTTGTCTTTGCCTCTGGCAACTATGAGTTAGCTTGTTAGTATCTGTTGAGGCTTTTGCTGCACCAAGTAATCCGCTTATTCGTTTGTGGTAAGAGAGCATATCGCTCCTCCTTCTATGGGTCTCAAACGATATGAAACGGTTCAGTTAAGTGAAACATTGCAAAGCTGAGCAGATAGTGAGTGATTCAGCAAGCCAGTATTTTGAATGGTTGACTAAACGACTGAAACAAAACTGCCAAGCCTATACTGAAAAGAGGAACTCATGGTACAGCACAGTCCACACAAGCCATGAGCCATCCACTTGTGCGCTAAGGTCTGTTGTTATGCTTATCAGTCGGTACCCGAAAAGCGCTGCTGGGGTGGTTAATGGCGACAGAATATCCTGGCTTTTCATAGCTGGGGGTAAATCAATGTCTGCATCAATCAATACCGGTGTTTTTCGTTTGCGGGAAAATGAGTTCTCCGTTGGGAAGGATTGTGCAAAAATGCTCACCTCCGTCTTTCGTTCCGCAAGGATTTGTGGACCGGAATAGCTATCCGTTTAGGCAACACGGCCTAGATTTTACTGTAATAAATAGAGGAATTCAACGTTTTCGTGTATCTAGCTGCACCAGGTGGCTTTAAAAAACTAAAATAATCGTCCAGGCTGATTGACTGACTTTCAGTTGCACCAGAATAGATTCATATATAGTTCAATAGCGAAGTTGTTTCAAATGGCGCCCATAGGGTTGGAATCTCAGCCGTTGTAAGCTGAAAAATACTACAGTAAATCTCGGCTAAACACCAAGGACCTGTGACACGTACCATATAATCTATGTGGTCAATATTCAAACGAGAGGAGAAGAAATACGAATTACCTGGAACGAGCTGAGGCATGGAAGACTGTTTTTTGTCCTGCACGAAATTACGCATAGCGATCGACACATTATCCCTGATGTGTAGCCCAATCGATTCCCGAACAGGTAACCTTTGTCACCGTCCTTCATTGTCTACATTACCTTATTTGGATTTTCAGTAACAAGTTGCGGCTTACAGTTTCATTTTTGGTTTACTTTGTGAACAGTTTTGATGTTTTTGTTCCAACTTCGGGATTTGGGGGTCCTAAATTACACCTGTTTCAAGGCAATGTATATGTTCGATGCTCGAAGATCAAACGAACAGGGTACGCCACCTCACTTGCTGTTCACTTTGTTGCAATTCACAAAAATTCGCGAATCCGACGTTCACCTTTTGAAGGTATTTGAATTTTCTACCCTGGGCAACCCAGCTTAATCCAGTAAACAATTGATAGCCTAGATGGCGCCCACTAATGGTCATGTGTCGTCGTCACTCAGGATGACAGCTGAAAGTTTGTACTTTTAAGCACATTGCATTTAATGTGTATCTATCTTTGCCGCCTGGCATTTAACTCCTTCAATGGTGCACACCGAAACGGTTTCTTTGTAGTTGACATACAGACGTTGCAGCATACTGTTCTTTGTCAGAACTTCATTGAATCAACCGGACAGGGAACTTAGTAGGACCATTTCGTGTACTTATACGCAGCTGTTATTATGCGTCCTGTTTGGTTTCGGCTACAGATGGAAAACTGGATTTCATAGAACTGTCATGTGTCATTGCATTGACACTATTCTTTTAAGGTGGTAGCAGGAAGTTTTGTGGGATCCGACGAATGCTAATAGTACACTGCACACCTGAAAAATATCAAAAAGTCAGGTTCCAATCGATTTTTGAGAATATCAACTTCTCTGCTTGCTTATGTCTTTTTACAGTTCAGTTTACATAAACTGGTTGGCCATGGTTTTATCCATAAAGTGATGTGTAACACTGAGGGCCTGACGAGTGATACTCCGTCGTCCATGCAAACTGGTTGAGATTAAAGCAGGGTAGATGCGGTCTGCACTCATGAAACTCGCTAGTTTGCTAACAAGATTTTTATCGCTAAACTAGGCTTGCAAAACTACATACAAGAAAAGTAATGTGGGATGTTGTCTCGTGGATCACTGACGGAATGTGTTTTAAATCTTGCGAAAAAAGCACAAGGCATTTGCCATGTAGTAATATTTTTTGGGAATAAAGTATCCTCAATAACCCGCACTCCACAAGACCAAGATCCAACATTTGAAAACGTTCACACAGAGTTTACTAGGAATTTAGTTAGACAGATTGGATGGTGTACGTAATATTAAATTTGCTTTCGTAGCGATTCACCACCGAGGTTTTAGAAATAAAAAAGTGTTTTAAGCTGGAGAAGCGGCAATTTGCTCTTTTTGTCGTTAATAGTTTAGGTTTGTAATTTTGACCTGCACTGAGAAACCAAAAGCCACTGTCGTGGCTGTTTTACACCAAATGACGCTGTCAGGTCACTGGCAAAATTCACACAACCGTTTTTGTAACTTGGGCCCAATCTGGTACGTTGAGGTAGATGTGGAAAACGAGGCCCCTGGAGAAGAAATATAGTAGGTCCTTATTTACTCAGCACCTCCAAACTGAAACACGATCGATCCACTACAGATTTGTTTTAAAAAGGTCAGATAAACGAGGTTCAGCTGCATTCACTTGCGGAGAAAATGGACAGAATGTCGTCTATTAAACCAGGGGTCATATTTTTCTTCCTTGCTTTGTATCGTAGGGTAACTAGATGGCTAGGGTAACTAGAATTAGAAGTAAATACTATAAAATGCTTTCGCATGCACACAAACAATATACTATGATCTTGCTACGTGAAAACTAGTATATTCCCAGGTAAATCAAAGGGCCAAGGCCAACACAAACTGAGAAGTTGGGATTAATTTTTTGTCACCTGCTCTCTTTCTACGTTAGGCAGGCCGGTTAGACCATTAGGGAATGACCTAATGGTCAATTTCGAAAAAAAACATGGCATAAGCACACAGTACAGATGAGAACAGAGACCGGGGGACAGATGTGTGCCATCCGGACAGGCGGTCTACCACCTGAACTACTGAAGGCAACTGCGGTCCGTCACAATTATGCATCTGAACTGTGTACGTGGTTCGCTACATTATTTCTTAATGGACTGGAATGTGTAACGTACCGCTCCACGTCGTTCGACTTCTTGGAAAGCAGGAGGCAGAGGTGCGACGAATCAGCCGTTGAGGTCAGGCTCATGAGCATGACCGACGGTACTCGGTAGCTCGGTCGAAAAAACACTTACCCGATAAGCTGGAGATCAAAAGTTCAAGTCCTCTAAATGTGTAACATATGTTTCAACTTCTCATATCAAGATCTAGTCAAATCTCGACTTTCTGACAAACCATTCGCAGTTAGGTTTCCGTGGAACATTTCCAGAGGTAACATTTTTTGACAAAGGTTCTAATGCGTTTACGTACTATAAGCCTTGATGATTTCCCTTATCAGATCGATCGAAACAAAGCACTCATAGAACGCGATACATATTAATGTAAAAAGTCAAAAAAAACTGATAACATTCTTTGGTATATTCGATGAACTTCCATCTGTTTGACATCTGTAGGCAGCGCCCGGCGCTCGCCAGCTTGGGTTATTTGTCCCTCCGTAATATTTCCACTGTGGTCACAACAGCTGGGCTTTTCTCCGAAGACTTAATCGAAAGGGCTCGATATAATACATACTGCTTCTAGCACACAACACATGGTCAGCAGTCAGATACAACAGGTTGGCGAATCAGCAGACATAACACGCTTTAAACTTTTGGGTAGCAATGCCACAGAAATAGGCATATCAAGAACTCTCAGAAGCTACATTATTTGAGACGGAATACCCTTATTTGCATATCGGTTTGGTTTTCAAACCAGACTCAAATAAATATCAGCTGAATCTTTCGTTCTTCTTCAAATGAATGTGCTGCACCAGGCCGCTAGTGCTGCGCCAGTATCGTAATGCGTTGCATAGACGTGACACACTATTCATAAGGTTGCTGAAGCAGGGTTTTCAGCAACCTCCTCAGAATTATGTTACTATATTAGTTGAGCTTCAACCAAAACCGTGGGCCTGTCAAAATTTTCAAGAGAGATGGTTCCCTTCGGGCTGGAATTTATTCTTCTGAATTCTAGATTTTCTACGTATGAACATTTTCGAATTCCTGACACATCCGACGTTTTGTAAAAATAAGGCCTTCGTATGCTATTCATGTTTTTTGGGGTCTGTGTAAAAAGACTGAACATCTGGGTAGCAGAAGTCATCTTCATAGTAGTTCATCAGAATTTTTTTCCGAATACGCGGCTGTCGAGGAGTGACCAAATCATGTATTTTCGGACGGACCGGACCTGTTAGTGGACATAACCCAAGCTGCAAATTAATCGTCGTCCTATTGATCATTAACCGATACCGTGTCGGACATAACGACAATTTTTTTATTCGTTCAGAGATTTGACCAATGCAAACGTCATTTGAGCACTACTGATGATGACTGCCGACAAATTTACGGTTAGGACAGTTTGGTTCACGGAAATTTCCGTACGTTGTAACTGATGGTCTGGAAACTAGTAAATACCTCCACACTAGCATTGCACCCAAAGCGCGACTATTCGAACGACCTGCAGAACCCCAGTGGTCAAGGCATTTTTTCCAGTATCCATTCTGCACGCCGCTTTTTATCACGGTAGTTTATACGGTTCGCCTGCATCTGGCACACATCTGGCATCATCACATGTATTGTATTGACAGTACTCCCTCCTCAGGTATATGGGTGTTTGACATACACTTGCCAACTAGCAGCTCAATTATCCTGTCGTTCAGGAGCAACATTGCATTCACAACTAAGAAGATGTCGAACTAAGATGACGTTTCGATCGACTGACTACAATCAGCTTCGTCTGATCCTGTCATGAGAAACAGAAACTCTGGAGCTTCAAAATTTCAGCCTGTCGCTGATAAATGCTTCTTTGTGAAGGCGGACCCCAAGAACATTAGGATAACTGAATTCGCGGTGGCACACACCAGGATAGATTTCAATATCCAAAATCTCTTTGAGTTGACCGGGCTGATGTGTGGTTCCTGGATAAAACGTCTCAGGTCCGATGTGGTCGTACGAAAAAAATGCCACCAATATGTTCGTTCTTCGGAGTCAAACTTACCTCCGGGATCGGAACTGGATACTGGGTTGAGATACAGGTGGTATTTAGTAATTTCTTTATGTACACGGTCACTCACAAAGTGAGAACAGGTTAGTGTAAGCTCTAATTGGGATTTTCATCCACCACGCGCGCTGAGTTTCAAGCATTCTAGCCTTAGATTACACACGACACACATAGGGAAATTCCCCCCCCCCCCATCCTGAGCAACAGGCAGTCCAAACTAGTTTGTTTTCGGCCAGTTGTTAAGCTTGATTTTACACAGGAGGTGATTCATTAGGGGCTTTTACAGTTTCCTTTTAGTGATTAGCAAGGAGCAAGCTGGAATTCAATTCATCCTCATTTCGTTTCGACAGTCTGATTAATTGAATTCCAGTGAAACTGGTAGCAGGTACGGTTGCAGTTTAGTGCCCACTCAAGTGATTTGTCTGTCAGGATCACTTAAACAATGTATCCAGTAGGAGACTATTAAAACAAAGGTTGTCTAAGGTCAGAAAAAGCGTTTTACATGCGATGGGCAAATGCGCAACAAAGCCTTGTTCTCCTGGAGTTCCTGGTAATCAGTTCGAAAAACCCTACTGTCTAATTTTCAGCCTAAGCAGAGTTGATAATTTCATGCTTACGCTTGTATTTCATGACATAATCCAACCAAAAAATCTTTAAATTTGATCGTGAAATAATGAATCCGAATTTTTAGCACAAAGTTCTATTTGATAACATTGGACGATCAAACTGTGAGTTTTTGGTCCTCTTCACGCTTGGTGTGATGCGATTTCCTTTGTGCCGAACTCCTGGGTGATTCCATGACACGACGATCCTCTTTTAAGCCACTTACTGAAGTTTAGAGGAGAATGGGACGGAAATTGGTGGAGTGTGATATTCTCAGGCAGTGGGGGTAAGAAGCGAAACACATCAGAGATATGTTGGATTTGGCATGCCAACGAAGCCGTCTTCATATTCACTCTGTATAAGTAAAGCATGGGGACAGCCGGGCAAGTAGCTCGCATGCGGGTCATTGTGTGAATTACCAGGGGGAAAATCCGTAGAGGGCGTGAACGCTAGAGGAGGAATTTTACCCTATTATTTCGCCTTTAGAGGGTGTCTCAGAAGACGTTGTATCTAACTTTTTAACCACATTCTTTCTACCTGGAACGGAACGAATTGGGCTGAGTGGTGCCTGGAATCCTCGTCCCGCATGAATAACAATCATTCGGAAAATCCAAATGTGAAGTTGATTACTTGGTTCTCTTCCTCAGTATTAAAGCTCGAAAACCTAATTAACTTTTACACAACACAGCCAGTCGTTTTATGGAATCATGCTTTGAGATTTCTTTGGTGAAACAAGGTTGTCTCACCTATATAACTCGGATCGGAATCACTTTTTCTCGAGAAGAGAGCGCTATCGATGGACACCATACGATGATACCATATGTTCCAGATGCAGGTGCACTCTGAGCACAACAGTGGGAAATCCTGATGTGCGGATAGGATGGTTGTAATACTGACCTGACCACTGGGGTTTTGCAGGGCTCACAATTGTCTCTCTAGAGACGCTGTGTTGGTGATGGTAATCTGTAAGGGTTTTCGGACTGCATATTCAGATATATTGGACGTAGTGAAATTTCTCAGTTCAATAACGGTTCCTTCCGCTCATGAGGCTGTCCATTTACAAATGTGTACCCTTTAACGTTACGGGTTCACTACACGGGCCATATGAATCACTGTCAAGCCCATTGATTCATGTAAGACAGCAAAAGTGAATGTGAAATATAAGCGCAGGAAATGCCAAATTAATAGCAGCTTCATACGCAATCTGGTGCAAAGTTTTTTATTTACCAGATGTTTTCATTATACTTGAAAAATGGAGTTCACAATACAAACGAAAAGTAATTTACTAATGTTAATAGTCTTCTTTGCCAACAAGTTTATATGGTATTCAACAGAAATCACACACTGACTTGGACAAATTCACTTATGCATATGTAAAAAGGAGGCATTGAAAACACGTGGACACAGGCTTAAGTGAATTACGCCTTTGCCGAAAAACTTAACTCAGTTAAGCTCAGCTCTGTAATTAATTTAAAAGGGAGCTGGTTGACTGACAAGCCGTTGTTGTGTTTACCAACTGTTTATTTATTCACCTGAATCAGGTACCAAGCTAGAAGTTCCTGCACCTGGTTTACAGTCGTGGATTAATCGAAAAACCAAAACTGCATTATCCATCAAGCATGGTTTTTGGCTTTAGAATCGTTTTTTAAAAGTCACATACCTTGTAGTCAGCCTCATTGGGATGCACGCTCTCTCTGTACGTGGGTGATTTCGATGATCTACAGTGTACGTTGACTATGCTAACCAAGACAGAAACCAAGGCAAGACTAATGTCATCAGCACCCTTAAAGTCTCACAAAAATCTGATTGCTAGTGTCCGTTACACTCATACCATTGGCGCTGTGGTTGGTCAAGTCTGGCAACCGGCCAGTTTATGACCCTCGAGGGCCGTTATCTTCATTGTTGGAGTTACTTCAGTAGCGAACATGCTTCAGCGAAAGGTGAAATGAAGTGGTGTTGAATCACGTCCCCTCCAAGAGGTTCTTCTAAACTGCATAAACTTTCCGTCAGTAGGGGAACCAATTAAGCTATTCATTCAGGTTGTACTCATCCATTGTGCGGAAATATCACTAGGCACCCCGGGATTGGTCCACAAAAAGAAGATGCGAAAAACAGTCCTTCATCCTGACGCTTCAATGAATACACTGACCTGAGCAAATCTGTAGGTCAAACATTGAGATTTCAAGATGTAGTAAGTCTCATGGCAATTGCTCTAAACCAGAGAGGAAAAGTTCCCATAACTTTTGGAAGGTACATTTCTAGTTCGAAGTAGTGACTGTGAATTCAATCCACCCTGCATTTAAAGCACAAGAACTTTATTCTGCTCTGTTTCCAAAAGGCCAAAACCGGCATCAATGCAATACATTTCAGCAGACCGTCCCAGTTAGTTAGCTCACAAGCTAAACGAGATTCATGGGGATGAACTAGCTGTCAATCACTGTCTACTTTCTATCTGTGAATGTTTTGTTTTTGTTAGTTTGAGAAAGCATCGTTTCGCGGTTATTCAACGCAGCCATTCAACTCACTGGACTAAGACAATAGATCTGGTCAAAAAAGCCCAAGTCGACCTATACTTGTGGTTTGTGGTGGAATTCAAACGCGGTCTGTGAGTGGCTATATGTGGCCTGATGAAAGTTCACTGAAAGTGAGTCCGAGATTTTCGCCATTCCCACTGAAAAGCACTATTCCCACTATCGTTCCCGAGGCAAACTGAGAAAAGTGCACTAAACATCAAACGACGTGGTGCTTGCGTTCAATCGTAAGGACGGATTTAACAAAAAGACGCAATTCGAGCCTTTTCACCGATGGCCGGACGGGTAATGGAATGAATACCGTATCAAAGACCGGAATCGAACCCGTGTAAGCGCCTTCAAATTGTCTGCAACTCCCCTGCACTATGTACGAGTGGTGTCTGAATGATGTGGCCATAGAAAAAAACTTCAATATTCAAAGACCATGTATTCGGGTTTTGAATGGTCTCACCGTGTCGTCACGTATAATTTTGCCCAAGCACAACAGCCCCTGGTGAGTCAGTTGCTTGCGGTGTTTTTGTTATTCTACTGTGATGGTTTATTTTGAGGAGATGACATTTCCATGTGTGATTCATAGGCTGAATAATTTAAAGTTCCGGTCTACGTGTGTTGTGTGGTGTCATAAAGTAAATCGGACGCTTGCTTCCTGATATCGGTAATGGCGCCGAGAACCGGCGGCATATTTTGACGAAGGCCACAGTTCAATAGTTTTGAGTATTATTTAAGGCAGAACTTACACGAATAAGCACACCATAGTGGGACACATACTAAGCCACCTTGAATGCATGTCCAGTCAACAGCTAGCCTGGAAAAGCCTTAGTACTTACGACTTACAAGTAAGGCCATCGGCAAAGAAAGCGTCCCACACGGATCCTCCCCTGAGAAGACTATGTAACAGACCAGCCAAATCAACATTTTATAACCTGAATATATTCAGTTAATGACTAAGTAGCAACAAATGCTATTAAGTGTTAATCAAGTGGTAGTTGTTTTGTTCGCCGGGTTTGGAAAGTGACCTGCAAGTTTGCGTCGCAGTGCCAAGGGATATCGTCAGTGTGCTAACAGACGATTCCTTCACGCATGGCGCGGACACATTTGGAAGCCAGTCGCTATACTCGGCAAGCAGATCAAATTTTGCCTGACAAAGGACCAATAAACTTCCCCAAATACCATTATTTAGAAATACTATTATCATCCAATGTTGTATATGTGACGGAACTACATCTCCTATCATTCAACCGCAAAGAAAGTGTATTGCACAGCTACGACCAAGTGAAACGGAGTTTATATGGCGCGTCTGAGCAGTCTATAAATTCGTACGCCTAGTGCTAGAGTTGCACTTCAAAGCTTTTGCCTACCTCCAACTCGTCAAGGATCAGTTGGAATGAGCAAACTCTCTAAACAGAGCGACGCAAAACTTATTTTCCTGTCTGGTGGTAGTCTGAAAAGCTATCCCGTGATGCACAGGCAAGTAGTGGCCGTCGTATTAAGTTTTCTGATCACGCGTTTAGTTAAAAAAAGGACAACGTAGCAATTGTACGCCTGCCAAAGTTATTGGAATCAGTGTTATTTTCTTCGTTCCCAGACAAACTCCATATGCTCAGCTGCTTTTTTAATCAGCTGCAGACACGTTGTTGTTGGTTGTTTTTCATCTGTAACAGTCCACACACTTAAGAATGAATATGTTGGAAAGATTTCAGAATCCGTCAATTTCTCACACCGCACGCCAGCAGACGACTAGCCGACTCGGGCACATTTTACCGTGCACATGGAATGGTATCAATGGCGTTCCTTGCTACTCAATGCATTGAAGTATCAAAAACTCAGATTCTTCTTCATTACGACAGCTTCTGTGGTTGGTAGTATGGCTTCTCATCCAAGATCCTCCACTTATACTGGAAGAATAACTCCACGGATTAGTTGATAGTTGTGTTGACTTTTAACAAGGTCCGAAGATCGATACGCTAGGCTGTAAGATTCGGAATGCTGTAAACACCCTACAACGTCAACTTAAGATTTGTAACTTCAGTATCTATATCAAATCGGACTTGCTATTCTCCTGTTTATTCCCCAGACTGTTTTCTAAACGCTACCACCCCTTCATCAGCCTCCCAAAGCGTACTTTCAGTGTAGTGACGGGAGATCCAGTTTTGAAGTTTGTATTTTGAGGTATCATTGACGTTTGGTGAAGCCTTTCTCTCAAACTCCGACCAGTAGTTTCTTTTGGAATTTCGAACGTGATCAAGATCCTAAATCCCGATGCTCCACATTCAGCCTTCTTTTACTCTAGCAAGGCACAACTGTCTAGTCTTTACAGCTGGACGGCTTTCAGCGGGATAAACATCTACTCCGTGCATGCACTGTATTTTTCTCAAGTTTATGTTGCCTCTGCGTCTTCTAGTTTGTTGAATTTGAAATTAATTGTTGCTGATCATCCCCCCATGCTTACCGAATTCTTACGATTGACGTAAGGAGCCTGGGCATATCAGTCACAGTTTATACCAATCACGTCGTCCGCCTTTCCCCACCAGATATCCATCCAGGTCCGCAAAAGAATCAGCTACAAAGAGACCGGCGCCGAACACAAAGGGATATCCCCTTGATTAAGCAAGTCTTATAATTTTTCTTTTCAGCTTTTTACAGGTTAGTGCAGAAGAAAAGACGTTATTTTCTCTATAATTTAATGACATCTGCATTATTACCCCCAGATGTCTGGTGCTGAACATCTCTCAGAGTCAACGCAAGAAAAAAGGTACCTAAATGATACCTGATTGCTTTGATTTGGTTTTCTAATCACCAAAACTCTCTCAGTCTTTGATATGGCAGTCAGATTTCCAAAATCGGTCTACCTTTTCAAAGTATTAGTATATCACAGTCCCTCTGGCATCAATAGGCGATTCCTGTAGATAGAGGGTGTTTGGGTACCGTATCACTGTTCTTATTGTGAATCTTCTGTCACGCACGTCAAAAATCTGCTCGCGTTTCCCTAAAGTGTCGCTGAACCTTCAAAATGGTGCTAATACAGTTCTGTTACAAATGATGCAGTTGCACATGGATAATAAATCATACGTATGAACATGTATTGCCTGAAATAAGGAAACAACCTCCAGGATGTTTAAGGATATCTGAGTTCTTCTTACTTTCTGTCTGATTCAATTGTCCGTTGGTCATCTAAGATGACAAGCAAATGCAGTTTGTCTGGCTTTTCCGAAAACCAACATGCATGAGGCGCTTGAGTAAACAGGGAAGAGGAACCCGATATTTCGCACTAGGCACTTCGACAACGATTTTTAACGTTAGGCTTGGCTTGCTGTTTGCCGAATTTGCTTCTATCAGAATGTGGAGCAATATGATTTCTTAAAAATCTACTTATTATTTCCTTTAAATGTACTGAGCAAATGAAGGAACCTAGTTCAGAAAATTGCTTTATTCGAAGACCATTGAGATCTCAGCGGCATAACTTCAGCGGAGACTTAGAGGCTAGCTGAAACAAGGAGATCCGGAATTTCGACACACTTTCCGCAGAATATAGTTATTAGCAAAAATGATGTAAAAAAATTAGAATACGTTATTTCTAAGGGTTTAAGCCAACAAAGCCTTCCTACACAATTTTGAATCAACAGTGGCGAGACATGTAAAACAGCCCACTGCGTGATTTATCTAAGTCGGAACTCGTTAGCCTTGTTCATGTCGAAAGTTCAGCTATGACACCTGTCATGGACCCCACATACCTGACTTTTTGAATTAACTGACAAGTTGACATTAATCTTGCCATTTAAAGCCAGCAACAGACTGGTCGGATTTGGGGTGACGAGGGGTTGCTCGTTCTATAGTATGCGATGGCGTTTGAAAGGTTCTACATAGGTTGATGGCTATATACTAGGGGGTAATCTTCTTAGAATGCATATTGTTCCGTTCATTTTCGGACTACTGAACTCAGGAGCCTGTTTATAGGACAACTTGCAACCGTGTGCAAACCATGGGTAGTCGATTGGTACACTGTTGCTGAGAACGCCCGTACTGAAGCAACCTAGTCAAGCAAAATAAAGCAGAACTAAAGCCCCATTTCCTCTTTAGGTTTTGCTTACTCAGGACCCAAAGTAACGGTGCTAATTTGACTTGCAACATTGCGCCGTTTTGTTTCAGTCTCTTGGTTTAATAATCCCAGCTATCAGTTTGTATCAATAAAAGTATTCAATGGTATTATCTTAAAGACCACGCTGCTCATAAGGTATGTGAAAACTCTCTTGACAGCCGACTACCGGTTTTGTCCTTCTTGGGGCTCATTTAGCAGGCGTATTCTGTCCCGCCTATAAAGTATACAACGATTTAGAGTCCAATAAAACATGTGAGGTAGCTTTTGTGCTGCCCAGTCAGCATAAACGACAGTTCGGTTGAGTCTGTTGACAGCACCGGCTTAATTTGCAAATAATTGTACTGTGCCAATAGTTAATGGCAGTTTAATGCAAAATTACTCCACTCACAGATCGCCCACTCTCAATTAAAGGTTTGATAAAATGCAACTCCCACAAGCAAAAGTGTTTCCCTTGGTGGAAGCTAACCATCTCCAATAATGGGGAGGTGCGTTTCCAAAAGCCACTTAAAAGCAAAGATATTCACCCAACATCAGACGGGACAGTATCACTTTACCAGAAGATCTGGTTCAGAAAGCCTTCCAAGTGAATCGGTTATCAAAGATTATTTTGCTTTTGATTGGTTAAAACCACAGACCTAATCAGACAGTTTGCATTAGATTGCCATGAAATTTAATTTGAAAACCAGAAAATCATAGTTTTGGGTAACGTGGACCAAACCAAAGTAAGCAAGCAATAAGAAATTAACATCATGCAGCATAGAACTTTGAAATGAAACACATTTGTCTTGATCTGCTACTGACAATTATTTCAGCCTATACGTTAGACAAGGTCATGTGAAGTTATTTATATAGACCATTCCCCCAATTTTCACTTGTCAAACAGAGCTCTCAAAAGCGACCACTGGGACATGTAGGTAACAGTCTTTTCTAAAAACGAATGTCATCCCGCAGTTTGATTGCTGAAGACTAGTCATCAAAGTTTACTATAAGTAGCAACAAAGTCAGTAAAACAAGATATTCTCATTTGACTTAAGAAACTCGTTATTCAGATTCACTGTGCATGCAACCCGAGAAATGACTTGTGCAGCAAAGCTATTTGGGGACAAATGCTTTATTTCTTGCGTCAATATTTTTGTCGAAATCACCTTTACTTGCTCTTTTCTAGGTAAACCAGCATCAATAATTCTTTGAAGTTGGTTCTCTAAGTGAAATTTATTCCAGAGGGGACAGTGCCTTACGAGAGCCAAGAGATGATCAATTTTTTGAGGAACACAGGGAACTGTATATTAAGAAGTTCGACGGATATGATTGATTGCTTTAGTGTGATTTGCGTTCCACGGAGGTGGTCACGGTATTTCCTTCAACTCTACAAAATATCTTCAGTACTTCTAATTAGGAATGCAGGCATTTATCTTTTATGAACACCCATACGTTTTTTAAGTAACTGGCATTCCGTTTTGGTTTTTTATATCATTTTGCTAAAATTGGCCGAACATAGCTTTTTATCATAGAAATGCATATCAGCCGTTGGGTATTGGTATGCGGACAAAAATTGATTACACACTCCTTTGGGGTAGATATATTTTATATGGTGCTTTGACTAAATTGACACGATTACTGTGTGATATCTGACGTGGTTACGACAGACTACTTTAATCTTATTGCACAAAAGTCATGCTCACCATATATTCCGATTAATTGCTCATACCCGAGCCAATAGGCGTCCTGTCAGCGTGCCTCTTAAATACATTTTATCATTTTACTTCATGTCACCACTACTTTTCAATCGTTTTTAAAATTATCAACAAGAAACGCTATATTATCAGATCTCATGTGCACGCATTACAACTGCGGCCAAAACGAATCAGTGGAGACCAAAGGTTAAAAAAATGTACCCTGGAAAAATATGATGACCGAAAACCTTGAAACGGTAAATTTCAGAATTAGTTCTCAAGCTTCTAAGACAAGCTAGCTAGTTCAGCTTATTCTACCAACTGAATTACCACCGATTTCGTTGTAATCCCTGCCCTAGTAACTGGGTTAATTGCAGTTTGGTGGGACTGCTCAAGTCTGGCTAAGACGTTTATTCAAATATGAAACCTGGGGGACAGAATGCATGAGTGTACAGTAGCCGTGAACGAAAGACGCTCATCTGAATTGTGTGACGAACGGGCTTTTTACACCATAAGACCGATAGTCGGAAGTATAAATCCTTTTCACCGAGGCAAAATCGTTCAATCGTAACGCCCTTTCAGCGCCTAGCTGCCCTGGCAGCGAGGGCTGAGATACTTTAGAGCTGCCCAAACCCCAACAGAAGTAGTCGAGCTGCTGAGGTAAGGTTCGAATCATGGACCTACCGGTTCGTAAGCTGGCTCCCTAACCACTAAGCTATCTCGAGCCCAAAGGCTAGGTGCGACCTAAGTATAACTTAGTTTGGCAGATACAATTATGCAAACCATAATACATACGTTCATATCCCCGTAGTAATGTGGAATTCACCATCGCATACCTGTCATTAATAACAGTGAAGCATTTCTGGTTTGATCTTTATTAGTTATATGGTTTTTGGAGTGAATTCAGAACGAAGGTAATTAAATTCCACGCATTTGTTCTTTAGCTTGCAGTGAAGGACAAAACTGCTTCTTAGATTTTTTATGTAAACACCAGTGAACATTATGAGCGTTGGAATGTGTTTTATGTTTGAGGAAAACCATGTGCATGGAGGTCACAATTTTATCTTATCTATTGCAAATTTTGAAGTCATTGAGTTCGAGCAGATCATTAATTATCACGCAAAAAAGCAAATTTCCGGACACCCACAAAGTACAGTCACGTGGGGTGATGAACTAGCACTCTGCATCTCATTTCCATAGCAAGTTTATTCGGTATGAAAAAGGGAGAGTACAAAGTCGCAGGCAATGGATATTCTCATTGAAGGTTACCTAAGCTAATGCTGTTATACTCGCTGCCAACATATCTTTACTCATGCGTTATCCAGTGGTGTAGATGTTTAAATTCGGTTTTTGTCCCCTGACTCCAAATAAAATTACTGTACAGAGGTCACAACAACAACTTCAATTTTTTTCTGGTAGCCTACTGTTAATTTAGTCCAAGTTTTTGCCTAAAATATTTCAGCAATCCAAATAAGCTCCACGAATATTGTCTGTTGTGGTTGGAGTACTCTGAAAATAATGAAGAGTCTTCATGTGGTGAACATCGCTTGCTTTACCTCAAGAACCTGGATGCTCGGTTTTAATTGATTGACTGCAGTGATACACTTCGACGATTATTGAGTAAGGGTGAATAGCACATCGAGTCGTTTTGCTTCATTTTCTGATAGCGGTGTCGAATAATCACATAACAGTTTATCCTTGACACCAGCTTAGTGGGATAGATTGTGCTGCTGGGTTTACGAAGCAGACCTATGGCGCAGGATACCTCAGAGTCCATCTTTATGCTGAAGAATGTAGCACTTGGTTTCGCTCTTTCTCATTCAGCTACTTGCTGTAACCGAATTCGTTTGACCCGTCGTTTTGTTGAAACCAGCCTGAAGTATCCTGCAAGTATTCCGCATCGACTACTATGGACCATGCAGGACCGCAAGAGAAAACGAAGCAGAGTATGTACCACCTTATTTAGTGGCGACTTTGGTAGCGTAAGTAAACATGAGGTTCCACACGTCCTTGGCTTTGTGCAGCAATGATTTCATATACTTTAGGCATATTTTAGGCATAGGATTATCAGTTCCTCCAAAAGCTTAAAAAGTCTACTATTTGCTGAACATCCAAGGCTTACAAGCAAATCACGCTGGCCTGATTGCCAAACCAAAAAATGAAATAAGGAAGTTTTCTTACGTGGTAGCCCTCTTCCTCACAACTCTAGACATCCCTAACCTTCTGGATAATGTCTACGAAACACTGTGCCTCACAACTCTAGACATCCCTAACCTTCTAGATAATGTCTACAAAACACGTGTAAAAGGAACTTTTCATGTTTGACATTGGTTATGTATCCCCCACCACATTGTTTCTCGTTCTAGTGTTTTCATATACTGTGCTTATAATTGGACACAGTGAGGTAAAGTGCCAAATGGAAAGAGATTCGGACCATGGCACAATCATGTCTTCATTGTAAACAACAAGTAGTCGTCTGTCTTCATTTGGCCTGTAGGAAGCATGATAATACTTGAAGACAAGAAGCACCCGTTAATAAAGACGCAATATTGTAAGGTATTGAAAAACCTACCTTGTCTTATTCTGCTGCCATTTTTCATCCCTGAATACTTAGACAATCCAGCAAGAGTTTTACCTACCCTTCCCTTTTTCTATAGACCAGGTACTCACAGTCCAAAACGATTCATTTCAAGCTGAAACCAAATCGAAAACAATTCAGAAGGAGTTCAAGGCTGTGGGTGCTTATTCAAGTTTTGTTATTAGCGGGGAATTTTGCAGAACTTTCACTGTCCGTTGCCGAATCACCGTTTTTATTCAAATAAAACCTTACTGATTGATTTATTTTTCCTAGGGTACGTGCGCGTGGGGGTCATCTGAACCAGGGATCTGCGTTAACAGAATAGACAAAATGTCGCGCATAATTTTGTCAGTATTTTCTATCAAATACTGTACTAATAAACCATTGCTGAAAGGTACAAAGCACCCGCTTTTTCGAGAATTCGACCAGTTGAAAAAAACAATATGACAAACTCCACTTTTAACATGCAATTTTTATTCGTTTTCCTAAAGTGAGATTTTGACGCAAATTTTATAGGGATAGTGTGGAGTGTGCTCATTCGTTTGTTTCTATTCTTTTGAGAAAGGAATAAAATTTAACAGGTGTTTGAACTCGGCGCCTCGAAAGATATCCCGCATGTGATATTGTGTATAAAGCATTAGATCTCGTCCAAAACGCCGTCCATAACGCCTACTCCGACAGACCTGCTGTACAGAAAACCCCTTCCAGAGATAAACTTTAGTCTTATTAATATTATGTGGGCCTAATATGTAGTCAGGATTACGTTTCCATGTGGTGCGGCTTCTCAGAGCTCACCCGCCAGTCAACAGGTGCAAGCTACTGATGCTGATCTCTTCCATGAGTGTTCACCAACTAAGATTCGGTCCTGACTCCCCCTTGGTCGACCACCTGATCCATTC
Source organism: Clonorchis sinensis (assembly GCA_003604175.2). NCBI lineage: Eukaryota > Metazoa > Platyhelminthes > Trematoda > Opisthorchiida > Opisthorchiidae > Clonorchis > Clonorchis sinensis. The sequence continues at coordinate 8,627,184 of CM030370.1, forward strand.
GCTGGCCCTTCCATTCCTTGAGATCTGCCCGGTTACCGATAACTGCAGGGATAACCTGAATGCTCATTTGCTTAACTGCTCACTTCGTCATCTCAGAAAAGGCCAATTTCGAACTAATGTGTGGTGTTCTTTAATATTCGTCTCAGTATGTGGGTTCTTGTATGCAAAAAACGCTGAAGCACTTTGCACTACGCTGAGGGTATCTATTTATCTAAACAAAGGTCTAGCTAGAGCTCTCTTGCCAAAATGACCACAAGGTAAATCAAATTGACCCTCAGGTCCAATTCCAGATGGAAAGTGACAGGAGTGTCACCAAAACTGTGCCATCAACATCTTGTAAACTTTGTGAAACTTGATGGAAATATGTGGAAATTAGTTGTAAGGGGAGTGAAAACCTTCTCCCAACGAGTGATTTCATCAAATTCTGGTAAACTCCATCGTTTTATTTAGGAACTGTAATCTTCAAAACGTGCCAGAGGTATCAATTGCCATACCTTACCTTTTTGGGTGTTGATCTAGTTCCCGATATATGTTGGATTGTTACAAGCCATCGCTTCATTGATTGGTTGTTACAGCTAGTGTTGTCGTATCCATGAGCACAACGTGTTCATATCCTTTTGCTTGTTCAAAGCTCCCGCGTACATAGATAATCTCGGATGCGTCCACGAGATACGTTTTGCGCTCACTCCTGTCACAGAAAGCTACTTCAGTTAAGGCATGCAACCTCTTGTCTCATAGGATCAAGACGATGTCTAAACAGGTGACTGAATTGCGCTCAGGTCACCAAGATTCTCTCGGTGGAATTTACCGAAATAGTTGATAAATGAGTTCAGTTACCTGGGAGTGATACGCATTATCTATTATGTAGTGCCTCACTTTCCCCGCAAAATAATGCGTAAGGTGCTAAAACTTACCCCAGTAGAAACAATATTTTTCAGATAATCACGGTCTTAGCACTAGGGACTGTTTCTAACTACTTATTCCAAATAAAGTAGTATGCACATGTTGCCCTTCCTCGTTGTCCGAGCTGAGTCGGAAGCCCACGGTTTAATGGGGAAGCCGTTCGTTGAGTAGAAGCAATTCATACGTACGGCAAAAAATAAATGATTTGTTCTTCGCTTCTGTCTCTTCGTCGTCCTTAAACCACGTACAATTCAAAACATACTATAGTCCATTGCGGCTCACGAGCAAACCTTTGAGACCTAAATTCACGGTTCCGTCCATGCGTTTAGTTACTGTGGGCACAGTGCCTGAACAGTAATATATATCTCCTAGCACTGGTGGTATCGCAAAAACGATCACACTACAGGAAAGCTTTTTCTGAAAATTGATCCCATGCCCTAGTGATTCTATTCATGACAACGGATAGAGTATCCTTACCTCGCCATCTTGAATAGTTTCAAGAGAGAGGTTTCACTGTTCATTATCTTAGGTTGTGACAACAGTTTTCTCCCTGAAACCCTCCCTAACGTTCTGAAGTACTCAGGATTCTAGTTTTTTTAATTGTCCTGAGTTAAAAAGCCACCTGACTGTTCGGCTTTTGTAATTGAATGGTGAAAAGTCTTATTTAGGAGTTTTGATTGGTCTCATAACCCTCAGACCCCCGTGTACAACTGGTGCAAAGAAAACCAAGGATTTATCAAATGACTTTGAGCGTCCTTTTGAACAGCTTTTTTAACAAATGCATAAGTGTGCAATGATGTGATTCTTTGTTTTCGCCTCCCCTTGGATTTTTGCAACGTGTACACCTATGATCGATAGGTTTTCTGCTGTGTATCCAGTAACTCTCCAGCTTACGATTTTGGAAAACAGGCAGAATCCGTTTATTGAGACACAAAGCTGAAACCGATTCTCCACGATATCCTGGTCTCATCTTTGCTTCTTGCTGTGTTCCACAGTTAGCAAGTTTTTTCCCCAAGTTTTTAGAAGTCGTGGCAGAATCTTATCATAAAATGTAAATTGCAAATCAAATGCTAATTTAGTAGGTACCTGTGATGAGCAGATCTCAGGATGTTATGTGACCCTTGGGCACTAGATACGATGGTCCTTTGTTCTCATCACTTGTGCTCACAATCATTATCATAGAGGTTTTTGCTGTCCGACATAACGTTGGTTTTGTATTAAGGGCCGAAGTGGCAAGGCTCTCTGTCACTATAGCTAAGCTTAATGGTCAAGCCTAATGATTCCTGGGTAGAACGTACAACTCAAAAGCTAGATAAAAGTACTTCAACTACTCACCGTTGTTCTTGCCCCCTTTAGGCTCATCATAAACGACATGTTCAGTCGTGTTTTCTGTTAACATCAAGGTAATCCACAAATGAATCTAGTGTTGCGAGAGGATGCGGCGTGGTAGAAACTCAGGGACTTCACCCAGCCGATGAGCCCTAAGAAGGAGTAAACTAGCAGTGGGCCATCAGAGCTCTCAGTAACCCCATAAGCAGTGTGTTCCGTTAGGAAGGTGCACTTTGGTATCTCAAATGTCCTCCCAGCACTAAAATGAGGTGACCTTTGTGTAGCACGTCCAGTTGAAGAACATCGTGACGGCCTATCCAGTTGGGTCTCCGATTAACATCAATCTAATGGCTTGGCTTTTAATTGACCTATGGCGCCGTTGTAGCCTTTGATGTTCTCAATCAAAAAAGGGTAGGTTAGCCAACAGTTTTATCAACTATGGCGCCGTTGTAGCCTTTGATGTTCTTAATCAAAAAGGGTAGGTTAGCCAACATTTTTATCAGGTAAAAATGTACACAGCCACTGAATTATCTTATAACATTCAAAATCACATTTTGATCAGGTTGCTTCTCGTCCATTGTGTCGAATGAGACAGTCTTTCCTATGTTGAAGAATAGTTCAAACAGGGCCAAGCAAGTAAATTTGTCTTGAATAGATTAAAACTTTTACGACTGCAGCAAACGTACGTCTCAGAATGTATCGTTTTATATAAGCTTGAATAAACTTAGTTAATTTACTCAAAACATGCGTTCACGCAACTCTTGCTTAAGCAGTACTGACGTGATCACTCTGACTAGCTCACATCATAGCTGGAATTTGGAGTTGTCGGTTTGCTATAATTAACTTTGACAGTAATATGTGTATTTCCGTCAATGTGAATGGGGTGCCTGTCATGCAACTAAAGCTTGTTGTCATTGTCCTGCCTTGCACGCTGGGCACACCTGACTTATCAGGCTTGGACACACCAAAATGTGGCCGATGTTGATCGACCTGATTGGCTTGCCCGACACCGCAAACGACGACCCATTAAGTGTCCTGGCCATGCAGGTTAGTTCAAAATTCCATCAGATCTTCCCAATCAGATAGTACCACGGGGACCTAGAATCTGTAGGCGAAATAGGTTACCAGTTGTGAGTGGCCGCGCAATCTCAAGAATTCGTGATTATATCATTCTCATCTGAACGGTCCTATCACTATCTCGACACAATGCTTCTGAATAATCACAAAAGTTGGATAGCGCTGGGCTAGAGTCGCCCCAATTTTTGAGTTAATCAACGGTGCATAATCTTAACTGTTCCTGAATTTGAAATTCAGACATGATATGAGAGACGTGGTATCACTGATACATCAACAGATGCTGGACACACTTGAACAGATCAAGTGGCACTAGCATGCTATTAGGTCAGCTCCAAAGTTTTTGTTCACTCTGGTTTACAAAAAGCAATATAAACTGATATACTTTCAGTGCGTCCAAATCAAACCGGGATAGTTTTTCGATACATACACACATTCGCATTTCAATTGGGTTTTGACGGAAACACACGGAACCCAGCTGAGCCTCTCGTTTATGATGATGTTAATCAACGTAAGGTTGACGGAAACTCCGGGACTGTGTCTATCTGATGAGTCCCAAGAAGGACGAAACCGGTGATTGGCTGTTCAAGAGTTTTCAGCATTCTTATGAGTGGGATATTAGGTCTATAAGAAATGATTTTTATCAGCCTTTATTGCGACTCCAAGAAATATAGCTGACCAGTGCTGTCTAAGCCACCTATCTTATTTGTATGTTTTTTAACACTATGGGGATAATTAAAAAAATGCAGGAGTAAAGCGATCGATCGTGCGGTAACTTTTGAAACCGTCCCTATCTGCAATACAGTTATTTTTGAAAGGTCAGACTTACACCGAGAAGTTTTAGACTGAAGTAATTAACGTACGTGCGAAATTTGACTCCTATCCTATGTAGTTTTTCAGCACAACAGCACAGAGTAGAAGAGTTATCCCTATTTTGTCCGGACGGAGTTCACTCAGACTGCAACCCACTTTAGAGTTTACAGTGCAAGTGTCATATTACAATCAATAAGCTTTTCGGGAACTTTCGCTGTACTGAAAACGTTGTTAGATGACTTGTCTGGGCAAATTGCAACCTAGGTTTTAGTGAATGAATGAAATTCACATTTTTGGAACAAAATTCTGAATTAGTCTTTCAGAATTTCCAGCTGTAAATTATGTAGATAGACGGGAAAAAGAGTGGTACCCTAATGCACCAAGAATCTTGACTTGCGCAGTTGAATCCAGCCCATTTCATAATTTCTGTGCACCCTGTGGTTTGGAACATGGACCAAGAAGTGGGAGGTAATGTGCTCGGTTGACCGCGGTCACTGGAATCAAAATTTAGTGGCTTTTTTAAAGAACCTGCCTTTCTGCATGCTTCGGTATTCCGGCTAGGTTTGGCGCAGTGCACATGCACCTAACTGTTATGGAAAAACTGGCCACAGTTGGAAGTGCACGCACTGACAGTACTGTCGTTGCCTCTTCGCCGAAAGAAAATGTACGTTTGTTGTACTCAATCATGGGTGTGAGAATATATGACCATTATTGTGTGTTTGCTGTATGTTGGGTGAAATCCAGCTTGTCATATACAATTCAAAATAACGGAATTACGAAGTTACCGTGACCGCTGGTTTAATTGTTACTAAACGACATAATCCGCCTCAAACTCTTTAATGCGTCTGCTGGTATGCAAAAATTGCGGGAATGCTGTACGGTGAATAGTCGTTGGTCCCCAACGTACAAACGTCTCACGCATCAATCGCAAACGAGAGTTATTTCACTCTTAACGTGTTGATCAGACATTTACCCACAACTAATATAACTGACAGGTGTTGCATGTATGGCATAAGGTGGATATAACCATGACAGACAAACACACAATCCTCATCAAATGTCGTAGGTGTACCACGAATTCACGGTCACAAATTGGTTGTGCATTCAGATGTAGCCAAAGTACAAAGAAAGGAGCCTTTCGAAGAAGGCTGAGGTTTTCATATTTTTCATGAATAAAGACTCCTGAAAACCTGTCTACTGCCTGAAAACATCACAAACTGGAGATTCAGCTGGGTTCCAGGTGAGTCTCTCGCAAAAACCAAATTGATTTGCAAATGAGTGTATTTCTCTGTCCACTCTATCTTTTTTGGCCAAAACGGAGTGGTGGTAGTTGTCCTCTAGGTTATTACAAAACAGTCCCAAGTTCTCCGCAGACTAGTGTGTAACACAGGATGCATCCAACTTATAGCCGTTGGTTTGTTGCTAAAACTGCTTTACCTTCGGTGACAAAAATTGCTCTTGCTTCAGTGGTAGCGCACCGTTTTGCTCATTGGTAAGTTTGCAAATCCGACGCAACATTTTGTTCGTGTTGACGTTTTCGCTTCCGTTAGGTATTTACGTCGGCCTTTAAAACTCTCGTGTAGGCGTTTAAATTTTAAGCGTTTTCCCTTATCTCACAGTCGCGGCTTTTTGCAAGCATGTCAAAATACCTCTTGTTATTTCAGCTGAGATGAGTGTCCCCAAGGAGATAAACAAACTTGACTATAAACAGTAACACTGGTTCAGTGCATACGATGATATAACCTCGAGCATTTCGATCCTGGCAAAGCAACAAGAATGTGAACAACGGTTTCGTTATGTGTTTTGAAGATCAGTTCTATGGTTTTAAACATGATTAGCAGAGCAATCTTCTGGCAACTGATAGTAGCAACATTCCGTTTGATCTGTCCAGTTTCACTGTTCAAACCGGCAATGTGTTGGCAGTTTTTTTTCGAATTATGAGAGAAACCATTAACTTGCGACTATCGGTCAGTCCGCCACTCCCTAAGTGAACATCAGCTTTGCAGCCTTTCCTTTGCAGCCAAATCTAGGACCCAATAGAGATAAGAACAGAGAGGGTAAACAGTAAAATTTACCTAAGACAATTTTGATGTTACTACACACAGCGAGCGTTTATCCAATTTGAAGAATCTTTGAGTCAAACTTAGCGATGCCACATATTCACCAAGTAACCTGGAAAAATTGATCGAACTTGGTTGAAAGCAGCACGAGCGGTGTACTTTTGTACTTTATTTGACAGGTTGACAGCCATGATTTGGTTTCTTATTGTTCTGTGTAATGGTACACGTCAACTGCTAAGGCTAAAATAATAGGGACACTCCGGAGAGGATTACGGATCGGTAGGCGAACTAAACGTTGCCCGGCTTCCCTAATGGGCGAAATCCAGGTTGCCCAATTATAGACAATGTGGTGTGCAGGAGAGAACATTTTGTTACATTTTTCAAGTGATTTCTGGGCGATAACCCAACTGTATTCTGGAGATGAATTGCAATAGTTTTTTTAAAAAAAAATTACCTGAGTTACTTATAAAAAACAAATCTCCTATGATTTTGATTGGTTGTTTCGGTCCCTTATTTAGGATTCTTTACTTTCCCGCACTTTTGAATAGATGTTTTAGTGAAGTGTCTCAGGCAATCAAACAAAACTCATCAGGTATCCGCGTTTGATCTAACAATCAGGAAACTTGAATTGACAGGGGAATCTCGAAGGAAGATTGGTCACCATTTCAGAGAGGTTTGGTAAACAATCGGTAGATTTATTGCTGGTCAAAGTTTCGCTTGTTTCACATCGAGTCATTTCTTGAGTTCTATCAGGACATCGATGGCTTGTGGGAGAAATATCATGGCGTACTGACAAAGAAATTTGGTATTTGTTCGAAAGTTTTCCATTAAAATTCGGCCAGTCGATTTGCTGGTATTCCACTTTGCCATACTGAACTAAGGGAGGAATGTGTTTCAATCAACGTTGAAGAGGGAAACTGTCTCAAAAGTTTTGATGATCATTTGTTATTTTAGTGGTATTTTTCGACCAGCCGATGACTGTTTAAGTTGTTTGCCAACAGATGAATACTGAAGTCGTCTTTCACACCTACTGACAAACGCTCGAGGGACGTGGCTCGAGGAGCGCGCCTAGTGGGATTCGTGTTTATGAGGAATATTCCACAAGGAGAGCAGTAGCAGCTGTTTTATTCCTCAAAGGACACAGTTGTTAATGTTATCTGCTGTTGATCCACATTTAACTATGTTGGACATTTACGTTGGGACACTGAAACGACAACTATTGTGACTACGCTGAAAGGCTGCTAGCCTTTGTAGAGAGCAACACCAATCTACTGTTCTTCATTACCAGCAGCAGTGTTAAGGTCTTTGGCGGAAAGGGATGTAAGCTTTAGGTGCTGTTCACAATTTTGACGTATGGAATTTTGGCTACTTACACAGTTTTGAGTAGAGGAAACGGCGTTCTACTGCATAAAACTAACCTTTACTATTCCAAGCTCAGCGCACATGTCAATGTGCTGTACCAAGAAGTGTACCATTTATTCGACATGTCGTGGCCTAACGAAAACCATAAATAGTGCTGGTAGAAATCGACCAACCACAAATCGCTCTCAACACCTAACGATTCAATATGACTGGAGTCAAGCAAACCGAAGCATGTTTTCTTGATTGATTATACCGCTTAACTGGATGGTGAAACTAAGTACGTGCTTGTGTTTTCAAGGCAACCTTTTAAACCAGGACTGTGGGTTCTACTTATGCGTAATGGAAACTTTTATGGTCACAAAGTCGATAGTAAACTCAGAAAGAGTAATTGGTGGATGAATTTTAATACGGAGCTTATGATGAAAGGCGAATAAAAATGAAGAAAAACCCGAAATGTAACCTCGCAGTAAATCGGAGGATAGTTACACAGTTCACTAAAGTAAGCGGGCCAGTTTTCGGACGGAGGAGTTTGTATGAGTGACTTTGCTATGGGGAATGAAAGAGCACGCCCTTTGAGAGCATCAGGCATCAACGCAGCTCAGTTAGCCAAAACAGGCTGTAGAAGGATAGCCCACTAACATCAGTTATAAATGGCTAAATGGTTGGTGTTACAGGGTTACTTTACACGGAAATAATGATAGAAATAACATGGAGGAAAGCAACTAAACGTACCAAGAAGTGAGACAAAGGCACGCAAATGGATCCGAGAATAGAAGGTCATTTGGCCCAAGCAAATGAGAGCCAAACGGGCAAGATAAATGGTCAGCCTGATTTTGAGTACAAGCCTAGCCTTGGTGTCCCAGTCACCGCTCACCGGCCTGAGACTGGTCAAAGTTAAGGGTGGCGTCACTCACTCATTTTGAGTTTGATCCAGCATATAAACAAAAATATGGTTGGTCACGATGAAGGTACAACATAAGTACTGGGGTTTGGGTGATGGGCGAGCCTACAACAAATAAAGAACTGCGATATAAACGTAAGAAAAAAGATAGGAGTCGAGAAACAAGGACGACATCAAATACTAAAATGTTAACGATCGTCGTAAAAAGTGTTCGAGTCATTGAGGCCGGTGTAGATGACGTGTCTGGAATTTACGGTGACGTATCCGTATGGCGGTGGCAGAGCTTATTGATGTCTTAAGTCTGCTTTTTACGTCAGTCCTATGTTGCCAGGATGGGAGATAGGAACCAAGCTCAAGGTTGCGTTCGAACCATGATAACTCAGCTGTTTGGATAATGCTGTTCAGAATGAGACCGCAGGATTATCATGCTAGACAAATCAATAAATTTATGTCCTGCTGTAGCTAGCCATACCTCAGAGAGTGAAGATCTTACTGGTTTAACTCTATCAAAAAGAAATGGAAATAAAATTTAGCGGAATGGTCGTCCACGCTGAGAGACAGTGACGGTTCACAAATATACTTCAGTGTCATTAAAGTTGACATTTGCCGAAAGTAGAACCAAAAAGGATAAACAGAAGTTTGTCAGAAAAGTGTCAAAAAATATCAAGCCATGTAAAAACAACTAGACAAGGTCGAGGGTATTTTGAGTTTCTTACGGCATCTGCTGTTTAAGTTTAGCACCAGGGTAACCAAAGGCACGCGCTTCCGATGGAGGCAAATGCCATGCTGACTTGCAGTTTCTAGTAAGTATATCAGTACTGGAACCCGGAAGTGAAATTTGCAGTGACGGAGTTTTGGCGGACATAAGCCTCAAAGATGGATCTGGAAGATGGAGTTCGAGGCCTCGTAAGAGTTGATCAAATACGGGCGTTCATTGACTCGATAAGATGCTTGCCGCCAGGACTAGTAGCTGTGTTTAAGAATTTTGGACTTGCTTCAAGAAAAGTAATGCACTCATCAGCGGAGTCCAAAATCGGCTACAGTTAATGTCCGCAGCCATGATAGGTTCCCGTTGCTAACTTCAGGATTGCAGGTTGCAGTTCACAAGATGGACGGATATAGGTATTAAGAAGTTCAGGGTTGCCAAGAAAGGGGCGACCTGTATTTTGAAGTGGTACCGGCGAGTTTGATTCGGTAAGGCCCGGAAATTGTCTATTTATTTAGACAGGCGCAAAGATCGATGTTGGTTTTAACTGCAAGAATACTTTTCGGTCAGTATAAATTGGCAAATTAAAATATCAGATGTGTGACGGTGGCTTCTGTTTCGTTGTCAGAATCGAATCGTGGATTCAGTTTGCAGTTTTAGACATACTCTACGTTAAAACTCGTAAACACCGTGTTCACAACAGAGCGATTGTGCGTAAAACTTTGAATGTTTACACCTTAAAAGTAGCTCAGAGTGCTAAGTGGATGTTCACTTAACTTGGTCGTTTATAACACCAATTAAAAGGCGGCTAAGACTTAATTGTGACGTTTCTTGTGGAAAATGCACGTTGTATTAATTAGTTCATCATGCATGGTCACAGCGGCTAGCCTGAAATATCTTAAGCTCGACCTCATAGTCCATGAATATATAGAGGAACTATAGTAATATAATACCTAGCTTAGGGTTTGTTTTTACACATAGCACCTATGTGGCGGTTTGAATTAAACTAGTTTCCCATGCAGTCATTCAAGTGACAGCCCTGTCCATTTGAGAGCCTTCATAAAAGAATTTGACTTCCCCATCTTCGGAATCTTTGTAGAAATCACCCAGGTAATTATACGTCACCTGGTCAGTATGTTCTCAGTTTACAAACTGACAACTTGAACTACATGTCTGAGTCTGTACGACCAAGACCACCACTGAACTATAAACATCCACACGCCCATTCAACGTGTGGCGGATGTGATGAACATGACTGATACTCTATTCATTGCTCTATTCATTATTCTCTTGTTTTATTATTCCAAGTGCTGTACATATACGCTAATTCGAATACATACGTGCTACCTGTTACGGTGTGCTGGTTTCTGAATTTCTCGTTCGTCTGGTTATACCGATATACGTGCTGAATTCAATTACCACACTGTTTACACTGTGAAACTTTTAGTGGCTGCAGCATATTAGGATGTGCTTTGCACTGCTCAGCTCCAATACCACCGATGCGACGGTTAAAATAGTTAGGACTTTAAAGCACTGTGAACACTAGCCACCTTATTTGTTACAAATAGTGGAAAGGCGCGAGGTAAGTACTGTTTCAAACGATCCGACAAAATTTTCGGACGGAAAATTTAGGCTTGTCCTAGGATCGTAAATAGCTGAGGCCCCTTAGATTCATTTAGTAAAACGTGTTCGACTACTACTCACAAAGACCACATAAAATCCTCCGCGGTTTTCAACCTTCCTTAAGGCTAGCAATCACAAGCCCATTTAGAGGTTTTTCAACAAACCTGCATAATATAAGCCACGTATAAACAACATATTCCCATCTATTTCTTAAATCCATAGAAATCAAACTGTAACTATTTTGAAATTGGCGATTAAAAAGCTCGATTACTGAATTAATATAGGCCCTCATGATTGAGCCTTCAGACGGAGATCAGAATCTTGATCAATTTGTGGCTTCGCAGTTTGTTGCCAGATTACCGCTCCACGACTGTCAGTGCAGAACAAAATGGTGATGAAGCATTAAGAGATGCATTTATTGGTGGACTTTATTCGACAACTATCCCCAAGCTGTGGTTGGAACACATGTGGTCGGATTTAAAACCACCTATGATCGTGCAAAATCTCTCGAACTAGCGCAGTAACAGTCACAGTCGTTTTTGCCGAATAACCATTTACTCTGTGCTACCGTATCGAACGACCTGTCAAAGTCTCCACGTTCCCAAGCATCATCGCTGCTAGTATGAGGCCTTCGTGTTTCTTCTGTAGCTTTGCCCGTCATCCGCGTTAAACATTCCCCGCTGAAGACGCGACCTACAAAACCTGTGAAAAGGAAGGGCATTTGCGAAATGTATGCATATCTGCCACTAATCTCAGAAACAGCTCATCTGTTTCAGGTGCACGATACTGCGTCACTGCTGCGGCCTCCGAGTGTCTCAAAGAGGTAGTCGCTGATGTGAAAGCTAATGGCTTTGCGATTCGGGCTCTTGATGATACTGGTGTGATGGCGTATATTATTAATGAGGCATGCGAGTAACCTGTGGTCGAGTGGAACATCGGCCCTGTGTCTAACGGAAGGTGAAGTTTTTACGGAATTTGTAAAATTGCTTTGTAGTAATCGTTTACAACTGTGTAATGTTATATGAATATCCATAAAAGGTACAGAAGAGACCTGAGAATATTCAGTTTTTTTAATATATGCATTTGAGGAGTTGAATTTCCTGACTAGTAGCTTGAAACTGCTTAGTTGGTGTTCGCTAATAAACGACTTTGCGATGAAGGGCTTTCTTCCTTTCATTTAGTGCCGTAGCCAGGATGCAGCTGAAGATTCCGTAGCCACGACCTTTTGAGGATGGAGATGTGCGGACCTTCCTGGAGAACCTCGAGGATTTTGCGGGGCGACTGAACTGGAGATCGACAAGGATAGTTTGGCGGTACTGAAGACCCGCCTCAGAGACCGGGCGAAGACTGCCCTGGACGTGGCCAGAAGTGGCCTCGGAGGATGGACTGGACTGCCGCAAGGGAAGCCCTTGCAGCGGGATTCGACTTACCGGCGGACCGCCAGGAGACTATAAGGTGACTTAAGGCTGCCAGAATGGGACCGGGATGCGACCCAACGTGTTTTTTGCCAGTCTGCAGCAGCATTTGGATCGTGCCTTGCCCGGACTAGACTCAGTGCCTTGACAGTAGTTGCCGTCTGAACAGTTCTTCAAAAGTACAGCCTGCGTTTGGTGCCCAGTTGCAGTTAGCAAGAGCGACTAACCGGTTGAGCGTGGAGGGGCTGGCGCATCTCGCACTGGAATTGGCCGACGCGCCACTGGCCACCTTGCTGTCGCAGGACTTCCTTTCATTTACTCCAGTGTAGGACCTGCAGACCAAAGTGGACCAACTGATCGAAAAGCTTGCAGTCATGAAGACAGTTGTGGAGACATGCTTCAACGAGCCGGTGCTACAAATATGGTATATCTGGCTGCTAGGAGAATCAATTCCACCGTACCCGCCTGCCTGTAAATAATAAGTCTTTGGATTACTCCTTTTTTCCCGGGTGGGTTGAGATTTATGCTGTGACACGGGCCACGATACAGGCCGCTATCAAGACAGACAGGAAAAAGGAGCTGTGCCTAACTGACACAGTAGCCGGGGTGTCACTGAGGCAGAGAGGGAGCGAAGCTGAATGCAAACAATGCACATTTGTTATGACAGCACTGAGTGGACACCGACTGAAAATTGACGGATTGTCGACGGACATAATACGCCTTGGTGACAGGTCAGTGCAGTTTGAGTTCATGATCAGCCCAGACAGAAAACAGCCGATTTTTAGGGTGGAGTTGCTCAAGAGTGACGAATCCGTGGTGGATCTAAAGCGGAGCAAACTGAAGTCAATTATGGCTTAGTCAAGCCTGAAGGCTATCCAAGCATTGCCATGAGAAGACGGCGTTTCCGAAAGCTTCTGTCTTGTAATGTGCCTTCAACACAGGCTGTGGTCAAGAAGTGTTTCAAACTGTTCACAAAAGATAAAGATCCGTTTGGCTTCTGCAGGTGGATTGGACAATAAATCTCCCTCTCGTCCGAGCGCTTTTGGCAGTACAACCCCCGGCCACCAACGCTCCATCTACGGGAGGAGGTCCGTAAGCAGGTTCAAGAGATGTTGGAAAATGGCATAAGCGAGGAAGGCAACGGTGCATACAACACCAAGACGTACTTGTGGAGAAGGAGAACAGGAAATACCGATTTTACGTGGATTTCCGGCGTTTGTTATGAACTGACCGTAAATGGGGTTGGAGCTGTCGTTTCAGTTGTTTGGATTTTCTATTCGCTTCAGCAATCCAGATAGTTCACAGTGTTTGGCTTGCGTTCCAAGTACTGGCAACTAGCAATCAAGTCAGAGGACTGCAAGAAAAAGGCGTTCACAATTTGAAACACCCGATATCATTTTACACTAATGCTGTTTGGTCTGCCGTGGGTGTCATTTGCAGTCAGACGCTGGATGCTATGTCTTTCTAAACGATTACAAAATGTTGCCGGGCTACAAAGATGATATCGTCGTGCATAGCAGCTCGGAACCATTGCATGCGGTTCACCCAAAAGCCGTGTTGAAGCGTATCCGAGAGGTCGGCCTGCGGATAAATGAAGCCAAACCACAACTCACTAGGAGTTCAGTGACAGTGATCGGAAATTAAGTGGGTCACTGACAGGTTAGCCCACTTCCGGAAAAACTGACAAAGATCCAGGACTGTGCAGTTCCCCAATTTGAAGCAATCCCTACGGTAGTTTCTCAAAAGCGCCGCATACGTCAGCCAGTTTGTCAGGAATTTTGACACGGTTGTTGCTCCACTGTACGAACTGCTGCACCAAAAGCAGCAGTTTGAATGGGCAAGGGAAGCGCAGAAACCTTTGAGCACGTCGAAGCATGGCCACTAAATCAGCAACTGATCCTCAAATTGCCCAGAGTCGATGAGAGGTTTACTGTTGCGACGGACGCTAGTGACCGCGGTACCGGTTCAGTCCTAAAGCTGAGGAATGGGGTCAGCAAATATTCTAGTCGTGTCCTAAAGAAGGTTGAGCAGAAGTACTAAACTATTGGGAAAGAAGCGATCGTCTGGTCCCTGGAGGACTAAGATTTCATATCGAGACCGATCACAAACCTATCGAGTGGATTACGATCTCCAAAGATCCTCACGGAAAGCTCGCCCGCTGCGCACAATAGTTACAAAGGTATCGGTTTATGGTTCGGCACGTGACAGGGAAGGAGGTGGCTGAATAGCCGACAAAACCGGAGGCTAGCGATGAAACCCCGAAGATCATGGCTGGTGCCGATAGTCTCGTAGTCGAAGTGGATCTCAGAAGGTTAATGCAACTTCAGCATGAGGATCCCGTACCACGGAAAGTTGCAACCGCCTTGTTGGATGGGGGAGTATTGAGAACAGGGAGGGAGACGAACAACTGGAGGCGTTACAGAGTCGCTTCGAACCGCTGAGTCTGAGTAGAGCTGGTATAATATCCTGGAACGCCACCGGGTTTGAAGCTGTGCTGCCCGTGATACCCGCATCTTGAGAGGGAAGCTGATTGTCGAACGCCACGAGATGGAGCGCACAGGATGCGCCAAGTCATACGACTTAATTTGGTAGGAAGCCTACCGACCCGGGATGATCATCGAGGTACTGGATTATGCGATGGCCTGTAAGCGGTGCTAACTGATGAAAAGACATACGACAGAGGCCAATTACTCTATTGAACCCACCCCTGTATCAAAGATTGACGAGTTACTGTGGCGTTATTGGCTTTTTTCCGGTGAGAACCAGCGAAAATCAAAGCATCGTGATAATGACAGAATACCTGTTGCAGTCGGTTGAGGTGTAAGCCGTACCAACTCAACGGGCGACAAATATCAGTGGCGTAGTAAAGCATCACTTCGTGGCCAACCATGTGGCGCCAGAAATTATCCCAGCGGAGCAGAGGCATTGTCCTGAGAGCGAAGATTTTACGAGTTGCTTGCAGGACGACTAAGGATGACACCCTGCCGCTCGCAAACAAACGGCCTAACCGAACGCAATAACCAAACGAATAAGGAGTGACTGATGTGCAAGGGAAGTAAACTTGCTGATGGTGTTGTTAGCACATTAAGCATCGATCCAGCCAACCGGAGGCAAGCCACCCTTTCAAGCTGATGTACGGTCGACATCCGCGCCTTCCAGTTGATCATAAAATTGGTTTGGTACTCACAATGCGCTTGTCTCTGGAGGACCTAGGATAGAAGAGGAGGAGAGCTCGAGAAAAATTGACCGCCGTTTAGGCAAGAAGCAGACAGATAACGGCAAGTAGAAAGACACGACTATTCCTTATAGGTGCGAAGGTGAAATGGAGGTCGTCAGAATCCTGGAAGGAGTGGACTGGGGTCGCGGAAGCTGAGCAGTCCGCGGCAAAGCCCGTTTGTTGCAACCGACTGTCTACGGAACGTCTATACAATTCACGACGGTCGACGATGGAAAAGAGTAAACGATACTCGGCTTCCAAGGTGATATGGTACACACCAAGAGCTGCCAAATAGACCGGCTGCTAGGCCAGGTCGAACGGAAACAAATGGAAATCGGTTGCATGCAGGCGACCTTTAAAGGAGAGAGGTGTGTAACGGCGTGTACTACTGATGAGGCATGCAAATTGTCTGTGATCGTGTCGAAGCTCCAACCGGCGTCTAATTGTAGGTGCAGTTTACTGCGGAACTTGTGGACCTGCTTTGCAGAATTCTTTTACAACTGTTTTACAAATGCTTAATAGTCGGTGAATATTCCTAAAAGTTTCAAAAAAACGCAAATGTTTAGTATATAAAAACTGTGTGCATGTGAGACGCTTACTTTCCTGCCGAGTAGCTTGTAACTGCTTGTTTGGTGCTTGCTAATAAAGTACTTCGCTGAGAAGGGCAATCCCAATTTCACTTGTTCACGGATTCACGGATTGATACACAGGATCGAGGCTTTCGCCCAAGTTTCCCGGGTCGGAAGTTTCATTTTCGAAAATGTATTCTGTCTCAGAAAGTGGCCTGCACTATGGCGTCACTTGAGATCACTTTTGTATTCATCCAGCGCAAGTCTTTACGCCCGGACATCGTTTTTCAACACTGCAACATAAGCAAACATGTATCCCTCTTTCAAGTCTTCGCGGATATCCTACTAGGAGATGACTTTATTAGGCTTTTACAAATTGCTGCTAGTTTCATTCAACAGTGATAAATCCTTATTTTTCATTTGTGGTTTACTAAAACATCCCACTTTTTTGCGCATCTTAATTCAAGGTTTAAACCGATTGCCAATAGTCCAGGCGGTATTCTGCATACGAAAAGGCCTTCATCGCCTCTGAAGTAAAGCGTTTACTCGATCAACAAATCAGTGAACCCTCGAAGTCTCAATGAGAGCGCAAGTGCTTGTCACGACAAATGAGCCACAGAAGATATGCGTTGTTGTTAAATATAGCCATACAATAAGCCGATCTACGCAACTAGACGCTTATCCACTCCCAACCTTGAGGATGTGTATTAAAATAGCTCAATTTCGTATTTTCAGCACGCTTGATTGCGGAAGTGTGTATCCTCAAATACCCATTGGGGAATGTTACAAAATCTGTAGTGCTTTCAGGCTTACAACAATCTTCGTCGGTTTCGTCGGGCACTTTTCGGATTCATAAATAGTGTGTCTTGCTTTTAAAAGGTAACGGATGAAAATGCGCGCGGAAAAACTTACCAGGACAAATGCCCATATGGATAATGTCACAATTTGTGAAGTCTCAACAACGTGTGCTTGGCTTATCTGAGTGCTTTTCTCGTTGGACAACCCGTGTTTTCATACTTAATCCACCCAATCACTCACAATACAACCATTCTAATTCCCTTAATCTGTCATGGGTACATTTAAAATTCTCGAGAGTGCAGCGGTGGTAACTATTGATCCGAGAATATTTCTGATATTCGAGGCTTATGCGTCCGATGTTGCAATTTCGCCAAACTAAATAGATTTGGCAGACGGGTTGCATTTTTCTGACCTTCACTGTCTGCCAGTGAAAATCGTTACTCTGTCATTGAGCAAGAAGCAGGCATAGCTGTCAAAGCAGTGCGCAAATGAAAGCATTACCCAATCGGACCCATTTCACTATTGTAACCGATTAGCGGTCCGTTGGGTTCATGTACCCAACACGACAAAAAGGAACAATAAAAAGTTACAAAATCCGACGATGACGGATACAGTTATCGCCTTTTGCTTTTGACGTAACCTACAGATTAAGAATTGAAAACAAAGCCACTGATACGCTCTCTGGGATGTTTGCGCCATCATTTCATCTCAGCTAGATCTAAAACGCTTGCACGCAACGCTGTGTTATCCTAGAGCAATACGCATGGTGCACGTCGTTCGTACCAAAAATCTCTCATTCTCCCTTGAAGACAACCAACTGAGCATCAAGCAAGACCATGTGTGTGTGGGATTAAAAACATGTTTTTTCAAACCATTTGGGGGTACACCCATGGAAGCCATACGAACTTTTGAGCGTTTAAGCGTTTACTCCAAAAGACCACTACCTTCACGGATTCACGGAATGACACACAAGATTGAGGATTTCGCCCAGATTTCCGATGATAAGTTTGGCGCTCGAAAGGTGTGCGCTCTGAACTTAAAAATCTTACCGGTTCCCGCCGTGTGTTAGTTACGCCAACGGCGAAAACCCTGCTGGCCAAGCGTTTTTTAAACAGGTCTCCTCAGTGGCAACCATAATCCAGATGCCGCGAGATGCGTTTCATAATAAACGGATTTACGGCCAAGTCATTTTTAGCAGGTCGTTGGACATAATTAACGTGGGTTACGTCTTTCTGCAGTCCTGTCTAGAACACTTGGTTGGCATATTCAACAACCGGCCCGACCTAGATCCCATAGGCCTGCTGGAAGTTCATGCAGTAATACGGAAGGAGGTAATCGTGATAATGTTTATTCCCAACTAGCGGGTGGCGTGATCATAATGCTACAGTCAGAACAAAATCGGGATTGACTGGGTTTGTGGGTACAGATTATTGTGTAGAAAACGGACAGTGTAATAAACAGTGGGCATTATCCTATGTAGACGTTAGGATTTGAAGGTGGCGGGCGAAAACAAAACGAAGGGGAAAAACAAGAGACATCGTGCCTGACACACGACAAGAAAACTTCAAGTTGCGGAAAATGAGGAACTAGAATAACGGTTCTGGTGAACCAGCGGAGCTGGCGTAATCCAGCCGGGCAATTCGAACTAAAACCTAAAACCGCTGAGGCTTCGTGGCCTCGGACTGTTGGGCTTATGGCCAGCGTCAAAAAAACATAGGTGGAGTTGATAAAGCAGAAAGATTAGCAATGTGGGTGAAAGATAGCAGGAATCTGAGAATCATGGTGTACACTGAAACTGCAGAAACTCACCAATGTTGCTGATATAGTGGAGTCATGTAAACTTTCCCTGGAAGAGGGGGTTGGTGACAACACATAAGCCGGAACGTGATCTGTACAGAAAATTATTGACTTGGTGGAGAGCATACCGAATCATCCGTAGAACGGTGAAGGACTTTTGAGCCGATTTCTCGCAGTAGGGTGAGAAGAACAGGCTTGAAGAGAGCCGGATAACCAAATCCTTTTTGGTATCCATCCGCATAATTTCTTCTGGTCCATTCTCATCATGCACGGCAAAAGCGTTCGCTCAGTCTCTTCCGACTGACACATAGACCCACCTCTTGTCATTCAGGCAAAAGTGCCGGTCAAACGACCACTACCTGGTAGAGTCTATATCCATTTGGAGGGCACTGGCATTTGAACACTCAGGATTTCAAGTCTTCCACAGAAGGCAGACATGGACTTGAAAGAACGTCTGGAAGTTTGGCGTAGATCAGAAATAGAGGTGGTCCAAAAACAGCCTCGAGGAACTTTAATGCAGACTGGGGCCGAAGAAGCGTAGGCCAGGCCTACATTCACACAGAATGTTCCGTCTAAAATAGACACTTTAATCTAGCGTGAAATTTCTCCCTAAATTTTGTAATACTTGAGTTTGTAAAGCAATGGGACGTGTAAGACTCGATCAAATGCTTTCGAAAAGTCAAAAATGTGGCGTCCAATAAAAGTCTTTTGTCCTTACCTTGGGTTAAGCTGCCAATTAATACGAGCATCTTCGTCACACAGGAACGGTTGTGGAGGAAGCCGTTTTATACTGTCGATATCAAGTTGTCGATGGAGAAGTAATTTAAGATAGTTTATCTCAGTATGCGGCTTATCACCTTGGACGCTAAGCCAGTGAAGCTCATCGCCTGCTGGGCGAAGGCTGGACACCAGTTTTGTAGAGTAGCGTAACAATCGCTTCCTTCCAAGCAAAGGGACGTTTGCCTTCGTCGAGCGACTGACGAAACACCAAGTAGAAATTATTTGCCAGTAGAAGCGACGTCTCCCTCAGGATCCTTGGACGGACCACGTTTGGCCCCAGCACGCTGAAGGGGCTTATACAATAGTAGGCGAATGTTCTCCTTGGTGAAGACTGCTTTATTTAGAGGCAGTCTGTTGTTACGTCTTGACAAGATTGGATGTGACGGGGTCGCTGGGGCAGAATACAAACCCATATAGTGCTCTCTGTAGAACTGAGATACCGCTACTTGTAGGTTCTTATTTTCTGTCTCTCAAGAAAAAGGCAGTTGGCTCGTTTAAACGGCGGTGTCTCATGTACTCAACTGGCACATTTTTGTTTTTCCCGGAGAGGTTTAATATTGTGGCTTGATTTCGTATGCTTCATTGGCGGATTTCTGAATTACAACAGGTTTGCATCTTACGCTTATGTTATGTGCCTCCTATAGCCAACTCTTCCAAGGATAGTTAACCCGATCATGCCTCAGTTGGCATTTTCCCCACAAGTTATGAAATAAACTCATTGTTATTTCCTCTTTTCCAGAAGACGCCATATCCTTTTATGTAGCTTTTCGTCTTTTAGGCAGCGCACTGGGTTTTTGGGACGCACCTCGCCTCAGCCTCGTAAATTTTCTGGAAAATGGTCCTATATAAGTCTCCCACTGAAGCTGGTCCCAGTTTAACTTATTCAAGAAAGATGCGCATTCCTGAAACGTCTGCATGGCAGAAGTTTCGAATCCACGTTTGAGGTTCGGGATTTTTGGCCCAATACCAGATGAAATCAAAGGTCAGCACACAGTGGTCGCTATGTCCCAGTGGAGCGTTAATTGTCACCTGATCAACGAAGTGTGTTTCGTTGGAAATGACCTAATCCAGGAGGGATGGTTGTTGACCCGCGGGGCATCTGTTGGGTGCCAAAACATTTTGAGTCCAGGCGCTCTGTTGAAAAACATCGGTCGGCGCCGCTGTGAAAAACCCACTTGATCCGACGCGCTGGGGCTCCATCCAGGAAGCCTTTAGAACGTTGAACTCCCCAACTAGCTAGAGATGAGTAAAAGGGTAGCTAGAGGAGAATTTCTCAAGTGTTCGTGTAAAGAATTGGTCATCTTCAGGAGGACTCGAGGGGCAACGTTAGGCCACACCGAGAAGGAGAAAATCGGACCCGCGCAGTGAGACCTGAATTCACAGTGCATCGCGAAATGTGCAGGAGTGGTACCAGAGAGAACAATCGGGATGGGCAGGCGGCATGTAAATGCAAGGCAACCCCACCGGCCCTCCCTCGTTCTGGGTCAGCTTGAAAAACAGAGTAGCCGTCTATCGAGATATAATAATAACGTTTATTCCCAACTCGTGAGTGGCATTCCGTCAGACATGCTCAAAGGCTGCAGTCAGAATAAAGGCATAAATTGCGGGGACTATGGGTACAGCGTGTCTTGGGAAAAAGGGACAGAGTCATAGGCGGCGGACTTTGTCCGATATAGACGTGGTCACCACTAAACCGGCACTAGCAGGGAAGCACAGTTACTACGCTCGTTTTTTGGAGAGTACATCGAGCAAGATCATATCGGTGGGACTTGAAGCTGGCGGGCAAAAACAAAACGAGGAAGGACAAAACAAGAGGCTCGCTGTCTGAAATATTACAAGAGAAATGTAAACTCTGGAAAATGAGGAACCAGAACATCAGATCTGGTGAAGCAGCAAAGTTGGCATCATACAGCCAGTCAAATTGCACTGAAGCCTAAAACAACCGCTAAGGCCTCGTGGCCTTGGGTTGTTAGGCTCATGACCAGGGTCACAAAATTGCGTAAGTGGGGATGATGAAATGGAGGGATTAGCTAAGCGGATAAATGGTAACAGGAATCTCAAAAACATGGTGTACACTTAAATTCTAGAGACCCACTGGTGTTGCTGTTGTGGACTTGGGCATAATAGTTTCTTGGAAGAAAGTGATGGTGGTAACACACGAGCCAGCACGCCAACTGTGTAGAAAATTCTTGATTTTTGTAGGGAGCATAGACTCAAAGTCCTCCGAAATAGCTTTATTTGAACAACAGGTTTGGCAGCGTAAAATGAACATAACGATAAAGACAGCTCGGTCCAGGTGAGGAGCCTATTCGTGTTTGCAGTTAATGAAACGAGTGGGCGAGAAGATACGGTCGAGGGTTGGAAGGAAACAGTTGCGGGTGTGCTATCAAACTGGGTATGGCAGCGCTGTGCCATCATTGGTCTGACGTACTTCGGTTTTCGGACAGCCCCGTAACGGACGTCACATTTAAGGTCATTGGGCTGGGATGTGAAATTCTCTGACCGTAGATAACAGCAGACTAGGTCGTCCATAACTGATACTGCCGGAGTTCAAAGCTTAGGAATACGAGGGAATGGAACGAGATTAACAAAGCATGGTGAGTTTGAGGAGACAGCATATGGAATAACGTGCATTAATATATATATATATAGAAAGAGAGAAAGAGAAAGACTTAACGTCTACCGCTTTTAGGGTGGGGACAGCAAGTGAATATATGAGATAGGATAGAGATCGATTTACAATTAGTAGAACAGGGACCAAGGTAGGGTTGAGTTAGCTAACACATGATATTAAAGTACAAGAGATCTAGTGCAAACCGGCAGAAGCTGGCAGAAACATCGTGAGTTACGGAAACTAAACGTATAAGGACTGAAGGGGATGAACTGCTCAAGTGACGGACGGTATTTATTACTTGAGTTGGGCAATACCATAGCCTAGGAAGGAAAGTAAGTGTAAGAGAAGTAGTCACCAGTCCCCGAAACACTGCCATCAGCTTCAAGGCATGGCAAATAAATAGTCGTTGAGCACTAGTCTTGCATGATGGTAGTGGAGGGTTTGGAACCGGTGTATACATATATTTCTCATTGTATATGCTCACTCCTGGGAGTGGTCGGTAGGTGCGTGTTTTTTGGTTGACTTAATGCGCTTTGGTGCGGTACAATTTCCATTATGACGAAAGCAGCTGCAGCTCCGCACGTCGAGGTAAGCCATGGCCATCACAGTGTCTTCAAGCTATTCCATCTGCGTTTTTTCACGAACTTCTTTTTTTATTTAACAGGCGGAGAATCCAGCTACAGACAAACAACAACGGTGCTCTTTTATGGGTTTCCGGAATTGAAGGCCAGGCTCAGGACTACCGGCGATGGGTGATGCACCCATGGTACTGGAGGGGTGGCGAGTATACGAACGCACCATGGTGCACCGTAACAGGGCAACCCTCCCTGCAAGGAGCACCCGTCCACCGCACGAGTTTTTCATTCTCCGTGCATGCTACCAGATCTGAAAGATGACAAGCCACCAAGTAGTCATAATTGCGGCTTGTGCATTAAAAAACAACTCCAGCTACTAGATATTTTATCCGGTCTGCGGGGGAACCCAGGCCAGTAAAACAGCTCTGTCATTTTGAACATGCAAACGGCAAACAGTTGCTAGGCAAGGCAGGTTGCGGAGGGGGCAACTGAGACGACAGCTGCAATTGGAACAATGGGAACAGGACAGAGATGCCCATGGCGTGTGAACCATGGCTAAGCGATGACGGAGCGTCAGCTATCGAGCCAAATAGAGGCTTACCGCAGTGTTGTATGCGTGTGCTGAATGGGTTGCGTGGCATATAATACGTCCTCAGATATGCGAAACACTGACTTTTGTTTGGTTTCTCTTGGTTAGGGTTTGGCCAGACGAGACGCCACTCGTTAAACAGAGCCGATAGAGTAGTCCAGGCAGGGACTTGGCTAGAAAGAACCTGATATAAGTTGCTTTAAGCAAGTCAAAGAAATAGCAAGGTGTAGTACTAGGGTGGCTTATTTTTAAATTATTGTTTTAATTTTTTCCGTCCACAAAATATACACTCGTCAAACTCAGAGGTGGTCTGGACCCCGTTCATAAAGGAGATCAGGGGATAGGCGGGCGTAAAGTAGGGTGGCTGCGGCTTCACACGTAAGCAAGTCACCCACAGACTGAAAATTTGTGTTGGTGAGTGATATCTCGAAGCCGATCGGTGAGACTGTTCAGCTCGGTAAACCAGAAAAAAGTGGTGGCGTAGGTTTGTACGCGCTGGAGGGCACACTAAGAGGTTGCTGGATTTACGGAATTTATATTTTTACGACTTCACGCTTGGCCCAACCTCTGCTATAAAAGCATTTCGGTACACTTAGCGGTGTAGGAGAGTTAGGTTTATCTTTAATCATCTGGGCCATGGTGGCTCAAGGCCCAAGATCATACAGTGGGAACGGTGGGAGAGAGGGCTGGTCTGTGGGCATAACGTTTTCGTGAACGAACGTTGGAATTATTATTATTATAACCTTTTTGGTGAACGTACTTTGGACGTTCTCGAGTGCCAGCCTGCAACTTTGGGTATAAAGGGAAGAGAAAGCAAGACAGAATTTCACAATTGGTCGCACGCACAGCTTGAAAGTTGCGACTTTTGCGTCTCAAAGATGAAAGGAGCGTAATATCAGAAAGCAGAGCCTAAGTGCCCGGCGACTTGGAAATGGGCTTAGTGAGAAAAGCTAAAGGTGCAAGAGTACCTGAGACCAAGTTCTTTGATCTTTGTGGATTGAGTGACAGGGTTTCTATTAAGTGTGAACGTATCAGCTTGGACGAGGCGGCGGCAGAAAGTTATGTGGGGCTAGGAAGAAGAGAAGCTTAGGCTATAGGCACTTGAACAGCGAGTCAGCAAATTTAGCTCTTTTTGGATCTGGCGAAAGGCAGGAGTTTTAGCAAAGGGAGGAAATGTGTAAACGGTCTTTATATCGTCCGCAAAAAAGGAGGGTTTAACATGGGTACGCCGTCGTTGGTAGATAGTAGGAAGAAGATGAGGCCCAGCACGTCCCCCTGAATGACTCCACTGGTGATCGGTAGTAGAGATGACTGTTTGTCACCAACTTGTGTTTTCTGTGAACTATTAGAGAGATAGGAGGTGACTCCCTGAAATAAAGATCCAGTGATGCCAACAGAATTAAGTCTCTTCAGCAGGGGTGCATGAGGAAGTTGATCAAAGGATTTCTGGATATCCCGATAGACTGAAACAATAGTGTCCGGCATCACAGGCTGCTGCGACGGTTTCAAAGAGGTGAAGCTGGCAGTTATTGACGGCTCTCTAAGGCAGGAATCCATAGAGTCGGTAATCTATGACATACGTAGCTAGGAAGAACCTAAATAACAGGCCTTTAACCAGACGTTCAAGGGTTTGGATTAAAAGGGGTATGATGGAGCCCTCCGAAGTTGGACGTAGTCTGCCTCGATCCTGATTCGAAAACAGGGCAAGCAACAGATTTTTTCCACCCGCGGGAACGAATCCAGATTTTATTAAGTGATTAAAAAAATTAGGACAAGAGTTTTGACATCTTTACCGCCATGTCTCAGGGCACATGATGGTATGCCGTCACTCCCGGCACGGCGGAGTACTTTAGTTTGAAGAAGGGCCGATACATCAGCTGGGATATGGTCACGTTGCCAAGAGACAGGCGGTTACTCTTTGCAAGACCTGTTTTAAACGGACAACTGCGCCATCTGATTTGCCACGTGACACGAGCTGTCTTACCACGCCATCCATTAGACAGTTCCTTAGCTTCCAGACGTACTGATTGTCTTCTGCGCCTTCATCTCTATACAGCCATCTCACGCTGACAAACTGCCCGTATCTGTACGTTTGTACATTGTTTGGTGCTCATTTTCTGTTGCATTCAGCAATTTCTGCTGCTTCACTGACTATTTTCTGCTCCTGCTGATTGCGCCATTATTGATTGTACGTTTATTCAATAATAACAATAGTATCAATGCTGTTTATTCCCAACTGGTGGGTAGCATACCTTCAGGCGTGATAATAGTGTTACAGTCAGAATAAGAAAATGACTGGTGGGGGTTGTGGGTGCTGGGAATTTCGTGGGAAACGGACGGTGACGTAAACGGTGGGCAATACCCGAAGTATACTTGGTCATGCCTGAGGCGGCATGGGTAGGGAACCAAGGTTACAAGGGCTGTTACCTTCTTATGGGGAACAGATCACATGAGACAAGATGCGACCGTTAAGATTTATAAGTGGCGGGCAAAGTAAGCGTTCAAGTGATCGGTTAAATTGACAGGATCGGTGAAAAAACTACCGTCGGTGGAACGCAGACAAGTAACTGAGTGACTTATTTGGGTACAGCTACCACGGAATCGATGGCTAGGTAATTTACAGCGATAAGGGTCCTTGAGATTGGTGCTCTTTCCACGGCATTTGAGGGGTGTCCGCAAGGACTCTTGGTCAGTTGAGAGACTGCTGATGAGGAGCATTAATGATAAATCCCGAGATTTCCGATATTCTCTGCCAGCTCGGTGTATTTTATTATCCAAGGTTTTAGTAACTTATCAAGCCGAGAGATACCAGGGGAAGCAAAATAGCGAGAGTTCACTAGGTGTTCGTAAAATATGTCACAAATGCGTTGTGTGTTTGTTGAGAGAAAGAAGTCGTCTCAGTCCCGGGAGACCAGTAAGGATGAAAAAAGCCAGTAAAATACCTGAAGACAGAAGAATAGAGAGAGGACTCGGAGGAACATTTGCGTCATACCCGAGTGCGTTGCACGAAACGACGCATTGATCGCCACCTGGAGAGCGCAGACCGACTGCGGCCGTAGCCAGATGACCCTGATTTGAGAATATTGGGTCTGAAATATGTAGGCCATGAGTGGGGCTGCGTACAATCTGGTACCAACCCTCTACACTAAGTTGGACAAGCAGCGAGGCGTAACGAGTAGGGTCCGAAGTGGGAGACCATGAAATATCCGGAAGATTGAAGTCATCCAGCACAAATCTAGACAGGTGGGGAAGGGCATGTGCAGTGGAAGTAATGCGGGACAAGTCAGCCATAGAACCTGGAGAGGGGAACGTCGGTAGGTATATACAACCTACCAGAACAGGTCGTTTGGTCTGTTCTGTGGAGATCCAGATGGCCTCTGGAATCCCTTCTGGGCCGGAATCATCAATGGGGGTTGCACGAAGTTCAGATTTGGAATAGATGGCGCAGCCTCCACCTGTCGAGTTTCTCCTGTCACATCGGTGGATATTACAACCATGGATTGAAGCAGCCGTGTCTGGAGTTTCAACTGAGAGCCATGTTTCAGTCACACAAATCAGACCTGGTCGTGCAACGGCGATAATGGCTCGGAAATTATGGACTTTTTGGCAGCAGTGAGCGGGCATTAAACAGCATCCTTGATAAGTCCATTGGCGAGCACACTATACTAATCAGGAATTTACTAAACTCGCCTGCGGTGGAGTTCGGTACTAGGGGGAAATGGGTAGGTGAGGTAATGGTACATGCCTTATAGCTGACTAGGCGTGTGTCCGGATGTCCGTGTGTCCGGTCGAAGTGTATTCACCCAAAAGTAAGATAAACCCCTGGTAATAGTGTCTCTTTTTTCCTTGCCGGTTTAGGCGTGTTTAGCCTACATCGGACATTGCCCAATGTTTATGACATTATTTTCTTTTCCGCGCAATCCCCAGTGCCCGCAAACTCCCCAGTCATGCTTTATTTCGACTGCAACCGAATGATCATACCTGACGGTATGACCCCCACTAGTTGGAAATAAGCCCTATTATTATTTACATGCTTACAAGTGAAATGGCCTATTCAGTATCTTCCGACTCGGTCATTAAGGCGCTGACGCATTTTATCGCACGAAGTGGTGCTCCGGAGAAGATTATCAATGTTAACGGTTCCAATATTGTCGGAGCAGAGACAACTGAGGCGAACCATAGAACGACTTTCTCATCCCCGCATCGGCAATGAACTAATAAGGTATAACTACCAGTAGCAATTCATCCCACCTTTGAACAGCCTTAGAGGCGGGATATGGGAACGTCTCATACGTTCTGTAAGACGGATACTAAGGTCAACAGTGAGTGAACAGATACGAGCGATGAAGAACTGGTAACGTCCCTCACGGAAGCGGAGTGGGTCATGAATAGACGCCCTACTGTGCCTAACCAAACCAATTGTTTCGACAAACCGTTGACACTGAACGAATTGCCTACTTTCTACCAATAAGGTATATGAAGTTGTGCCGGAAAATATACCAGAGAAGCATACAAAAGGTTGGCAACAAGTGAACCACCTGAAATTACTTGAATTACTTCGAATTACTTGGAAGGGATGGGTGAAGGAATACATATCTCTGCTTTACGAACGAACCAAGTGGTGGAAACTGCAAGGGAACCTCCAAAAGGAAAATGTAGTCTTAGCACAATCAGGTGCGTACTCTCATAAACAGTACGCTTGGTTGATGAGTGTGAAACTTGAAGCGATGGTTTAGTTAGAACCGTAGTGGTACGCGCATGAGATGGTAAGCTGGGGAGGGACGTACGTAAGATCGGTTTGATAGAGGTTTGCAAGTAGGGGTGGTGGAAGGGGATGAAAACC
The DNA here is from genome assembly GCA_003604175.2 of Clonorchis sinensis. Taxonomy (NCBI): domain Eukaryota; kingdom Metazoa; phylum Platyhelminthes; class Trematoda; order Opisthorchiida; family Opisthorchiidae; genus Clonorchis; species Clonorchis sinensis. The sequence continues at coordinate 8,655,152 of CM030370.1, forward strand.
GCGCACTCAACTCTCCGCAGGTGGGAGAGGGCTTTCAAACTCATCACATACAGATAGACCACTAAGAATTGGCGCGAAACTAAGTTCCGTTTATGCGCTGTTGTAAGCCCACTCGGAACTTGATACAATGGAGCCAGGAACGGCCACAGCTTAAGGAAGGAAAATCCACCAGGGTTCTAAGTAGAAATGTACAAGGGAGCATAGGAAAAACGGGCCCCTGTTTTCCACCATACGTGATAGGCAATTCCCGAAATTTTCCTCCCTGATCCGAGAAACTGAACCCCTGTTGTTTTAATGCACTATTTTTATAGCTTTTACGGATTTTGTTCGGACATTGTGTTTTGTGGTTACTCGCCGTCGATATCTGTTTCCCTGTGACAATATCCATTCTGTGGCGAAGTGAACTGCGATGTTATCCTCAGACTGGTGGTTCTACAGCCTTATTTTGTAACTCCTACGGTATCTGCAAAGGAGAATGTGTTGAGGTTTGTTTGAATGTGTGCATTGTGATTTTCGCAATAGAATCTTGATACCAGAAATCGGATTTCTTGGTCCCTTTTCGTGAATTTGCACGCGTACCCAAGTTCAAAAAGCAGATTACCGCAACAGCAGTCCAACGTTCCACGACCTCGAAGAAAATCGTGGAAAGAGCCCCGGTATTGGATCTTTATCCACAATGCTGTAGCATTCTTGTGATACTCAACTTCCGCGTCACATCAAGGAAGCACGAGGATTGAGATACCCTCCGTTTGACAAGCCTGGACAGGGGAATTCGAAAGGCGGGGGTCGGCCTCGTACCACAATTCATCCAGTCAGTAAATTCGCGCTGTAACCACCCAGCTATCTCGCCACACCTAACCTGACCTGCCACATCCTCAGCATAGTAGTCGGGATTGGTGGCTTGCTGCGGGCTTGTTGCATTTTTTTCACACTGTCTGGAACTAGTCCACTGAAATCGTCAATAGCTTTATGGCAGTTCCAATCACCAGCGGATTTATTCATAGTAGTTTTTTGGGTCCTTATTTCTCTTTCCATACAATGATAATATCACTGATTCAATCACCCATGAATCCCCATTGCCGTTCGCTGACGATAATAGGTGGACTAGAAATTCAGGATCAGCGACTATTTCCGCTCTAGCAAACTTTTTAATCCAAATTCTTTATCAGTCTTCTCCTCTAGCTCTTGTTTTTCTTTTGCCGCTCCAAAGTGCCAAGCGCCTCGTATCGATTCCAGATTCCCCTTGAGATGCTTATTCTTAATGGATGCTCGATTTCTACTCCTCCCGAAGTGAGAGACCTAGGCCTTAGTCATTGCTGTGCGTTTAAAATTTCCCAACATGCATAGTACAGAGTGGCCTAATTCCGTGAGCTCTGCGCTTTCATTTGTGACCTTTTCACGGTGAACCATGTTTGCGTGCATCTTCAGGCAATTTGTGGGATACCTTCTGCAATCTAGTCCCGAATTCGTCTCACAGTATTTGCAGGCATGCCGGGATGCTGTAGCGAATGTGCAGTGCTCGTTTACATGTCCTTGTTTCCGGCGTTGTCCAAAATGCCATATTGTCTTCGCTGTTTGACACTTGGGTTGGATCCTCTATGTCGGAGGCGCATTAGGTTAAAACTAGGCCTTTCGCGCCACTTAATCTATCGACCGGCTTACACAGCTGAGTTCCGCCCTGAGTTTTCTTCCTGCCCTCCTTATAAATTCCGGAACTCCGATTTTTGCTCCCATTTTCGACCTGTCGACCTGTCTCTAGACGAACTTCCCCTTCGCTTGTATTCCAAACTACAAGACAAGCTCTCTTCCCATATCACAGCGGTACCCTCTCATGTAAGCTTTCGAACCATCATTGACTCTGAAATTTATCTTAAGGGAGCCGAGCTTCTTTTCGCTCCAAGTCTTAAACTATACACGTTCTTTGAAAGAGGCTCGATGACTTTCTAAGTTACGCCCCTTTCCCAACTGTCTTATTATCGGTCCTAGCCTGTACACCCACCTGCTTGAACCCTCTAGCGATGAACCACGCATGAAACAGCTTATTTCTTAAGTGTTCTTGGTCATTAATCACCAACTTACCTATCTCTTATGCAGTGATTTCACTTTCTGGGCCCGCATCTTTACCTGCTCTCTGAGGAGTAGGTATGTAGCAGTGTCTAGCGCTTGTCACTGTAATTGTTTTCATGCTTGTCTCCACTGTCCCCGTTGTATTTCCTTACCTTCAGCCGTAAGCGCCTGTGCCCATTCAACTTTCTCCTTGTTCTTTCAAGCCGCGTCCCATTCATGGATAACCCCATCAATTCTATTTAATGCCTAGTGTTTTGCATTGCCCAGGTCTGACTAACATTTCCGACCCTAACCCTTATTTCCTCATTCTTAAGAACCATTTTGTATAGTCTGATCAGGTGCAATGCGCCCACACCAAGTAGTGGTTTAAATAGGCACAATAAATGAAATACTTAAAGCCGATTCATCCATGCGCACATAAAATTGTAATGCTCCTCTGCTTGACATCGTTGTTAACACCAACACTTCGTTGTCGTTCAGTTATAGTACACAGGCTCTGAACATCTCCGTTATACTCATATGGTCAAAAAATGAGATACCGTTTAATTTGCCTTCGCGATATTTCTCGTCCAGTGGCTGTTTGCTGGGTTGTTTTATTGGCCTGGTTTCCCCACTGGCATCTGGGGTTCTTTATTAATGCACAAGCAGCAGTCACGACCGCTTGGTGGCTTGTCATCCTGCATATCTGGTAGCATTCTCGACGGATGTGAATCTCACGTGGTGGACGGGTACGTCCTGCATGGATGGTCACTCTGTCAAGTTGCACGTGGTTTGTTCGTATACTCCCCACTCCTCCAGTAGCACGGGTACATGGCCAATCGCCGGTGGTTCTGAGCCTGGCCTTTAATTGGGAAAATCCATAAAAGCGTAACGCTGTTGTTCGTTTCAAACCGGTTTGAACATTTCTCAGTTGTCGTGTATCTGGCGACTCCGTGGAACGCTAGCAAAGGAAGCTGTTCTTTCGTTTGATTTTTTAAATAAAGGATGCATAGGGTAGTCTGAAGGTAATACTACTACCACTACCAATAAAGTTTATTCCCAACTAGTGGGTGCCATGCCGTCAGATATGATCATATGTTTGCATTCAGAATAGAGCATGACTGGGGGAATTTGCGGACACTGGGGGCTGCACGAAAAAAAAGAACAGTCATAAACAATGGGCAACATCTGATGTAGGCCAGACCACGCCTAAACCGGAATGGGAAAAAAGATACACAATTGCCAGGAGTTTATCTTACTTTTGGGGGAACATATCAATCCGAGACAAGATTAGATCGTTAAGATTTGAGGATGGCGGACAAAAAGAACTAAGGAGGGCAAAAGAGAGGCATCCCGCCCGGTGCATGATAAGAAAACTTCAAATTGCGAACAACGACGAACCGAAACAACGGATCTCGTGCGGCAGCGGCAATGCTACGAACTTTTGAACTTTGAACTGCAGTCTAAAAACCACCGATGAGATATATTCGGCCTTGGACTGTTGGGCTTATGGCCAGGGTCCTAAAAGCCTAAGTGGGGATGATAGAGTAGAGGAATCGGCAATACGGACAAATCATAGGCACGTATATATTGGGGCTTGAGAGACTCACCATTGTCGCTGTTGGAGTGGAGCAGGGTGTAAAAGTTCCCCAAGGGAAGGAGTTGGCGCTAACCCAGAAGATGGAGAGCAAACTGCTCAGAAGATGACTGACTTTGTGAGGAGCACGGAACAAAAAGTTACGAAAATGATTACATGCTGACGGAAGGTTCAGCAGATTAAAAGAAACGCGTCCCGGGGGAGGCTGGGGCTAGATGAAGTGTTTGTTAGCAGATATAGGTAAGGGCACGAGTGGACGAGGGCAGCGTCGAAATTAGGAAGTCAATAATTGCTGGTATGCTATCTTTTTTCGGTCTTCCTCTCATTCTTAGGTGTCGGTGGTCTAATATGGTCTCACCGCACTGTCTTGAAAGGATGCCAGCCTGCCTGGACCCTGCCGATGGGCACTGGCGCCACAGCTTGTCGTGAGGCCGTAATAAAGTTTCTTCGACACGTCCAACAGCCTTGAAATACCCGCCTAGCTATTGATACACCTTGAACGATCCAAAACCTTTGGCGCAGTTCAGATCACGTGTGCGATAGTCCACAATGCTCATTCCGTAGGTGAGCAGTCCAAACTATCAACCTGGTGAATTTGTGCTTCGGGAGTAGTATAATTCGATCTTTAGCGACATGCGGCCATCTCCCTCCCACGCATATCAAACAATTTATCATTATCGGGCATAAACGTACTAGGTTGTGGTTACATGCAGTTCTTTCATCAATCCTACCAGTGCGTCGTAATTTCGCCGCATTCTGCGCCACATGAATAACATCACGCTTAGGTTGCCGCACCCTTGTGAGTTTCAATCCTCCAGTGTTCAGTGAAGATGCAATTGAGCCGCTTGCCGTTATTCTCAGGTGCGTTTTAAACCTTGCCAACCACACCACCGATTTTAGCAGTTTAGACCAACCAGAATGTCTTTTCACTAAATGATACAATCCAGTTGGTTCCGAAACAGAGATAGTCACGTTAGCCAAAGCGTGTTTCTTCTTCAGTTCTATTCCTTCTGGTATGAAATTCGGTTCGCAGGGTGGCCACTAGGCCTCAGACGCTTGCAGATTGAAAAGTCCCTTGAACCAATAGTGAAGAGCAGCCAAAGAACTTACTCCTGCAGAGGCTAAATCTTCTGGATTGTCCTCACCCGTGATGTGATGCCAATCCCCGGGTGACAAAAGTGATGGATCGTAGTGACTCTGTTCGCCACAAAAGTACTGTAACGCATGGCAATTTTCCGTACATAGTGGAGAACCATGGTTGAGTCCGTCCAATAAGTTGTTCTTGTGAACGAAAATATTGCCCCTTTCCTCAGTTCTTCCGCCACCCTTGCGGCTGGTCCGTGGCACTCAACCCAAGCCTCGGCACTGTTACAGATTTCAAAGATGTGACCATGAATTAAGCGTATATCATCATGCATGTAAATTTCTTGGGTTGACATGCCAACGACAACACCCAGCCACACTATACTCCACTTCAGAGGCGTCACTGAAAATACGCAATTCCACATTTGCATTATAAATGTGAACAGGTTTCACGCTACGGAGCATTTTTAGTTCTCTAACGATCGCATACTTTTCAGTCATCGGTGCCACTTGTGTGAGTCTTCGTCGCTCAGTTTATCATCCCAAAGTAGTTACTTCTTACCCAACTTTTGCACGATGAATATGCTATGGCGCCTTTCGGTACCTTCCCGATGTTGCGGTTGTAAGGTCGACGCTGCTCTACTCGCCTTGAGGCGATCATACCATAGCGGCTACGAACGGTGTGGGCTTCTTCAGTTGCGAAATTGCATTGGTTATAGAATCCTCCCTGTTTTTCGAGGTTGTAATAATAACAATGTTTATTCCCGACTATTGGGTGGCATAATGAGGCATGATCAAACGAATACAGTCGGGATACAGCACGACTGGATGGGATTGGCTGACACTAGGAATTGCGCGAAAAAGAAGACAATCATAAACAGTGGGCAATAGATTTGGTCAAGCCTAAACCGGCATGGGAAATGAAACAAAATTACTAGGGGGTTTATAATAATAATAATTATAGGGTTATTTCTCAACCTGTAGGGAGCATGCCGATTGAGGCATCATCAGGTCGTTACAACTTGAACGCGGCAGGCAAATACACAATAGAGAGGAAGTTACAACCAAAGCGGCATGCTTATTATGTGAAGTGTCACCGCAATTATGGGAACCGAAAAGAACGAGGGCAGTGGGCATGTGGTACGACTAGTTCAAAGATGACGCCAGCTGACATGAGCTTGGGAGCCGAAAAGAACGGGGACAGTGGGCGCGTGGCACGACTAGTTCAAAGATGACGCCAGCTGACATGAGCTAAAACTCAAGACCTTTGCTGGCCCTAAGTGACCAAGTAACCTTGAGCGGTCGAGTAAATGGCTAGGTTCACAAAAAGCGAAAATGGGGGTGGAGGTTGAAGAATTTGATCTGGAGACAAAAGACAAGTTCTGTCTCAACAGTATGGTTCAAATTGAAATCGAGTAGACTCACTGGTGTCACTGTTGTAGGGAAGTCAGGCGCAAAGGATAGTGTTGATGGGGAGATAGCGCCAATGCGTAGGGCCAAACGAACACCCTAAACGGAATTGAACTTGTGGAAGAGGAAACCCGAAATTACTGCAGGAGACGAGCGATAGGTTCAGTAGTCTCGAACAAGGCGGTTGGGGCCAGGTGAAAAACTTGATTTTGTCGTTGCGATTACAAGCTCAAGTGGGCGAGAGGTAGCGGTCGAGATTCCCAAAAAGATATTTGCAGAAGTGCCATCAGACTGGGTATGGCAGTGCCATGCCGTCATCGCACTGACATACTTCGGTTTCTGGACAGCCCCGTAACGGTCGTCAGAGTTGCCGCGATTGGCGACGGGATACGCATTTTCGTGACAGCTGGACCTAGGTTAGACGAGGAGACTGACGCAGATAAAATCAGGTCGATGCAGAGCCACGGAAAATTTCCAATCAGTAGGAGGACTATGTGAGTGTAGACCGGAGACGAGCCAGCTTGAGTGAATTGCACGGGGATTTTGCGCAACTACGGCAGAAGTTTTAAGCTTGGGAAGAAGGAGAATGAGGAAGGGATAGGATGATAGCAATAGCATCTGGTGAGTGCCAGGGGGCACTTAATAGGAAAAAATCCAAAAGGGGATGACAGCAAACTAAATGAGCCAAGGAAGAGGTGGGTATTCTGGACCAATCTAGAAACCGGGTACTGGCTAGGCCAGAGTAGGTGCCTAATTTTGGGGAGGTAAGGACTCAGCCGTCGAGGCGGGAGGATAGCCGTTGGACCAGTTAGAACAGGCGATTACATGTTTAGATTACATGGCGGTAGTTTTTAACTCAGCAAAAAATCCAATCATAGGGTCGCAGTTGTGCGTAGGGGGCTTCATTGTAAACAAGGACAGCAGACAACTAATAAGCGGTTGGGCAGCAGTTTCAGAGATAATGGATAAGGAAGGTAAGTGAACTGGACTCTACTACGTCAAGTCAATAGAAATGTAAGAGTATGGGTCGCCAGTCACCGAGTCACTGCTGTCAGCTCCAAGAAACGAATGGCGCATGGCAAACACAACCAGTAGGTGCTAACTATGAATGCTGATAGTCAGGAAATAATGAGAGACGTACATTTATGTGTATATGATTGCTTCAGAGAACAAGAGGGAAGAAGGTCTGTGTTATGTCTGGAAGGTGGAATGGACTTAGGGCGGTGCAACCCAACTGAGATGGTAGCAACTCCTTGCACGTTGATGCTAGCCGTGAACTTCACGCAGGCTACCCCATATATGTTTTTCAACGAATGAAAGGATTGCTGTCCTTCGCTTGTATTCCTTGGTGTTGCCAGACAAGATACAACCGGGACAAATAAAATCCAGCTACAGACAAACAACAACTGTGCTCTTTTATGGTTTTTCCCGAACTAAAGGCCAGGCTCAGAACCACCGGCGATGGACGATGCAACCGTGCTACTGGAGGGTGGCGGGTATACGAATGCACCATGGTGCAACGTAACAGGGAGACCCTCCCTGCAGGGCGTACCCGTCCACCACACCAGGTTTCCATCCCTCGTGCATGCTACCAGATCTGCAAGGCGACAATTCACCAAGCAGTCATAATTGCGGTTTGTGCATTAACAAATAACTCCAGCTACCGGTGATTTTATCCGGTCGGAGGGGGAGGGGAAGCCAGGCCAATAAAACTGCTCAGTCACTTTGAACAAGCAATTAGCAAACAGCCGCTTGAAGAGGCAAGTCACGGAGAAAACTGAAGCAGCAGCTACTTTTTGGGCCATGAGAGTAGAATGGAGATGTTCGGAGCCTGTGTACTATGGCTAAGCGACGACGAAACGTTGGCGTGAACCGTCATGTCAAGTAAAGGCGCGCCACGTGTTATGTACATGCGTGAATGAGTGGTACCGAACAAGTATTTCTTTCTTTGCGCATCGTCAGGCCCACTACTTGATGTGCGTGCTCTGCACGTGGTCATGGGAAGCGGAATGGTCCCGAATAGTCAGGAAGTAAGTCTTCGGTTTGGCTAAGGTTATTTGAATCTAGTCAAACTAAAGCACCAGACATTAAATAGAGCTGACAGAGTTAATCAGGGATGGGACTAGGCCTGAAAGATCTAGGAATAAGTTGACTGGGCACAGAGGCCTAAGGACGGAGGTAAGGGAATGCAACGAGGTCAGTGTAGACGGGCATAAAAAGAATTATGATGGCAAGCGCTAGACACTATCTGCAACACAACTAGGCTTCTGAGGGCAGGTGAAGATGTAGGAGGAGGCGAACGTCTGCAGAAGAGTTAAGATAAGATTGGGATTTATGGACAAGAACACTTGGGAGGGTAGTTGTCTTACTTGTGGGTTAGCGCTTGAGGGTTCAAGCTAGTGAATGGACATGCTAGGGCCAGTTAATAGGACATTTACGGTGAGAGCCCAAATTAGAAAGGCTTAGGGCCTAGTTCAAAGAAAGTTTCTAGTGAAAGCTGTATCGCGAGAAGCTCGGCTCCCTCAACCGAAAGGTAAGAATAGAGCCTTTCGAAAGCTTACATGAGATGATATAGTACAGGTATGGGAGGGGAGCTTGTTCCATAATTTAGAATATAGGCAAAGGAAAAGGTTTTGTCTAAAGAGAGTTCGGCAGATCGGCAATGGAAGCAGAAATCCACAGTTGCGGATATTTTAGGGAGTACAGGAAAAAATTCAGGACGGCAGTCAGCTATGTAAGCCCGTCGGTAGATGAGCCGATGCAGAAGGCTTGGGTTTAACCTAATGCGCCTCAGCCATAAAGGATCCAGCCCAAGTGACAAACAGCGAAAACGATAGAGCAGTGCAGATGACGCCGAGAACAAGGACGTGGCGAACGAGCGCTGCACAGCAGTGCGGCATGTCTGCCTGTGAATACTGTGAGGCGAATTCAGGGCTGGATTCAAGAATGGGTCTTACAAATTGTTTAAAGATGGCAATTAAACATGATTTATTATGGAAGGATCGGCGAATGTAAGCGCAGAGCTTGCGAGCTTTAGCCACTCTGTACCTCGCATGTTGGTTAAAGCTAAATGCACAGGAATACCTAGGGCCGGGGTCTCTCACTTCGGGAAGAGTAGGAATCGAGGGTCCATTAAGAGTAAGCGTCCCAGGAGGAATTTGGAATCGATGTGACAGGGCTTGGCATTTTGGAACAGCGAAAGAAAGACGGGAGATGGTGAACCAGAGTGATAAAGAATTCAGGTGGGCTGAATGTTAGCGAGAGTAGAAACAGAGTCACTGTCCTTAAACGTGTAAGCTATCTTAATATCATCAGCGAACAGAAAACGGGATCCATGGGTAACCGAATCACTGACATCATTAGTGTATAGTAAGATCAGTAGAAGGGCAAGCGCACTACCCTGAATAACACCACTGGTGATGGGAAGAGGTAATGACGAGAGATCCCCGATCTTGGTGACCTGGGTTCCCCGAGTGAGGTAAGAAGTGAACCATCTCAGTAGCGGGCCACCAATCCCCGTAGATCGTAATTTGTTGAAAAGTGAATCGTGGGGGACTTGGCCAAACGCCTTGCGAATATCAAGATAGATAAGAACAATACTCAGCCCGGCGTCGTAGGCGGACGAAATATGATTAAAGAAATCAACCTGGCATGTGTTAGCTGACCGCCGTGCCACAAACCCATACTGCCGATCGTTAAGGGTCTTGGCGGTGAGCAGGTAATCCATGACGTGGACTTCGATAAGGCGCTCCAGGGTACGCGAGAGCAAGCAGGTATGATGGATGCCACGATAGCTAACTGGAGCAGTTCTCGGGCCAGACTTATAGTGTGGTACAATGGTAGAGTGCTTCCACTGACTTGGAACTGTGTCAGAGATAAGGGAGATATTGAAGAGATTAAGGATGAGGGTTGGGATATCCGGGCCACCAGCTTTTAGGATGAGCGAAGGGATAACGTCAGTGCCTGGGAAACTGGAGTCTCTAAGGCGGACGGGTGAAGATGTTAAGTCAGACAAAGTAAATGTGAGTGCGCAGAGGGTGGAACTTATCTCATCAACAGATACGGTCATTTCGGAGCCAGGTGAAGGGCAATGAGTAGATAGGGTCGATGCGGAGAGAACATGGCAGCTGGCGCAGTAAAAGTTTAGGGGTTCTACGATAGCAGCAGGGTCACAAAGAGATTTCCCGTCAGCGGCCACAATATTTGCAATTGCAGATGAATTAGAGAAGTAACGCCTGCGGAAGAGGCGCCCCAGCATCTTAGATTGAAGAGGATGGGCTATGGCGGTAGATTCCTCGCGTTTTAAAGGATAGTTTGTCAGTGGTAATCTCAGTCATTAGTTTGTTAATTAGAATAAAGAGTGAGAGATCATGGAATTCGCGGAAGAGCCTACAATACTACCTACGTTTATGGCCTAGAGCAGATGATAGTCTGGCTGAACGACAACCAGAAACATAGGAAGCTCTCATGGGAGCAACCAGGCATTGTTGATAGTACATTGCCGTGAAAAACATTGGCCACGCTTTGCGCGTCACGGGAGAGAAAGTACTCGCCCCAGGCTTTGTGGCGCAGCGAGACTGCAAAGGCTTCGAGGATGTCAGGGGAAAGGATGAAGGAGCTTAAGGGGGAGGGGTAGGAGAAGGTTGAGTATTCGTCCAGCTGCAATGGTGAGTACAAGTCCAGCTGCGAGAGGCAGTTGCTATCAGGGAGCTTCGGACCAACTGCAGCGGTGGGACAGAGATAACCTTTGAGAAGCGCGGTGTCCATGGCGTGGGACCCGCGTGTTGGCTGCCTTACAAGCTGGGACCAGCCTTCAACATCAAGTTGGGCAAGCGGAGGCGGAAGGCGCAAAGAGGATTTTTGTTGAGACCGGGAGATCTCAGGCAGGTTGAGATCACCAAAGATTATTTTGTTTGGGTGTGGTAAAGCTTGGATATGGGAAAGGAGCGTGGATATTTGGCTAATCTAGTTAGCTGAGTGTGAAGGGGCATGTATAAACACCCGAGGATAAACGGTTGGTTAGCCCAGCAGGCAGAAAGCCAAACGGGGTCTGAGGTGTCCGTCAGCAGTGGATCATCAATGGGGGAGACTTCTATTTCAGTGCTGTAGTATGAGACAGCCACCACCACGGCGGTGGGAACGATTGGAACGGAAGATAGTGTATCCCAAAAGGGCGATAAGGGCATCAGGCGTGCTAGGAGGGAGCCACGTCTCAGTGATGCATATGAAGATTGGATAAGCTATGGTGGAGATAGCTCGGCCGTAGTGCAATTTAGGTAAGAGAGCGGGTGTCGATTAGAAGGACAGAAATATTACTAGCGGGATAGGAGGAGGTGGGTAGGGTGGCTATCAAAAAGTTGGTAAACTTAGGGACGTTAGTATGAAATGAAATAGAAAATTGCAGATTCGGTATCGTTCGACACAACTGATACATCTGAATTGCCAGTCTACCATAATGACTTAATTCTCTATGTAGTCGTCCAAGTAGGCCTAATTAAGAAATCAGCAATGTGAGCCCTCAAAAAAGAACGAATAAAGCTTCAAAAAGCCTGTATTTTTTGCGAAATCCGATTTTCATAACGGAACTCTGGAGAACACCGATTGCGAACGGCGGCCCGCCAACATTAATCGTAAAGAGACTCTCAGTCTTAGAGATTCGGCTTGGTGGTAAAATTGCATCTCATTCAGTCTCAAATTCAGATATTTACAAAACCTCCTACGGTTGCACAACAGGACAGCACGGGTGTCGCCGTTATATTGGCCACGTTATGGTTGAGTCAGGTCTAAGGGAGCAATATAAGATGAAACCGCCGAATTTGTGCTCAGCAAAAAAGGATATAGGTCTACCAGAAATAACTTAGTTGCGTGAATTATCCGGCACAATAAACTGCGGAGAATTGGTTGTGTTGCACCAGTGTTGAATCATAACTTGCCAAAACGAAAGCCGTTTCCAAGGCCTCTTGTGGAATAGCGCAAAGCACGAGGTAGACACGTGACTTGGCAGAATGGTTTGGGTGCAGTCAGAGCAACTCACATTCCTCCGCTACGCTGCAAACGTTTCAACATACAGCCACCGATTGCTACCGGTAGCGTTTGCTCAGTCCTTTCGTACTTTCGCACTCAGGGTAACCTGAGTGAGCGTTTGGGGTAGATGTATCCCAGGGTGTAGGCGGACCAGCACCGAATTCTTCTGTTTACTTCTTTCTAAAGTATGGCGTTGTAGGCACATGTTGTTACTGTACGACAGAAGAGCATCATTTTTAAACCCGATGTCGCCTATGACGGTGACTTAAAGTGGTGGTCAAGCTTAACAGTTGCACTGCACCCGCGGGCCACATCGAATGGAATTTATTTCTCCAACGTACAACCACGCAAGGGCAAAAAGGTTCACAACTGAAGGACAGTGAGTTCTTGTAAGGTGAATAAGCATCATAAACAGCACTACACCAGCGGTTAATAATGATGCGTACGCACCATGCAACCACTGGTAATTCAGTGTTTGAAAAGAAGGGGTGATCGTGGAGACGGCACAGCAACTATGACAAGTAACTTGCTTGTTCAGTCGGATTTCGGCACAGCGTTAGGTGAAACTTCCCAACAAAAACTAATCGCCCAAATCTAGACTTGAGCCAGTTGACTGAGCTAGGAACCACCTACTGTGCTAAGGATACTGCAGATCAGGTTAGGTGGGGTGAAATGACTAAGTGGTGAGAAGCACGAATTTAGTGACCGGAAGATCCGTGATTCGAACACGTCTGCCTCCCGACTTCCCCTGTCTAGGCATGGGCAACCTTGCAGTATCCCAGTCCTCGTGTTTCTTTTGGGTGGCATGGCAGTTAGGCTACAGCTGAACGATTTTTTTCAGGTTAGGTTTGGATATGTTTAGAGTCGTTGATACAGAATGACCGCGATTTTGAACGAAATCCGCATTTTCCTACAAGTTTCTCGTATAAATCACCATCACTAGTTGTAGCAACTTCACAGAACACTGGTGCCTCGCCGCCACAAAACCATGCCGATTAAATTTAAAACCTCATAGAGGGGAAAAAATCGTTCAGCCGTAGCAACATTCCGGTGCCTAGCTGCCATGCCACCCGAAGGAAGCACGAGGGCATTGATACCACCCAAGCCTAGACAAGTGAAGTCGAGGGGCAGAAGTCGGGTTTGAACCACGGACCATCCGGTCAGTAAATTCACACTCTAACCCATAGAAAGAAGAATCGAACAGAGGAAGATGCCTACAGATAGCCTGCCACAAGCACCTCGGGTGCCCGGACCTCCAACATTCGCACAATCTGGATAAAAACTGGCGGCATGAACGCCACCGACATCGGTTAGCCGCCATCATCATCGATAGCTCAACACGTGTTCAAGATAGGCTTCGCTACCGTACTTAGCCGCACTATACTTCACTCTCTCCAGCTATTCACGGATCACTACACAGGATTGAGGCTTTCGCCCAAGCGTCCAGTCGGGTTTGTTCTTGTCGTTTAGCGGCTTACGTTCATCTGAAAGTGTGTAGCACTGCTCTTCAAGTTCTCAGCGCGCAGCATTAATCTTGCCAGCGTGAGGACTAAACATAGGATGGGTCAGGAGGACCCCATCCTGGAAGGCTAACAGCAGCAACAGCACCCACACCTGTTGCAACACCCTTCACTTCCTTCTGTCAAATCACCCTGCGCATATCTAGACCTCCACCATTCTGGACCAGGCCTGAACTACGACGGTCTTTTCGGTAGACGGCAGCTTGGTGTCCACAGCATATGACCCAGTCGCCTTAACCTGCAGTGCTGGATGCATTCCGCGGTTTAAGCACTTTGCACCTTCCCAGAGGCATGCTTCTCAATAACGTTTGCCGACCTCGGCAGATTTCAGTTACAGTTCTGTGGTGTCAGTGGCCAAAGACCCGAATATATCTCCTCAACCACGAACAAAGTGCCCAGGCCTATGAAACGTACAAAACTACAAACCGCTGGAATTTTCTGGAGCACGCAATCGTTGAATCCAACTGTAATTTATTGCTATTTCAGGTGGTGTCGAATAGTGAACATCTGTGCGGCCTTCCGAATTCATGTGTTGTCTACCTCTGCCACACAAACTGCGACAATCGTGCGGCATTCCATAAATTCTCGTATCAACCCCTGAATTCTACGTGCAGCTCCTAGCACGACTTTGTTCCGTGTGGTTTCAAAGCACATGCCGATGGACCAGGTACCTTGGATCAGCTTTTCTAACAAGGCTTGCGCATCGTGTTCCCTTCCGAAATGACAACAGTGTCGTCGGTGTAGAATGTCGTGCAATAGGGTACGGCTGGAATAGAGGCCCATGGACCGCCTAATGATCTTAGCTGAAAAAACTCTGCGAGTGGAATAAAACTGTTGGCGCCAAACTGTTGCATTTTGTAGCGTATGTGCTCAAACCAAAAGCCATCCTGATCTACTTTCGTATCTTCGCAGCTCAACGAATTTCATTGCCCACTGAAGGAATCATACCTCCGGCGGAAGAAGTCTGGTGGAATAATTTCCTAGCACCTCTGAGGCCCAGGAATGTCTAGATGGGGCTCAAAAGATTGGACTCGTACTCTGAACTCAGTTGCCTGTCTCTTTGATCCATCAGGGACACATCGTAACTCTCGAAAATTCAATTTCATTGTGCGAATACCAAGCGCTGCTGGAATAAATGAGCTTCAAGGTTTTTAAGACGTTCATTACCACATCAGTAGCGTATTTAAGGAAACAGCGTGAGTAGGTGACCCCATCGGTTGCCGCTGTTTGCAGGAAAGTTTCCTATGGCCATCCATTCAATCTACCATGCCCGCAAATATGTCACTTCAAGTAGCGCTCGATATTTAGGGAATCCCTGGCACACCGATTAACAAATGGTGCTTAGAAGATGGGACAAATTGACAGAGTTTGACACGCCTTGAGGAAAACCACTATTCTGAGACAGTTATTTGAGTCTCACCCTTCTAGTATTTAAGGAACCCTGTTCTTCGTCTTCGTATGACGCTCTTATGCTTCCATGCACCAAATGGTCCACATATCAAGTATTGATACGCAGGTCAACGAGTGTGCTCAAGCTTCCAGAACGGGATTTTTTAAAGATCATAGGGCTCGAAAACATTCCAGAAACTGGATAAGTAAGTTGGTACGGTCGTCTCTGCCCCATGGGAGCGGAGTTGCTTCCAGGTGCAAAGGGCTCGACCCCATTTGGAAGACTCCTTCCGGCCAAGCAGTCGGACCCTCTGGGAGCAATGTCTGGAAACATCACTGTATCAGGAAGTGGTGCAAAAACATTTTTGGAGCCCACGTGCGCGGCAACTTGGCGTTATTGGGCTTTCACATGACACCATTCGAAATGAGGATGGTCGGGTAAGTGACCGGCTTTAATTTGTATCACGTGTTTGATAACCTGGCCTGAAACTCGCATGTCTTCTGAAGGTAAAGGCTTTCACTGCAAGCCAACTGGGGCGATCTCGTAGCGAAGATTCAGAATTTCACCCAACCGCATGGTGGTGTATCCAAATGTACACTGAACTAAACATGGCTTCGTCTGTGCTGCACGTGACTCGGAATTGCTTGTTCGTTTGGCGCCAAGCGCTGCGATCAGCTGTTTGGCAAGATGGCGATATCGTTGGGTTCTGAAGGGGGCATGAAAGATCTGGACGAATACTCTTTGAGGATATATAAATCCGATCCAAGGGAAACCAACTATCAGCGTTTGCCTAAGTGTTGGAACTCAAAGGATCGCTCTAGGGGTTTGAAGTTGTCGCACTTTGCTCTTACTGTCTCTTATGGCAATGCTTATTCGGACCGCCATGGTATTTCACCGTTTGATTGCCTAGTTTTTTACCTGTAGATACTTCTTATGGCGGCCATGATCCGTCATGTGTCCGTTCTGATGCACCGATACCACTCACCACTGGAATATACTACTTCGAGATGACTGTATCAAGTAAAGGCAACAACGGGTAGTTATCACATATCTGTGACACATACCATCTTTTAGAAAATCCATGGCGATCGGTGTAGCGACGAAGACTTCAAGTTTGACGAAACTCCCTGGTAAGGTCTGGTTTTTGAAATACTCGAGGGCTCCAACTTATATAACGGCAAGCTTGCCGTAGGTTTTCCATCAAGCTCTAGGTGTCTCCCGTGAACATGTATTGGTTGCATCTCGCCCCACATCAGCGGGAGAAAGCTGGTTCTGTGCACTTGACCGGTGTTTATAGCCGAAGCACTCGCTCAAGTTTAGTCAGTTTTATTTGCAGAGGGTCCAAAAAGCAGAACCCAGGTTTCTAGTTCCGTTCGCTCTTAGGCAGTTTTTTCTGTTGTCGACTCTTTCAAGACGGATTTTAGCTGGTAGCTGGGCTATTGTATCCCAAGCAGCCTTTTAAAATGAGGTTCGTACCACCATTTAGCGGTTCACTCAGGGACGCCTGCCCTAAGGAAGCACGTCTCGCCTATCGTCACGTAGTCGCTCTATCGATAACTGAGGCGAGTACCGCGGTCTGATTTAAGGTAGTGCGAACTCTAGACCTGAGCACGTGAGGTAGTGACCATTAAATAGTCACCGGTTTTCGCCTCTCATTGAGCTCAAGATAGAGAAAATCGCTCAGCTGTAGCACTCTTTCGGTACCTAAATGCCGTTCCACCAGAAGGAAACATGAGGGCTGGGATACTGCCAGGTAGCCCAAGCCAGGACGGTAGGTCAAGAGGCAGAGGTTGGCTTCGAATCACGGACCTTCCGGTCAGTAAGTTCGCGGTCTAGCCACTGAGTTGGAGGTAGCTCAGCGGTTAATTCGCAAATTCGTTGAACGTGTTTCAATTGCAACTCCTGCTTCACGACTGCTCTCAGCTTGACTTCGGTAACCCGACAGCATATTATCTCTAGTGCTTCCTTCGGATCTAATGACAGCTGGGCACGGAAAGGGGGTTTCAGCTGTACGGTTTACAATATTTAGTTGGTTCGGATGGTTAAAAAAGCACTCGTCCACCGATGCGAGTATTGGTCTGCGTGTCTCATTCAGAATGGAGCAAACTACGAGGTAGACAAGTTATGGCTTGGCACGTGGAAGTGAGAAACAATGAAGCGTTGTTCGTATTCTGTATTCCAGGGTGGGGTTCTCGTGCACATCGCTTTGGTGGAGATTAAGGAATGGAGGTTAATCGATACCAGTGGCGTT
The DNA here is from genome assembly GCA_003604175.2 of Clonorchis sinensis. Lineage (NCBI taxonomy): Eukaryota > Metazoa > Platyhelminthes > Trematoda > Opisthorchiida > Opisthorchiidae > Clonorchis > Clonorchis sinensis. The sequence goes on from CM030370.1 coordinate 8,672,473, forward strand.
CTCGCTGTCAGTTTCTTCCTTGTAATTGGGCACTTGGAGGTGTAGACACCTCAGAAATTTCTCCATAGGCTAGCATCCCCCTAGTCCCTCCTTCATCCACTCTTTTATGTTATTTTACTCTAAGGTTTCAAACATTTAAATAAGCTTTATGATAATTGAAATACCTTTATTTGTACACCAATTTGGTTTTGATAGGAGACTCGCCTGGAACCTACCAGCCTTATGAGTAGTGTATTACGCCTTAACATATTGGTTGTTGGGCAGAGTAGCATCAATGTCAACATTCATGCTGGTGTCTCTACTGGGGATGATGCAGCTGCCGGTGCTCACATACACTTCAGGATGCATTTCTTTCTGGCGCGCAGGCCTCGAGCCCATCATGTCCATCTGACAAGAAAATTTAGGTTGACAAAATGTGTTATTTCCCCAGAGCTACCATAGCTGAGGGATATCATTTAAACATGGCTCGAGAAAATTCGGAGTGCAATCAGTAAAATCCCGAGTACGGCTACTTGGAATGCGTATGATGCAGATTGTCTGATTGTGCGGTTGGAGGTGTAGGCACCTCAGAATACTTGACATAGGCCAGTGAAGCATCAGTGTCAGCACTGATGTTGCTGTCTTTGATGATGATGCAGCATGGTCCTTCTGACTTCTGGACACGATCGAATGAACCTCGGATTTCTTCTGGCTCAGCCACCTTGACTTTTGCGGAAAAATCCTATAACGGTATGTACATAAAAAATAGTGAAGGTGACTACGGGATCCTGGCGTCAAACCTTAAAAATTCTCTATCTGGCACCGCACGAGCCCTTCACATACCTTTAGCTTCACCTGAACATCTTCATTCCAGAACTACTTCCGGTCGCACAAGAGCCTTCAAACTTCAGCAGGAGCTCTGTGTAGGGGACGTTTTCGAACAATTCACTGAGGTCGGCGAAAGCCCAGAGCCAGGGCGAGTTGGCTCAAGTGGTTAGAGCGCGAATTTACTGACCGGAAGGTCCGTGGTTCGAACCCGACCTGTGAATCTCGACTTCCCCTGTCTAGGCTTGGGCAACCTGGCACTATCCCAGCCCTCGTGCTTCCTTCGGGTGGCATGGCAGATAGGCACGGAAAGGGTGTTACAGCTGAACAGAACAGATCAACTTTCTTGACATTGGTGATAGAGAATCAACTTTAGGGTAGATGGGATTATTTGCATGGCCAACTTGGCTCGACATCAGATCCGACAAACTTAAATTCATAATTCCATCTTCCCGCTTTGGCGGCATTTTGGGCACCATCTTGAGAATTTGAGGGACCGACAGACCACGGGACGTCCTCAGGGTTAAGGTGTGCATGGAATATACAAGGTGTATTCCCTGCGGCTCTTTTCGGACGTCAGAAACGCGTCTATGAACGGTACTTCCCCTCACAAGCCGCTACTCGTCGGGTAGGTCTTATTATTCCATAGAAGTGCCTTGGAGGGATTCTTATCCCAGTTAGAGCACGGCTGTTGCCTTCCGCAATAATGCGGAACTTATTATCAGGAGAGATGGTTCAAGTGGTTAGAGCGCGAATTTACTGACCGAAAGGTCCGTGGTTCGAACCCGACCTCTGCCTTTCGACTTCCCCTGTCTGGGCTTGGACAACCTGGCACTATCCCAGCCCTCGTGCTTCCCTCAGGTGGCATGGCAGCTAGGCACCGAAAGGGTGCTACAGCTGGACAATTTTTTTATCATCAGGATATGCAACATATAACTGAGAGTATGGTGCAATATTTAGACCTCGTACATGGTTTCAGTATCCCCATTAGTGCCACGCATACCTCCGACTCAGAGCCACAATGTCCCCAAACTTCGGTACCGTGCTTTCCTATCAAGAAGCCTTTGTTCTGTTTGTGCCCTGATAGATATCTAACAACAGTGCGGCATTCGTCAGGACTGCTATTGTTTTTGGTAATTGTTGTCGTTAACGGCATACCGGACTAAGCGCTTCAAAGTACCGCGAACATTAATGTCCCGGCCATATGAAGAACAAAGGAAAGTAGACTACACAGACGACTCATGGGAAAATAGCATCTCACGATATGCCCTGAAGTAATATAGCCATTGTCAGTTTGGGGAATTGCGCAGTCAGGGACTAGCTTAAGACGAGCCATTTGCACGATCGCCTCAAAGAACGCGTGTATCAGACTGTAATGCATGTTTGATAGATCTGGCCACTTCCGGTGGATAATGAGATTTCTTCAGGTCTTGGACCACCGATACCGCACAACTGTAGTTGGAATCGGCTGGAATCAACAAAGGTGATTGAGGTGGAAAGTGCTTCGCCCACGGAATGCATCCAGCACTGCAGGTTAAGGCGACTGGGTCATATGCTGTGGACACCAAGCTGCCGTCTACCGAAAAGACCGTCGTAGTTCAGGCCTGGTCCAGAATGGTGGAGGTCTAGATATGCGCAGGGTGATTTGACAGAAGGAAGTGAAGGGTGTTGCAACAGGTGTGGGTGCTGTTGCTGCTGTTAGCCTTCCAGGATGGGGTCCTCCTGACCCATCCTATGTTTAGTCCTCACGCTGGCAAGATTAATGCTGCGCGCTGAGAACTTGAAGAGCAGTGCTACACACTTTCAGATGAACGTAAGCCGCTAAACGACAAGAACAAACCCGACTGGACGCTTGGGCGAAAGCCTCAATCCTGTGTAGTGATCCGTGAATAGCTGGAGAGAGTGAAGTATAGTGCGGCTAAGTACGGTAGCGAAGCCTATCTTGAACACGTGTTGAGCTATCGATGATGATGGCGGCTAACCGATGTCGGTGGCGTTCATGCCGCCAGTTTTTATCCAGATTGTGCGAATGTTGGAGGTCCGGGCACCCGAGGTGCTTGTGGCAGGCTATCTGTAGGCATCTTCCTCTGTTCGATTCTTCTTTCTATGGGTTAGAGTGTGAATTTACTGACCGGAAGGTCCGTGGTTCGGACAGTATCTCAGCCCTCGTGCTTCCTTCGGGTGGCATGGCAGCTAGGCACCGGAATGTTGCTACGGCTGAACGATTTTTTCCCCTCTATGAGGTTTTAAATTTAATCGGCATGGTTTTGTGGCGGCGAGGCACCAGTGTTCTGTGAAGTTGCTACAACTAGTGATGGTGATTTATACGAGAAACTTGTAGGAAAATGCGGATTTCGTTCAAAATCGCGGTCATTCTGTATCAACGACTCTAAACATATCCAAACCTAACCTGAAAAAAATCGTTCAGCTGTAGCCTAACTGCCATGCCACCCAAAAGAAACACGAGGACTGGGATACTGCAAGGTTGCCCATGCCTAGACAGGGGAAGTCGGGAGGCAGACGTGTTCGAATCACGGATCTTCCGGTCACTAAATTCGTGCTTCTCACCACTTAGTCATTTCACCCCACCTAACCTGATCTGCAGTATCCTTAGCACAGTAGGTGGTTCCTAGCTCAGTCAACTGGCTCAAGTCTAGATTTGGGCGATTAGTTTTTGTTGGGAAGTTTCACCTAACGCTGTGCCGAAATCCGACTGAACAAGCAAGTTACTTGTCATAGTTGCTGTGCCGTCTCCACGATCACCCCTTCTTTTCAAACACTGAATTACCAGTGGTTGCATGGTGCGTACGCATCATTATTAACCGCTGGTGTAGTGCTGTTTATGATGCTTATTCACCTTACAAGAACTCACTGTCCTTCAGTTGTGAACCTTTTTGCCCTTGCGTGGTTGTACGTTGGAGAAATAAATTCCATTCGATGTGGCCCGCGGGTGCAGTGCAACTGTTAAGCTTGACCACCACTTTAAGTCACCGTCATAGGCGACATCGGGTTTAAAAATGATGCTCTTCTGTCGTACAGTAACAACATGTGCCTACAACGCCATACTTTAGAAAGAAGTAAACAGAAGAATTCGGTGCTGGTCCGCCTACACCCTGGGATACATCTACCCCAAACGCTCACTCAGGTTACCCTGAGTGCGAAAGTACGAAAGGACTGAGCAAACGCTACCGGTAGCAATCGGTGGCTGTATGTTGAAACGTTTGCAGCGTAGCGGAGGAATGTGAGTTGCTCTGACTGCACCCAAACCATTCTGCCAAGTCACGTGTCTACCTCGTGCTTTGCGCTATTCCACAAGAGGCCTTGGAAACGGCTTTCGTTTTGGCAAGTTATGATTCAACACTGGTGCAACACAACCAATTCTCCGCAGTTTATTGTGCCGGATAATTCACGCAACTAAGTTATTTCTGGTAGACCTATATCCTTTTTTGCTGAGCACAAATTCGGCGGTTTCATCTTATATTGCTCCCTTAGACCTGACTCAACCATAACGTGGCCAATATAACGGCGACACCCGTGCTGTCCTGTTGTGCAACCGTAGGAGGTTTTGTAAATATCTGAATTTGAGACTGAATGAGATGCAATTTTACCACCAAGCCGAATCTCTAAGACTGAGAGTCTCTTTACGATTAATGTTGGCGGGCCGCCGTTCGCAATCGGTGTTCTCCAGAGTTCCGTTATGAAAATCGGATTTCGCAAAAAATACAGGCTTTTTGAAGCTTTATTCGTTCTTTTTTGAGGGCTCACATTGCTGATTTCTTAATTAGGCCTACTTGGACGACTACATAGAGAATTAAGTCATTATGGTAGACTGGCAATTCAGATGTATCAGTTGTGTCGAACGATACCGAATCTGCAGTGACTGAAAAAGTCTTCCGGTTGTGCCACTATTCGGATGCACGGCCGCCGTGCCGCCCGAAGAAAGCAGGAGGATTGATATATACCAGATTTTACATCTCCAGACAGAAACAGTCGGAAGGCCAGTGTTAGGTTCGAACAGTGACATACCCATCAGTGACTTCGCGCCTTCACCGCAAAGTATTCCCGAACTGTTTGTGCTGTGTTGTGAAATAGTCAGCATGCCCAGTCGATGTTCTGTGATCAAGAAATCGCGCGCGATCAACAATTATAGTGTGTGCAGTGTAGCTCGCTGGTTAACGCCATTCGCGGTTCACACTCGCAGCAGACGCTTGGCTAACTAGAACTGGCCACTATATGATTCGCTTGATGACAGCAACAGATTGTCACTTCTAGCACCCCAAGGTCAGTCTTTGCAGGCCTGGACGAAGACAACAAAGACACAGCCCAACACTCCTGCAGTATTTTCTCCCAGATCACTTGTGTGTGATGTGCCACGCCTAAGCATCACAATGAGCTACAGGTTTACACGATAGCTTACTATGTGTTACACACTAAAGTAGTTGTCTAAATTAGGTCATGGCAACCGCAGTATAAGGACAGCAATGGCACTATATATATGTATATATATATATATATATATATATATCGGTGCTGTGCCTCCCTATTTGTCCCGGATTTCTCAGGAAAACCCATCCTGAAGCCATGCTGGCATACAGAACACGTTAGTTTATGCGTTTGGCGATTTAACACGCAACCAGAATAGTTGTTTCACTTCTTACTTCCAGTTAACTTTGATGACAGCTGCTTTAAGTCCATCTCTCATTTAATGGTCACTCTCTTTGCACTGCGCCTGTCATGGACGTATTTTTGGGTATCATCGCATCCCATTTATTTTCATTTGCCCGGCTTAATTGTGTCTCTGATCAACTTCACACTTTTCCTAGGTTCGGAACACAGTTCCTTTGGTTATCACAATGACGGATCGGTGTACCATGGGTCTGCCAGCGCAGGAATCAAGTTCGGTCCCCGCTTTGGCGAAAACGATACTGTTGGCTGTGGAGTGGACTTCATGTCCCGGAGTTTATTTTTTACTCGCAACGGTGTTTTCCTCGGGAAGGCATTTGAAGGCAAGGTACCAGTAAGTGTTTTCAATCGCAATGGCTCCTTCCTTGAGGTCCCGATGTCTTGGAGGCCGTTTTTGTTGCTCTTGGCCCAATGCCCACTGCTTGACTCAATACCCATATCTTTCTTTCGTTCAAGAAATCCCCGTGGGTACTAAGGGTTGTCACCACAGTAAGCTCTTGTGTACTTCGTGAGTACCGGGGTTTGATTTCAACTTGCAAGTCAAGTCAACCTACGCTGCAAGGTCCAGAAGCCCTGGTCAGTTGCTTTTTACTTGTCAGAGATTATCAGCAATGTGTCACACAATTCCCTAGAGATTCATAACAAAAAATTTCTGAATAAGAGTTTGAACAACTGCGGATGGCTGACCAGCATAGTGAAAAATCACTGATAAAGTGATGTCTAAATCTTGATGGCTTTGTGCTACTTCACGGATGACGGTTGTTCTTGTCTGAACTGGCCATCTTTTCGCAAAAAATGTTACTTAATTTCCTTTCTATCACTAGCATAGTTTGGATCCAAAGTAATACCACTCATTGGTGTGACAGCACCAACGCGTTGGAGTTTGTTTGGCGTGGGTAACTTGCAATCCTGTCGGTTACCTGACCTCTTGAGCAACTATTGCCTGGCAGTGGCAACCGTCTGCCAAAGCCTCATGCCATTTACATGGCTACTATTTAGGGTCTGTCCCGTCTAGGACAGCCTTACTGGTGAACCCTCATGGAAGCCTGTTTGCTTACGACTGTAGTTTACTTACGTTTAAAACATTCAGTATTGTCTATGACAGAGTTATGGCTGTGAAAGTTCACACCGTGCGGTAGACTTGTACTGCATACGTAGTTTTAATCGTTGACTGTGTACATTTTGCGATACCAGCTGCAGTCTGCGAAACTTTCCAGGAAAGATAGTAGAAGAAAAATGGACATGACGAAATTACCTTTACTGTCAATCACCAGTAGGCCGAACCCTATCATGAAGCGACGGTTCGCACATGTACTCATCTGTGCTTGGGGGTGTCCTGGTCCTCCAGCACGTCGGGTAAAACGTTTCTTAAAGATTATGTTTTGGCATTTCCTTACAGCACACCTGTATCGCCCCAGACTATGAGAGTAAAGGCTTTGCTTGAGGTCCGATATTTGGATCTCAGTTTGGACTCCCTGGCAGACTCCTAGCCGACACAAGTTCACTACGCTAACGAAGCACTGTCTGAACACTGCTGCTCCTATCAATCGCGCTGATTTTGTTGCTGGCGATCGCGTATATTGAACTTGGGATCAACCGGAAATAAGGATGAATAGCATAAACGAGAGATTTAGGTGGATCTCCCGTCAGCACTAGAGTTACAAATGGCTGTACTTCGCCACTTGCCTACACTTGCTGTGTTCAGTCAGACCATAAGGTTGATAGAAATTCGGGGATTACGCCTATCTGATGAGCCCCAAGAAGGGTGCTGCAGTTATCGTCAATCTTATGAGTGATACGTCCTGTCAAGAAACTGTACTTCTGTAACTCAAATCTCGTACCAAAGAAACATGTGTCCATTGCCCTCAGCAGATTGAGTTGGAGAATATAAAAAACAAACGACCTAGTGGAGCTTTCCGTTAACACCAACGTGGTGTGCAAATGACTGTTTTTCGCCAAAACATAGATGAATAGGTATCTGTTATCCAGTAACCCGCCTATTCTATTCTGCCAACTGTACTTTGATACCTTGACGGACAGTCAGTTACTGTGTATCCTCATAGGTTACTTGACAGCTTACAACCTGAAAACCAGCACAACCTTATTACGGGCAATCGTTAGAATGCATCGACTGATGCCAAGCTAAAGCTTGTGTGCATTGAACTGCGCACAAATCCACCTTTCTGTCCTTTTGGAATGATATGCTTCAAAACGATTGTCATTCTGGGTTCAAGTCCGAACTGATCTGGTACAGGAAAATGTTCCAACCCTGAAATTCCGTTTCTCATTGTGGACTAGTTCGTACGTATGTACTGGAGACTATCTCTACATTGCTAGTCCGTGGTAATCGTAAACCAGACAGTCACCTCTCCGGTGCGATGCTGATGCAGGCGGCCGTGTTTTCTAGGTCATCGGGCTTGACCTGTCTGTATGACAGAATTCTGCTAGTAAAACTGACAGCTTGCAATATGATGTGTCTCTCAATAATATGCAAATCCGTAGAAAAATGGCACATGGAACCGCGCACTAACCACCTTTTTGTAGAACACACCCTCAGCTCAAAGTAGTCTTTATACTGTGCCAGCATTGAAAAGTCTGGAGATATTCATTGTGCACACCGAGTTGTTCATCCGACTATCATGTCAGGCGACTAATCAACCTGTGAATAATCAGCGTATGCATTTTAATGTAGTAGGTGTTGGTGGTGGGGATCTCATTTTTTCTCACTGTTCTTTAGATCGATTCATACCGTTTTTCTGGTTTCGCTTTTACAGGCTAGTCCTGCAACACGTTTGTATCCGGCCGTTGGTTTAATGGGCCGGGGAGCTCGTCTAACGACCAATTTCGGACAGCGTCCTTTCAGTTACGCCTTCGAATCCTATATCAATCGGGAACGTGTTTTCAAAGAGAACAGCCTCATCGACCGCGTGTGTAAGGAGGAATTCGCCGGACCGAAAATGCGAGAGTGCGTTCATTTCGATGTTTAGCGCATGCTATTGTTCCTACCAGCGATAATTTATTTTCCGTCTCGCTTCCATGTTATCGATGCTGTTCCCTTTTTTCGTTCGCCTTCACTGTGCGTTAAGAATTAGAATCTGTGAACAATTCTGGTCAGTCGTTAGAGTAGATTTTCTAAATGTTTCAACAGATCAGCTACGAAGAGATTATGGGCTACGTAGGCTGGCAGTATGGCTTTTATGTAAAAAAAGGTGCGGTCGAATGTCTCCAATATCTCTGTGTACAACTTGTCTGCAATGAGAATGTTGGCCTTCCAAGCCGAGGAGCCAACGTTCTTGTTTTCCAAAAGGAAGATGAAGTGGGCTTTCTTCCACATGCATCAACCAAACCTGTGTGTAGACGAGAGTACTTGGCGAAAACCATTCCTTCTTATGGTTTGTCCTGAAAGACCTTCGTAGGTTCTCTGTGTTTGACCATCGGTGCCTCCCACACATTGCGCGGGTCTTCTGGGAACATCAGATCAATAATGCTGAGGTACGTCGGGTGGTTTTCACGAAAGTTCACTCCCTGGATTGATCAGCTGGTCACACTCCGCAGGTTACGCTGGTTCGTATGCCAGGGGACCTTTTGCCTCGTACAGTCATCTCTACTAAATAAATAAATAGAAATAATCGTTCAGCTGTAGCACCCTTTTGGTGCCTAGCTGCCATGCCACCCGAAGGAGGCACCACGACCGAGATACTGCCAGGTTGCCCAGGCCTAGACAGGAGAAGTCGAGAGGCAGAGGTCGGGTTCAAACCGCGGACGTTCCGGTCAGTAAGTTCGCGCCTTAACCACAGGTTGTTTGCCCACCCTTGTGTCGGATGTAGACTACCCAGCGGCGGTTAGTCCATGACTGGGCAACCAAGTATGATAGTCTTTACTAATCTACTGAGTCGCGTTGGTAACTACCGTCTCCCCGGATGGAGTTCGCGAGACGACGAACCAATGATCAGTGACCTTTACAAGTACGGCTGTCACGCAGCCAAATATCCGCTTGTCGTCAATGCATGGGTGGGGCCACGCAGGGTTCTCATTCCTACATTCATCACAACGGCGCCCTCACCTCCGGACACCTGCAAGCCTCTGCAAAAATATTTTTCTGAACAATTCCTGCCGCGCCGTCTTCTCTCGCTGTTCGGTATCACTGAACTTTCCACAACCGCATATGTTAGCCTTCTTTTCAGTCGGATGCTACACAGATGCCATTGCAACCTCAACTTTTTTTATCCACAATCTGGTAGAAGGTGGAGGTTTTGGTGTTCCGTGCCCATGATCATATAAAGAGCAATTAGTTGTTTCACAAGTCAGTGGGTATTATTCTCGTTCTGTGTTGTAATAATCAACTGCTTTTTCGCTCATACTAGTTAATCGTTCAGCTGCAGCACCCTTTCGGTGCCTAGCTGCCATGCCACCCGAAGGGAGCACGAGGGCTGGGATACTGCCAGGTTGCCCAAGCCTAGACAGGGGAAGTCGAGAGACAGAGGCAGGGTTCGAACCACGGACCTTCCGGTCAGTACGCTCGCGCTCTAACCGCTGAGCTATCTCGCTGCTTGTCAGTGCCGCAATCACTTCCCGTAACAACTGATACAGAATACGCTTGTTCCGGAACTTACTTCACCTGACCTGAATTTGTAGAAGCGTGTCTCTGAGATTTGTTCGATACCGCACTAGTTCACCACTGATCGCGACTGTTCATCCCACACGTACCTACAGTGTCTCAATTGTTTGGGTGTAGCACCTCCAACCTGGGGATGTGCAAGGAGTTCGGTACGGTTGGTGCGTTGCTTGAACCAACTAGATACGTCGCTTGAAGATGATCCAGCGAGCAAAAGTAGCAACAACCGAATAAAGTTCCTGAAGTCGTGAAGAGCTTTTCTGGGACCTTGTACTTAAGTCACCTGAAATGATTCACCTCAATTCTCGACAAACATTACTGAACTGTATCAAACTGTTTAGTTTGTTTAATACCCATCTTACATTTGATAGAGCTACTAATCGGTTTAAAAAGGGCTCGTTGGCCTATACTCTGAATTGTCTGCACTGTTTTCCAGAGATTTAGCGTCCTTACATGTGGGTTGGACTGCAGGTATGTCGGCCGTTTTATTACTTTTTTTTAAATATGCGTGATGGAGTCAGTGCATGAATCCCAAAGGTCAGAATCGATTCCGGTACTCTAGATACAAGCACAAGAGTTCACTAGGCTTGGGGACCCCGGGATTCAACTTATCAATGGTAATGACACTCGCATACATGGCTCAATCACGCGGTTTTTTGCCCTCATGCATCAGAACTATCGGCTTCAATGCGTAGCTGTCCACTTCCTCGTTTCTTCACAATGGTATGGGTGCGAACCGACTATGCCACTGCCCCCAGTGCTTGGATCCCAGTTTCCGGTGATCGAAACTGCACGAGCTGAAACCAACTGAGGCTTGGGTGATTACATGTTTGGAACCGTTGATCGATTTTGTGTTCGCTGGTCATGACCATTAGGAGCTGGCATCCGCTAGTGACCAGTTATCTACCCAGAAACAATAATGATAATAATCATTCAGCTGTAACAATCTTTCGGTGCCTAGCTGCCATGCCACCCAAAGGAAGCACGAGGGCTGGGATACTGCCAGGTTGCCCAAGCCTAGGCAGGGGAAGTCGTGATGCAGAGGTCGGGTTCGAACCACGGACCTTCCGGTGAGTAGATTCGCGCTCTAACCACTTGAGCCATCTCGCCCCCAGAAATGTGGTTTTTCGAAGTGGTGCAATTAGTAACAAGTGCCTTGTAACTTGGATTATGCTAAAGAAGACGACCAATGTTGAGCGTCGTGTGTGTCCGATGTGTGTTTGCGTGACTCACCTGTGTAAACTCGCAAACTTTTCAAGGTACGACAGCCAATGTATGTCAGTGGCCTCATTATCCTTGAATTCTCAGGCTGACTACTAGTGGTGTTGACACTTGGTTTTGGTTTCATTCTTTCTTTAATCCAAGTTGCTGCACCCCTGTTTTGAACTTCGGTTCACCCTAGTCACTGAATTCGTGCCAACTTTCCTGGTGACGTCTCAAAGTAGATTGAATTGTCGGTTCGGATTTAAGTTATTCGGGAGTCGATCGAAAAGGATCCTTACTCATTCTTTCCGTTCTGAAGGCAGGTAGACCGTATCGAACTGTATCAGTTCCCTCTGTTCTAGTGTGTACGTTTTGGAATCAGTTTGGTTTTCGTTTTTTGCTCTATACTCCATGTATTCATCAGTAAATTGGATGGAGTCCGTGTTTTTTTAGGTAACTCCATTTAACAAAAAGAGCAGGTACAGAGACTTATAATGGTAAGGAAGTGGATAGTTCCATACGTCATTGTCAATAATAACGGCATAGATAAACTGACCGTTGGATAACAGAGGTTCAAAGGTTTCATTAGTCTCTGAAGACGGAGCTTCGGGCTGGGTAATCGGATTCCAGCGGCCTCAATAATCGACAGCAGTTTGCATTTTGACTTGTTCACTATCACCCAGGAAGACGGATTGCTTCTATTGGCCTAGTTAGTCAATTAACAGTTTCACTTGACCGTTCTCCTGTTTCTCTAGGTTGGTCTCTGGCTATCTCGTACATCACGGTTACGTGGCGACGGCGCAGGCATTTTCACGATGGGCTTCGGTAGCTCTTTCTGTAACCGATGCACAATCAGATATGGCGGAATCTCCGTCTCCTCTCAGCGCCACGACTAACCAATCACCAATCCATTATGACAAGCCACCTATCGCCGGCGGTTTACAGTCTCGGTCGTGTGACTCGCACCTAGGGTCACAGCAAGTCACAGGAACTCCGGAGGTGAAGCCTCCCAAGTTGGTCAATATCGCGCGACGTCATAGCGATAGCTCCTGTATCGCACCGACCAATCCACCCATGCACCAACTTCCTGGCATCACCAGTATGCTCCACCGGCGCCGGCTGCGCGCACTTTGCAGACGATGTCAGTACGGCAGAGCCGCCGCCACTCTGAATCACTTGTACCCACAGGTACTTGAGAGATGTCCGGAGTTGTTGGTTCAACTTCGTTGTCGACAGTTGATTGAAATGGTACGTCTTCTCTCGATTCTCCTGTTGTGGAACGTCCTGATTTTGTAGACCACCACTGTTAATAACTGTACGTCATAGTATAAATTCATAGATATTCTTACTCACTATATTTGCTTGCACTTTCAGATGCGCCGGCATGCTATGCGTCGTGGAAGAAGCACCGCGTTCGGCTCAACAGCTTCCGACTCCGCTACTGCTCCTCCGAAAGTGCCGAAGACAAACAGTTCTCAACATGTTCGTTCAAGTTGTTGTGTTCCAGAGAGGACCAATAAGATTTCCGAGCCCCAATCCCTAAACATATCCGAGGTGTGTTTAGTCAACTCAGTGAATTAATTTTACTTTCCTCTGTGCCTATTCAGTTATATTTTGCTGACAGCTTTGGTGTGTTCTCTCAAATCCGTTGGGCCCGTGATGAGAGTTCACACAAGCACATGAGCGAAACCCCGTAGCACGAACTGGGACACATTTTTCAGTCAGTATGGTGCTAGCTGTTGCTGTTGAAGACCTTCGCGGATCTAACCTCTGCCATTCTAACTGGTCCTCACCATGGGAACTTCCGCCTCCCTACTTTGTAATCCTGCTTAAGGAGTTTCAGTCGTTCAGCTGTAACACCCTTCCGGTGCCTAGCTGCCATACCGCCCGAAGGATGCACGAGGGCTGGGATACTGCCAGGTTGCCCAAGCCTAGACAGGGGAAGTCGAGAGGCAGAGGTCGGGTTCGAACCACGGACCTTACGATCAGTAAATTCGCGCTCTAACCACTTGGGCCATCTCGCCCCCAAGGAGTTTCAACGGCAGCTTACATAATCCACGTCGTCTAATTTCTTCTTTCTGTATTTCACCGTACAATATATCGAGAAGTTACTTGCAACCTCTTTGCGGTAGATATCTCTAACGCTCAGATGCCTTCTCAGGTTGGTAGCTTTTTCCCCGCCCCTGCATCGTGCTGAAAGATGCGATCAACACACTCTGGCAACCTAAAAACTAATTTCAAAGGATTACTAAGGTGTAACCCCTTTCCCTGCCAAGCTAACATGCTACATGGAGGAAGCACGAGGGCTGGGATACCGCCAGGTTGATCAAGCCCAATCGAGGTGCTGTGCATGGGTTCGAACCACGGACCTTCAGACCAGTAAGTTCGCGCCTCAGTCACTGAGCTACCCGAACTCAGTGTTTCAAATGATAAATTAGTCGCGGTGTTGAGGTTTGGGAGGCTTAACTTACATTGTAACACCTTTAAGAAACGAGTTTTTATTGTTTTCCATAATGGCGCTAAGCAGCCAAGTTAAGGGTGTTCACGAGTAATCGATCCTGAGTCGCTCAAGCCCGGCGTGAAAGCCTCATCCGTTAGACCACCAGGTTATCGTACACAATTTTTCCCGTTACTATGAATGTGACGCGAACAAGCTGACGTTCGCCCTGCCATTGCCTGTCAGTTTTTGTCCTATTGGGTCGATATAATTTAGTTATGCATGTTGGTTTGGTTCTTGACTATAATGTTCCCCTGGAATGCTTTTGGACAGTAAGTCTCGAAGAATTTACCCAAATCTCTATAATCCATGATTTTCGGCTGGCTGGTCACCACTCACCTAGCCCAACTGGATGCAGTTTAGCGCCATTGCAAATGGTGCATAATCTCGCAGCAAAACAGATCGATTAAATGATTATCGTATCTGATGGCGATCGGTGCTTTGCTTTTGCGAGTTATTCCGCCTCCCCCAGTTGTTGTCTTTTGTCAACCAGCTATATCATCAGCCGCATCAAGTCACGGGATCTTCATGCTCCGTCCTGGACCAACTGGATAAGAAGGTTGTATGTTTGACCTGGGCAAATATGCAAAACTATGTTGATTAGCGTATTAGACTTACTTATTTAATCTTTGTGTGCTTCACCATTTGTTTGACTTTCCCAATACTCTCTTCCTCTACGTTCTTATATGTCTCCATCTGCTTTTCACTCAGAATGGAACAACGATCACTGATATGGAAGTGGATTCTGATCAACCCAGCCAGGGTGGGCTGTCATCAAATCTCCGTCTGTTCAGCCTTCCTGGATCAGATGTCACCAGCGGTCAGGGGGACTCGGACGAGGATGTGGGTGTGGGTCTCGACGATATGGATGAAGATGAAGGTGATGATGATGATGACGATGGTTTTGGCGTCGATGATGATACTGGGGTCTGCTTCGACTCTCTTTCATCACAGAACGGTACCTCAAATATCCCTACTCAGGAATCAACATCATGTCTCACTGGGATGGAAGTTGATCCTCAGCCGGATGGTAGTCAGGCCACCGCAGCACCTTTCGTTGATGAAATGTCAAAACCGATTGTTGAAAAGAGTGAATTACCCTGTCTGATGAGACATGTCCAGTTCGGCCGATCATTAGTCAACTTGGTCAAGCAGGTTCGCGCTAAGACTGGTGGACTGTCGTTGGAAACGGAACGCTTGTTGCAAGTATGTGGCATTTTTGCCGTTTTTTATTTGTTTGTTCTCAGGGTGTTGAACGTCCTCCATTTCAGGTAACTTGGTCACGAATGCCATCGCAAGAAAACTGTTGGTATACTGTCTTAAGTTGGGTTACTTCTATTTGTTTTCACCCCGTCACTTCTTGTCATCCGCGGCTTTAAATACTCAACCTACCCAAGAATCACAAGGTCAGCTGATTTTTAGCGCGTAATCTACAATTCCGTACAGGCTGACTCTTTCTCACATAATCATAGTACGTGTGGTTTTTTGAGCCTCATTCAGAAATAAGGGGATCCTGGGCTGAATATGAAAATCACGAAAACTCGTTTGTCCGATGGCTACCGATGTTTTCGCACCTACTGGAAAACAGAAAAATCGCTTTCGGGCATGTGCTGACATTCTTAGGTCCTCTAGTTAAAATGCTAGACTATCCGTTCACCTTAGATTATTGCTGTGTGCAACCCGATTAGGGTCGGATCCTAGTGACTAGCCAGGATTTTGTTCACTGGATCACATGCCACAACCATCTTGTACAAAAAAGGATATTGGCGAGTATTCTTTTGCGTATTTGACAAGCAGAGCCAAATACATTTTTATATTGTAGACTGTCGGTTTCAAACAGCCAAGGACCAGGTCTTGCTGAGCTCTCCGCATATTGCGGTTTCCGTAGCTCACATCAAGTTAAGCTGTTCTTTTTATGTTTCTTGTTCAATATTTTCTGGAAAAACGAGATATCTTTCCAACATGTCGTCCATCTTCCCTGCACTCCATACAAGATCGATGCAACCGGACCCTGCCACACGCAATACAAAGATTTTCTATTTCCAGAACTATGTTCTCTTCAACGATGTCATTAGACATCAAACTGCAGCTCTCAAACCGCCAACTTCCACCACTTAGTTTTTATAGCACTGCAGGAATGGGCAGAAATCAGAAAAAGGCGGGTTACACCTCTGACCCGAGATATCTTATATGCGGAATTAATCGCACACCATGCAAATGAAGAGACGGGACACGAATACGCAACTTCTGCGTATCACGAGAGTACCCCACCAATTGAGCTACTGCGGATGTCCCCCCCCCCGCTTCGCGCATGTGCAGCTGAGTGTGCATTGGCTTGCCATATCTAAGCCTAATGGTTGACCGGTTGTCCTTGAGTGCCAGTAGTGTGACTTCCTCAACTGGGTTGACATCGTCCAGTAGAAAAGACGAGGATTTGGGAAATCTTGATTATGGGCACTCATAGCTATTGATCCGTTAGGCAGAGATGAACACAATTTGAAATGAAGTGCACATTTGTGACGTGGGACAGCGTCTGCCATAGCTCAATTCACAGGGCCTCCTCCCGGCAGGCGGTAGACCGCAGGTTTATGTCTCATCCAAGTACCCTATTTTTTTCGTTAGCATTGTTTTTGGGGCCAATTTCAAGATTTCCAGATGATAATAAAAAGTAGAAATAATTGTTCAGCTGTAACACCCTTCCGGTGCTTAGCTGCCATGCCATCCAAAGGAAGCACGAGGATTGGGATACTGCCAGGTGACCCAAGCCTAGACAGGAGAAGTCGAGAGACAGAGGTTGGGTTCGAACCATGGACCTTCTGGTCAGTAAATTCGCGCTCTAACCACTTGAGCCATCTCGCCCCCCCCCCACCTAGGATTTCCAGAATCCCCATCTGTCCTACTTCGGTTTTTGGAAAACTGAATTGTCCTAAACCTTTTGGAACACCGATTTTCGAGAAGTTTGCGGTTTTCGTTTCTCTCCAGCGAACCTTTTCCCATGGGTGTCTGTCCCTTGCCATGGTTTCCTGAAAAAAATAGCGACCTAGACTTATATGTAGAGAGATCGTCAAAGAGACTGGTATTCTTTTAGTTTTCAATAGGGATTTTGATCTGTAAGTGAAGCCAATCCATGCTGAAAAATACGGTCAACAAGTAACCACATGATATGGATCTCGTGACTAAAGAATGAGTGGCGCTATATCTGTCTAGATGCGAGTTAATCAGCCGCTCGTGGCTGAAATCTCAAGTGTTCAACTACCAGCTGAGAGGTCGCGGGTTCGAAACCTTCTGACTTTCGTCAGATACGTAATGATTCGCAGTAGGGATGCCCGACCTAAAGCTGCCACCTTGACATGGTGGTCGGGCTTGAGTGCTGCAATGATCCCGCGGGCTACACTGGCTGGAACGTCGTTCCACAAGGTGCAACCATGCCAGGAAGACCAAAGGGGAGCAGTCAGATCCCGTACTACGAGTGATCGAGCTACGAGGCGGTCTGGGGGTAAAGTCGTACTGTCCTCTGAGACAGGAGTCTGAAGGCAGTAAGGTGTTTCCCCCAGGTGACCAGCATGTCCATATTTATGGAAGCAGCGATGCTGCCTTCCCCCGAGGAAGGACGGGTTAGAAAAGGTCGGCCCTAAAAACCGCACACTCCGATCGCCCAACGGTTGACCGTGACCGCCGGCGCATTATCCACTACGGTCGAAATACTTTTAAAACCAAAGAGTCCGGTGCTGCTCAAAAGGCACCTGCTGTGCGCAGCCGCATCAGGAGTGAGACAGTAATGCCTTATTCCCTGCGCCCTCGGGTTAGGCCAACCCCCTGCAGCCGAGCAGGTCAGACTATTGAGTCATCGGCTCCGGGCAGGGTCCCCAAAGAAAACCCTACTGTCCACTGCCTCGTGGGTCAGACTTTTAAGTCAGAGGCTAGGGGCAGGGTCCCTGAACAAAACCCTAGATCCCCCCACTGCCTTGTGGGTCAGACTTTTGAGTCAAAGGCTCAAGGTGGGGTACCTCAACCAAACCCCCTTCTTCGGCCTGGGCAACCGGGAAGTATCATTTGCCCGCGCAGTTCTGTGTCCACCGATGTCCCTCCCCAACCCCTTCCCACCACACAAGCAAATGTCACTGGGTCACTTGACTGTCAGTTATCTGACCGAAAGGCCCTATGCCCCTTGCTGCCTATTAACAGTAAACAAAATAACACCCTTCTAAATCCACGAGATCCTTTCTATATAGGAGCTTTTAACGTCCGTACTCTATGTCAAATTGGCAAACAGGCAGAGCTTGCTGAAACTTTATACTCCCTTAAAATTGATGTATGCTGTGTCTCCGAAACACGCATACAAGACCCAAGCGTGGTTATGCATCTCAGAACGCCAAGGATGAACTCAGCTCTTTCACATTTCTCCCTCCGTGTGTCCGGTGACCCAGAAGCGATGACTCGTGGACTATATGGCGTGGGAGTTGCACTCAGCCCTAGAGCTGAACGCGCTTTGCTGGATTGGATCCCAGTGAACAGTCGTCTTTGCGCCCTCCGGTTATCCAGTTCAATCAAGCCCAATGCTTCTAGGCATAAAAAGCGGTGCTTGTTTGTAGTGTCCCCAACGGATGCAGTTCTGATACTGAGAAGGATACTCTCTATCGAGAGCTGTCCGGGCTCATGCGTCAAGCAAAAAGACGATTTGAATTCTCAAGTAGGTCGTCTGAGCTCCTTGGAAACACAATGGTCGATTCGGAGTCGATGCTCGCCACACAGACAACGGAGATCTACTCCTTCATTTGTGTACTGACTACGAACTGTTTCTGGCAAGTACGAACTTTCGACATAAACGTTCGCACCGCGTAACCTGGCGGCCACCAATTGCAAATCAATCGTGGACCCAGTTGGACCACATGGCCATCAGCCACAATTCAAGACTGTCGTTCCTTCTGGGGCACACCACTTGATTCCGACCACGCTATGGTGCGTGCAAGCTTGACAGTTCGTTTCCCTTCAGGCCGTCGCAAGTCATTAAGAAGCATGCCAATCCACTATCTCCGGATGGTCTGTATCCAGCCCTCTTCAAAAAAGGCGGAGAATCTGGGGCTCCTTAGCCTCACAATGCTCTTACCTGCAAAACCTTTGTCAGTGGAATAAAACTTTTTGCGCCAAAATGCTTGTCGCGTATTTTCTCAAACTAAAACCACCCTAATCTACTTTCATATTTGCGCAGTTCACCAAATTTCATTATCCACTGAAGCAGTCATACCTTTGGCCAAAAAATTCCGGTGGAATGCTTTCCTAACATCGCCGGGATCCGAGATGCCTAGATGGGGCTCAAAAGTTTTGACTGGAACTCTGAACTCAATTGCCTGTCTGTTTTAGTATACCAGGGACAAGTCAGCTTTTGAAAATTCAATTCCATTATTCGAATACTGAGCGCCGGAGAATCCCTGGTGACCGATCTGACAAAGTTTATTGGTGCTATATGGAACGGAAAAAGATGCCTGCGGAATAGGGCATGTCGACAGTTATCCCTATCTTCAAAAAGGTTACGCGAACGCTGTGTGAAAGCCACCGTGGCATCGAAGGTGCTCTCTGGCCTTATCCTTCAAAGGTTGACTGAACACAAGGAGAGACAGATCCGTCAAAACCAAACTGGGTTCCGTCCTGCAAGAGGATGCATCGACCATATCTTCATTCTCCGACAGGTTCTGGAACAGCGACACTGCTTCCAGCAGCCAACAATGGTTGTGTTCCTCGATCTGAAAGCTGCATTTGACTCTGTGGACCGTCAGGCATCATGGCAGTGTCTGTGGAGCAAAGGTTTCCCCCATAAATTTTTGACCACCCTTAAGACGCTGTACGCCAACTCCCGCGGCCGTGTGAAGGTCTACGGGAAGCTCTCTTCTGAGTTCACCACATCAAGTGGTGTCAGACAGGGCTGTCCTCTTTCACCTTTCCTCTTCAACTTCGTCATTGATACGATTATGGAAGACTCACTATTAGCCTGTAATGTCTGTGGAGTCGAAGCTCCCAGGGCGTCCGCTCACAGCTATCGAGTATGCAGACGACATAGCTTTTCGGATTTGACCACGTGGTAATGCAAACAATATCAAATAATCTAAATAATTCCGCCTCACAGTTTGGCATGCGCTTCACATCTGCAAAGTGTAAAGAGCTACTGCAAAACTGGGTAGGCTCGAACCCTAGCCTGATGCTTGTGGGTGAACCGATTGAGGTAGTGGACAAATTTGTCTACCGGGGCAGCTGTATTAGTCCCGGTGGTCTCGTGAAAGATGATATTCCCATCCGGATTGGGAAGGTTCGAGCAGCTTTTGTGAACCTGCGTCACCTGTGGCGTAGGCGTGACAACAGCTTATCCGTCAAGGGTCGAGTTTATAATGCTGCTGTGCGCTCCAAATTACTATACAGATCAGAAACCTGACCGCTGCACACGGAGGACGTCAGAAGACTTCCAGTGTTTGACCATGGATGTCTTCGGAGCATTACCCGAGTCTAGTGGGAACACCGGAT
The DNA here is from genome assembly GCA_003604175.2 of Clonorchis sinensis. NCBI lineage: Eukaryota > Metazoa > Platyhelminthes > Trematoda > Opisthorchiida > Opisthorchiidae > Clonorchis > Clonorchis sinensis. The sequence goes on from CM030370.1 coordinate 8,692,788, forward strand.
CAGTAATACTGAAGTAAGTCGAATGGTATTTGGAAGAGGTAACTCACCCTCGATAGATGAACTGATCACACTGCATAGGTTACGCTGACCTGGCCACGTACTGCGTATGCCAGTCGACCGATTTCCTCGAAGGGTCCTTTTCGCACAACCACGTGAAGGGTGGAAGAGGGCGGGAGGCGGTCAGACAATGCCTTGGCAGCGAAGTATAAAACGCAGCTGCGCTGGTCATTGCCGTCTTCCTGGATGGGGACCCCGAGACAGGCCACATCAATGGTTAGAGACATGAGACATGGCCCAGTCGCGTTGTCAAGGATGCTCTTACAACTGACAATGATGATGATGATGCAGTAACAGCTGTACAGTACTTCTTGACTTTTTAGAATAGATTGGCTTCACTTACAGGATGAAATGTCAGTTGAAAATCTCCAAATTTCCTCACACTGCCAACAATCCTGATGGGCGTTTCACGAAACTGATCTCTTCAGGAGTTTCCTAATGTAGCATCTTTCTCCGACACTCAACACTGCTATTGCTTTACTCCAGTTTGCATATTAGTGCCGCTCGCAACGTGGTATTATTAGTTCTGCTGGACCAAAAGACGCCACCTTATGGTAGTGGTCGGGCCTCAGCGCCACGGTGATCCAGCTTTCAAGTGTGATCGATCACATGGCATGCTGTCTTTGGTTGCGAACACCGTGCATGAAACATCACGTTATTTCCTAGAGGGTAGAAATCCCTCACCTCCCGTGACTGTTCCTGGTTTGTTATGCCATATGGTTCCTCACCGAAATCTTGTGCCAACTAGGATGGTACGCTATCAACAACGCTCACTTCGTACACCTATATGGGTGTGCCCAATTAATCCCTATCTGCCAAGCCTTACTTGCAAATCCAGAGGTCAACTCAAACGAGGAATCGTATAGTTTCACAAAATATTGTTTTACGAACGTAGACTGAATGTAAAGAAGACTATGTAAACGTATAAACGCGCTTGTACTTGGAGCGGAGTGCGCGTATTTCTGACCAGCGAAGCCCCGGAGAGCGATCATCTACAGGGAGAGAATGCATTTTTGGAGTATCTGCATCTTAAATTTCGAGTCGTGTAATTTTACAAACTCCTTGATGCAGTAGAAATACGACAACAGGTAAAAAGTCCAGGGTCATTGTCACATGTTAAGGAAGCTCTCATTTAAGAAAGCCCACTCACTTCCCCGTGTGTTCCTGGTTCCAACGTGTCTCCGGCCTTTTGACTGGTGCTGCCTAGTATTGGGTAATCTGGTAACAGTTTAGTCCACTTACTCGCTCCGGACTGTACAAGGGTTGCGCGCCAAAAAGACACCACACACACTGGGTTTGTTGTTTCGTTCCAGAATGAGGACGCTGACGTCGCCCATTTGCTCATACAGATGACGCTCTTATGATGGTGCTCTGGGTTATAATCAGGGATATGTCAGTCAAATGTTGACTACAGCTTTCTGTATAGCATAACTTACCCCCTGGTCACTCAGAACGTATGTACTGGATATTATGGGTTTTGTGTGCTAAAAGTTATTCCAGAGCTGTGTTCCGCGCATCCGTTTGCTCTTGCGATCTTCACTACTTAAGGTATTCCATCCTTCAGTGGTTGGGATCTAATGAGGCTTACGAGGGCGTTATATTTACACATTTAGAAGGCACCAGATATCAGGCTTACACCTGTTCACACCGTCCCTTGTGACCTTTGGAACCCTGATGGATTCACAAACAAAATCTGTATTTATCATACGCCGTAGGTGTATTTCAGTATTAGGATCAGCAGCTGTTCCGTTTGAGAAGCATAGAAGTTCAATGTTTCTCTGTTATTTGGTTGATAATTGGTTAGGAAGTGTGGATGTCAGCCACTTTCAATCTCAGTAGTCAAGGCATGATTTCAGTAGCCGGAAGGTCTGTGCTTCTAACCCGACCTCAGCATCTCGACTGCTCCTGTCTAGGCTTGGACAACCTGGCAGCATCTCAGCTCTCGTGTCTCCTGCTCCTTCGGGTTACGGGATGCCATAGCTGGACGGTGATCAGGCGAACTTTCCGATGAACATTGTCTAACGGTATAAACTTTGATTACTATCGGGAAGGTCGTGGGTTCTCTAGGAATTCGAGGTGCGTGCTGCTGATGTTTTCAAACAAGGATGAGACAGCTTTGTTTTGCTTCTCTGCTTTTCGGTTGAGACTGAATTGCAGGGTGACAAATTGACTGAGTCATTGAAATCCCTCCTGCTAACATCAATCTGTGAAGACTCTTAAAGGAAAACATCTTACAAGTCTCTTGATCCTTCTGTGTGAAAAGTCTTCTCTCGAGAAGCCCATCAACACGTGGCCACGTGATGCGAAGGATTGGTACAGTATCCTGTCTAAGTGCGAGTTGGTCATGCTGCTCGGCAACCACTCATGCTCGAACGATATAATCCCCAACTACTAGCTGGGATATCACGGGTTCATGGATTCGTGAAACGTGCATTGCTTATGATCCAAAATAAAGATAGAACAGCTGCACAGCGCTTCACGGCTTTTCAGCGTAGATTGACTTCACTTGCAGGGCGAAACCTCGATCAAAATCGTTTGATACATCTCTAAGGTTGCGTGCTACCTTTGATACGTTCTGAAAGAGCTGAATTCACCTAATTTTGTTTTCAACTGCGGTGTCCAACTCATCATTCCCCATAGGGTCGAATTTCGCCGCCGGGAATCGAATCGTACAGTCATTACTCCATCGATTCACCAGGAATAGTTCATTCATCCCTCTCACTTTGTACAAGTTGGGTGGTACACTACAGCTAGAACTAGTTAACGTTGGCACGTGCCCGAAATATCTCGGATCGTAGAATAATCATACAGTGACAGGTCGTGGGTTCAAGTCTTCTTATAGGGGTCTCGATCCGCTTCGTTGTATCTACGTAGTTTCTCATTTATCGCAAATCACTATTTTGAGATCGGATGTACCACACCAAACATCTCATTGTTTTACACCCCACAGCAATCCGTCAGTCTTCTTGCCTATCCGTCACCTAGTGCCCCTGATTGTCCCCTTCGACATCTCCTTGATCCGGCGTGGCGTGACGCAATAGCTAATGTTATCAACAGTGCTGTGCTGAGTAAGTTATTCCTTGAGCATGATCTCGCATGTTCTTATGTGTGAAGACCGTACGCAAAAAATAGTCATATTATGAATGAGTATCACCCAAACATCTTACCTCTCACTGACAGAAGTACCAGCGAGGTCAACTCAAACCTTAAGTATATATTGGTGGTTTGATTTCTTATTTGTTGCAAAATTCAGGGCCTACAGAAGTTATAAAAGTTCATTCTTTATAGTGGAATTCAACCAGAAAGCACCGGATGTTGTGAGTAAGCGAGAAAAGTTCCTAGCTGAAGTAATTTTGAACGCTAACTTCCATCGCCATGTAGCTTGACGAGAGCGCTGTGAAAATTAAGATGAAATCGGAAAGGGGTTCTTGTGTTATCACCTTACATTCGATAGACATACATTGCTAGCACTCGGGCAACCCCGACACGATCTGGAGGCCAAAACGTCGTTCAAAACGGTGCACATCCATTTCCAGCGTTACTTCTAGCGAAGCACACTGGTGGGTACTGCATCTGATTCTGGAAGGCGATTCAACCTGACACCGCTCAGAATTTTGTCATTTCCTCCATAGCCTTTTGCCAAGTTATTCGATGGCAACCCTTTGGCATCATTCTAGGTCGACCATAAATCTGCATGTGTGGCACATGATCAGACAACCTCAGTCTGTGACAGTTGACTCTGCGTCACCCTTAGTCATTTTAGTCGCTTCACTTGGTAGAACAATCAGCCCGGGCAACCCGATTATCGCTAAATCGGAACTCGAATAAACATCCATGAGAATATGAAAGCAAAGTCGACTACAGTTTTGTGTGCTGGGTTTCTTATTCCTAGAAATAAGGCAAAATGGGTCGGGCACGAGCCGTCATCCACTACTCAAAAACCTTTTATCTGGTCCGCTCTGCAGCATCTTTAGGTACTCAACCACTATGTAATTGATATGATTCAGCTTTTTACGTATACACTTCCACGCACAAGGTACGGACTCCGGGGCCAGTTTCATTATAAGTCTTTTGCGATGGGATTCATCATTTTCACTCTCAGTCTTTCATTTGCCTGTAATTTTGCATGCCGTCTCCCTCACGTTTTCAGAAGCACATGATCTGCCTGTCCAGCCCGCTTTGGAACAAGGGCTGCAAGCACTGCAACATTGCCTCGATGATCAGTACTTCTTGGAGGCTCAAACTCTTGGTCATTTTCTTTTGTACCATTTGGGACCATCCAAGTTGGCCAAACTGGAACGAGATGCAGCTGCCCTGGCTGCTGTGAATCAGCAAAAAGTTACGAAGCGCCATAGATCCACCTTATCAACTTCACACGACGAATTTGTACCAAGCGACTCGACCGGTCAAACCAAGTCTCGTAGTTTGGTGCTTAACGGACACTCTGTCGGTAGACGCCGACGAAGGCGATCTGACAGACCAACAGAAGATCCGGATGAGGGTTCCAACGATCGGAGTACGTATGATGCCGAGGAGTGGAGCTCGTCTTCGTTGGAGGATGTTTTGAACAAGGCAGAGGACGAGGATGAGGAGGATGACGAAGAGGATGCTGCTGATAGTGAGCGTTGTCATGGTGATGATGCCGACCCTAATGACGATGACGACGATGATGAGAGCGATGAGCCACCGGCTGGTGTTCGATCTCGACGTACTCATACGGATGAACCGAGTGAACAGCGTGGCGGATCCACTCTGCCCGCTGATCCGAGTCCAAACGGCAGTACCTCTTCTGGTCGCACACATTCCGACAGTTCACACAATGTCGGTCACAGACTGCGCCAGTTTTCCACTATTCATCGACCAGAACCCGGTCAGTCTCGTCTTGGAAGACTGGCCATCTTGACCAGGTACTGTCCCACATTGCTGGTCGATCCCGCCTACACTCGTGTGCTGGCTGCTGTCCCGTCTTCCACTGCGTCCTATTCACGTCGACTGGTCAGTAGCGGTGGTACCAATCGTGTAAACGTGTCCGACAGTCCGGTCGTTTATTTGGACCCTGTTGTCCGATCAAGTACGACCACTGCACCACCAAGGCCAACCCGTCCGTCAGAAACAGGAACTCCACCACCACCGAACCAGTATATTGATTCTGCTTTTAATGGACTTTTATCCTTCTATCCCCAACCTGCTGAATTCGTGGCTGCGATGGATGCCATGGATGATGCAGTAAAAGCCTATGTCGGGTCTTTGCTTGTCACTGACGATGAACAACATCTTGACCCAACTCTCCTTCCTCTGATTAACCGATCCCACAGATCTCACCCTCGTGGAGATGGCCCGCCACCACCAGCTGCTGGGGGAAGTGCTCTAGCTTGATATGTTTCACACTTCCATACTCGGCGAGCTCATCACAGCCTTTCATGTATAATTTTTTCACTTCAGAAATGACTTTATAGCCTGAGCGAGGGCGCCGAATCAATCCAGCAGTTCAGTAATTGAATTTACAGCCAATTTATCTTTGTCTTTTATTGGACAATCTGGGTGGTGATTCCGTTGGCAACCCTCTGCCGGTATATTTTGGTCGCATTTGGCTGAACCAAGATAGAGGGGCAGCCGAACCTGTCCTTGTGACTCTGTTCCATTTCCTACTACTTGCTGCCTACTTCGGTTTCCCTTTTGTGCTTGACACTAGTCATATGGGAGTTTTGTGCTTTCCGGAAAACGATTGTGGACACACGCACAAAGACCTTTGTTTCCTTCTTAAACTGGTTTGCAGACAGCGTCTGTTTTTCCCCCTTGTCCGCGGGTTTCTCTTCCAATCTACTGACACTGTACAAAACCAATCGTCCCCAAACACCTTATGGCCAACAGTTTGTGGTGGTGATGGTGCTGTATCAATTGACAGTAGGATGTTGTCATCATCGGTAATTCGGTCGTTATCTTCAACATTTCATCCGCGTCTTGGACTGCGATCTATAATATATGGACTTTTTCTATCCGGCGATCTCTTTTGTCTAATCTATCAATTCTGTTCATGTGATCCGAGGGACGCTTTGGGTGTGTTGCGCCGTCTTTTCCCAGTTTATTCTCAGTGACCTTGAGAAAGGACTTTCTTTTCTGACTGAACATGCAGTCAGTGTACTTTTCCATTCACTCGAAATTGCCACCATTCTTCTCTTTCTATCTCTCCACACAGTGCATTTCCAGTGTCTGCAAACTTGTCATCGCTTTAGTGTTCAAGAGTAGTCTTTGTCATACGCACTTTGTTCTTTTTGTGATGGGTTGTTTGATTAGTACTCAAACTTCTATTGTGCGGAATAGCGTATGGTTATCACGTCATATGTAGTGCCTCTATTTTCTTATGTTGGGGTAGGATTTACAAATAATTTTTCCATCGATGTGAGTATCTCTAGTTGTAGAAAGTCTCGAAATGTCCGTGTCGCAGAAATGTGGATAGAATTAAATGGGCTCCGTCGTGGGCGAACTTGTGTGGTAATCGGGTAGGCCCGTCGGTAAGCACACGTCGTGGTGACATGTTCTGTGCTACGATTTCTGGTGCCGGCGTACCTGGCGAATGTTTGAACTAGTGTATATTCCATAGATATCACCGTATACTTATATGGTATGCGAAACTATCAAGGTCAGTCCAAGTTAACAACAAACCTATTTCAGGAAATACGGGATCCATAATCCTAGTCACTGAAAGCGGCGTTTTGCCTCACTTTCGATTAAGTTCTGGACTTCTGGTTCCAGGACATCCTGTGTCTATGAGTGCCATTCTTGAATTCATATAAGGAATTGAGAAAGATTCTTCCGCCTATGCTCACCGCCATCATATCTCCCCCTTTCGGGATGGGAGTACTGTTATTTGTGAATGTCATGGTTGTACGAGGGCTGGGATACTGCCAGGGCGCCCACACTTAGACAGGAGGACGATTAGGGTCCTCAACCAAAGCCTTTGGCTCAAAAGCCTAACCGCAAGGCAGCGGTGTTGGGCTGGAAATGCAAGTACATTATCATTTTTACGGAACACGTCGCCACACGTTCCAACCCCCAACTTGAAGGGCGAGGGGTCTGTTCGTCAGACCTATGCCCTGGACCAACCTGGTATGAGAGACTGTGAGTGTCACGCGGACATCCTCCAGTATAGCTCAATGGGTCGCCGATATATATATATATATATATATATATATATATATATATGAAATTAGACGAACTTTATGGTTGTACGGCAGTAAAGCATCAGCGTCAACACTGATGTTGCTGTCTTTGATGATGATGATGACTTTCGGGATGGAATTTATATCTAGACCGTACGAGCCAAGTGTGTAATTAGATATGGTAAGATAGACGTCGCTCTGTAGATCTTTTCCTTATTTGTGTGGTTTTCCCTGAAAGAGCATTTTTAAGGATTGTCGGAAAGGGGGCTGGTAGCTAGTTTTGGGTTGCTAATCAGAAATTGAACCTGGTTCGTTGAAATGTGTTGTATTATTCACTCGGCAACCCCGTCCAGTCGAGTTCTTAGTTAAGGAGTGACACTAACATGTTGACCTGTTTCTGCTCGACTTTGCTGAACCAGTTTGTCGGTCGTTTGCAGTTCCAATAACTGCTATCTTTTCTGTGCTATTACACAGGGTTTCTAGGGTGAAACCTTCCTGGAATCTTATGTAGAGGGCTTGGATAAAAAACTATTTGTCAATGCTTTTGGTCGAATGGATTTCGTCGCACATTTCCGGCTGGTAAGACTGCATTCTCTGACTATGGTAAGCCCATCGCCTTTCATCCGATCTACTTGAGTTGTTGTTGTAGGTCGTGTTCAGGTCCCGTCGATGTGGGGGTCACAATCGCAAACACGCTATTCATGACATTGAAACGTCATTAGTTGAGTTTGTTAGCATGGCTCGTATCGGTTGAAATCAGGTGGATAATAGCTCGAATCGAACAGTGACCTTTGGTTCGCTTTGCAGCAATTCAGTTTGACGTTCCGCATCGCTTGTCACGACTAATCGACGCATGGACTTTTAACTGGTCGGGGCGTTGTTCTATTTGGTAGATTCGTTTGGTGACCTGGTTGTTGTTCCACCGCAATGTGTACGGCCATGTTACGCGAGTAAATTCGTATCAAAAGCACGAGAAATCAGATTCCAGAACTGGTAGGGTAAGGACGAACCAGCTGAAATTAAGGAACGGTGTGCTAAACATTTCACTACCCATGTGGATCGCATGCACCCGTGTCTACCGCAAACGTTCCCCCAGCTAACCAGGCTTGGTCGAATCCAGAAACTCTCCAGTCCAGCTCAGTGAAGATCATTGTGTAATTGCGTACGGAGGAAGGCGCTAATGTGACGGTTGTGTTGAAAACTGGTTAGCCAAATTACTGAAATTAAACTTGGCGTGTGCCGTTGGTCTAACACAGTGGGTTCCATAAACGACTGTGCATGAACCACTTGTCTTGGTTGTCTTTTGTTTCACGTGTTCACTTCGGGGTTTCTCGAAGCATGCCCCTTACAACTTTTCTGTACTGTCCGCATTTGGCACAGAACAACACGAGTGTTTAGCAGCTTGTCCTATATATCCTTTATGTCCTTCCGAAACTTTGGAGTTTTGTTGACCGCTTTACTTATCTGCACAGCTGTATTGACCGTGACAAGAATGTAATGTACGCATTATCAACATACGAGCGGCACTTGCTAACTTGCATCATTTATGGCGTCAGAAACGAATTCCACTGAATTTGAATGGTCTTGTGTATAAGTCAGCTGTAAGAGCAGTCTTACTCTGTGGTTGTGAAACTTGACTCCTCCGATCCGCGGACCATAAACGAATCCAAATGTTCGGTCATGGGTGTCTTCGCAGTGTAGTAGGTGCTAGCAAGCTAGAGCCGGTTCACATTGAAATGGTCAGTAAGTAATTGGTATTGAATCAGAATCCCTGGAGCAGCAGATAAAACTCATCTGATCGAAGTGGTTGGTACATGTATTACGCATGTCCAAACACCGTCCACCCAAAAAGCACTGTTTTCTAGTCGAAAACCTCGCCGGGAACAGGCCATGATTTGGTAACACGAAGTGAGGGCGGCTACTCTCAAACTGAATGCGGTGGGATCTTCATACCATCTCGCGCGTGATTAGAAACCCTACAGGACATGCCACGTAACCGGTCCACCGTTTTTTGCTAGGCTCATGTTGGGTGGGGTTGCTGGGTCAAACCCGTCCCTTCGATACGATTCCTTGATTAGTTTGTTTCGTTGTTTATTTCTCTGTTCTTGGTTATTTCCCATAGGGACAAGGCTGTTTGTATTAAGTTCCTACTATTCTTTTCACTCTTTACTAGGGCATTCTTCCCCATGGTTATATGCCAGTTAAGCGTCAGTACTTACTAGCTTTGGGTTGCAGTCGATTGTGATGATATTACCTACACGTTGTTCACATGATCGGACAAGGACGGTCACGTGCTACGCAGCTGGCCAGGGACATGTGTGTTAAATCCTGAACCCTTTAACTCTTCGGCAGTCCTCTAGCATAAAATTCAAGTTTCTTATCGTTTCACGTCATTCAGTCCGTTATCACGTGACAGGATCTGAAAATTCTGCTACTTAACTTTTCTACACTATTTTTTTCGATGTCCGTCGTGTGGCGACAATCTCATTGCCTTGCTTGTCAGATCAAAAATATCGTTTGGTTTAGCCGTCGATGGCGTGATGGTCCATTGCTACGAAAGTGCACGTTCAAACGGATTCCGTAAAGTATTCCACTGCTCCATCCAATGGAACGGACTTAATCACTTGTGCGTGCATTTATTCGGGTACCGATTCGGTGCTGGCTCTTCGTAATTCTTATGCTGCTGGAATACTAAAAATAACTGTTCAACTTTAATGCATGTGTTCGAGTATCCCTTATACAATCCCAATGAATCGACCCGGCGGTGTTTTTGGGTACTGTGAACCGAATTCGTAATACCACTCGGTTGCTGATGAAGATTTTCAACATTCGATTCACTGTCATCCAAATGGTATTTAGTTTCATCAAGGCAAATAACCCGCAGCCGAGCGACGCTAATTCAAGAATGATACAACCCGAGTTAAGCGAAGAGTGGTTAGGAATCCTTCGGACCACTTTGGAAATCTACTTTGGCCGTTACTCGTCGAATTCAGCCCAGGGAACAAGATGAGGCAAGGAATTTTAGTCACTGCCTGCGGGTGAATGCTGTTTTACCCTGTGTAAAGAAGCGTTTGTGAAAAGTGGCACATGTTGAACATTGAAAGCAAACACTAAATCTAATAAATGCAAGCACCTAGAGATACGTGGGAGAATGGCTACTGCACTTACTGGGTGGAGAATTTGTAAAGAATGCCTCAAAGGTGAGCAGGGAACGAGATAAGGAACCACGGTTCCTGTAAACAAACGTCTTAAGTATAAGTGCACGAGAATTTAATTGGTCATACTACGGTAGCTTCTGGAGACGAATAGGTTGGCCACAATACCAAATTTAATCGCTGTTCCGTTAGAAAAACGATCAGCACAACGGGTTCAAGCACATCATCATCATTATCAACTGTATGAACCGTGTATTTGTCGTAGAGTGGTTGTAGCTACCACAGTTTCGTCCACCAATTATTTGGGGAGATAGCTGCGCATTGGAAGCCGGAGCTTATAAATTGGTGCGCAAATACAGGTCTATCAGTGAACTTTTAAGTGGATGGGGTTGGGAAGGGAGCGATACATTGAAGGCAATAGCTTGGGTACACAAGCGCCATTGACTGGGTCATATTGGGAAGGGAGCTATGCATTGAAGGCAATAGCTTGGGTACACAAGCGCCATTGACTGGGTCATGCCTGACAATGTCTCTAAACATTGATGTGGCCCTTCTCAGGGTCCCCATACAGGAAGACGGTAATGACCAGTGCAGCTGAGTTTGCTAGTAATGGCTTTTCTACTTCGCTGACAAGTCATTGTTTGACCGCCTCTGGCTCGCTTCCACCCTTTGCATGGTTCTGCATAAAGAACCCTTCGAAGAACTCGGTCGACTGGCATACGCAGGACGTGGCCAAGCCAGCTCAACTTATGAGTTGCGATCAGTTCATCTATCGAGGGTGAGTTGTTTCTCCCGAATACCATTCGACGTACTTCAGCATTGCTGATCCGGTGTTCCCACCAGACTCGGGCAATGCTCCGAAGACCCCGATGGTCAAACACTGAAAGGCTTTTGACGTCCTCGGCGCGCAGCGGCCAGATCTCTGATCCGTATAGAAATATGGAGCGCACCGCAGCATTGTAAACTCGACCCTTGACGGAAAGGCTGATGTCACGCCTACGCCACAGGTGACGCAGGTTCACAAAAGCCGCTCTGGTCTTCCCAATCCTGATGGAAATATCGTCTTTCGCGACAAACTTGTCTACTACCTCAATTGGTTCATCCGCAAGCATGAGGCTAGGGTTCAAGCCTACCCAGTTTTGCAGTAGCTCTTTACACTTTGCAGATTTGAAGCGCATGCCAAACCGTGAGGTAGAATCATTTAGATTATTTTATATTTGTATTACCACGGCATCAGATTAAAGAAGGTCCAAGCACAGCGTCATCAAGTTTCTATTCTGTTGCTTAATGCTGTATAACGGTCGGGAAACTTCATCAAGGATTGTCTTCACAACATTTCTAAAAACATCCTATTGTTTGATTGATGTATCTGTCTATTCCCCTCCCGCCTGACCGCAATACAAACGTCCGGTCGAAAGACACTTGGCATCTTAAGTGTCCTAATCTTGTGACACTGATCACATAGGTTTTGTACCGCATCGTGTGGCGAGGTTTCCCTCTCATTGCGTCTGGAAAACCTCAGCAAGTTTGCGGCATTTGTAAATTGACTCCGGTGATGGACGAAGGGATTGGTCCTTGCTGCCATTGGACTGCGTCCAGTCGACGCTGACTAAATTCTTTGCGAGATCCCTTGCGTTTTGTCTTGCCTAGCTAAAGTGCATTCGCTGTCCACAGCTGAAGCGATTCCGGTGCGATTGTGTAGCTCTGTGTCAAAGAACACATCCACCTCGCTTTTGACGTGAAATCCGTAGTCAACACGAAGGTGCCCACATGTTGATATCATTTTTTCCAAGTGCTCCCAAACGCTCACGGAAGTCGAACCTACGGAAACGCTTTCCGCTACATTCAGTAGCTGGTGTGTAGTGAAGTAGACATGCGATTAATCGTTAACCGCTCTTGTGACGGTTTTTATTATCGTTGAGGAATTTATTTGACATGTATGGTTGGTGAAACAGACGGACAGTCCTTGTGTGCGCAAAACAGTTATGTGATTACTTGGGGCCAGACTTCATACGACATTGCTGGATGAAAACAACCAAAGTTCAGCTTCGCTCATTCCGAACAGCTATGGAAGCCTCACTCGACAGATAGGCCTGTTTGTCTGAGTCTTCCCATAGCAGACGTCATTGTTGTTCGGATGAAGACAAAGGAGGAGATCAGAGCGAATTTAATTGAAATAAGGACCCATTGTATAGCGTTAGTCGCTGGTTTGGAGGAGATTTACAGGGTACCGTGGACAATGTTCTCTTATGTCTCTGTGTTCCTTCATGTCGAGGAGACAACTTATCCGTGGTTCCCGAGAGCTGGTCGTCAAAATATTACATTCTGCCGTAAACTGGTCGCATCCGCCCCGCTTCTGAATTTCAACATCCTATTGGTGTTAGATGTTCTAGTTAGCGTGATACAGACTGGAGATCGTAAGGAAGCTGTGAATAACTGAACGCAGTGGAAGTACCGTTAGATAACCCGGAGAAAGGCCCAAGCCGACATCCATCATCAGGTCAGTTACTGGGTTATAATGTAAATGCATCAGCGGCACACGGTCATGGGACTGCAGTTTTCATTTGACTTCTGACAGATAAGAATTTTCGTCCAGCTTTGTCCAAATGCGGTGTGTCAGATCCTTCCTTCTGACCCGGCCTTTCGTGTTCGGCAGTTGAGCTGTGTTTCTGCCTTTCGATTGAACGCTTGTGTTCACCGTCATCTTGCTTAACTGTTATGGTGCTAATCCAGACTTGATCTAGATGGAGGTGGCGGATAGTTTCCTCTTGTGGATCCGTAGTCCTGTCCACCTACCGTCTGAGAGTTTCCGTGACAACAGCATCGTTTAGTCTTAGGCCGTTATTTCCTCTTGTGGATCCGCAGTTCTATCCACCTACCGTCTGAGAGTTTCCGTGACGATGCCATCGTTTGTTCTTAGGTCGTCAATACGGAAGTGTGACACTTACGATGAATCCGGTCGTAGTTCTGTCCAAACATGTTTATTCTGTTTCATCAATACCGGGAACCAGTGAACCCAATTTTCATCCCCATTAAAGACTCTCAGCAGTGACGGGATTTGAACTCTGGACATCTGACCTGTGAAGCAAGCTTGTTACCCCCTACTCCGCCAAGCCCTTTCGAACACAACTGGATTGTCACTGCTGGATAATGTTATTGGTTTACCTTAAACCTTGGTAATAAATGACTTTTTTCACCCATTAAATAATCACTTTGTGCTACCGATCAAATCAGCTCAACAACAAGGCCAGCCAAGGTTTCTTATTACCAAAGCTCGTTTCGTACGACTGTTCAGCGGAACAATAAATATGATTGTCACGCCGGACGGCGTTTTGCACTTTACCACCTGAAAACTTCGCTCTGGCGGTATGCCAATCCAGTCAGCCGCAAGGATTTTCTCTTACTCAGTGATCGCGAAAATGGCAAGCACGCAGCACCCACGGGACTGAACTTTCCAAAGACTATGCCTAATAAATGCTTTAACTAGAGTTAGTCCTTTAGTTTAAATTGTCCTTACTTTGGCCATAAACCCATCAGGTAGAGGTGCGTTGAGACGTTTAGGAAGTTCACCTGCCCTGCATCTGTGTGTTGCCTGGGATATAGGTTTGGTATTACTTGTAGTTGGTTGCGGGATTTGTAGAGTTTATGTGCCAAAAGTTCGTGACGATAATTGACTTGGAATACTTGACAGGCGGGCCAGTCGATCAGCAAAACTAGGACAGTTACTGGATCGTCGTTCGCGCCTTCAGGCAAACCGATCATATCGCTCAAGCATGAATACATTCACCTGTTCAGACGTGATGTTTCAGGTGCATTCAGTGTGCACTAGTGGAGTGGTGGTAATGCGCGCGTCCCAGAAATATCCGGAGTGCAAAGCCCGGTACGGCCAAGGATATACACTGCTGATGAGCTCTAGTAAGAGCGACACTCGATGCAAGTGCTTCCGCCTTTTGTATAGACTCACTAGAATAATTGCTCCAGGACGAAAGGATGACTGTTCAAACAAGAGTGATGTGAACGTGCATTTAGCATTGTTTAGTTGGCGAACAATTAGCTTATCGTTGATAGTCTTATAAGTTGCACGGGTAAACGTACAACCTTGCCCCTCTCTCCGATCACAGGCCACCCACGGAAAACCGCCTGAGTGGTCTTAATTAGTCCGATGGCGACCCTCTTTGATGGGTGGGTCTACAACACTTTTACTGTCGTCGCAGCCAACAGGTAGTTTTATCTATCCAAATGTCGTGCCCGTAATTCCAAGATAGGTGTTTTAGTGCATTACCATGGAAAGCACTGTTCACATTCATCCTTCCTTACTACAAGGAATCTGTAGATTGTGGTTCTTTAGTGTGTGTGTATGTGTAAACAATCTGTTTGTTGCTGACAGGCTTGTGCTGTCATTAGGACCCCTATTTGCTAATAAACGTTTATAGTGCATCGTCATACTTCCTTTGGTAGTACCCAGTTCGTCCGGTTTGGGTCTTGAGAAAATTCTTATGAGTGTGTCCCGGTCTGGTGGCAAGTTGTCAGAAATAGCCGACCAAATTTGTGATGTTTCGGCAATATGTTATCCGCTGTGCCTGATAACAAACTACGTTCACATTTCTTTCCCATTAAGGGATTGAATTATTCAAGCATATCTGATCATCTGTACTCACACCCTTGCTGGTTTGGGTTCTGTATACTTGCGAAAAACTTTCCTGTCCATATTTTGCGTTGTTAGGTTCATTGAGCGTTAAGTCCGTCTCATGTCAATACCTGGAGGATTTCCGGCATACATCTTGGCATCTGGAAATATCTGAAATTCCAAATGTTTATTTCAGTGATATTAAAGTTGTTACTAGCAATACTGCTAAGTAGGAACACGTCAACATTACTGTGTGAACTATTTCAAGTATGAATTTATATCCTTTATGAATAAAAACTATCGGCGGGTGGATGCGATTGCTAGGACACTATTTTAGAATGTGGTCATGTACTTCTCGGTAGGGATGGTCTTCCTTTCAAGGGATCACACGCTGTGCTGTTCGAAGGGGCATCTCTTGAAGGCTTGGCGTTTAGCAATTCACACCACTGTAAGCTGTATGTTTTCAGCAATCTTGGTTCTACCGTTCACGTACTATTCAAATAGATCCATAAATTCCTATGTGAATGAAACAAATGAGTTGCGCAGCTCAACTCGGTGCTTGGCTGACTTCCTAATATTAAGTTTGGCTTTTCATTACAGTGTGTATTACCCGGCTTCCCACCCCAGTAACCTCCCAGAATAAAAGTTTTGACAGCTAAGCTTTTGGTTACACTTCTTGCGATGTGCTTAGACTCTGTATGACTGTGATGCAATGTTGAAGACATCAAGAGTCCTATTCGTAAAAGCTTCTTGGAATTGCTCCTTTTAACGTGGCCAGTTGACTGGCCTTGTAACTATCCTGTGTGGAAAGGATGATGAACCAGGGTTGTCAGAAATTATGATTGGTCAATTCTTATTCCACTTTAGCTGAATTGTTTTTTTTACAAAAAGAGGAATCCTACTTAATTTGCTTTGGTCCCTTATGGTCCCTAAAAAACGGCGCATGACCGGTCGAGACCCCTTTTGGTGCCTTGAAGTGGCTTGTCAGACTCAGTCTTGATATTGCAGAACTAAGGACTTTTAAGGTTCTGTTACACTTTCTTCGGCTATTTGTTGCAGCTGAATGAGCAAGGCCCAAGTTCCTCGTAATTTATCGACATTGCAAGCACACCACAGTTGAATAACTTGATTTCCCCTAAACATCCACAGCGCTGTTCGTCGTTTGTCCGGATGAACACTATTAACTTGACTATATCTTAGGATGGGGCCTGATGCTTTCGATTAAAAGACGCTTGTGGGGATCAAATCATTGTTTTTTTAAAAATAAAATTGGTTTCTTGTTACATTCTAGAGGAAATCTGTCTATCGGTTGTGAAAACAATTTGTTCTAGTATTATGGCGAGATGGCTCAAGTGGTTAGAGCGCGAATCTACTCACCGGAAAGTCCCGTGGTTCGAACCCGGCCTCTGCTTCTCGACGTCCCTGTCTGTGCTCGGTCAACCTAGCAGTATCCCAGCTCTCGTGTTTTCTTCTGGCGGCATGACAGTTAGGCACCGAAAGGATGCTACAGCTGAGCGATACTCCTATCTGTAGTTGACCGCTTATTCCGCAGCTGGACTTTTATAGATTCCACCCTACTGAGTACTGCTTAGAAACCTTCTGGATAGCTCAGTCAGACCCCTGATCAAATCAAGTCAAGATTTTCTGTACTGCTTGAGGCTGCGAACTATCTGGATATGCTACAAGTTGAATTCGATGAAAATTCATTGTTTGGAACGGTCATTATGACGCCAGTTTACATGACTCAGGTTTATCACGTGTTGTGTATTATGCAACTGCATTTCTGCAGCCACAGGGAGGTTTGACCGGAGTCGCTTGATCTCCGATCGTCCACACGATCACGAGTTTTCTCTTCGTGTACTTGTCATCATCCCCTGATTTCACTAGTCGCTTGCGTGGGACCTGTTCACCACTCGGAGAGGCTTTATGCTTCCATGTGGCCTTGACCTACTGAGGATAAGTGGGTGGGGACTGTATGACGCAGGGCTAGTGTGGTGGGCCTCCTGAATAGCTCTTAGTGTATCCACACAGTGTTGAACGAAAACTTAGTGCTTTTTGTTTGTCACTTGTTTTTGTGAATATACATGCTTGAACGCTTCCCCCACACCATTTTCTGTAAGGTAAGAGGGGGCGGGTGAGAATCCGGGTTACGCCTTCTTTGGACGTCACTAATGCGTAATTCTGACTCTACCAGATTTATGATCCAGTTCTGTGACAGGTAGGCGCGCATATCGTGTGTGCTGAACGCACTTGAAATTTCTCTTCTAGATTAATGGATTGTGTGATTCGTTTTGTTGTCTCAACGCTTTCACTGACTGTCTATTTTCTATCCAGGTTGTTCTAAGTGATGATTCTGATTGATGTGAGTGATATATATTTTTTTAGAGACCATGTCCAACCGTCTCCTCCTCGGATATTTGTATTTTGATTCATTTCTTTCTTCCAGGTTTCACTTCGTTTATCCAACCGAAGGCGGGATTTGGTTGAGTTAATTTATCGACCGACTCACGGTATATGTTTGAAGTTTTGGAATACCGTCCAACTTCTAGGACGTCCTCTACCCTGCAATCGGTTTTTCCCGAGAGAGTTTTCATCCAGCAAACCAAAAAGCCCAGGTCCTAACTTAACAGTAGAATCCGCATTTGCTGCGCTTGGAATTGATGTGAATAGTTCACCGGAGCAATGCCGTGAATCCTACCTGCGGTTGGCTAAAAAGTTACATCCAGATTCCTCTGTCTATTCGTCAGGGGCTTCTGATGGAAAAGACGGATATGAAAGCAAGGCATCAGCTGCATTCCAACACCTTCATGAGGCTTATTTGATCGCCTATGAGGCAGCTACAAGTGTACGAAATCAGAAGTTGCCTAACCAGGATAGGCAAGTTGACGTCGATGAATCTGTGGTCCGGCATCGTGCACCTCAGGTGAGGTGTTGATTGAATCACCAACAATTCTTTTTCACACTAGCCTACGATTTCTTATTCCGGATGAAGCCAAAAACGACATTTTCCACTCCAGCCATCTATTTCAACTAGCCATTGATCAATCAATACCCGCGTCCACTAATGAGTTCAACCAGTTTCCCTGTGGGTGTGTAGTGTTGTTGTTTGTGATGATGACAGCTAACCAGTTTCTGACCAAAAACGAGGCAGGGTTAGAAGAAAGAACAGCTCGTTCTTTGAGAACTGCTATTGGTAGTTAACTGGTCTGCCACAAAGCGTGGTTTGATTCAGTTTGGTCCTTCCAGTAACGGCAGCGTTCAAGGCCTAATCGGTCCGAACACTGGTTAAATATGCCCGAAAAACAGACACGATTGAGTCAAATTTTGTCAGGAGCGTGTATGGGATTCTTTGTAATGCTGCAAACTGTTAGCAGACATCTAACCCGTGGGTTATACCGGACTGGACCGGCGAGGATACTTTTTATAGGTATTGTCGTTATTGTCTGAAATAGTAATATATCAGCACCGATTAGTGAGACCTCACTGCTTTGCAACTGTACAAGAAGACTGTTCTATTCAGGAATGTAAACATAGGCTAGGGATGACGGCTTACTGCGGAAAATGCCTGGTTCTTCGGACAGAACCGACATAAAAACATGAGAACCACATCAGAGCGAGCCGGTTTCAGGTAGACATTCTCATTGCTGAGCTCAATAGTCAAGTATCCTCACGGGTCATCGCCACAAGAACCACTGGACAAATGACAGAGATATTGACTGGGCACTCCTGCTAAAATATGACAATGTGCTGGTCTTGCGTGACTTGTTCTGTAGATTCTCCAGAAAACCCAATAGAATCCCATCCGTCAGAACGCAAACCCATAAAGCAGCCCGTTTGACAGTGGCCGCATGCATTTCGCATTGAACTGTCCTCAAGGGACGCTTGAAATATCATTTGCTTGTTACTGTTCCTTGATATCATCCACTTGCTGCTATCGACATTCCGACTCAATAACTAGCTAACTCAAATGCGGAAATAGATTGTCCTTTGGTGTGTATGTGATGCAACACAGTGGTGAGTAAATATCTGAAGAGATGTTCGGTTCCCCGTCAACAGGATGCTCATTCACAAGCAGCTCTTCTCTATCTCTTTATCAATTCAGTGGGATTTGCTTAGGACACCATGGATGACAGGCTGGTGCTTGTGAAGTGCGTGTTGTCAAAACACAGTCACGACTTATGCAGACGCTGTGACGTCTGAACCGATTCACGTACTTAAACACCCCAGGTTGCTCAAGGCCTTCACTACGAATCCTGAACTAATGCTTTCTAGGTGAAAGTTTCATTGTTCCGTAGCGAAACGGAGTTAACGTCCGCCAGTCCTTCCTCGGGAAGTCGGTGTCGAGAGGGTGATGGCTGTCAGCAATAATATGTTCGTGCTTCTGAACCTAAGGGATGTGGAAGATGATATCGTTCAGCTGTAGCACCCTTTCGATGCCTAAATGCCATGTCACCCGAAGGTTGTACGAGGGCTGGGATACTGCCAAGTTGCCCAAGTTTGGACAGAGGAGGTCGAGAGGCAGAGGTCGGGTTCGAACCACGGACCTTTCAGTCAGTAAATTCGCGCTCTAACCACTTGGACCATCTTGCCCCCCGTTGGAGATGATATTTTGAAGAGGTATTAGGAACCAATTTGAGGCATTGTCTCTGGAAACAGAAGTCCTTCTTGGACATAGCAGGAAAAAATAAGGACATGAAACGAAACCATATTAATAGACAAAAGCCGATAGTGAGCTCTGGCGTTGTTGTAAGTCACATAGTCTTATAGTATGGAACGGAGCATTGCAACCTTTGGGGAAACTATTCATCACGATACAGAATACAGCAAGATATTAGTAGTCCGCAGTCGGAAATTTGAGCATACGTTTCAGATGTAGCTTTGGGAATCGCCTGAGGTGGGTGGGAATAAACCGACGACAAAGAGTTGTCATTTGCATGCAGTTGATCAGATCAGGAGATCAAATTGATATGAAAGCCCTTTATCGTTCGCCTTATTTGTTCATCGACGAGGGAGTTTAAAAAATTTGAGAGTGGACATTTTTTCCGGACACCATTTTTTGTAGGAAGGCTTTCAGAAAGCTCATCACACATTCTCCAAAGTCCAGAAGTATCTGAATATAAGGATCGGACTACGTTAGCAAGCTTCTGCGGCATCCCCTGTTGAACGAATGTGGTTAGGAGCACTAGCCTATCGACAAAATCAAATACAGCATTGGGATCGAGAAGCACCAAGATCGTGGGTCGCCTGTGCATATAGTGTCGCTCTAACACCTGACCGAGGTTGACGTCACATTCTTGAAATTTTTTCACAGAAGTTGCCAGGCGAAACGCATAGAGATGACTACCAACGAGCATCCAATCAACTAGAGACGCCTCCACTTGGTGGCTCAACGGAATATCTACCAAGGTTTATCGAGCGACAGCGGTCTCCATGTTACCAGGCTGCTGTGCCTGTTCCAACCCTTAATGTGGAAGACTAGGAGACCGCGTCCGTCAGACCGACTTGACTGGCCAACTTGGTATGAGAAACTCTGTGGGTGTGAAACCCCTCAGTATGGCTCAGTGAGCCATAGAGGTATACAAACCGCCACACCGCGATAAGTCCCATTCTCTTTGAAGCGTCACCTGTTCAAGTTGGTCTTCGGTTCGGTGCGTCATTTCGAAACAATGGAACCCTGTAATGAACGATGCCTCAATAACAGGTATTTCATACTTCGATTCTGTTTCTTGATTCCCTACGGGTGTGCCATTGACAGTCTTGTTGGACTACCAGACCCATCTCAGATCCGGAAGCCGCTGGAAGACGACCCCATAATTTACTGGACCTAGGTTGGACGTTTAAATGCGTCAGTATTGCCAACTCATTTTTCACTAGCTATTGCTGATTCCGCAAATAAAAAAAAACGGACAATAGTAAGCGACGGTGCTGAACGTGCCCCTGATAGACGTGATTATCCCTTAGTAGCGCTTTCATCTACATGTAACTGTGTAAAAGGTTTGCACTGAGGTTTCACCATACACCCGGTCCATGCCGTAGGTCCTTCCAGAATATCGAGAAGCCTTTTCCAGCTTAAATAGAAGCAAATTCACAATGTGAAACATCTTTCGACCGCATTTCTGCTGTTGCTCCTCTAACGTTGCCTGCATTTTTATCAAGAATAGCATATTCCCAAAAGTTCAGAAGATGGTGTCAGTGTATGGTGGATTTTAAGAAACGCCACTCATTGATGTCACGTGACGTCAGGTTAGTGCCCAGTGCATTAGATTGGAATGGATAACAGCGGGCTGACACAAAATCATAACACTAATATTAACGGAGTTGGGCGAAATACGGAAGTGGAAAGGACAAAATGTGTCATTTAGTGGGTGTTAAAATGAAGAATGCAGGCAGAGTGAACACAGGGAGGAAAGTGAGACTGTGATATCCTATTGTCAAGCTATCGCAACGTTATTGGCTAGTGTTTTCTTAACCGGACACACGATCCATAAGACCGCTGAAAACTCATCGATAGCCCACTACCGGCTTCGCTTCTCATGAAGTTCATCGGGTAAGCGCATTTGTTTGTCTATGTGGAAGAATCGAAAATATGGTGATTAGCGGGCTCAGTAATTTCAAGTATAAATCCCTATGTGGATATGATAGTAACTTTGAAAGATGTTGAGGTTTTATACAGTAGCCACCAGGTGTTTTGTTATTGCACTCCTGGGGCTAGCAGTGCGTGAGTTCTGAAACCCTTTGGAGATATGTTTGGCCATACGTCTCGCTTAGTGTCTCGAGGTACCTGAAACCGCAGGTACGATCAAATAATAGCTCTCATCTCTATTTGTCTTTTTTTTGCACCAAAGCATCGCCAGTATCTGGAAACTGACTCCGCGAACTTGGGTAGTGCCGTAGTCAGTGGCATGACCCCGAGCGAACGCCAGAAGCAGTTACAGACACAGCGCTTTGTACGAGGTGTTTACGCGAGTGCTGATTACCGCCTTCAACGACTGAGCGAATCAATGCTCTGTCCGGATTCAGAGGAAACAACCGAACTAACACCAGTCACCAGGAGGCCCACCAAGGTAAGCGCACCTCCACAGATTTGTCCCGTTGTGCAGTCAGTTCACCTAGATCGAATTATAATTAAAGCCCATTTGCGCACGATGTGTTATTAGTCCAACACCGGAACCACCACCTGCTTCTCAAAATCTGTTACACCCGTTCAAAATTTATGGCTGTCGGTTTTGACCGAAATACAGACTGAATTGTTTCACAACCCCACATATGAGCTTAGTTTCACATAACATCACCCAGACTTCTGTTGGGATGGTTAAAACAAGGTTACACAAGTCCCCAAACTCCAGTGTTGTGTTTTCTGTGCATGCATATTCTTGGTGACTCGAGAATGCCGTAGAGTTTCTTTTTGTGAAATCACTCTTATACATTGGTATAGATTTTAAAGGCGAGATAGTTCGGTGTACGGTACAAAACTTTTCAGTTTAATATTGCAACTGAACTTATTACTATCAGCGTCCTGCCAGGATGTATCGCGACTTACAGAATGCAGACCGAAATACCTCAGACCCTTGTTGACAAGGTGAAGCTGGTACAATTTGTGTTGGACACTGCTTTGCTGTATGGTCCGTTTTGTTCGGCTCCAAAAGCACGCAATCAAACCACGAAGGTCACCAACTCTTACGTCTGTTGCTTCGCCAATCTTCCTGACCCCGCTCCAGCGCCTAGTGCCGGAGAAAAAAGACTCACAGAAGGGAACACAAGCGAGTGCGACAGCGTGAGTGCGTGCGAGTGCAAAAGTGCAAAGGCCTTAAGCCATTTATTAGAGGGACACTGTCTGAACTCAATCCAACGCTGACACACACTGTCTGGCTTTTGTACGAGGCTGTGACGCGCTGCATACTGCGGGGGCGTTGTTTGACCTTGATCAACGCTGACTCGCGTTGTCTGGGTTTGATAGTAGGCTGTCACGCGCCGCATATTGAGGGGGCGTTGTCTGCCTGGTCAGCATCTAGCGGAGTTGAGAGTCTCAGTAGATTTCGGGCATTCAGTGGTTACTTCCAGGAATCTGACCTTCCTGATAAACTCATTCCCTTTTGTTCGCTTGTTGTAGGTTGAATTTATTCACTCGTATTGCATTCAGTTAGGAAATGATAACTTATTCGCGTAAGTTTCAAACAAAAACGTTCGTGACACGTTTCTTGTGACAGGTTTTTGTACAAAGAAGACAACCAGCCTACTGGAATCTAGGTTACGTTTTTTGTGTAAAAAACTGGAGCATCATTGAGAATCGATTGCGCAGCAACTCGTCTGGGAGAAAGTATTCAACTGAATGAAACGTCTCCCTGTGGTTTTCACATCGTGCTTATTCACGTATTTTGATACGCGCAACTCTGTAAACCCTCTCTTAAATATGGATCTGCAAGGATGGAATGAGTTTATCCACACCCAGATAGTTACTGAATGCATAAAGACTTTTACTACGGGGTGCATGAAATAGATTTCCCATGAGAGCGTAAAACGCTGTTACTAGCATAACGACTGCAGAACCGAGTGCTTTTCTCTTTTACAATTACGTCGTAGCGATTCCATCAAGGGTAACCCTCAGGAGAGTTCACCACAAGCATGACATATCATATTTTGTAGGATTTCGTATTTCTAAAGAGGTCACGACCCACCTCCTCAGAAAGTTCACTATTTGCTTCCCACTTTACTCTCCAAGAAAGTCTGTAAACCTCATGATCTCGTAGAGGATTTAGCAAGCTCTTTCAAAGGACTGAATGCAAATGTCGAACTACGCGATTCTGATACATAATCCAATTTACTGATCGCGTGTTAGCTGTTCAAAACTGGGTTATACAGGTATAGTATGAAGATATCTGAAAATGTGAAAATTTTACTGAATAATCAAGTGTGAATAAAACGTAAGTATCCCACCACAACTACTGGATGAGTTTGAAACCTGTGCTCACATTACAAAGGATGGCATTTAGCTCGAGTTCCTACCTTCCTACACTACTCCCATGGCCCACGAAATCGAATTTTAATCGTGTATAGCTGGTTATTATAGAATATTTATACCCCAAATGCTAGTTTCAATGAGCGAATCTTGTATGCCAGTGAATACAGAGCCATAATCCGTGACAATACACCTATAGTTCTTACCGGAGTTTTTACGACAGTGAAGCATCGTGTTGAACATGGATGTCATGCTGTCGATCATGATGATGATGATGATGATGATGATGATTACTGGAGTGTGGCTGCTTTGCAACGAGGTGGGGACCGAAAGTTCTAGTATAATGGGAAAAGATAGGAGAGAGAGACAGGGTTCGGTACAAAAAATGCCGAAAATGATCAAGCACACGCTGTTCATACCTTCAAACCGCATTGAAATGCTGTGTCGCAGTAACGCGCTACCAGCTGGAACGATCCAGCGAGTAGGCAAACAGGAGCTTGGCAGCCCAGCTAACACATGGCATATTGTTCGTCAACGGGATGAAGTTGTTTCTGGCCCGTAAATATCGACTTTAGATAGCGACAGCACCTATGGGTGGATGTAATTGCATATGAATGAAAACCCCAATTATGATGCTTTGAAAAATAAACGAGCGAAAAGAAGTGCAAAAACCACACCTAAGGTCAAAAATGACATTCGGATTAACGAATACCTCAAACAGTTTGTTTTAGGCAACAATAGGAACTTGTATATACTTAATGCACTACTCATACACTTGCTGAAAATTCTCCGACAGTCCACGACCGTTTTCGTCCTTCTTGGTTCTCATCAGGTAGGCGCAGTCCCCGAGTTTCCGTCAATCTTGAAACCAGATTACACGAAATTAGCGAAATACGCTGATTTGCAAACAAATTTGGTTATGCGAAAGACTCATCTGGAACTTGTGTTTCGTGTAAAAAAAATTCGGTTTGAGTTTTCATCCCCACGTTCGAATCTAGTGGCAGCTATCCATGTAGCTCTGTCATCCGATCTTTCTCACTGAGGAAGTCGAACTACGGAGCCGCCGTGATAACCTTGGCTCCTGAGAAGCCTTTCTAAGTTGCTGAGTTCATATAAATAGCGTACTGAATCGTCTTGACCATCAAGAGTGGACTTTTCGTCACGACTGAAAACCGCCTTTCCTCACTTTTTCTTCCAATCTATGTGATATTGTGCCTTTTTCGGCATCTGTTGAGTTTGGAAAGCGTTCAAACGGAAAGCTCTCTTCACCCGTGTGTATTGTAAATGAGGGGCGGATAGTAGCAGCCCTAGAACTCATCCAGTACATTTTAGAGTTATGACCACTTTTCAACTTTGAAGCGTCCTCTGTTTGATTAAGTACAGCCCTTAGCTTGCTTCCCGAACATCTTCCTCATGATTCCTTTTTGTGTTCTCGAGTGAGATTCCGAGGGTTTCTCATCTATTCGGTTAGCTAATGGTCCCTCTGTTAGTTATTCCCATGCCATCCTTAGATATTTTTCCGCCTTCAAGCTCAGTAACCGAACGGCATGTGATGTTAGCTTACTGATTCGAATTACTTATCGATTAGCCTATCTTGAGAGTACATCACTGATGATCAATAACGCAACAGATGTGACCTAGAAACCTGGACGTCGGTTTTCAATGTTACTTCGCGCCTGTGCATTATTTGTGGGAAGGTACTGCAAGCACAAAGTCACAGCGTGCTGGTTGCTGTTCTCGCGGGTTTGTGCAATCAAGCTCGAGCGAAAAGTAGCCTGTTGTAATTTGTCTCCAGAGAGGGAGAGAGAGAGAGAGAGAATCACACCCTCAATGCATTTGATGCAGTCTCTCTTTTGCGACATATGGGTGATGCTAACCAAGTGCTCCCACACAGATGACTTTACGACATTTCATTGTCTGGGGTCACACACAAACAGTGCGTGAAGGTTTTAGCAGAAGTCCAACTGTGGGTATGTTAACACGCAATAGTGAGTAAAAAATTATTACTTAGTTTTTTTAAGCGTTTTCTCTCCACGGTCTCTGGGAAGCGTTACATTCGTACTGATTGCGTAGTGCCCGATTTGCCAGGGTTAACTTAAGCATTCCAGCTGGTTTGGACGAACAGGTTGGTTTTCGGATCAATATATATAGAAATAATCCCGACTGAGCTAAGAAATAGGCGAACCTCCGGTTGTGACAGCTTGAAGTCTTGAGCTGTTCCTAAAAGTAGTGACGGTTAAGCGAAGCCTTGCTTTCATATTGATTCGAGTAGTCAGATGCATGCACGCACATCGTTCAAACTTGTCTGTTCTTTTCGCTATTCATCCTTTTGTTGTATAGATGGCGTTGCTTCAAAAAGGAGAGCGTTCTAAGCCTGATGGAGTAAACGTTGTCCTTCGGGTGTAATCTTTCCTCACAACTCAGGCTATAACAGCACCGACTGGGATAGGATACGAACTGACGTTGAACAAACCCAGTTGGTTAGCATTTTGTTGCGTGCAGTCATTCAAGTGCTTTTCCATAAAAATATTCCTTCGGTAATGCTTCATCTTTAGTTGTTTGTCCACATCTAATTCATTTCCAGTTGCCTCTCGACTTCCCCTGTCTAGGCTTGGGCAACTTGACAGTATCCCACCCTAGTGCTTCCTTCGGGTGACATGGCAGCTAGGCACCGAAAGGGTGTCAACACTGAATGATTATTATTTATTATTTATTAATTAGTAATTCATTTCCGGTCATCTCAAAGCCATAAAACGCTATTTTAGCGCAACTTGACCCAGTTGCTGGCATAGAAATCTGGAAGGAAAGAGGGAAGCTGAGTTTAGACAAAGCCGGAGGAAAGGAATAGTTAGAAATTACCTATGCAATAAGCATGAGGTCACAACTAATAATCGAAGTTCTTCTTATTCTGTCCAAATGCGACGAACTACCCTCAGGTGTACCATTCGTGAGTTCTAAGTTTCACCACCAGGCAATTCAGCCGCCAGTGACCTACAATCAGCCTCGTATCCAACCTTATTGGTAGTCATTTCACTGTACAGATTTTCTGGGTTACTAGCCTTTTCATTTCGTAGTACGGATGTACCAAATTGCTCCTAATAATGGCTCAGTGGTTAGAGCGCGAATTTACTGACCAGAAGGTCCGCGGTTCGAACCCGACCTCCTCTTCTCGACTTCCCTGTCTAGGCTTGGGCAACCTGGCAGTATCCCAGCCCTCGTGTCTACTTCGGATGGCATGGTAGCTAGACACCGAAAGGGTGTTACAGCTGAACGATTACTAGTATAATAATAAAATAACCGGGACTCTTCAAAAACAATCTTATTCAACTGCAGGTGTTGCACAAAAGCCGTTTGATGCTTCTTTTGAAATGAAAAAGACTCACAGAAGGGAACACAACGGCTATATTCCGAACAAGCGAGTGCGAGAGTGTGAGTACGTGCGAGTGCGAGAATACAACTCAAGCTAGTCATTGGTGGGACACTGTCTAACTTGGTCCAATGCTGACGCACGCAGTCTGGTCTTGGTATAGGCTGCGACTCGCTGCATACTGCGGGGGCGTTGTCTGACCTTGAGCAACGCTGACTCGCGCTGTCTGGGTTTGATAGAAAGCTGTGAGGCGCTGTATATTGAGGGGGCGTTGTCTGTGAGGTCAACATCTACAGAGCTGAGGGTCTCAGTAGATCTCGGGCATTCAGTAGTTGCTTTCAGGAATCTGACCTTCCTGATAATATCTCTCTCACAAGGCACTGCTCAAATGGTGAATGAAAAATCCTCAACGATCAGTTTCCCGTTTCCTCCCATTGGTGGCTCATCAGGTTAGCCTAGTTCCTACTTGATAGTTGGAACCAGTTTGTCATTGTGTGGAAGTAAGCACTACTTTGGGAATTGAGATGACTTTAATTGGACATCCAGCTAAATCTCATCAATGTCGTGAGTAGGGTCGTTTGAAGAGAAGGACCTTAATATCTTGAATACCGTTCCAACTGAAACATGATGTGATTTTTGTGCAGCCTGTTCAGTGGAAGTAGGTCGTAAACGATGGATTTAGCTGAAACCTGTTCATTGGCGGATGAGTGTTTGTCTGCACGTGTCCGATTCGACATTCAAGTATGAAATAAGATTGGTGAGACTTCGGGGACTGTCTGCCCGGTAAGCGGCAACAAGATTGAAACCGGTGAGTGATGTCATATGACGTACTCTTCGAGAAATATGATTGAAGTCGTCTGTTTGTGTGCCGTCACACCCCCCAATTCAACTAAGTTTTTTACACCTTGCTCGACCTTCCTTCACGACGTACTCCCAGATCTTGGTGTAAGCGTTACTAACGTTATCAGTAGCTTCAGACATCCGAACAATATGAACCGAGGGGTATTCTCATTCGTCCGAATGATATGGTACGCCACTTAGCAGATACCCCGTAGGAGAAGCGAACAGGGATTTCGTATCCTGGAGGGAATCACGCATACATATGATACAAACGAAGATATCAGTGTTGCTAACGCAACTAAGCCCTAAGCGCCTGTCCACATAGGGCTTACTACAAGGGCGCGAGCTGGAAGGCTTGTTTCCATGTTGTGTTAGGTGCGTCACGTCGGCAGTAGTAATGTCCCCCTTTGACCTTTCGGCAAACGAACATTTAGGTAAAAAAAAATGTCATGATTAACCTTCCGTTAACAGTGGTTTGTCAACGCTACCCCCACGTAAGGTTATTTCCGCCGCATATAGTCTGCAAACTTTTCTCCCCGCAGTTTCGGTACAGCAATTAGTTAAGCGAAACAAAGGTGTCTGTTCACCAGTGTGTTCATTATCCAAGCGATTTCTTTGCAGGCTTCGTGTGTGGCACATGATTTCGGTACTGCAGAAGGCCATGAGATCTTTTCAGCGAATACTTAGTCGAATGAATCATATGCATGTGCGTGTATGTCTCTGAGTCCTCGAACGATGAGCCGCTCGCTTTCCGGTTGATTCGGCCGATACCCAAATTCGCGATGCAGTGGACACACGAATGCCTCTTGGACACTGTGATATCGTATTTTGCAAAGTTGCATGCTAGCTGTGAGGAAACGGGCCCTTGCATACGTCTTATCCTCTCGGTCAGGCAGAATAACACATCTAATGTAGGTTACTGAACGTATGGCTTCAGTCACCAGCTCCACACCGCAGACACTTTTTCGGCTTGCTGTATCCAGAGCTGCTTAGATCCATAGTTGAGTGGTTGCAACCTGAATGATTTAAGACGCGTTTTTCCTTGACTGAGGCCCACCAATCGCAGCACCTCGACTGGAAATATTCCCATCGATGCGGGAAATTTCGCGACTCGGAGTTTTCTTCATTGCCCTCGGTCTTCGAGGAAACAACTCTCCTGCCGAATTTTCCAATTTCCTTAATGGTTTATACGCTTCCTGAGAAAGGGTATTAGTGCTCTGGTAAATAGACGTTGAACTCGAAGCTAGACACTAATAAGGTTTGAGTATTACGGTTAAATAGATTACAAAGTTAGGTGCACCTTATGAAGCATACAAAAGTGGGGAGACTTATCAGTTTGTTAGGCCCTTGGTGAGGTTGAGGGAAGAGAGGCCGGATGCAGAGAGTGTTTGTTCTCTTGGCAATATTATCGCCACACTTGTTCCGTGGCCCGAGTTTGCTGACGCCAGATCCAGCGGCCGATGCGATGTTCAGTTGACGCGCGTTTCTCCGTGATGCGTGTGTGTGGTTGACCATCCTATATGTCGTTGCAATGAGTGGAACGTGAAAACAATAATGGGGAATCACATGGCGTCCCTTAAAAGGTCACGAAACCGGAGTTGACATGTTGTTGACGTGTTGTTCATCAAGGTCGTTTTCATGTCACGATGTTGACCCGTGACTATGAGACAGACAAAACAGGATAGAGATAGTAGGTGCAGGTGTGAAATTGATTGGAGGAGTAATTAAGCGGAAGGGATGATACATCACAGTCACCCTACCGACATTGATCAGTTTCCTAGACATCATCAGATAATGACCGTCAAAACGCGTTCCTTGACCCCCGTTTAGCTAACAGTAGGCTATCCCTTGTGGTACATGTGAACCTTAGCTCAGTGGCCAATCGAATCGTCACATTAATATGTGACCATGTCTTGTGCGTGCTGGTGACGTAGACAAAACAGATGATATTCGGCGCGGACTGTGTATCTCGACCTGACTGTACGGGACTAAATAAAGGCCTCAATGTATATTATAGTTTTACGGTGAACGTGATCCTGGCGTAATATCCCAAACTTACTGATTTTGCACTGATTCAGCGATGTGATTCACGAACAAAAAACGCGCATCATTGCACTTTCAGTCCGCATCACTGCTGCTATGTCAGGTTAAGCTTCCTGTTCAACAGCGTCGCAATACCGATTGGCTTGTCCGTCTGGCCGGGCTCAGTGTACCATACACAGATTGCTGTACAGACATTCATCAGTCTCACATAGAAGGCGTCTGATGGAAGTGAAGTGTTTGGGTGACAGCAGTTTCGTTTATTTGTTTCGTTTGTGGAGCCCATATGAGTGATGTTGACAGTATAGTCGATGCGATGACCAGCTGGCTTGGGATGTATCAACCAAAGTGACGGATTGGGGTTTGCCTGGCAGATGCGTATATCATTAGTGGACATGTTCCTGTCACTGGGTGTAAAATTGAAGTATTGTGTTGTGGAATGTAGGTAGCTCGGGTGCGCTGGTTGATTGTTGGTCTGTTCGCCGAGCTTGGCAGTTGGATTGCAAACGTTTCATCACCAATCGAGGTGACATCGTCAGTGCGGGGTTGAGTGGGTGAATTCCTCCTCTTCTGCCTGTGCTTATATGGCTCCTAAACAGCATATGGAGCTCTGAAGGCAGTCTTCGCGCCTAGTTTGATTGGACCCTTGTGAATCTGACCTGGTGTCAATCTCTTGTGTCTGTTTTGTTCATTGGGCGTATTCAATTCGACAGTTTTGTGGGTGTTTGTTCTGTTGTGATTCGGTCGTTTTCTTTTTGCTTTGAGGTTTGTGTCCCACTTCGACAAATCTCTTGGTGCAGCCTCACGAGTTCGTACCACCTCCACTCTTCTCCACCGCATTTTTTATTTTGGATTGTTTGGTGCTGTAATCTTGAAGCCTGGATTGGTTAAACAGGTCAGTCTTCCGTGAGATCATATGTCGTCAATAGTGCTAACACACAGCCGTCATATACATCCCACCAGTTACTTGGATTTAACGGTGCACTTATTTATCTCACCAAATGGCATAATCAAATGATTCCAAAGTCTCTTCTCTTTGACCTGGTCTTCCTGTAAGTATCGTTTACTCGAAGTACCGTAGAACGCGTGTGAACTCGTGTAACGGGTTTAATTTTTACACAGCCATTTTGCGAAAGCCATGCAAAAGCCAATAATGAATCACACGAACTTTCATCACTAAGTGATTGTCCATCTTACATAGGATGCGGATATATGAGTCTTTTGGGAAACTACTCACAACGTTCTAGAAAATCATTCAAAGTGCCCAACCGGTTTTGTCCTTTTTGCGACCCGTAAGGTAGGCTCACTCTCCGAGTTTGCGTGAACCATGTGTCCTAGTCGAACCCAAATTGGACAGATTTCGACAAAGGTTCAAGTAGAACATAAGGTTGACGGAAAACCAGGGACTGCGCCTCTCTGGTGGGCTCCAAGAAAAGAGAAAACGTTCGTGGGCTGTCAAGGATTTTTCAGCAACATTGTGAGTAGGTTCCTTTATGAAGATATACTGCGATATCTCGAACATCGTACCAACTGAAACATGAAGCGGCCTTCGTGCAGCACCTTCAGTGGAAGATCATAGACGGGAGATTCACTCGAGTCTCTTGTGAAAAAAATTGATATTTAACTGAGTGTATTCGTCGAAATGAGTCTTTGAGTTTCCACTAAATGTTTCATTCTAAATCTGGCTAATGGCGAGTTATGCGGCTTTTCAAAAGTGTCAGTTTTATGCATAGACAGCCAGTAGTTCGTCGTCCACCGCGGTAAGTTGGGGGTCCATCAGGAGCCCAATGTACTTCAGTTGTGGAATACACCCGCTGGATGTCGTTAGTTAACCACAACGGATTAAAGTTTGATGAACGACGTGAGTTGTCGGAAACAGCAGTGGAGTTGGGATGCACTGTTCGGCGTACCAGCGATAGTCTCTTTTTGCGAGTGTTCTTCATAAACTATGAGGCATTTTTGATATGCATGACGAGTAATCCATCATTGATTAGCCCGCTGCCATACAGTAGGAAGCACTTTAATTTAGTGCACGCATTTAAACTAGCTGGGACCAACAAACCATTTGTTTAGATGGGCAAGTAAAGAAAACGGATATTGTCCGATGCATGCCAACCTCGTCACACAAGGCGGGTAGTTATCAAACTGTACCACCACGAGGGTACGGTTAAGTGTGCGCGATTATATCACGTATTCCGGACACAAATTAAAAAATATACTGACCCAGAGCCCCTAATAAAACCGTGTAAATATACTTGCTGGATTCCAACGTTTTGACTCCCTAAGTGGAAGCAGCAATTACAGTTCAGCTGTTCGTGCAGTAAGCTTAGAACTGGTGAGTGAAACTTACCCTGGGGCACGGAGACAGACGGTAAACAATTAGGGGTTTCGAGCAGCTGTATGGAGGTTCTTCTGGGGCGAAAACACATAAAACTGAACGTGCTGAAAATTTACTGCTGATGGGTTTTACTCATCTGCTTCCCAAAAAGTTGAAAAATAGTCATCAGTCTGAAATGCACTGTTAAACCCAATGTTAACCTGCATATGACTGAATGTCAGATTCACCAGATTATACGTCACCCTATTATGTCGTTCAGAAATCCTTCGTCTTGGAGATTTAAATGATTATTTCCCTCGGCACTCTGCACAGTGGAAAAAGGAAGTCGAACATTTCTGGACGCGCTCATTTGGTATTCACTTGTCTGTAACAAATTACGAAAAACGAGGAGGCAGATCGTCGAAGAATTAATCAGTCAACCGGCGCATTTCATCCAATAGTTAAACTACTTTAAGCAGCCTAATAATGAGACAGTATTAGTTGTTGTTGCCCATTCCCACTGGGTACATCGGTTTACATGCAACTACGTGACAAGTTACACAGACTAAGCTGACAGGCGACACAGTAGTGGATAAAATGGGCACTTGTCTCTCCGGATCCAAAATCAGATAGCAGTTCTAGTACGATACATTAAACTGGATGTCGATCACCGCAATTATCGATTGGCGGTAATCTTTTGACAAAAGTTTATCAAGCTGATGTAACCTCAACATTTGTTGTTTTGGTTCCACATGTGAAGTGACGATTTCTGGTGTTCGCTGTAACCCTATGTATAGATAGATAAGAATTTTCTTCGCTCATCTGAAGACTATCCTGGAGTTGGCTTGAGTTTCTTCAAAAGTTACTTTATTTTTAACCATCTATTCTATGTGCAAGAGCACTACAAACCCATGTTATAGTGATTATAAATTTCCTCCTTATCAATAATCCGGCGTATTTTTTAAGTTCTGCGGCAGTATTTTTTATTTGCTGACCCCACCGACCTATTTTTATCTGGAGCAACCATAATAATGCTTGATTGTCACGATATGTTACAGACTCGATGCTCAATCCACTCAACCCCGCACTGATGATGTCACCTCGATTGGTGATGAAACGTTTGCAATCCAACTGCCAAGCTCGGCGAACAGACCAACAATCAAACATTCGACTGCTTTAATACGCCTAGATGTAAGTACATAGCATGCCTGTATTTTCCACAGCGTAACAAAAAACACTTGATATTTAGTAGACGTAACACACTACTTATAAGGTTGCTGAAAATTCTTCGACAGCCCACGACCGGTTTCGCCCTTCTTGGGATTCGCCAAATAGACGCTTTTTCCGAGTTTCCGTCAACCTTATGTTCTACTTGAACCCACATTGAACTGATTTCGACAAATACACAGGACATTCACGTGACTTTCATTGATTCCTTTAGACTGCAAGTCCATTGACCGACTGAACGACGATTAGACAAGCTCAGACTACCATAATCATGGAACAGAGCCTCTCAGTCTATGTATCACACAGAGTCTCCGCACACAAGTTAAGAATGATATATCCATATTTGGTAACGTTCCTAACAAGACTTTGGTCCATACGCACCTAAATCGCTCCCATAGTGCCTGAATGTCCAGTGTCCCACAGGTTCATAGACTAAATCAGATATTCGGAAAACATGAAACACTGATACTCCTACAGAATGATCGGTGCATCAGCTCCCGCTTTCACTTGATTGTTCTGTATCAGTTACTTAGCTAACACCCGAGTAGTCTTGTCTTTGATTGTTGGTCTGTTCGCCGAGCTTGGCAGTTGGATTGCAAACGTTTCATCACCAATCGAGGTGACATCATCAGTGCGGGGTTGAGTGGGTGAATTCCTCCTCTTCTGCCTGTGCTTATATGGCTCCTAAAACAGCATCTGGTAGTTCTGAAGGGGGTCTTCGCCTAGTTTGATTGGACCCTTGTGAATCTGACCTGGTGTCAATCTCTTGTGTCTGTTTGGTTCATTGGGCGTATTCAATTCAACAGTTTTGTGGGTGATTGTTCTGTTGTGATTCGGTCGTTTTCTTCTTGCTTTGAGGTCTGGGTTGGTTTCCTTGATTGGTTGATTCAGTGGTCTTGTTTTTTCGTGGGTTTCTTCCTTTGGGGCCATTTGTCCGCTGGTTGTCGTTAGGTTTCTTGATTGTCCATGTGGCCCAGAGTCCCGTGACCGTGTAGTTCTTTTGCTCGTAACGGCTGATAGACGGGGTCAATGTCGATGTGTTTATCGATCGACTTTTGTGTGGAGTACCACGCCTCGGCAAACTCTCGCTCCCGTTTTGTTCTTGCGTGAGCAAGTATTTGAACGTTGTTCCAATTGAACTTGTGTCCTTCTCTGCCTTCGTGGATTGAGACAAGTGACATTGGGTCATGCCTTCTGCTGGCAAGCTTGTGTTCGTGTATTCTGGTAGCCAGTTTTCTTCCAGTTTGCCCAACATAGTGTTTGTCGCAGTCGTTGCGCTTAAGTCTGTAGACCACGTTCCTTTTCTTCATTGCATCCAACCTCCCCTTTGGTTTCGAGAGTATTGTGTGTTTGACTGGCGTTAGACAGGTTCACTTGTGGCCACTATGAAGGGATAAGCAAAATATATGGAATGAACGACAAAAAGGTTGCGTTCTGTCAAACAGACCCTAGGAGAATATTGTTCAGTCTTTTTTTCAAAAAACTTCAAAGGAGATATTAAAAAGGTCCACGAACAACTAAACTTTCGTTGAACGATTACATGAGTGTGACGATTCATTTTTGCTTATAAGAGGAAACATTCCTGTCTAACAGACCTTTTGGCATCCATCGAAGTTGGTTCCACAAGGAGAGTTATGGTATTGGGTTGTATCGAATTCGCGTTTTTTGCCAGTATTTGCTACTAACCTTTATTGTTGTCGATGATGATGATCAGTATTAAGTGGCGGGGAAATCCAATCACACCCGAGTCACGAAATCACCAGCATACTTGTGCGGATTAGTGTTCGATTTTTCGGGTAACACTCAACTCAAGTATTAAAGCGATAGTGACGAGACTGATGCAAGCTCACATTTGCGAGTAAAAGTCGAGTTCAGACGGGCAGACTGGTAGCAGATGCCTCGCCGTAAGCAGATTGTTTGACGGACCTGTTTGAATGTAGGCTAAACATTGTCTTTGTTTTAATATATCGCGCTCCTACCAGTTGTTCAGCTGGTTGTTGATGTGTTCACGGAGTTTGGCACTTGAATTGCAGGCGTTTCGTTACCATTCGAGGAAACACGATCAGTGCGCGGTTGGGTGAGTCCACTGATGGTGTCTCCCCGAACGGTGACGAAACGTCTTCAAGTCAATTATTGCTCGGCGAACAGATCAACAGATCATTTACCAATGAATGCACCCGAGATTCCAGTATTCCAACACCATCAAAAACATGCTGTCCACCAACATTATAATAACTGCCAGGTCAACAAATATCTCGCCAGCTGTGACGTGGGGCGGTCTTTGTGCAGCACATTCAGTTGAAAAAGACCACAAACGAGAGATTTGTTTGGATATCCTGTTAACACCAACTAAATTTGCGACTGGGTGGATTTTGCACACTATCTACGTCTCTTACCATAACTTTGCATCAGGCATTTGACATGCCTATGGTACTCCCCTGTTCCGTATGCAGTATTCCCTATGGCGCCTATGATGCCCTCTTTAATATGATGACGTGCTGACCAACGCGATTTCTAGTTTTCGGGTACTAAACCTTCATGGGATATTGCATGTGTTGTATCGTGCAATGCAGTATTGCCCTGCAGAAGGGGCGCGCCACAGAATAAGGGGCCTTTTACTCTGCCTCCGGGGTGGCCTGTCTTTGGAAGGAGGTTTGATTCAAATTGTTGGCTGACGAGAAATGCCATACTGGACCGTCTAGATAGATATCCTCTTTTTTGGATGGTTTTCTCCTTAGGAGATCACCGACTAGAATGCCAGGCATAGTTGGTTTTATCCACAGTACTTTCAATGTCCGCGCAAGACTCAGAAAATATAAAAAGACTACTCAACCTATTTGCATCTCACAGTATGCATCCGTCAGCAACGGCATTTGTCAGTACAAAACCTCAGTACGTGTCCTGGCGACCACAAACCGGTCACGTTGCAGGTAGTTATGGAAAGTGTCCAGGGCGGACGACATTCGCTCGGTCTGATTCTGTTTACTCGTTTCCACTTATACTTTGCTATACGCATGTACATTTGTAATTGTCGCAAGCTGATTCTGAAAATGATTGGTCGGCCAATGGCTGAAATCTATCAGATACACGGAGTTTACAGCTCTTGCCACAGCATCAGCAGTGAGGATTGCTAGGAATCATTGACAGACACAATGCAGAATGGCTAAATTGGAGCTCGATAAGCCTCAAAGTTGTACTTTCTACATGTCCACTCCATTCACTGGTGACAGACTTTTGCCGATTGTTAAGGCGATGGGGGGCAGACCTTTACAAAGCAGTGCACCGTATCAGGGCGGACCGAATAGCATAAATGCTGTTCGGAAAACTGTCGAACATAAGCATACACACCGTGGTACGTCTGTGTGTCACACGTGTTTTTTGTGAATGTTCTTCTATGCCTTGTGAACACCAAAGCGCGTCTCTAATGAAGGAAGAGAAGATGGGGATGAAAACTCAAACCGAATTTTTTTTACACGAAACACAAGTTCCAGATGAGTCTTTCGCATAACCAAATTTGTTTGCAAATCAGCGTATTTCGCTAATTTCGTGTAATTTGGTTTCAAGTAGAACATAAGGTTGACGGAAACTCGGGGACTGCACCTACCTGACGAGCCCCAAAAAGGGCGAAACCGGTCGTGGGCTGTCGGAGAATTTTCAGCAAGTTTATGAGTAGTGCATTAAGTATATACAAGTTCCTTTTGTTGCCTAAAACAAACTGTTTGAGGTATTCGTTAGC
The DNA here is from genome assembly GCA_003604175.2 of Clonorchis sinensis. NCBI lineage: Eukaryota > Metazoa > Platyhelminthes > Trematoda > Opisthorchiida > Opisthorchiidae > Clonorchis > Clonorchis sinensis. The sequence continues at coordinate 8,730,270 of CM030370.1, forward strand.
CGAATGTCATTTTTGACCTTAGGTGTGGCTTTTGCACTTCTTTTCTCTCGTTTATTCTTCAAAGCATCAAAATCGGGGTTTTCGTTCATATGCGACTACATCCTACCACAAGTGCGGTCGCTATCTAAAGTCGATATTTACGGGCCAGAAACAACTTCACCCCGTTGACGAACAATATGCCATGTGTTAGCTGGGCTGCCAAGCTCCTGTTTGCCTATTCGCTGGATCGTTCCAGCTGGTAGCGCGTTACTGCGACACAGCATTTCAATGCGGTTTGAAGGTATGAACAGCGTGTGCTTGATCATTTTCGGCATTTTTTTCACTGAACCCTGTCTCTCTCTCCTATCTTTTTCCATTATACTAGAACTATCGGTCCCCACCTCGTTGCAAAGCAGCCACACTCCGGTAGTCATCATCATCATCGATGTCTGTTCGGATGTACCAACCAAGCTGGACGAATAAGCTAACATCAAATTAATCCAGCCAACCTACCAAAATCCTGCAATCCTGAACCCCTTTAGGTTGCCATTGTGGCTCATTTGAACCAGTCTCTTTTCGCCGTTGCTGGGGGATTTTTATCTGGCTTCTTGGGACTCCATACATGATGAGTGGCTCTACAAGACTAGGAACCAAACTGCACTGTGTGTTAGTAAACATTACCGGTGTCCTCACTACTCGCAGGCGCGCTCCACTTGTTCGGTTTAACCGCTTTATTTTAAGCTCCCTCTGAACGTGTACTGTAAGATGAACCATCAATCCAATATACACTGGAAAGGTGCTGTCTACCGAATAACTCCATGTTTCTATCACCATTTTTTCCTTTTTCCCCATCACACCTATCCTCCAACACGTGACCCACACCTAACTTATCATGTTGTCCTCTGAGTCATTCACATCAGAGCGGACGGGCTCTGTTCTCCATTTCTTAGGTAGCTGTGGAGGACAAAGGAGTGCACTTACAAAGGTCCGAGGTGTCCACAGATAGGGCAGTTTATTTAAGCAACCAAAGTGGAAACCAACCGCCTCAATACTATCTTCGGTTTTTGGCGCTTCAGCACCGGATAAAAATGCCAACGATGCACACCTGTTGGTCATAACTACACTGGCATTTTTGGCATCACTCACAGAGAATGATCACCGCAGCGTTTTATCGACCCAGTTAGTGAATAGAGTCTGTCTAAGTTGACTAAGAACTACCTCACAAATCGCGCGCAATTTATGCTTTTTGGCTGGTTTTCACCATTCCTGAAACCGCCGGTGTCCTGCGTGATGCTGTTTTCAGCCATGTCCGCTGTCGATTTTCTCATTCGGTGTATACATGCTGGTGACCTAGTGTTGGGTCGTAGCTACGGTCTGCCTGGAGCACATCTGCGGTTAGAAACCATAAAAATGAAGCACCAGACTTCTCACCTCAGTTCCAAGAAGTTGTGTTCTCTCTCATCCCCGATCAGCACTACAGCGAGGTGTTCGGTGGTGCTAAAACTTTCGCCGCTCTCAGGGTTTCGTCCCTATAAGTTCTGTCGCCAAAGATCTGTGACCCTGTCAAGTAAGTTGTGTTGATCCCCACGTTGAAGCAACCTTCAGAGACAGAGCGCTTTCTGTTCCTTTCAAACATCCTCGATAGAGAAGGTACCCGTGAGAATCATTAGCACAAATGACCTATTGAGCTAAGCGTGTTATTGGGTGTATCAGATTAGAGCGTAAAAATTTGTGTGACAGTGCACATAACTAATGTATGCTGGCCATTGTGTATTCGATTTTTTCCAGGTTTGCCTTGTGTACCTAGAAGTCTGGTGTATACTTTCACGCATATTCGGGGTGTTTTCTGATGACAGGCGAAAACAAAGCCATACATAAGCCATACGCTTTGTTCCTATAAATTCTGTCGTTTTTCTTTGTATGGGTCTGTTGTTTATCTGTCCTCTTTCCGTAACTCCTTGATAAAGAGTACACTCTAATTGTCAGTGGGGTCAAAAACCCCTTGGTGCAGAGGAATCCCACAACATCGTGGTATCTTTTCAAACCTCAACAAACAGATTCTTTCCGAATTTCAAAAATCACTCATGCTGGCCATGCCTGTTTCGTATACTTGTTCGAAACACAAAGTATCACTAATGTCATAATTCTATAACCCACTGACTGCCCTATTTTCGAATGAATTCCACTGCCCAGGGTAACAACCTCTTGTGTCGTCTACTTATGGATATTTCGGATAGTTTTTAGATGCCTATCGAACTATTTTGCCATTTTAATGTGGAACTATCGCGAATTTACATACTGAAAAATTACCTGAGTAAACGTTAAGCTTTGTCTGATTAAACCTGAGCCATAGTAAAGACTGTCCACTGTCCCATTAAGTGCCCGACTAGTTCTGTTCGATGTGGGGCCACAATTTCAAGGCCTCAAATCAACCGCATCGGTTGCTGAAAGTATCATTTTGGGCAAACTAGACTGGTAGCAGAATATAGGGCAATAATGAAGAACATGATCCACTTCCGTACTCGAAGATTACACACAAATTCACGTAGGAAAACGCCCAATCGAAATTTCAATGCTACTCCTTCAATCGGTGAAACCTGATCTGTTAGAATCCTGACTGTCACATAGTATCCACCTGACCTTTCAAATTCCTTCCGATCAGTACAGCTGTGTTCGGAATAGCCCTAGGACAGTGGTGAAAATGACCACGATTTCTCTACTGATTTTTATTGTCAAGTTTTGCACTACACGCTACCTGTGCCAGATCTTTTTCCCCACGTCGTTTCCCACCCCGAGGTTCTTAGGTACGCATGGCCCAGTGTGCGACATACAGGTTCAGGATTCTGCTTTACAATGAACAGTCTTCGAGAAATACACTCATTTGCAAATCAATTTGGTTTTTGCGAGAGACTCACCTGGAACCCAGCTGAATCTCCCGTTTGTGATGTTTTCAGGCAACTGAATGTGCTGCACCAGGCCGCCCCATGTTCCAGTTGCTACGATATTCGAGATATCGCGATACATGTATATACGTAATGCACTACTCATAAGGTTGCTGAAGAATTTTCAGCAACCTTATGAGTAGTGTATTACGTAGAAAATGAACAGTCATTGTTTCCGAGGTGTCCTCTATTGGTTTGTCCGTGTAAGAATCAACCTTTCCTGGTTCCCCAACTAACTGTTCCAGTCATCAATATGACGTGGACCTAGGTTCACCAGGAAACTGGTGGTTTGAACAGCCAATGTCGTAAACACATCTGCTACATTTTGTAACTTGAATTATCTTAACCGATAGTTTAACCTAAATTCACTTCACCGTGAGAATTTTGGGCTTGCTACACACACAATTGCAACACTGATCAAAGCCAATTGAGCTTTGGAATACGCTGAGAAACAACACACATAGACTCACGGTAGATCTATTCTTCAACATTCGCCGTTTTTTATTTTTAGGTGAAAATCGATCTCCCACATACGACTACCTTTTATCGGTTTTTACCCCGGTCTGGTTGGGCAACAAGGTAACTGTTCGTTCCTCGTGACCGATACGGTATACCTATTGAATACAGATTTACATATTCGACTGCAGTGAGTACACAACGAAATAGTGCTTAAGCGGGTGCTTGCTAACGACATCGAGGCGTTAGAGCAGCAGATTAAACCTAGCGGGTTGATGTTCTTGGAACGTGTGTTACATGCACTCAGCCGCCGTCTATCGAAGAAAGCGATTTTTTGTGTTTCAATGGATTCTTGATGAAGAGTTCGCAAAGGACGGACCTTGACATGGTAACGTGAAATGAAAGTCATTATCATCGTCGACAACATGACGTCAGTGTTCACCACTGATGCTTCGCTTCTATACAATCATGAGTTATTTGGAAGCCTTATTGTGAAGCACTCTCTTCGGCAAACGATGGTTCGATATACGCAATACCTGGCCTAACCAACGCAGCTTCTGGTGCTGGATAGATTTCTCAATGGAATTTTCTGCTGCATAACCCAGTACTCGCTTTCTGATTTGCCTGGTTACAGATTCGCGAACACCAACCCGCACGAGCTTTGGCTCTGAGACAACGACTGTCGAACATCTGAAGATGTCTCTGCTAGAACAGGCCAAGTCTTGTAGCCATATAAGAAATAGCCCATGTTGTAGCCTGATACACACGTCCCTTGGGATTCAGGGATACACCACTCTGACGTCATAGGTGTCTCATTAACAAACGCGACCGGGGTCTTGCAGATTCGTGCATTGACCTCATCCGTCACGCATCAGTCAAAACTAATACAACTTCCAAGATATGTAAAACGCTCCACAACTTCGAGTGTACCCCCTGGATTGTAAGTGACGAGTTGAGTGACTGCATGTCCAGGAGCATCGCCTTAAATTTTGGGAGTGCAAAGTGCATACCAAAGAACGAGATGACTTTGGTTAGTTCGTCCAAAAACACTTGCACCTTCTCCTCCTCCTCGAAGACGAGAACGGTGTCGTCTGCATATTCCAGATCGACAAGGTTTTCGTCACATGCTGTTTGAACACCGGGGTTATGCAGACCTCCCGGCGTTCTTCTCATTATTTTATCGATCACGAAATTAAATAAAATGGTGATAGTGAGCATCCCTGACGAGCATCGCTTTATGTACGGAAGCTTTTGCATAGCTCTCCGTTTATTCTCACACACCCGGAAGTCTGAGAATACAAATAATTTATGATGTTCACAACCGTCTGAGGCATTCCTTGACGGACAAGCATGTTAAGGAGAATGGACTGGTCAACCGAGTCGAATGCGCCTTGGAAATCCAGGAATACTAAAACTGTGGGTCGTTTGTACGTATGACTTTGTTCTAGCACCTGACAGAATGTGGAGATTTGGTCAACGTAACCCCTACCAGGCTGGAATCCTGCTTGCTGCTCTTGAGTCAGTGTTTCACAAGCCACTACAAGACCACAGAGCACAAGTGACTTCGACAGTCTCGTTACGACCGGGGTCAACCTGATCCCCCTGTGGTTGGCACTCACTCCGTGCAACGTTTTTGAAAACGGGCATTGTCACCGACTCTCCCCAGTTTTCTGGGACAGTCTCAATTCCCCAAATGCACGCAAACAGCTCAGACAAGCGCTGATTGAGGACTTCATCTCCATATTTGAACAGTGCTGGTGGGAGGTCATCCGGATCAGGAGCTCGGTGGCGCTTGAAAGGACATATGCAGTCATAAACCTCCGAGGCCGTAGGGGGTTCCACCTTCACCGTCCAGGGTTCTACCACATCTGTGGGCTCCAGATTAGCGACAGCTGGTGGCCACGATAGCTATTGTCCTCAGTATTCGGCCCAACGGTCGAGGCGTTCTTCTTTATTCAAGATGGTCGCTCCGTTTTGATCATTGAGGGTTTCGCTCACATGTGGTTTCCGGGGACGCACGAATCAACTAAAGTAACCTTCGAGTATTCCCGGTTTTCTGGGCCTGTTTCATTTTTCTAGCTTCCCATGTCCACCAAACTTCTCGGTCAGTGCGCACGCTCACTTTCACTTGAAGCCTGATTTTCCGTCGAACCAAGTTCTGTTCGGGACCGGTGGGAATATTTCTCCGGGACTTGAGCAGTACTGATATCCAGTGCTTGAGTGGGTCTGGTAAAGCGGTGTCACAGGAAAAACACTGTGCAAAGGAGTGGCGATTTCGTAATAGTATGAATTCACGTCCGGAAATGAAATTGGTTGCAGTCGAACTGAGTGCTGTTGGATCTTCGTGCCTTCTTGGTGAGGGCCCAGGTGATCCTACACCCCTCTCTCATGGTTGTATCGTACTTGAACGCTAATATGTATTGCTGGTATGTTGCCGTCAATAATGACGATAATTATGTTTGATGATGACGATGAGGAGGAGGTAAACGACGTTGATGATAATGACGATTATTTGGAAGAGGCGAAGGAATGCTACAATCGTGCAAGTGTCTTGGTGTTCACCGAGTGCCTTTTCTTCTGTAGGGACAGAATTCCATTCTTCGGTTGGGATGCTTGTGCTAATAAAACCCGGTGATCACGATTGAGAGATTTTCTGCGAGGTAAACCTCTCTGGCAGTAGCTGGTGAATTTGTGTCTGCACTTCGGATTCCACCATGTTGCAGTAACACAGACACCTACAGTATGACCCTTTATTCTTTGGGTTAGGCCGCTTGCGTTGCAGCTAATACCGTTTATCAGGGGACATGCCATGCAGCCAAGGCAGTTTCATCGACGCAACTCTAACCATGGTGTTCCTTAATCTTTTCGCCTATGTTTACTCATATTCTGTTCGCGGAACCACTGTCTGTCTTAGAAGTCTGAGTTTTTTTATCGTCTCCGTTCTATTTGCTTTGTGCAATTTTGGTACAACATGCACCGTTGCTCGTTTAGGTTTAAATCAGAACTTGCCCTAACGCAGTGTTGATATAGGATCAAGCACCTGGTCTAGGGGGTTTCTAATTATGGTCGACGCGGATTGATGTTTGCCGAGTTTTCATGTAGATCACCTAGGATACATTGAAAACAATTGGAAATACAACACCTTTGCAAGATAGGACATTGGTTACTTCCTAATCCAACCTGACTGAACAATCGTGTGATGTGGCTTTAAGGCTAATCAATAATCTGAAGCTTCGAACGAGAACTCCAATATCACGTGAGCACGTGATACACTGTACGGTGGATCGAATGTAGGACAGGCATACAACAGAATTCCAGTTCCTGTGAAGAAAGTAATCTATTCATTCATATTTTCGACGCTAGTGAGTGTCCAAATTTCCATCACCTGAGAAAATCTCAAAACCTTATCACTGTCGCCACCATAACTTTAAACAAAACGCTTACCAGTGAAAACTAGGGTAAAACTGGGAAACTGAGTGTACAGACCAGAAGTCGCTGTTTTTTCAAGCTCTGGGGAGAATTATTCGGCATTTCCGAGATTTAGAGCATAGCTTACTCTCGGTTGCGTGCACACTCATTTATCACGTTGGCAAAATTTAAACACTTATTTCGACGTTAAAAACGTTAAAAGATACGTAACATTAGATGATAGTCGCTTGTTTGCCCCATCATTCTATAGCTGACCACTGCTCTGCTCAAATCCAGTGACTTCTACAAGAGATAGCACCCCCTGATTGCCGCTTGAATTGGTCTCTTTAATTTCTTCCTAACTCACTGGCACAGGATCACTATCCGGAGGATTGAGACCATCCCACCCGTACTTCGACAGCCTAAATCTATGTGTTCTTGTTGCGGTTTCTGAAGTCCAGGTGAAATGAACTAGCTCTACACCTCATACCATCCTTCAGGGCACCTCTGCTCCCTCGCAGAACCGGGAAGAAATTAATTCTGTATTCTTAGGGCCCGCTACCACCACCAATCCCCTACTGTATGCTTTATCCAGCCGTTTGTTCCCTCATTTAGTTATTGGACAGAAACCGGGTTGCCTTTATCCCAAGACTGGCGAAGAGTGCGGTTTTTCGGAAAGCCTAGAGAGCTGCAAGTCACCCACAGAAGTGTACAAGAAAACAACACTTTTTCTCTTGAAATTCTCGGTCTAACAGCCGGTGTTACTCCGACAGTACTCCAAGTTCATGTTTCACAGCCGAATTTTGAAGAAGACTACCGAGCTGACTAATTCCTTGAAATTGTGCAGTCTGCATCGGTTGTACACAGCATCTCCTACGGTTGATCAGTGGAAGCAGCGATCAAACCAACAGTTTCGGACATCGACAGAGTTTTACAAGTGAATTATATCCTCGTAGTCCACAAGAGTTTGATATCATGCATACACAAGACAGGAAATTGTATGATATTGCAGAACGGTAGCGGTTTGCGCCTTGAACAGTTTTGGACCATTGCTAAGTGAGACTGCGCCAGAGAAGCGATAACTGACTTTCATCTGAATCGCCAGGCTGTTGAGGAAATCCGTCATCTAGACACGAACTCTGTCTGCACTCCTGTAGGTGGAGGTTTTGAGAAACGGTGACAAGGCACGCGGTCGAAAGCCTAGCTGAATTCCACAAAAACAACACTAACTTTACTACCGGTGGCCAACACACTCCTCCTTTAACTTTTTGCGAGAAACACGTTATTTTGCACGCTCTGTCATTACAAGATCCGTATTTCTAAACTTCCCACTATTCACAGTCCTGAAGGTGGTGCATGATTGCAATCGTTAGCATCTTCCACTTAATGGGCTAGGATAGCTCAGTGGTTAAGTCGCCAGCTTACGGACGGAAGGTCCGTGATTCGGACCCAACCTAGGCATCTCGACCAAACCACTGGATATCGGCGAGGTCGCTATCCAGGATTGATGCCCGGAAATCCATACCAGCAGGCAACGCGTACGACGGCGCACGCAACTCCCTTAAACGCCAAATAGTGAAGAGCCTAAGGAAAGACCGAGAGCTCTGGTGGAAATCGAAAGCTCGAGAGATGGAGAAGGCTTTTGCTACGGGAAACAGCCGTGCCCTATATCAACTGATACGATCGACTGGTCCCAGGAAAACAACGGTCAGCGAAACGATAAGTGAAAAAGACGGCTCATTAATTCACTCCCAAAAACGTCGACTAGAAAGATGGGAAGAACACTTCGAAGAACAGTTCAGCTGGCCTCCTGCAACACAGCCTGTGGAGATAATACATACAGGCGAGTGGAATGTAAACCTTAATCGCCCTTCGGAAGAAGAAATTACGAAATATCCGTACTAAAACGTGAGAAGGCACCTGGACCGGACGGTCTCTATCCAGCCCTCTTCAAAGAAGGCGGAGAATCCCTGGTATCCCATCTTACAAAGCTTGTTGTTGCTATATGGAACGAAGAGAAGGTGCCTGCAGAATGGGGCATGTCGACAGTTATCCCTATCTTCAAAAAGGGTACGCGGACGCTGTGCGAAAACCACCGTGGCATCAGCCTGTTAGCTGTGGCATCGAAGGTGCTCTCTGGTCTTATCCTTCGAAGGTTGACTGAACACAGGGAGAGACAAATCCGTGAAAACCAAGCTGGGTTCCGTCCTGCAAGAGGATGCATCGATCATATCTTCACCCTCCGACAGATTCTTGAGCAGCGACACTGCTTCCAGCAACCAACAATGGTTGTATTCCTCGATCTGAAAGCTGCCTTTGACTCTGTAGACCCCAGGCACTATGGCAGTGTCTGTGGAGCAAAGGTGTCCCCCATAAATTCTTGACCCTCCTTAAGGCGTTGTACGCCAACTCCCGCGGCCGTGTGAAGGTCTATGGAAGCTTCTGAGTTCACCACATCAAGTGGTCAGGCAGGGTTGTCCTCTTTCACACTTCCTGTTCAACTTCGTCATTGATGCGATCATGGAAGACTCACTATCAGCCTCTAATGCCTGTGGAGTCGAAGTGCTCCCAGGGCGTCCGCTCACAGATATCGATTATGCAGACGATGATAGCTCTTCTTGGATCTGACTCCGTGGTAATGCAAAGAATATTAATTATCTAACTAATTCCGCCTCACGGTTCGGCATGCGCTTCACACCTGCAAAGTGTAAAGTCCTAGTGCAAGACTGGGTGGGCCCGAACCCTAGCCTCTTGCTTGCGGGTGAACCGATTGAGGTAGTAGACAAATTTATCTACCTGGGCAGCTGTATCAGTCCCGGTGGTCTCGCGAAAGATGATATTTCCATCCGAATTTGGAAGGCCCGAGCAGCTTTTGCGAACCTGCGTCACATGTGGCGTAGGCGTGACATCAGCTCTCCGTCAAGGGTCGAGTTTATAATGCTGCGGTGCGCTCCGTATTACTATACGGATCAGAAACCGTCGCTGCGCGCCGAGGACGTGAAAAGACTTTCAGTGTTTGACCACCGATGTCCGAGCATTGCCCGAATCTGGTGGGAACACCGGATCAGCAATGCTGAAGTACGTCGAATGGTATTCGGGAGGAAACTCACCCTCGATAGATGAACTGATCACACTGCATAGGCTGCGCTGGCTTGCCACGTGCTGCGCATGCCAGTCGACCGACTTCTCGAAGGGTTCTTTTCGCACAACCACGTGAAGGGTGGAAACGAGCCAGAGGCGGTCAAACAATGACTTGGCAGCGAAGTATAAAAGCCATTACCAGCAAACTCAGCTGCGCTGGTCATTGCCGTCTTCCTGGATGGGGACCCCGAGACGGACCACATCAATGGTTAGAGACATTGTCAGACATGGCCCAATCGCGCCCTCAATGGCGTTCATGCATCCAAGCTATTGCCTTCAATGCATAGCCCCCTTCCCAATTCCCCGACTTAACATCCCATTGACAGTGGTGCATTTACGCAGCTCGCGCCTCCAATGCGCAGCTACCTACCTTACCTCCCAAACAATCGGCGGACGAAACTGTGGGCAGCTACAACCACTGTACAACAAGTACACGGTTTCTTACAGCTGATGATGATAAGCATCTCGACTGCTTCTGTCCAGGCTTGGTCAACCTGGCAGTATCCCAGCATTTGTGCTTAGCTCCTTTGGCAGCTGGGCACCGAAAGGGTGCTACAGCTTAACGTTTTTTTACACGTAATGTTGCTAATTACAGATGGCAGAGTAGGTGAGAAGACTTTTCCAACGGGAAAAAGTCGCGCCCTAGTCCGCAACTCTTCCGCGGATGACGAAGACTACTTAGAGTTCAATAAACTGTGTTGTCAGCTTTCAGAACTCTGTCTAGGCTATCCAACTCGACTAGGTGAACAGTGTATATCGTCGAGATCTCATTGCTGCTGGAAGGGCCATACCAGCAACTAGCCACTGTAATGACGCACACAGATTCCTCAAACACCGGATAATCAGGAGTTTGAGGAACGAAACAGAACGTTGGTGGATCGCGAAGACCCAGGAGATGGAGAAGGCTTTCACTGCAGGCAACAGCCTCGCCCTATTTCAGCTGAATCGATCAACCGGTCAAAAGAAGATAAGTGTCAGCGAAACGATACGTGAAAAAGACGGAACAGAAATTCACTGCCTCAATAATCGTTTTGAGCAATATACTGAACGCTTCATCACATAAGGTCATATGATAGACGTGCAAGCAGCTACGGTCGAGTTCCAATCGTGTTACAGTGCCCCCTCCCGAGCATGAGCACTGTCCTCAGTGCTCAGAAAGTGTTTGTGTCTGGTGTACTGATCTCAACCGTATGGCCGACAGATGGAATTTAGTGGGACGTTGACGGCTGGGCGTCAGGAGCAGGTGGGGTAATGTAATGTATGCAATGTATGTAATGTATGCACTGTGCATCCGTATGTGGCTGAAAAGGGTCACGAATGACGTATGTATTGTTTGTTCTCTTCATAACAATAATATAAAGTCCTTGCCACGTCTGGTGTTATTTTGCGAGTGCACCCGGCGGTGCTTTCGGGCGATGTAAGAGCATATGGTCGCCTACTTCATACACGGGTATGTTTGATCTGCTGATCTGGTGTTGCTGAGCATGTCAAGTGTTTTCATTCACGAGCGATTTGCAGTGCAGCGAATAGACGTTTGCGGAGCGGTCGGACATACTAGTTACTGCCAACGAGGTCTGCAGGGGTCACAGGCATGTCTGCGTCTGAAGGCAGTCGAAGTTCATGGTCGAGTTGTAGAAATGTCGGCGCATAACCTGTCGACTCGTGTACCGCTGCTCGATAGACCAACATGCACATCGGAAGGTGTTCATCCCACCGTTCCTCTTCATAGCAACCCATGAGAGTAGTAAGTATTCTCTTTATGGTCCTTTTGGTGCGTTCCACCAGACCGTTTCCTTCTGGATGGTACGGTGTTGTCCTTGTTTTATGGATCTCCAGGAGTGCACACATTTCCCGCAGTAAGTAGCTTTCAAAAGCTGGGCCCTGATCCGAGTGTAGAATGTCAGCTGGTCTCTTTCAACATAACAACTGGAAGAACCCAGCAGGCCTGAATGGAACTTTGACACCAGCCCTCCCTCAACAACCGAAATCCAGCGTGATGTGTGGATCCTCAAGCGCGACAAGGCACCTGGTGCGGATGTTCTGCACCCCACACTATTCAAAAAAGGTGGTGAGGTCCTGGTGAACGGTCTGGCAGCCATACTGGAGAAGATTTGGAAAGAAAGCAGAACACGTCGAATGAAACTTCTCGATCTTCATCCCAGTCTTCAAAAAAAGCACAAGAACGTCATGCGAAAACCATCATGGATAAGCACACAAAAATCATGACACTGGCATTATTTTGCGCAGGTTGATGGATTATCGCGAGAGACAGACTCGTGAGAATCAAGCTGGGTTTCGCCCCGGTCGAGGATGCATCGACCATATCTTCACCTTGAGACAAATTCTTGAACAGCGCCACTCCTTCAGACGTCCCATGTTGGTCGTTTTTCTGGATTTGAAAGCTGCCTTTGATTCTGTCGATCGTCAGCAACTTTGGCAGTGTCTGGCGATCAAAGGTGTCCCTTCCAAATTTCTATCTCTTATCGAGGCACTGTATGCGGACTCCTGTGGGCGCGTACGAGTATACGGGAAGCTCTCGCCTGAGTTCACCACGTCCAGTGGTGTAAGACAAGGCTGTCCTCTTTCCCCTTTCCTTTTCAACTTTGTTATTGACATGCTGCTTGAAATTTCTCTGCCTGATTCTGAAACTTCGGGAGTCGAAATGCCCCCGGGCGTTCCCTCGCAGACATTGAGTATGCGGACGATATTGCTCTCCTTGGTTCAGACCCTTCCGAAATGCAAATGATTTTAAATAACCTAAATAACTCTGCTGCACGGTTTGGCATGCGCTTCACACCCGCAAAGTGTAAAGTGCTGCTACAAGACTGGGTGGGATCAAACCCGCACTTCATGCTTGTAGGTGAGCCAATCGACGTGGTAGATAAGTGTGTTTACCTGGGCAGCTGTATAAGTTCTGGTGGACTGGCTGGAGATGAGATCATTTCTCGAATCGGAAAGCCCAGAGTGGCGTTTGCCAACCTCCGACACCTATGGCGCCGACGTGACGTCACTTTTTCTGTCAAGAGCGGAGTTGGGGTTGCAGCAGCGCGATCCATACTGCTTTATGGATCGGGAACGTGGACTCTACGCGCAAAGGACATACGAAAGGTGTCAGTGCTTGACCATCGGTGTCTCCGAAGCATTGGTAGGATCTGGTGGGAACATCAGGTTAGTAATTTTGAGATACGCCAGATGGTTCTAGAAAGAAGGAACTCTCCCGGGATAGGTGAATTACTCCACACTTCATAGGTTACCCGGCTGGGATATGTACTCTGCATGCCAGAAGACCCTATGCCCCGCAGAGCTCTTTTTCTCTAATCCTGTGCTGAGTGAAAACGACGGAGAGATGGACAGTGTATGACCTGGCAAGGTAGTGTGAAAACTAACCAGTAAACTGAGTTGTGTCAACAACTACCGCGTGGCTGGATGGGGACCCCGGGATTCAACTCACCAATGGTTAGTGACACTGACGTAAATGGCCCGAGTGTACAGTCAGTTGCGCTAGTGTATCAAAGCAATCGCCTTCACTGCGTAGCTGCCCTTGTCCCGACAAACTGAACCTGCCATCGCCTCCAAGTCTTGACTGTATGTCCCACACTCTTCCACTTTCCAGTGATCAAAACTATAGCAGCTGGAACCAATGCTCCTATTACACACGGTTTATAGCTGATAAATTGATCAAAATTGAATTACTTATGCACCATTTGTCGGTCATTCACAGCTTATCCGTTTAGATATTTCATATAGTTCAACGTTTCAATGACCAAGGACCTTCAAGGAAATCATTTAGCCGCAGTTTTGCTAGACATGGTTTGCTTTCATCATGCATCCGTCCGAACCGCCAAGGTTGATCGGAGTAATACAGTTGTCAGATATCAGATGCTAGCATACCAGACGGAATTTCAATAATCTTTCACAGTAGTGTAGAGGCAAGACTTGAAATGGCTTTGTATTCGTTCATGTTGCCAAGTCCTACTTTGTCCTTATGCATTGACACATTCTATGCATGCGTCGTGTTGGATGTACGACAACCGGCAGTACATCTTGTTGACTTTCTTAATTTTCACTCATTCTTGTGCTTCTGACTTGCTCCGACGTGAAATTACGATGAGCGCACCAAATCACTACTGCTATCCAGATGCAGCTCGGTTTTTTTTCATTTCTACCCATTCAAACTTGAAGGTTTAATAGTGGAAGGAGGAAAGCCCTTCGTGGCGAAGTTGTTTATTAGCGAACACCAACTAAACACTTACAGACTATTTGACAGGAACGTAAACGTCTCATATTCACCTTGTTTTCAAAGATTGACCATTCTCGCGCGTCTGCTTGAACTTTCGTGGATATTCATTGAGTATCACGCGATTGTAAGCGAACGCTGCACAACAGTTTCACCAGTTCCGTAATAAATCCCACCTTCCATTAGACGCGAGGCGGAATTACGAGAAAGCCACATGCTACTCGCATGCTTCATCAGTAGTACCCGCCGTTACACTAGTAGGCAGGTAGGTAGCGAACACTAAGGTCACTGCAATGTATCGCTGACCTGTTGAGTAAATAATCGACACTTTCACATTCTACCTCCGGGCTCATTCTAAGCTCGATAGAAAATCAAATGAACTATAAACAACAGTTTAGGCACACATCTATAACTAATGCACACGCTTCTGGCGTTTACACATTTCAAGGATGTCGCACCCTCTATACTTCCGAAATTCACGTTAAGTCACACACAATTGTTACCAAATGAACTGATACACGTACTAATTTATAAAAACAGACACCATATCAAGTAAATGAATGATTTTGGTCGCTGTAGAGCGTTGCGTTATTGATCACTTTACTGTTTAGCCTTGCCGGTTCTCAAAGGCGCATGTTTTCTGAGTTTCTAAGGTCCTACACGAACCATCAACACCAGGGTAGTGGCTGCTTTAAGAAAGGACACTGTGTTAGATGCATACGTGAACTTGGAGCCATGAACGTGTCATAAAACTCGCCGCAACCGCTACAATGTTTTGGCTCAGACACTCCAAGTGGCTTGGTCCTGTTCGATCTGCAGCCTCAGTATCATGCGTTTGTACTAACACGCACTCATTGCTATTACGTAAAGAGGGCTACCATTGTGGGGAGGAATGGAGTTGCCTATCAACCGACACGAACCAAACGGCTACACACTAATAGACACGACAGTGAAAGTCTCATTTGCACAGAGTTTTTGAGAATTCGTTCAGCTGCAGTACCCTTTCGGTGCCCAACTGCCTTGCCACCCGAAGGAAGCAGGAGGACTGAGATACTGCCAGGTTGCCCAAGCTTAGACGGGGGAAGTCGAGAGGCAGAGGTCGGGTTCGAACCACGGACCTTCCGGTCAGTAAGTTCGCGCTCTAACTAATTGGGCCTAGACGTTCTTTCAAGATTAAGCAATAATGAACAAGCACTGCAACGCGATCTCATAATTTCTACACTAACCTTCCATCAGAAGCGGAGACCTTGCTTTGACACTTGCTAGGCACTACTCGCTTGTTTCGTCAGTAGGATACACCGTTAAGTCTCCTTTTTGGCATTCGACGAGCCACAAACAGGCGCTGGGTAGCCTGAAAGTGCAGGTTGTTGGGTTGTATCAGGGCCTAGTGAACGAGGTTTAAGGGCTATGTATCATCCTGTTTACAAGGTCTGCACAAGGTCTCATACGTCATGGATCTGACTGCTAGATGTCGCAAACCAGCGAACGTATCAGGTCCTTTGGTACTCGCTACCTTTACAGAGGGATGAATACGTTCAGAAATGCGCCAGTCAATTTTACGCAGTTCCACATAGTGAGCGTCATCATAAACGAGATGGTCGATAGAACGTAGGTTCACTCTAGGAGAAAAGCATCGTACTACAATACCTATTTTTCTTGATCACCTTTGAGGAACAGTACAGGAAGTGACCTGGGGACAAGTTCTCCAATGTCCAGATGTATAGCAAACTCATCCAGCGAGGTTCATGCAACTCAATGGTGAATGAACTGTATTCATTTTTTGGAAAGGTGCCGTTTTGATATGGAATACTTTAGTGGTGGCTCAGGATTTTCACTTGGTGGTCCAGTTGCCTGCCGAGTCTGCTCAGTTTCGACGATCAGACGCTAAGCGCTGTTTTCAACATGGTATGGTCGCAACGAACTTGCTAAGCTCAGCAAACGTTTCTGCCAGTAAGCACGCAAAACAGCACGCCGTTTCAAAGGACACAATTAAATCGTGGATGCTGGTCGATTAAGAAACCACCGTACATTCAATTTAAGGGTCACGTATTCCAGAAAATTCTGATCAACGCACCCAAGCTATTAGTATTTCGGCATATTGATAATTCGCATTGCTCAGGCGCCCCAGTCTTCTTTTTTCAAGTTAAAAAACGAAGCAGTTAAACAGTTGGTTGTACGAACCATTTCAAAGATCATATGTTGCATGTAGGGGTCGATTTTTTTAAAGAAGAGTTTATCTTGATAGACACGACGCCCTGAGTCTTTTTCTGAAACGTTTTGCGCTCTTTTGAAAACACCGTTTGACTATCATCCGGTAGTAAGTCATTTTCTGAAACGTTTTGCGCTCTTTTGAAACACCATTTGACTATCATCCGGTAGTAAGTCCGAGCAACTTTATACGACATAATCTGGAAACCAAGATTCCACCGTATCTTGGCCGAAGTTTCTCAGATTACAATTCACTCCCCCAAAGTTCCCTAAGTTGAAACAGCCAGGTCCCCAACCCGATTCCGTGTGATGGTAATCCCCCTACCCGTCAGTCGTAGGTGCTGATCGTTCATACAAACCAACGAAACATTTCGACTGACATTCGGCTCTGATTAGGTTGCAAGAGACCACACTGATTGGTTCTCTGTCTGCATTGAAACTCTGTCGACCTGGTAACTTATTCGTTGGGTCTGACGAGGTTTTTGCGCCAAAAACGAAACGTTGCTCGGCAACAAATGCACTGACTGCTTACCGAACGCCTCTAAAGCGTCCAAACACCTTCCAGTTGTCTGAATACAACTTGCTTGATGTCATTTTTAGTTTTGAATTTTGAATGAGAGATTCTTGACCCCGCTTGTCTTACTTGCAAGAATTCTGTGATTCTTAAGTTAGGTGATGGGCAAATCTGATTGGTAGGCCAAATTTTGACCGGTTCCAAATTGATTTTTCAAACATTTATTTTGTATGCTCTTCTGACTTCCCTACCGGATACAGAAGAAACCAATCAGTTTGATCGAACGAATGGCCGACGAGTTGATTGAGGAATCGATGCGGCGTGGTGATTTCGACAATCTCCAAGGCCACGGTCGGCCGCTTCCCGAGCATCCGTCACACCACGAGATATTCGTTGATCGCTCCACGCACAAGCTCACTCGAATTTTGGCCAATCAAGGTTATCTGCCAGAATGGATTCAACAAGGGAAAGAGCTGCGTACACAGTGGGAAAATTCAATTGATAAGCTCCGAAAGCTGCATTCCCAGGTCGACAGTCCGCACACCAATATATTGTGGAAGAAAGCGGTCTTGGTAGGTTGACCGGATAGTTAGCCACAACACTGCATGGTGTTACATTGAACAACAATGATAGTTACTTGCGAGTGACCAGGGGTGAAACGGTTGCAAATGTATGGGTCAAGGCAGTCTTACAGTAAGCGCTTGGTCATTTGTGTGTGAAGAAGGAGACGAGAACAACGGTATATGGCTTACTCAGAACCTAACTACTATTGTTCAGGATAACCGTCCGTTGACACACGATACAGGACAAGCTGAACTAAACAAGGGTGACCGAATCACATGGCAGGTTTGTCTCACCAATCATACGGGCGTAACGAAACGAAACGAAACGTACTAAAGCGAAAAAGCTGTTATCATGCGCTGATCGCTGGTTACCGCGGCCCTGCACAACTTCGCGGTATATACCCAATGGATTACACGGCAAACAAGGAGACCCACGACCTGAATGAAAGAACGATTATCCGGTCTAATATGGTCCTCGTTTAAGAAGCTATTTCTCGGGATCCTAATACAAATTTGTGAGTAAAACGAGAGTTTGGACTATTCAGTGACTACACCTCTTCAGCTCAGTTTAAGCAAGTGGCGTTAATATAAGTACAGTAACAATATGCTGTTGCTCTAACCACAACCATGAAAATTTTGGAATTTCCGCCCGATAAATTCAATGGAATCCGGCTTCGGCGCAAAAGGTACTTGGATCTAGTCGGCAGTGGGTATTTTCAACCGACCGTCACTCATTTGCTAAGTGCAAGCAGATACTCGACTCACTGTTCTCGCTAAGCATCGTGAACCCGTGAAGAATTACTACAGATTGCTGTTCGGGAATTATCTGCTGGTTATCTTGTAATAGGTGTAAAGATATGTAACCCGTCCATAGGGTGCCCGTATTAGTTTATGTAGAACTTATATGTGACGAGAACTCACATGGGTTGAGAAGCACGTGCAACCAACTTGCCTATTCGAATTATGAAATTTTCACTACCACGATGAGAAAGCGTTGGGCAAGGATATGGTAGGCAAAGTTGAACACTTGAGCCAGTTGGGCTCTACAATCAATCACCCTAACCCAAACCCTTGGGTTACTAGAGTATTCATTTCCGTACTGTCCCCATTCGTAAACACATGTTTGCATACTTCAATACAGTCTGTTGATCGGGGCATATAACTAGGGTTCAACAGAAAACCAGAAGAACTGCAGCTCTAGTTATCAGGAGAATTGCTAAACTCCGGTCTTCCATATTTTTCCCAATAGTTCTCATCGTTTCTGCTCCAACCGTGTGGTCAGGTTAGTATTTATATTATGTGGATTCTTTGATACTAAAGAAAAGTTTACTAGGTTACCTTAGTAACTCTATTTACATGAACACGTGACCCAAACCCTGAAAGCACTTTTCTGTTGTTTGCGTCCAAATGATGCATTGCATAGTGCTTACATAGTGTGACGAGGTTTTCTCGTGCAACTTGTGCTCAAAATCAGCTGTTTTGCAGAGCTATGCTGAAAAACAATTTCCCCATACGCTAAAAAGTTCAGCTTGTTCGACGTTTGGGTAATATCTAGAACACAAGGTCACGCCTAGAGAAGAGCGACAAGTTATGTAGGATTGGGACTCGAACCAAGGTTGTAACTCGCGTTCACTCGATCTCACACGTTGGCACCCTGGATTCAGTCATGCCACG